>CM036260.1:15839070-16439070 GCA_020698575.1 Bostrychus sinensis | reverse complement strand
AATCCTCTCTGATACACTTGTCACTATTTGTTGTCAGAACACACTTGCTTTGACGATGAATTTTAAGACGCCAACAACAGAATCACATCTGATTGCAAATTTAGTGAAAGGTGAAAAAGGTGCACGGGCCCCTCGGTTTTTCCTCTCCACATTGAGGCTGTTTGTTCAGGGCGCTCCGGAGCAGGGAGGTACAGTCTGGTAAAGCACAGATGAGAGGCAGAACTGCTGAACTTTTTGTCATGTGTCGGTAAACAGTGGTTTGAAAGGCACCTGGATTTATTACGGGGCGGAGGGAGACGTCGGTCTTTACAAACAGAAAAGCACTGGGAGCAGGGGAGACAACGTCAAAACAGTGAGACGAGAGATCAACTCGAAGTCATCGTTCAGAGCCCCTGAGAGCTGTCCTGCCTTCACATTGGGTCATGTGTGGAGCAGCATCTCAAATACATTTAGGCAAACAGAGACTGAGATCTAAGGAAAATGACAGACTGACAGATATGTTTAAGAAATGTTAAAAACTACTATGAGGATACTATGCAAAACTATAAAAAACTGAATTTACTATTTTGAATGACTAGGCCTCTCAGTAAAATACAACCACACTGATGCAGAGTTGAATATTTCAATTCTGTTTGACATGTTTTACAATAAATACTGACACTCTAAATTAATAATAAAATATGCAGACATTTTGACATGAGGAAAAAAGTAAATAAAAGACTTGTTCAATAGAATGGTAATTTTACCCTTGTAATATTTCTAAACTTTTACATTAATTTAATAACAGTACTATTAATTTATTATATTTTGAGTACTTTTTACTCTGCTGGACTAATTCTGGGGTCATATTTTTATGCAATTTTCAAGTCATTTAAATAAAATCTGAACAAAGCACAGAGAGGTAGGAATTAAGTGATGCGATGTTATAATTTAAGATGCAGTGGATGCAAAATTTAAAGTCAAAAACTGATTTTTTTTCTTCATAGCATATCAACTGCAAAGTCATATCATTGCACATGTTATTCATGTGGCCAGTATGTTTATTGTAAAAAATAAACATGAAAAATCTAAGTGTTGTGTCTCAACTTATATGACATCTTTAACATGACTGTCTTATGCAAATGCATCTATTCAAATGTAACAGTGGTCTGAGCAGTTATATTGACAGCGACAGTGAAAAATAGGTCTTGAATGCCTTTCCTTCACAGTTATCTGCAATCTGTAAACATCTTATTGAACAGCCTGATTAGTTCTGTGTTCATACAATTGCATCTAGAGTTGGTTATTCTAGATGTTTTGCGTTGTGCATGTGTGTATGCTTTAATTGTATCAAAAGATTTATTCATCAACTTCTGGTACATAAAAAAACTAATGAAAAAAAACTAATGAAATAAAAAGTTGATGTTAGCAAACTGCCATATTTTCCCTTTGATTTAAACCCCAGTTTACATCTAAATGCCATTACAAAGTACAGAAATGTCTTCCTCTCTGCTAAGAGTTGTCCTTAGTTAGCCTTTAAGTGATTTTAATTACATACATTGCATTACATACACAGAGTTATGCTTTACAACAAACTTTAAACTAAATCCTGATGGCGTCAGGGACAGTTAAACATAAAAATCAATGCCACTACAGAACAACATATAAACAACTCCACATAATTGACAGTTACATCCATTTGCACAGTCCATGCTCCCTCCTCCTCCTCCTACTATGTACTTCCAATACCATTTCCTCTTTTAATTATCCTTCGGCAAAGAAAGATGGAGGACATCAGAGGCATGGCGGTAAATCCCGGGCCTGGCAGCGGCTCATAGCGGCTGCATGCGTCTGGTGGTCCCGATAGAGCCAGTGTGTGAGAGCTGGCAAAGACTAGAGACGCGAACAACGCCGGGAGATTTTCTGACAGAAAGAATGGAGAGGATGATCTCTCAGCATAAAACGTGCTCCTCATTCCCATTCCCCATTCCCATTCTCCTTTTTATTTTGGTGAATGTGTTTTTCCAATTGTGACACATTTTCAGCACCAGATTAGCTGGTTCTCAGGAGCAACAACAACCGTGTTTTGTTGTAATGGTTGTTCAGGAAAAGAGTGTATTCCAGATGCTTCACTATCTCCACACACAGTGATTCGGGGCTAAGACTTATTGTATTTAACAGGGTCAGCAAAAGCATAGATTTGGGAATAAGGGCAGAGGGACGGAAGAAAATCTGTACTTAAGGAGAAGGAAAAGTACTCAAGAAAATCAACACTTGAAGTAAGAAAAAGTAAAAATGTGTTGGAAGTTAAAGTTTTTGAGTTACAAAGATTCTACTGCTACTACAGCAGTATATACAACTGCCAAGGCTACTACTACTACTGTTTGTACTACTGCAGGTAATACTGGCACTGTCACTAATACTACATCACTAATGCTAGCACTACTGCTACTATTACTATTACTATTACTATTACTGCTACTTCATGTCCAATACTGGGATCAAACTTAGGGTGAACACATTGATGATTTAAATACTAATTACTATTAGTAAAAGTGTAGGTAAGAAGTAGGTATTTTGTATAAAAAGAGGCCCCTTTTCTTCTTCTTAAAAAAAGGATCTAATTACTTTCCACTTCTGATTAGCAGTGGTTTTGAATTTAAAGACATCTCAGCTGACCCATAATGTGCACATGCTAATTACGTACCAGGTACACAACGGAGGTTTCAAGTTTAACTCCTGCCTGAGTTTTTAATCTATCAGAATTTCTCTATCGCTCTATAAGGTCCATATCAGTCAGATAGGTCCCCACATGACAGTCATACATGAGGCTGCTGTCGTCATCTCCCACTCGATTACCAAGACTCCCCAAACACATCCTCGGACACAATGGAGCTACAGATGAAGCCCCCTCTCAGCTCCCCTCTCTCCTTCCCCTTTCTTCCATCATTGTGAGATGAAGATGGGAATGCTCCACAGCGGGTAGCTTTCTTCTCCACCGGGGGAAAGCCAGGAAGCAGGCGAAGGTTTCTGTGATGTTCCTTTCCCTTCAGGGTGGGGAGGAGACATCATGGAGAAAAGCTAAAGAAGATCATTTGAGAAGCTGAGATCATGTTCCCTCCTCTGGAAAATGTAGGAACATGGAGCCAAAGCCAAACTAAAGACAGATCATAATAAAATTAGGAAAATTTTATTGAAGTTGTGGTTAGAGGTCAAAGGTCAAATAACAGTAGATTTTGCTTTTTTAATTTTCTTACCATCACATTTCAATGTGTAGCTCCATATATATATATATATATATATATATATATATATATATATATATATATATATATATATATATATATATATATATATATATATATATATATATATACAATAAATTAGAAGGTCATACAAAAGTAACTTGTGACCAGAGACCAGTGACTTATTGTACATAACAGGGTCAATAAAACATGGATTTGGGATAAATGGAAAAAAATCGGTACTTAAAACAAAACATTGTAATGTTTCTTTGCCATTTTTGGCTCATTTTTGTATACGGAGCTCCATAAAGCTATCATAAATACTAACAAGACTGGTTGACTCCTGTGTGATCCCTCACTGGGCTTTACTTTCATTTTCAACTACATGTAACCATACAAAGTTTTTTCTGCCTTTTGGCCACTTTCCTGTAACAACAATCAAAGAAAAGATTAAGGGACACCGGCGCTCATTGATGCATGACTGGTATTTCACCCAGAGACAACAGAGGGAGGTATAGAGCACTTTATTAATGCTGTAACAACTCATTTAGCCATCACACTCCAAAGCTGTTTATTTAAGGGAAAAGGTTACTTCTTGTTAAGCTTAAAGAGAAAGTAAAAGTACTCAAAAATCAGGACATGAAGTAAAAAAAGTAAAAAGTGTAAAAGTTAACTAAGTTTACTTATATACAAAGATGCTACTACATATGACTGCTGCAGCAATTACTTGTTGTCAAGTGACCAGTGATGGGTACTGCTACTGCTGTTACCAATACAACTGCTGCTTACAACTAACACTACTACTACTGCTACTAAAATGGTTAGTTAGTATGCTACATTCAAACAGTATATCTGCTTTATTAAGTACAATAATTGGTCTAGAACTTGTTGTTGATGGTCAAAATATAAATAAATTGGTATTAAAACAATTGAAAGAAAAACTCCACTATGTGATCACTAACTGGCAAAGTCACTATTATTTTGTCAGTGTCATATGCTGAAAAGGCTTTATCTTGTCTTTAGTATGTCACTATAATTTAAAGTATATATCTGGGCCAGGGGAGTCTTAATTAAAAGTGTAAAACATAAATACTACATTTGCTATATCTCTTTATTACATAATTGTAAAATGTCCTTTTCCATCAACCTATTTTTCCTGTCACTTTACAGGCCTTTACAGCAACACTTCTAGAACAATTTTACATAAAAAACAAGATTAAAGGGGTGATTAATCTATGAATAAACACACAAGGGGAATCTAAACATTAGTTCCGTATATGTTCTGATTAAAAAAATAAAACTCATCTTGGAGTATAAATATTTGCTTCAGAAAATCGCAAAACAAAACAAAACAACATCCCAGCTGATAATCCTCCACAATTACGAGACACGGGATGATGAAAAGATATCAGTGATCTACTTATGTCATAGAAAAAGATTGTGGCTTCAAACACCTATTGAAGTTTCAAGTCAATGAATGATCAAAGAAACGAGAGCTTATCAAGACTTTTCCTTAATGCAGAAACACAGTCACATATGGCTGTGGATATACTCGTTCTGTTGTGTTGTGACCATGAACAAATGGCTATTGTGCTTTTTGAAAACATTTAACAAGAGGTGAAGCAAAAAGCAAACAAAAGTGTTGAGGGGGCATCCTGATGAAAAGGCTAAAAGATGACCTTTCTGGCATCAGCTGGGCTTCAGAAACAACAATGCATGGCGGCAAACCCCATTCTGGCCTTTTCCCCTACGTTTCTGCTCAGGGCTACGCTTCCGATCCAAAGAGGTCCATCACTTTATACAGAGACAAAACGCATGCCCCAGATCTTTGCTTTTATATCTATCAAATACACAAACAGAGAGTGCAAACAAGCCAGTCCCGTCTGGCATCATAGCAACAACTGCGGGCTATGGAAGCTAAAAAAGTAGGCGATCAGTGCAGATTACATCAATGTCCATGCTATCAAGTCCAATTACAAACACAACAGTTAGCAAACAAGCTAACTTTTTGCAAGATTCAAATAAATATCATGAAATGGTTTAGTTCAACAAGAAAAAGAAAAAAAAAATGAAATGTACACTTTTAAAAATGCTTTGTTGACGGGGGGCCGCGTCTCTAAAGAGCTTTTGTGTGACATTTGAAAAGGCAGCATCACAAGGTCACGGCTGAACGGGGGTCATCCAAACACAAAATAGCACATGCATGGAGTTCATTTCATTTCTATAGGTAAACTCTAGCGGACAGGCAATAAGGTACCCCCCAAATTGTATACACAAAGAGAACAGATTAGGTAAAGAAGAGCAGTTTGTGATGTGTTGTAGAGGCCTCGTGGTCAGAGTCAGAGTATAAAAGGACATGTACCGGGTTTTAGAGCCATGGTGCCACTGCATTCACAGCCCTGCAACCATGGGAAAGGTATGAGCACACATTTGGTTAGTTAAGATGAGGCTGGAATAGATGTTGTTGAATTGTAAGACAGATAGATCGGAGATAGAAGCATTTGGAGGCAAGAAACATACTTGAAGTGACAGCTTACAGGCTTGTTTTAGGTGACAATCCCCAAGCTATAGGACTTAAAATGTCTATATAATATTTGGCAGGCACTTGTATGACAGCAATTGTTGGCTTCTTATATTTGAAGGGCCATGTGCTTTAAATAAAAAAAAATCCCTTCAATTGCCTTGCTTTTCAACTGTCAAGCATTAACACTACACAGAAATGCAGAAAGGAGAAGCTGCATAATGTTTAAGTTTGAGTGCAGTGTCCCCTACAGTCCAATCAGAGGTATTGAACTTGAAGTGATGGATATTGTGTCTGTTTTGTATTTAAGATTATTTTCTACGAAGGCCGTAACTACCAGGGCCGTCACTGGGAGTGCGGCAACGACTGCATGGACACTTTCAGGCACTTCAACTGCTGCAACTCTATCAGGGTGAGCGGAGGACACTGGGTCGCCTATGAGAAGCCCAACTACATGGGGTACCAGTACATCCTGGGACCCGGCGAGTACCCTGATTACCACAGCTGGATGGGCTTCAACAACTGCGTCCGCTCCTGCCAGATGTTCCCTCCAGTAAGTCAATCAAATTTGGGAAGTCCATCATTCCTAATCCCTAATCACCTCAATATTGTCATTGTACTTCAAATAGTGGAATAGAAAGATGTGTCAGTGATTAGTCTTTGCACTCATTAACAAATACAGAGACGGGTCAAGGTATAAAAGTCAGTGTTGCAAGGTCCACAAGGAGTCAGCTTTTCAAAGGAATGTGATATGCCCCACGAGACATCGGCTACGTTTACACTACAGGGGAAAACGTGTCTTAGATTAGATTTTTGTTTAAATCTGTCCTTCTAACTCAGATTACAGAAATGGATTATGTTACGGTGTCTTGCTTTTTTTTTTTTCTTGGATGCTGTATAAATAGTAACTAAAAACTATTTCATATTATGAAGTGAGTAAGATTTTAATAGTTTCAATGATGACTCAGTTGTAACAAAAAAAAAGGGAAGGAAAAAACAATTGTTGGTGGTCAAATAATGATCTTTGCAAACATTTGAGCCTAGTGTAAACAAAGTCTAGAAGTTCAAAATAAAATGAATGTTAAAATAAGTAGAGAATGTTTTTTTTACTGCCTTTATAGCATAATCCCATTTGATTTTCCTGTCCACCCACAGTACAGAGGATCCTACCGCATGAGAATCTACAACAGGCCCGACATGATGGGACACAGTATGGAGTTCATGGACGACTGCCCCAACGTGTTCGACCGCTTCCGCTTCCGTGACATCTACTCCTGCAACATCATGGAGGGCTACTGGATCTTCTATGAGCACCCGCACTACAGGGGGCGCCAGTACTTCCTCCGGCCTGGAGAGTACAGGGCCTGCGGGGATTGGGGCTGCCACAACCCCATGGTGGGCTCTTTCAGGAGGATGAGGACAATGTAAAATGTTAACACAAATTAATATTAAACTGGTTTTAAAATAAGTCAAGAGTCACTTTTCTTTTTTAGTGTACAGGTGCATCTCAATAAATTAGAAAATACGGTAGAGAAAAAGTTTCACTAGTTCAGTTAAAAAAATGAATCGTATATATTTTATAGATTCAGTACACAGTGAAATATTAAAAAAAATACTAAAAATTTTACATTGTGCGTACTGAATCTATATATTTATGAGTTTCACTTTGAATTGAGCTACTAAAATACATTCACTTTTCCACAGTAATAAATTTTTTTGGGATACACCTAAATGAAGCTTAAATAAACCTAATGTAACTTCACAGTCTTTGGGATTCATTGCGGTAAAGGCACATGTAGCAACTCTTTTTGTCACCTGCTTCAGAAAGTGCAGCGGTACAGTATTTTCTATAGACAGACAAAGACAAAGCTTTAGCCTTCCTATAGTGTTGTGGACTCTATAGAGCGCAGTGTGCTGACTCCACAAAGCTTTGCAAAGGCCCTGATCCCAGCAGGGTCTATAAAGAGAGGAGGTTCAAACGGGACGGCTGGTCTGCTGGCAACTTAGCACTGTTACAATGGGCAAGGTAAGAAGGAAATTTGGACTTTATATTGTAATGGCAGCACAGATGTTTTATTTTTGGAATAGTAAATTAAAAACTGGGAGTCAGCTGAGACATAAAGAAAATAATTTTTAGGTGAATTTTTATTAAGTTAAATGTACATTACAGAAAATAGTTTTTGTGAGGAGGTATATGGTACTTTATGCACTATTTTGCGTGTTCATAATAAAGAAAAAGGTCTCATAAAAACATATTGTGTGATTTAGAAAATGTGATGCAAAAAGATTATGAAAAAATAATTACAAACCACAGGAAGAATTAGCTATCTTAAAGTTCATTATCTGATTATTTCTTCACCCATCCCTCAGCATAATTATGTCCTCTATTATTATTGTATGAAAAAGTGACCAATTCGTTACCACAAAATTCTAAGAATAAATTTTTGCACAATTCTTGCACAACTTTCAGAGTTAAGACAATGCTGTCTCGCAGTATCTATATCTCTGTCATTTTTTTGCATATCTCTTTTATTCCCTTCTGTTTTTCTATTTGTGTCTTTGTCTCTGTGTAACTAGACGTAGACAGTACTGAATTAATCACTTTCTCTGTTAGCTGTTTATCCAGTGTCAGTGTAAAGAGCAATCAAGAGGTCTAGATGATATTACTTTTCTCAAATAATACAGTATATGTCACAATACATATAAGGCTTTGACAATTAAACTGTTAAATAAAAGAAAACAAAATTACAAACTTTGACTCTAAGGTTTTGCATTTTGTATACAGCTATTATGGTTTATTCTTCACAGATAGTGTTTTACGAGGACAGGAACTTCCAGGGCCGTCACTATGAGTGCACCGGTGACTGTCCTGAGATGCACAACTACTTCAGCCGCTGTAACTCCATTCGGGTGGACAGTGGCTGCTGGGTGGCCTACGAGAAGCCAAACTACTCCGGATACCAGTACATGCTCCACAAGGGAGACTACCCCGAGTACCAGCGCTGGGCCGGCTTCAATGACTGCATCCGCTCCTGCCGCATGGTGCCACCTGTAAGTTTAGATGCACACGGTAACGTCTTGTTTCTGGAGTTGTACCACATGTGGGGTGATACGAAAATTGATTCGGCATAGTTTTTATGCCAGATTCACTTCCTGATGAAACTCTCTTCATTTATCTGGGCTTGGGGCTTGCACAAAGAGGATGCTTTGTGGTGGGATTACCACTTATTCCACAATAACTAAAGCTGATCACTTATCAGTACAGGTCTGATTAACTTATATTTATGGATCATGCACAGATATTTTGATTATGTTGATGTATTTTGTCAATGACTTTGAAAATATCCAGTTTCTGAGGCTTTTGATTTAAATTTTTTGTATTACCTTAAAGTAAATGTTAACAGTGAATAACAGTGAAACCTCAAACAACATTTAGTAAAAAAAACTAGGCTGGTAGTACTGGCTCCTGAACAAACCAAAAACAAGACAAAGAAGTTTTGCAGGTTTGGGCAACTCCCAATGACCTAACTGAAAACACATTGAGGTGCTCAACAAAATCATATTTATAAATCATTCAACCACATTTCTGTTTCATAATATCTAATGTCTCATTAATAATATTAGGTAATTAAGTTTTACGTGAAAAACCTTGTGGAGTGTGGAGGAGAAACTGAAGCTAAAAGGCAAAGTGATTTTCTAGTAATATTTAGCAATGCAATACTTGAGTCCAGCCAGTGCATCTTTTGTGGTGGGCATTGCTAAACTTAAATCTGAAGTAGGTTCAACTATTTTCTTTTAAGCCCAAGATCCCCATTACAACAGTAAAAACAAAAACAAAAAATCTGCTTGAGAGCCAGTTATGGATCTTTTTGTTCTCTAACCTTGTCCCACACAGTTGTACCTATTCTAAAATACCCTTACGCCTTGATGATCAATTCAGCACCAAAATAAACACTGTATTCCTCCCAATTTCTTTTTTCTTTAGTACAACGGGAACTATAGGATGAAGATCTTTGAGCGCTCTGACTTCAGTGGGCAGAACCTGGAGCTGAGCGACGACTGCCCTGACCTCAACGAGCGCTTCCACACCCGGGACATCTCCTCGGTCAACGTCATGGAGGGCTACTGGATTCTGCACGAACATCCCAACTACAGGGGACGCCAGTTCTTCCTGCGTCCCGGCGAGTATAGGAGGCACAGCGAATGGGGCAGCACCACTCCCACTATCGGATCTCTTAGAAGGGTCACCGAAGCTAACTGATGCTGATGTTTTTCTAGACCCAAATTTTATCCATTTTGTTTACATGTGGTTGTGTCCAGAGCTGGATTTTAGTGATTGGGTTTTATACACAGTCCCACATCAATGAATCAGAATATGGTTGAAAAGTGAATATTTATTTCAGTCATTAAATACTGCTACACCACAGTGCAATATTTCAAGCATTTATTTATTTTAATTGTGACTATTATGTGATCCAGTATTTTCTAATTTTATGAGATACTGAATTTTGCTTTTCATTAACTGTAAACAAATTAACCATTAAAATAATTAAACGCTTGAAACATGTCTCTATGTGTGTACTGAATCTATATAATATGCATTGGATTGATATGGGACTGTTCCCTGGGTCTTCCTAATTATAGAAATGATCATGTTTTGGTTTTTTTTGTTTTTTTTTTCTTTTTTGGTCGTCCCAAAGCAAAATGGTTTCTGGTCCCTAACCTCCTGTCCTACTGGAATCACAATAAACGAAAATGCGATGAAAAGAAAGCCTTTGTTAATTTTGTACTGACTATTACAACTGTCACTATCAAACGATCAGGGGGATAGAGGCTTGTCAAAAAATCGGAGGGTATTTTTTTCTTCTTTTAGTTGGGGCGACTGAACTTTTATACCACCAGAGTTAGATTCAGAAGTAGCACAAAGGCAGCAAGACGAGTTTCCGCACTTGATAGTCCGCACACACAAAGGGAAATTATCAAGGAAAAAACTGGCTTATTCTTTGAAGCGGCATATTAAAGTGTGAAAGAGGGTATCTAAGGATGGCATGTAGGAGTCTTTATGAGATCACATGGTCCAGAGTGAGCGCTTTGGGTCCATAAAGGATGCCCATGTTAGATCCACATCACAGGGCTAGTGGCAACTCAAAGGGTTCAAGTCAAAGTGGTCTGGTACTAGCCCGAAGCATCAAACTCTCTCAGAACAAAAAAAAAAAAAAAAAAAAAAAAAAAAAACCTCAGTCCACATCCCTGCTTATGCATAATTCATCCAACCCGAGATACCCAGCCCTTTCAGAAATAAATATCAATTATTGAAACTGTTAATTAGATACTGCGTAATTGGTGAAGATATACATGAATAAATAACCCCTGACCCATTAATTATTGATTGGGGAAAATTTGCAGCCCAGTGGGGAGCACGTTTGAGAGTCTCTTAAGATGAAGAGCGGCGAGAAATATGAGTTTCGGCCTTGAGTAATGTCCAATTTAAGGGCTGTCAGCGTAACAGAGATTTGCCCTTGTCATGGTTGTAATACAACAACAACATCATGCAACAACAACATCATGGGATAGGGTAGAGGCTAAATTTTGAGGGCAATGCTAAAAGTTGAGAAGAAACATGCAAACAAAAATCACTGAGAACCTCCACCAAGGCACAGGACCTGTCTTTCAATGATTAAGATGTAGTGTCTAGAACTATACTCGAACCAGAGATGTTTAAATTCAGGGGTAAATGCTATTTCAATTAATTGAGTCTCAAAGCCTTTAGATCTCCCAATAGTAATGAATCTACCATAATAAATTATCATAATGTTCTGTACTGACCCCTTGTTGGTAGAGTTAGCATCTTTCTATTATCTTTGAGTTAGTATTTAGCAATGATACAGAATCCTTCAAAAACATTCCTAGATCCAGATAGTGTTCTGAATTCACACCTAAACCAATAACTAGTTAAAACTAAAATCCCTTGGCCCAGTGCTGACCTTTAATAATAATTTAAAAAAAAATCTAAATCTAAACAAACCAACTCCACAAACCAAGGCTGAAAAAAACTTTTTTTATAGTGGAGATGTAACTTAATGTATACCCTTTTTACACAATACACAAGATGCACTGGGACATTTTAAAAATAAAATGCTCTTTTATACTAAAACACACCTGAATCTCTTCAGTAAATGGATTTGTGTTACTGACACTTTAAGCATAAAACAGTCCATGTCCCTACATTGTTCCTTTTCTACCTCGAGCCATTTTAATGTTTTATTCTCAATCGTTCTCACATGAAAAGGACAAAAGAGTTGGATCCGCTTGGCTTCGTATCTGAACCCTTTGGACTGGCTGATTGAAGGGTAAGTAGTGCGTTTTTTTGCATGGAGCGTTGACTTTAGATGTTTCAAAGATAGAGAAAAAGAAACAGTGCAACTACGCCAGCTTGTGATTCCATTATTAGTGTGAGTTCCACATTTCCCTTTCATTTGTGATGGCTGGATAATTAAACCTCTATAGTATTGTCTTCCATCTCACATGCCCCACTTCCAGCGAATGCGAGAAAATCCCCTATGGGCAACTATAAAAAAGACCATTTTTAGACATCTGTTTTTCAGATCAGGACAACTTTTTCCCACTAATTTGTGTTTCTCTGTAAAAGTAAAAAGATTCAGGACAAAAGATGAATTTAAGTGTAAAAATCAAAGTAAGTTTACATATTTCTTTTCAACCATTTTTATTGAACAACTGTGGTATTAAACAAGCTGAAACAAAGAGTGCATTAGATAGACTGGTACACGGCTTCATTTAAAAGCAGTTGTGTTGTAGCCCCGAGCTCAAAGAAGGCAGCTTGTCAATTACACTTTCTGCTCTGACACAAGCTCTGGGCGCCACAAGCAAAAAGAGGAAAATAAGAACAATAAATAATATGTAAGCATCAGAAGCATGAATGAGTTTAGACATTTTATAGATTCAAAGATATAATTTTACTTCAATAATTTTAACTATGGAATTAGGGAATGCAAATGCAAAGATTTCAATATAAACCCTGTATATATCTGCATACCTATAGCTCAAGTACATGAATGCATAATACAAACATAATACAAATACAACACCTTTGAAGGTAACAAAAACAGTGTGCTAAAATAAAAAGGAGCTGATTTAATACAAAAACAACTGTTTTTGTTGTTTTAATAAATGTTCATTGTTTTAATAGTACATTTATTAGTAAAAATGTATTTTAAATACAGATCAGTCCAACTTCACTGTGCACCAAAAATCAATACTTTTTAAATCTTAAAAAATCTGAGAAATAGAAAAACCTTGTTTTGGGGTTGTAAACATTTTCTTGCTCATAATAAAATTGAATAATTAATTGATTAAATCACGAGGTAGAATTTAAACTCATGTAAACTCTTAAACAATATGAATGAAGTAACTGTTTTTAAGATGGTCCATAGTAATGTGGTGTAGTGTTGTGCTTCACTGCAGTCTAAGCAGTTCTTTTAACAAGCCCCCTGGGGCCTCTGGTTTCTGCTGTAAACCTCTGTAAACCACAGTGACCAATGGGAGTCCAGTCTGTGTATTTAGTTTGTGTCTCTGCGACTGGCCAGTGGCGGGCCGACAGGCAGGTTTTCATGAATGTACTTCATGGTCCCGTGTTCAGAGAAGTCTGCAGCTGTGTGACCGTCCCCTCTCAGGACCCACTTGGTGGTGAGCAGCCCCTCCAGGCCCACAGGGCCACGGGCATGGATACGGGCTGTGCTGATACCCACCTCTGCTCCTACACGCGAGATACAAAAAACAGTAAGAGATGGAGAAAAAGTTGACCAGGCAGTTGTTTAATATTGGCAGAAACATATTTCAGATGTTCTCCGAGACAAAAGTCAAGAAAATGCTGCCACAAACCCAGTCCAAAGCGGTAACCATCAGCAAATCTGGAGCTAGCGTTCCAGAAAACACAGGCACTGTCAACCTGCTGCAGAAACTGCTCCGCTGTGTCCTCTGTAAGGAAAAGAATTCATATAGCTAACAACCTCACACCAACTATAGAACTGAATTATAGAACAATTAAATGACACTTTATTAAAAATATATAAGCTGTTTAAACCATTAAACTAAGTTTAAAAATACATATTACTGTCTAAAATTAAAAAGGTTTGAATTAAACAATTGGATTATAAACATATCCCTGTGATTTACACTAATATGCTTACAATATTCTACAGCTTTGTAAACTAACCTAAACACAGGTATACTGTCAGTGTTTATGAGCCTTGATACATTTCATAATTATGATACCTTGTGTTGTCACTAGATGGCAGCTGTATACTCTTATAAACTTTTCCAGGCTTTGCCCTGAAATATTCACTTCTTATGTATCATATCATCACAGTAGGCCGCACTTTAAATTACTGAGAAGAATTTCTCAGCCTCAAATAGCAGGAATGTGTTGTTTAAAATATCACAAACAGCTTACTATTGATATTTGGAGTTGTTTTGAGATGCTTACCATTTTCTGTGACAATGACATCAGTGTGGGAGCTGCCGTACTTGTGGATATGGTCAACGGCCTCCTGCATACTGTCCACCACCTCCATACAACACTCCAAGTCTCCATACTCTGTTCTAAGGGACTTGGCCTCAGACGGACTGAACGTCAGGTAAGAGGCAAACCGCGGACCTGCATGAATTTTCACCTACCACACATAAAACATCATTACATCTCATCAAATAATAATTCAAATATGCATGATCTATTTGTCTTACCCGTTCAGTGCGCAGAGTGTCAATGATCTGGTCAAAAACTGGTGTCCTGAGAAGTTCTCGGTGAATCAACAACGTCTCCATAGCATTACAAGCAGCTGGATAATCGCATTTTGAATCTCTGACTGAAATTTAAGAAAAAAAGTTAACTGAATTCATTAATTACAGGAAGCCATAATTATATTTGTTCATATTCACCTTAAGATTTTGGTTAGGCTTACCAATTTTGAGGACTTTTTCAACACAGGCATCGACATCCACATAAACATGGCAGATTCCCTCACTGTGACCAAGCACTGGGATGCCTTTGGCCGCGAGCTGGATGTCCCGCACCAGCTGGGACGACCCACGCGGGATAATAAGATCAATTATTTTGTCGAGTCGACATAAGTCTTCTACCTCTTCACGGGTGCTCACCTATTGACAATGATACATTTTGATTTCCAGTTTTGATCTAGGCAAAACAACTCGACAACTTGACTTATAGTATATTCAAAATTCAAATTTATTTAGATGCGCCTTTATTAAAAAAAAAAAAAAAAAAAAAAAAAAAAAAAGATTTTACCAGTTGGACAGCCTCTGTGACTCCATGTATGAAAAGTGCTTCCTGAGTGAGCTGGTGCAGGACACGATTGGTGTTGGCTGCCTCCTTTCCTCCCTTCAACAGGATGGCATTGCCACTGGCTATGGCTAATGATGCCACCTACATGAACACACAAGGTTAGGGTTATATCAATCATATTATTCTTTATTTTTTTTGTCCTTTGAAAGCTTCGAATGCAAACCTGTGGCAGGCAGTCGGGCCGGGCCTCAAAGATGACCAGCAGAACCCCGATGGGAACAGTGATTTGCTCCAGTTCCAGGTTGTGTGCCACTCTGGTCCGCCGCAAAACCCGTCCCACGCTGTCTTGTGCTGCGACTGCTATCTGACGGAGCCCTATGGCCAGACTGTTGAGTTTGGCTGGAGACAGACTCAGACGCTTTACCATGGCAGGTGGCAAATTTTCTGTGAAAAACAAAAACTCATTTCGAAATATAAAACCCCCAATGCTGAAAAAGTTGTGACACTGTGTACTTAAGTCTAACAAATTGCAAAATTGTATAATATTTCTGTTTCACCACCTGATATGATTTTATGTGCCATTGTGAATAAATTATAGTTTTATGAGAGTTGCTGATCATTAGATTCTGTTTTTATTTACTCGTCACACAATGCCCCAACTTTTTTTGAATTGTAGTATAGGACTAAATTGGAACTGGAACAGTTTTATGGACTTCACTCCTGGTTCAGTGCCACTCTATCTCTGCACACCTGTCAGACAAAGTAAAAGTGGGACTCGGCACCTGCAGTGACAGCCAGCTCGACGTCCATTTTGTTGGCAGCCAGGATCTCGTCTTTCCTTTCTGTCAACAGCTCAGCTAGCTGGCAGATAATCTCACTCCTCTGACAACACAGGCACAAGTTAACAAGTTAGCAGTGAGCCACTTCACCCACAAGAGGGCAGAGTTTCTCTTTATATTATTATACTATATACATGCAATATAAAATTATTACATTCTGTAAATTTCAAACATTTAATCTTATAATTTTAATAACAGTTTAGAGATGAATACATTTAACCTCTCAGATTAGCAAGGTTTGGATATTTGTTATATATTATTTTAAAGTATTTAGCAAGGCAGTTTTACTAAACACATTAGCAATTTTTAATAGCTGGTGTTGATGTCAAAAATGTAATTCCAGATAAGAATCAAGAGATTTGGGTGAGCAGTACGATTAAAAGGTTTCTTGTTTTAAGATCCAGAAGAAAAATAAGAAATACACAAAAACTGTATATTATTATATAGTATATTTTGTATTTTTCTCAAGCTTTTTTTTTTATATACATTTTGCATTTATTGTAAAAGGATTACTTAGTGTAATATTTTCAGTTTGGTGAAAAAAAAGTTTATGTGAAGCCGCCATAGTGAATTAATGATAAACATAGTTTATTATAAGCACCTGATAAATCTCCCTGTGCAGTTAAAGAGAGTGTTTGACTTGTATGTACCTGGTCTGGGTGCAGAGAGGCCAGAGTCCTTCCCGAGTTGCGTGCCATTTCTGTCTGCTGCTCCACGGTCGGGCCTGTTTGAAGTCAACACATCACAGACTCCAGTCAAAGGAAAAGAACCAGAAACTGCTGCTTTTGTGTAAGCTGTAATAGCCCTGATATAAAACACAAGCCTCAAGGCAAACAGATAATGAGACAAACTCACCAGCCGGCTTGATCTCAGAGAAGAACGTGCCCACTTTTTTACCCTCCTACAATGTCAGTAATAACATGGCCTGTTACTTTGGGGTGTGTGCCATTCGCTATAACCACTGAGGTGCCACCTTGCAAAGCCCAGAGAGCAGCTTTTACCTTCAAGGAATATATGTTAATAATGACAACAATTTGCTATTTAAAAAATGTGTTTTGTTTCAAACAACCTTAGCCTCCATGCCTCCAATGCCCACTCTGGACTTTGTACCATAGGTAATGGATTGTTGGTCTCCAGGGTAGAAGATGTCAATAAGCTTGGCGTCATCTGTCCCGGGGGGGCTGTTATAGAGTCCTGAAATGGACAACATTGTTTATTTGCTTTTATTTTACAATTTTTCAATATAAGTTAAATAAAAAATAAAAAACATGTTTTTTACAAGCCTAATTCCTAAAAAGGTAGGACACTGAGTAAAATTTAAGTAAAAACATCTGATAATCTGCAAATCTCATAACCCCACATTTTCTTCAACATTTCATTTATTTATTATAAAATAAAATAAAAATGGCTCAATTTTCATTGTTCATTTTACTGTTATTATTTTTATGAAGTAGTGAAATACAGCATCTCATTTCCAGCACCCAATAAGTTGTTCTACTGTAAATAAAATATACTTTTATGGGCTATGCAAAAGATTGCACTGTGTTTTTGCTTTTAATTAACAAATATAGTGGAGACACACAGAAAACAGCCTGAGAATAAGGGAGCTGACATATGAGTAAACCAACCCTAGCCGGATTCGAACCCATGCTGCTCAATTATGTAGATTGTGCTTTTCAAAGTTGTCCAAGGGCCCCAGCCTTGTTTTTCATTTAATTTTATTCAGTGTCCAAACTGTGTACTAAACAGATAAACCTCCAACAGGAGCCACAGGCCGGGTTAATGCCTAATGACCAACACACACATCAGCCTCTCTGTCAAACATGAAGACTGAGGATCTTTGTTTGCCTCTTTCGTGTGAATCCAAGTCAAACTTAAGAGGACTGTTTTGACACTGATGCGGCAGACGGCACTGTTACCTAAGAGACGTATTGCTACGGTAACACACAAACCTTCGACATCAGAGAGAGCGATGAGCAGGTCAGCCTTCATCTCCACAGCCAGGCGGGCTGCAAGGCTGTCATTGTCCTTAATGCTGATCACCTACAATTACAAAACAATATAGGAGTGAGCTCAGAAAAAAACACAAAAACAGCCAAAGCACAGATCTGAATGTAACGTAATTTAATAACTACTCTAAGTTATACTGGCCCTTCCACAAGTGACATTATTAAATAAGTTGTGCCCACAGTTTGGGAACCAGAATTGTATTTTTCTAAATAATTTTTATGAGAGTACTAAGTAAAAACATTAAATAAGTTCAGTTTTTAGACAGCAAAAATTAACGATTGTTATTGATATGATTGTTAAAGTTTACTACAAAATAATTGAGTTGGTTGATTCCCCTCCTGATGAAACCTCTCTATGCAGGCTTGGGCTGACACAAAGAGTACACTGGCTTGTGACTCCTTGCGGCTGTATTAATTTTCCACTGTATAGAATTTTAGCAATGTAACAGTAGTAGTCAAAAATCACAGCAAGCTGAAGAGAGCACAAAATGAAAAATTAAGTATTGTATGTTGTTATGTTTTGTTAGTGGATTGTGCAGAAAATTGTCCTCTACTTCTAAATGTTTAGTGTTGTTACCTCTGGAGACCGCCACCGCCCCAGTGACTGCATGCACATGCTTTAGATACAGAGGGTCGAGCTGGTGCAGTAAGGCAGTGTAGCAGAGGTGTCACCACAAATAATATTGTACAGTGTTGTGCAAAAGTCTTAGACATGTTTTGAAGAAACGCTATGAACAAAGAAAGGTGTAAACACTGTATACTGTCATCTCAACAAGAAGACTATGATTTAATGCCATTGACAGACTTATGAGCACCCCTGCTGCCTCCACTGCCACCAGCACCAGCGTCGCCCCCTCCTGCTGTCTGTACCCACATTTACCCCCTGCAGGTCACTGTTGGGCTCCGGAGGGGGTACCACCGCGTCATTAGTGTTTATGATGGGCACGATGTTCATCCGCAGCAGCTCCTGGAGAGTGCTGTTCAGATTCTGCCTCTTCTGGTCATCATGGAAATCCAGATTAGTCACAAGGACCTTAAAAGGACAGTAAAAGAAAGTTGAATTACAAAAACTACAATAACAATAAAATGTTGTTAGATAGGAGTACCTGTGCTGTGCAAGTGCTGTATTGGGTGAACATGGCTTCATACAGAGCCATCAGGCCGCTCTGTCCAGCAGCTGCACAGGCGCGGGCCTCAAGCACTGGCAATGACTACAGTTAAAACAACATACACTATGTCAATAAGCATACGGCTTTTGCCTTCTGGGGTCGCCACAGCAAATCATCTACCTCCTACTGTGCAGTGATTTGCATATGCTGGACTGGCACAAGACTATACTGGCTTGTGACCCCTAGTGCCTGGATTAGAATATGCAAATGAGAATAAAAGGGAAAAAACATACAAGCCACCTAACAAAACATCACAACACGGCAAAGCACAATATTTAAAACAGAGAGGTGCTTTATTTGACCAATTATCAAGACATGCATGTATACAGTAGTATGTGTGGTAACTGTAGTAACAGACAATAGCAGTAACACATATACTGTACGTAGAAGCCTATAGAAACTGTGGGAATTTAGTAACAACAGTCTATGTTTTGGATGTTTTTTCCCACAGAAGACAGCAGTTTTGAGTTTACCTTTTAGTCAATGCCAAACTCATCACCTGTATCTGCTTTTGATTTACCATAGACCTGTCTTTTACTTACCATGTCTTTGAGCTGGCTGTGTCCCGTATGCAGCGCCTGGCGGACACTCTGGGAGAGCAGGATTTCATGTCTTAATCTTTGTTTGCCAAAGGCCACCGCTCCACTGGTGACAATCATCATCTCTCTGCCTTGATTCTGCAGCATGGCCACCTGTACAACAATACAAGCAATTACCACTTTGTTACTGCAAGGGACCTGCAGACTTCACTCAGCTCCTTCCAGAGTCGCCATGGCAAATTATCTCCCTCCTAGAGTGCAGTGATTTGCCCAATGATCATTTTTCCGGCTGACGCCCTTTCCGATACAACCCTCTCCACTTGTCCGGTCTTGGGACCAGCATAAACAGTATATTGGATTGTGAACCCCACTGGCTGGATTACCTTTACTGTAAACAATAATGTGCTCATTTATATAACCAATTTATCAATGATTTGTTCGTTATATAATATAGTAGAAACCCATGCAATACCTGCTCCACAATGGATGCCAGTCTACCCAAAGCCAGACCACACTCATCACCCCGGGTGACCACCGCACTGCCCAGTTTCACAACTATCCTCTTAGCTTGACGAAGTTCACTGCGATGAGCAAAGGACGAGCCATGGGCCCGACCTAAATCACAAAAAAAATTCTTAATGTCAACAACAGATAAAAATATTTATTACCCAATGCAGAATACCATGCAAAAGTAAAATCTTTTGAACTGATTTTATATAATTTTGGTACATTTAAATATGGACATGGCAGTAAAAAAAAAAAAAAAGTAAATAGTAAACAAACACAAAAATAAAACACAAAAAAGACAGTGGTGAAAATATTTACAGTTCCATAACAGCTATGTCAAGTCAGTGGAAACAAATCAATATATTGAATAAACTTCCAAGATTAGTTTCCAAAAAACAAAGTGTGGAGAAGTGTGTTTATCTGGGTTTTCATTTCACTGATTACACAACTGAGAAAAACACATAATACTCTACATCCATTTGTAACCTGGGAAACAGATAATCGCAGGCCTTTAAACTGCCACATCAGCAGGCCAAGCAGTAAAGCACATGCTGACGTTACACATCTCTCTAGAGCAATGAGGCGCATGAGAGTGCAAAACAGAGAGGCCTACAAAAACTCATAATCCCTAAATGGGTCAGAATAAAACAAATAAAGATCAGTCACGGGATAGGCCTCCTGTATTGATTGCAAAGAAATAAAAACTCTAGGTTTTCCTTCAAGCATAATGTATAACAGCAAGAAATGATTACATATTTGAATGTTATCACTTAGTAATTGTCTAGCAAGTTATTTATAACATTTACAAAACCTGTTGCAATAGTCAAACTCAAAACCTTTTGCTTGTTCAGGCAACAATTGTATACTAAACATATCTACACACTACTTAATATCCAGTACAATACCAAGATATTGCATCATTTAGCACAAGTGCATCTTAAGTGCATGAAATTATCACAATAGCCACATTATTTACAACTCTAACCAAATATATCACAGATGTATGAGCAACATGCTGTTAATTATAGTGTTCTGTACAGTAACTGATATAAAGGAGTGCACAGGCAGAAACATATGAATTAGGTCTTACCTTGCATCAGTGACCTGGCGATAAAACAGCACACATGTCTATTTGTATGCTTTGGGATCTTTGAACACAAGGTCAGCCTCTGAAGCAGCATTGCTAATGTAATGTTTATTCTGAAGCAAATAAAAAAACATATAATCCAATTAACAGTATTATTTCCCTGTAATGCCTAATGTAAGCTATATTTACAGTAATTAAGATTCCAAAACACATCCACACATCGTCTACTTAAGACTGTTCTGGTAAAGACAATAATAGCTCTTACTTCAGAAGCTTACTTCCAGCTAGGTTGGTTGTTAAAATCCTTTATCCGTCCTATTTTACAGTTTTTTTCAGCATCTTTAAACGATTTTTAAGAAATCAGGGAGGGACGTTAAGAAGCTCGACTCCTCCCCTAAATACAAGGCTGCTGATGCACTGACATCTCAACCGTGAAGCTAAACCCCCAGGACTGAGTTTAGTGGCGTTTTACTGCCTCTCAACAGAAAATTGCCATTAACCCTAGATACTAGACAGAAGTAGTCGATACTCACACGAAGACACGCCGACATTCACCTAAAATGATGTTTCAAGTGGACACGAGAAAGCCTCGTAAATTGGCGCTGAAGTGGCAGGATGTGACGTAAGGCCGGCCGGCGAAATCCGGAAAATCACCGGAAGTTTCTGTTCGGGTTCGTATTTCAAAATAGTACACAACGAACTTACCTCCCCAAAGATGGTCATTCACCTGCACAATGGCGAACAAGCTGTTTCGGCCACAGAAAACAAACCACTAAAGTGACGCTGCCTTGCAATTCTCCTGAAAGTGCTCCATCTGGGGAGAATTCAAACCATAAATTGTTGCCAGCCTGAAATATTATATATTATCAAAAATGCACCAGAAAACAGGAAATCACGTTTTGTTTGAATTTTGCTGCGAGGACTCCTGGACCCCCCTGCCTCATATTGTCCCACATATTCTTTGTCTGTTATGTATACAAGGCAAAAGGAGAGATTATATTAATGCTTAGTCAAATTTGATCAAATGCCCCTTGTTAACATGTTTTTGGTTTGAGGTGGGATTTACAAAATATTGGAGCCTATATAGGGCCTCAGTTGTCCCTCTTGCCTAGGGCCCCTATAGTGTCTAGAAATGGCTCTGTGTATACCTGCTCGAGCTCGCTGTGTGGCCACATAAAAAAGTAAACTAAAGCAGAGTTGGCTGACAAAGCTGGACATCCACTGCCCCTAGGACCAGAGATAACCTAATTGGCTCCAGAACCTCTGTCCAAATGTGCATTATTTCATTATATCCGCCCTGTTCTTTTCTCTGTTGTTTGTGTTCTCTATTTATCTGTTCCTCCCTGTTATCCTCCTCCACTTTGCTCTTTTATCTGTCAATCTGACTCAGGGGAAGGAGCTCGTCCTCACCGGGCTTTAAGCAAGACCATTTCCTAACACAGACATACTGTAGGCTAAGTGCACATAGCAACCCCTTTTTTTCACACAACATTGTTTAAATGTTAGTAAAATTGGTCATGTTAAAAATAAAAATGGAATTATAACTACAGTAGTTACCAAATTCCACCTTTACAATGTTTGAATACCAAGTCCACTTTACTGTTTGCAACGCTTCTTCCTATATAGGCTAGTGTGCAAAGATCTTATGACACAACCCTCTCCCTTTATCTGGGCTTGGGATTGGCTTGTGACCCCCCTGTGGCTGGATTATGAAATAAATAAATGCGAGAAACATCTTACTCTGTGTGTACTTCATGTATAGGCTATGTGTTGCTACTACACACTTCCTAGAAAACTATACATTTCGATATAAGGTGATTTGTATCGATATAGTTGTATCATAGGAAAAAAAATTATACATCGATATAGTTACTGTATCATTACACCCGTAGTTGCTACTTAAAGAAATAACTAAGCCATATGTGGCCATAGATTCATACAGTTTTTTTCTTCCATTATCTCATTATAACAACTTAATCATTTTAATTTCACAAGAAAACAGAGGAATTAAGTAATTAAAATGAGATAATGAGAGAGAGAAAAAGTTTTGAATCCATGGCCGCTTACGACTTCTGTACTTAAGGCTTCCATAAATAACTATAACTAAAATAATATTTAATATGAAAATTTTGACATGGGACTGCAGTTATCTACTCAGAGCTACTCAGCATCTCCTCAAACAAAGTTTGAATAAATTTTGCCCCAAATTAAAACATTTTTGTAAAATAGACTGACTGATACAGCAGATACAGTATAGGAAATGTATTGTATTGTATTGTAATGTATAAAGGAACAATTAATGACAAATCTCAAATAATCAAATGCCACTGTTTTTTACTACTAGTGCAGCCCTATGTCCACCTCAGGAAATGTAAACATTGTCTGGTGTGCAGAAGGCATTTTCCAATGATTTTAGTGACAAGAGGTCTCTGGTTGGTGGACTGAGCACCATATGCAGAGTCCATTAGTAGTGTTGGAGGAAACCCCTTGTTCTGATGGCATCAGTGCCTAAGGGCTGAGGGTATGAACAGAACAAATGTTATCAGGCTAAGAAGATTGCTATCTGCACCTATGAAACTTAGTGAGCTGCCCAAAGGAAAAACACACACACTTCCACAGAGACATACACAGGTATATAATGAGTCTAAAAGGCAGAGTTGCACCTGAGGACTGGACCGCACAGAGGCGTTGGGTACATCATGTAAGTATAGTTATATATTATCTTATAAATTTATTTCCAAATATGTTTAGCTTATTCTTTAGAAACTTGATAGATGGTCTTGTATCCTAATGGATTGTATTGTAGGATTAGACTATTTGTCAACCTATTTGTCTGCATTGAAACAACAGAAACCTTATGTCAAGTGTGTCAAAAGATTGAAAGATTAGTGGTTGAGCTAACAGGATTTAAACTGTGTGCAGTTTGTTCAATGTCCTGTAATGTGTGCTAAAGATTAAAAAGGTAGAAAATATGGAAGAAATATTGATTCCTTTGTTTGGTATTTTATATGTAAGAGAAAGCAGACTGAGCCATTCCTAAGAAAGACCACACAACCAGCAAAGAGGATGGGAGAGACTGGAATAGCAGCGATGGCAGCAACTTACCAAAAATTTGACCCTGCTGCGTATCTACAGTACAACTATACCCCCCCAAGAGCTGATTTTGAACGAAAGGACAGCATTGTACCATGGAAACTGGCGTGCCTGCACCGAGCATTCAATGAGGGTAAGAATTTATTTATTTATAGTTTTACTTGTACTGTAAGTGGATATTTAATCATGCCTAACTCTTCTCCTCTCAGGTGACATGGGTGGTGATTTTCTAATCGATGTAGGCTCAGGTCCCACTCTGTACCAGGTGCTGAGCGGCTGTGAGGTCTTCAACAAAGTGCTCCTCACTGACTTTCTGGATATCAACAGACAGGAGCTGAAGAGTTGGCTTCAGGGAGAAGCAAGCAGCCTCGACTGGACCCCATACATCCAACACGTGTGCAAACTTGAAGGACGAAGGTACAGTTCAAGTTAATGCATTTGAAAAGAATTTTTCACAAGGTACACAGAGAGTGCATGTATGTACATTAAGAGTTTAGCATCAACAGTGCATATTTATAATAATAACAACAATAATGTAATACATTTTATTTATATTGCACTGTAGATTGAAAAGATCTCAAAGTGCTACAATATAAAATAGACATTAATACAATACAATAGACACTGAAATACAAATGTTTTATCAATGCTTTTATTAGCCCATCTGAATGGACAGAGAAGGCGGCTCGACTCCGTGAGGTGGTCTCTGATGTTCTCCCCATCGATGTACATTGCGCTCAGCCTATGGCCCCAGATGCCCTCCCCTCAGCGGGGGCCGACTGTTTAGTGTCCTGCTTCTGCCTGGAGAGTGTCAGCCCTGATCTAGCAACTTTCACAAAGGCCCTGGGACATATTGGCAAACTCCTGCGTCCCGGGGGTCACCTGCTGCTTATTGGGGCCCTGGGGGAGAGTTTTTACTTTGGTGGGCCAGGGGTAAAGATCCCTGTGGTCCCCCTGAATGAGGCAGAGGTCTGTGCCAGTCTGCAGGAGCAGGGCTACACCCTCATCAGGCTGGAGGTGTACACACTGCCCCAGGACATGAGGGTGGGCGTGGATGATGTCAGTGGTGTATTTTTTGTAAAAGCAAGAAAGGATTAGTATTGTGAACAGTGATAAACATGTAAAGTAGATGGGTTTACAGCAGCTAAAGAATAAATATACAGTACATAAGACAACATTTATTTACTTAATCAGAGTAATACTTATTATGTAATTGCATAAACTTGTTTTAATGAAAAAATTAAATGAACATCTATGAATATATAAGAAAATATATTTGCAATATACAAAATGTATATTCCACTGTTCCTCAAATAAAAAAAACTACAGCATCAACACTCATGATTTTAGACGCAACAGTATTTTTTTTTTTTTTTTTATTAATCTTGGTTCTACAGTTTGTATGGTTACTTTGATTAATTTAACATAAGCTGTTATTCATGTCTCATTAATCATTACATTAATCATCTGTTACATTAATCATCTGTGTGTATTTTTCTAAGCTAATCTTTACACCTTTTTTGAAAGCATAGTTTTAAAAATAATAATAAACTGTATTTTAATTTATATAGTTAAGTATAAAATGTTCTATATTACAATTTAACTTTGTTTTCTTAATCTTTTAGAGCAAAACGTTTGACTCAGTTTGTAGCATTATTTCTGTCCATGCAGAATACTCATATCTATTGTAGAGTTGTTTTTATTGTTATTAATGGCTAAGGAGTTAAGACAAAATGAGAATTGGAAAAATATTTAGGTAGTCAGGTAAACTAAATAGTTTAGAAAACACAAAATATATCAACTTAGGATTAATAGTATATTAATATTCACCAAGTTACAACTGCAATAGAAGAAATAAGGTAAATTGTTTGAATAAACGCTGTAGGCCAAAGTAGTTAAAGAGGTAAGGATGGCCTTCTGCTCTACCTAGAGACAGTTGCCACAGGGGAGGTAGGTTCGCCTTGGTTCTTCATTCAAGGTAAGTAGGCTCTTAGATTAATGTTAAAGCGGTTATATTATGCAAAAACAAAACAAACAAAAACAAAAAAACAACAACACTTTTTTAAAGCTTTCTACCATGTTATTAGGTTGTTTCCTCATCAAAAACATACCTGGAGTTGTTTTGGTTCATTCACGCCTGTTTGAGTAATCCTGTATTCTCTGATGCTGTGTATTTGAGTCCTCAAAACGCTTGGTTCCACAAATCTCTGCCTATCCCATGAACCCTCGCCCACTCCAGGAAGCACTGACCAATCAACAAGTCCTCTACATCCACTCTGCTCTCATTCATTTATGCAAAAAATAATGTACAGCTGTTTCCACTGATTCCTCACAGCTATTTCTTTTTTTGTAATATAATGGCATCATACACAATGTTTAAGGAAAAGTCTTCTTCTTCTTCTTCTTCTTCTTCTTCTTCTTCTTCTTCTTCTTCTTCTAAGACCATGACAGCTATGCTCTGTAGCACCATGCAGCCCTCTGCTGGTCTCTTCACATGTCTCTTTATGGCATTGGTAAAGTAATTAATGGATTTGCTTTCTTTTAGTCACAATGTTTTTAAAGGTTGCACAACAAGCAATGCTGTTCTAGAGGTGTCCAAGATTGATTAAAAACACAATTAAAAGCATAATATATCAAAAGCATAATATATATTTAATATGGTAATGGTAATGAAGCAGGTTAAAGTTGTGTTTTGAATATTTAGATGCAGAATTATTATAGAATTATTTTGCTAGAAAGAACTGGATTAGGCTTATTGATGCAAAATTTCACATCACATACAAATACATACATATCCACATACAAATTGTAATATTGTGGCAGAGGGACGAAGAGAATAGTATTCATGCTGGCCTTAAACTGGACAAGGTTTTTTTAGTAGTGCTACATTATCAGTAAAAATCTTGTAATATGTAAAGTAATTGTAGTAGACCTATAACATTGTTGTTTTATATACGTCTAACTCTGAACTGTTAATAGATGACGTCAGTGACCTATGTTAGCTGTTATAACTATTTTAACACAACCAAAGCAAAGATTGCTGAACTTGTAACAATGGATTCAACCACTTACTATACCTGCAGGTGGTGGGGCACATAAATGGGCATTACTTTCTATTACTTGATAGCATTTATTCCTGTGGAACTATGGTTAAATGGGGCAATTACCCATAGTGCCACGGGGTAAAGCGCTATCAAGTAAAAGCACACTAAAATAATGACAGCTGTATGTTTGCATATAGGGTCTTACAGTGGCCCTATTTACTGATAGCTCCACGAAGTTAAATGTTATTAATTAAAAGTATAATAATCCATGAAACACTGAAGAGCTGTCTGCTTGCAAAGATTGTGTCCACATTTACCCTTAGTGCCACAGGATTAAATGCTATTCAGTGTTAGCAGACTAAAACCATGACCGAGAGCTGTATGTCTGCAAGTGAAAACTTACAGCGGCCGCATTTAGCTTAAGTTCTGTGGGGAGAAACACTAATAAGTAATAGAACACTGAAACCTTAACAGAGATATGTATGCTTGGCAATTAAATACTTATAGGGGTCCCATCTACTAATAGTACCATGGGATTAAAAGCTGTTAGGTAATAGCAAACTAACACCCTAACAGTGAGTGGTCCAATTCTTCATAAATGTATGGAGTTAGATGCTATCAGATAATAGCAATTAATAAAAGTGGATATCAGCCATAAGTGTCTCTTAAATGTGAAACCACCAAACCAAAGCTGTGTTGGACTTTCATGTATCTCGCCAGGCAGACAAGCCAATTCTCGGTGGAAAAGCCTGGGAGGAGCTGCATCTGGTAAAGAGAGCTGAGACACTCGCAGCTAAATCACCAAAACCAAGCAAACCTCCAGCCACCAAAGAGGAACTTTAGGAGAAATATTCAGAGGTCTTCACAGGTTTGAGTGAGTTTCCCGGCGTTTATCACATGTGTCACACCTGTCATTCATGCCTGTGGAAAAGTACCCCTCTCAATAATGGACTCATTGAAAAAGTCATTGAAAGACATATAAGAAAGGGAGGTAATAACACCTGTTAATGAGCCGACAGAATGGTAGAGCAGTCTTGATGCAACCCAAAAAAGGAACGCTAAGGGTGTGCTTGGATTAGGCATGGGACGATAGTAGAATTTTATGTCACAATTATCTTAGCCACAATAATTGCGATTAACAATATATTCCCCATACATATATATATTTTTTGTAGTTTGAAAATCTAGCTGAAACATACTGGTATTACTTTACAGAGACACAGACTCAAGTTTATGATTTTAGGATAAATTATTGCAAACACAGGCTCCCCTTTTGGCCAAAATTTAAAATACACATAAACAACAGCTGTAGTGACCTCAATAACGTGGTGACCGTTGGACTGCTGCAGTGTGTACAGCACACTTCAATGAAGGTAGGAGTGGTATTCAGACAGCACCTGAATCATGCAGTCAAGTGCCAACACTACTCCACGAAGTCATGTGCAGCAAACTGTCAGGAAAATGTGTCTTCACTAATCCGGATGAAAAAGACAGAGACTTGCAGATTAACCTGGATGAGCCATCCTCAAAGTTATATACCTTCAACACACCATGGGGCCGCTTCCGCTTCTTTAGGCTCTCATCTGGGATCAAATCCCTCAGCGAAGTGTTTCAGCAAAAGAACTGCGAGACCATCGTTGACATTCCAGGCGTACATGTTAAAGCAGACTTCATGATCATCGCAGCGTCTTCAGAACTTGAACATGACAACATTATGCAAAAAGTAATGGAGGGAGATAAAGGCAGCAAATGTCAAGTTTAACAAAGACAATATAGAGTTCAAAGTTGACACGATGAAATACATGGGGCATGTCATCACAGCAGCTGGACAGAAGGCTGATGACACAAAATGTGGCAGTGGCAGCCACAACACACACCACAGTCTCTGTCTTTTTCATCCAGATTAGTAAAGACACATTTTCCTGACAGTTTGCTGCACACAACTTTGTGGAGTAGTGTTGGCGCTTGACTGCATGATCACAAGGGTCCAAACTAATTATTATATTGCTAATCGCGATAAAAAAACAGTAAAGATTAATTGATCGTGACAAGTTTTTATTGAGATAATCGCCATTATCATCATAAGAGAGAGCCTGAGACCTCTGCTATTTATGTTTACATGCAAAACATACTCCAAGAAGGCTCTAAGCTTGTCTTCAGTCCAGTTTCTCCAGAACGGGTTAAAATACCTGATCTACAAGCAAAGCATTACACTCAAATACACTCAATAGCATAACACTCAAATCTACTCGCTACACAAGTGCCAGTGCTGAGATACTATGACCACGAGAAGCCACTAACGCTACAAGCTGATTTGTCAAAAGATGGACTAGGAGCTTGTCTGCTTCAGGAAGGCCTCCCAGTGTGCTCGCTCATTGAAACAGAAAAGAGGTCTACACAAATGGAAAAGGAGCTGCTTGCCATTGTGTTTGCCACCAAGATATTCCATCAATATGTCTACAGAAGACCAGTAACTGTGCAGTCCGATCACAAGCCTCTGGAGGTCATGAGGTACTTAACAATCCTGGAAAAGAGGCATGCATGAGCAGCCAGTACTTGACTGTTACTGCCAATGTTGTCATTACCTACTTTGACCACTAGGGTGTGTGGTTGTTACATGTTGAGTCTTGAGACACGTGAAGCAGCAGTAAAGACCAGACCCGACCATAGCTTTGTCGCCGTGTGTTTGTTTGCCACATGAGCATATTAGTAACCTACAGTAATGCTACACTACTATATCTGGTATAAAGCTACAACAAATATTAAGTAAGTATATTTTTTAAAAGCACTTTGAGTTAGATGATGTGATCAAAATACCAGTAGAGATATCATGGACATGTAACATCCACAATGTGATAAAACAGACGCACTGATGCGTCCTCCATTCATTTAAGTTACAGTGTTTTAAGATTGTGTGTTTGCTTTATTATAGGGCCACATATAGCTTCAAATTTTGATGGTTGGCCTTTTAAATTATACTTAATCTTTTCTAAATCAAGAAAGAGCACGATGTCATTTGACCACTGAGAAGCTTGTAGGGCAGCGGATGATTTTCTATTTTAAGTATTCTTCTTCTAGCTTGTCTGTGAAGACTCTCACTCATCCAGGGCAATTGCATCGAAGCAAAAGGTTCAAAGGCAGTCATCTGGAGATCTGTAATCAAAAAATGATTGAAGAAATCTGCAACTCAGTAACATTACAAATTACATCATGACTAGTCATAACTACAATTTAAGATATCTTTATTTGAGTGTTGACTAGTCACAAAGACAGTTTAAGATATCTAATAAAATCTCTGGATAGTCAAAAAACACATTTGGATATCTATAAAGATCTATAAAGACCCCCCCCCCACACACACACACACACACACACACACACACACACACACTTTTTTTTCCTTTTTTTTTTAGTGACAGAAATTGTAATTGTATGAATATGTTGAATATGATATTCAATATTATGATATTTTGTAGGGGAAGATGTTTAGTAGTAATAATAAAATCATAATAAATATTATAATAATAATAATTATTATTATTATTATTATTATTATTATATGTAATTGATTTTTTGCTCAGATGAAAAAGAGGAAAATAAGTCTTTAGTTAACCTAGTCGCATAAGGCAGACCATACCCCTAGACCTGAACCAATTTAGTACAATGTTAGTAGGCTATAATATATTGCCATGTAAAAATGATTATCAGTGCTGGAAGAAGTAGTACATTTTTTTACTTAATTAAAAGTACAGATAAATGAGCAAAGATTTACTCATGTAAAACTAAAAATATCACATGAAAAATTTACTTAAATAACAGTATAAAAATCCTTACTTGCAAATGTATTTGTGAGAAAAAAAGTAAAAGTATTTCACACAGATTCAAGAACTAAAAATGTGTTAAATGTGAAGGATTTTGCTGAAAACTAATGGTTAACAGTGCAATAGAAGAGACTGAATCTGTAGATGAGGTTTTTCTGAAAAGTATACTTTACTGCATCTTTTATACGTACAGTACATCTTTATGGACTCTGTCTAATAATAATGCATTAGTCTTATAGTGCTTTTCTAGACACTCAAAGTCGCTTTACAATTTGGTGCATTATTCATTCACTCCTCAGTAACACTTGGTGGTGGTGAGCTACTTCTGTAGCCACAGCTGCCCTGGGGCAGACTGACGGAAGCGTGGCTGCCATTTTACACCTACATTCCCTCCCACCACCACCAAACACAGTCACACTGACACATTCATACAGGTAAGTAGGTGAAGTGTCTTGCCCAAGGACACAACGACCGCCAACCTTTGGGTTAGTGGGCAAGCATCTCTACCGAGTGAGCCACTGCCGCCCCAGTCTACAAAGACAACACGTCAAAAACAAATGATATTAAATCAAACTCAAAATACTTTTTACTTCAAACCAATTTAAAAAACGTAGTGGAGTAAAAAGTACAGATACTTGCTCTAAAATGTAGTGAAGTAAAAGTACACTCCTGTGCTTAAGTAAAATAAACGAAGTACTACTTTGTTACATTCCGCCACTGATGCTTATTAATATTTTCCTTTGGTAACTAAGTGATACTTTTTGTTGTTTATTTAGGGACATTCAACGGTCCAGAACGAATGCTTCAATTCACCAGTTTGGCCAACTACTGTACCCCTGTGCCCCTATGTCATGAAACGACCACTGGGTGATGAATCTACCTCCTGAGTGGTCACCGCAACAAAAAAAAAAAAAAAAAGGGCCTTGAAACAACTCTTTTAACTGCGTTGTCACTCTTGGTGACTATTTATCACACACTAAAGTATCTGAATGCTGCTTTGTGCTAAAGCTAACTGTAGTCCACATCCTAAATGTGTCCATACTGTTACTGTTGAAAATAGTTTGTGTGACCACCGATGTGACGTCCCGTTCCTGATCTCTGGAGGCACAGCCCTGTAATCCACTGACGAAAGTTAATTTAGGCTACATACTATTTTCATGTACATTACGATACGGACAATGTCTGAGTGACCCCTGTATTGACGAAGGCAGTGGCTTCTCAGTGGTAAACCGATATAAAAGTAGTAAATGCCAGAAAAAAACTGGCTACATGAATGTAACCATAAGTTTAGCCATTACAAGATGCCTCTGGTGGTGGCCAATGCAGTGGTTAACCTGCGGTAAACCCTTCTCAAAAGCGGCCAGCCTCAATTTTAGCCACTATAAAAGTGGTTAACCAGTGGCAAACCATTCTCAAAACTGGTTGGCCACTGCGTTAACCACTTTGATGCGCCCCCTGGTGGTGGCCAATACAGTGGTTAACCGATGGTTAGCCATTGGCCACTTTTCGATCTCTGCTGGAAATATTTCAAACTGGAGTTATGGATATCCATAATTAACATTGTGGATATCTATAATTGAATTACGGATATCTCTAGTGACGTCACCCATAGAAATGAATGAAAAATGTGACGTCATTTGTCCAAGGCGAAATGACATTGTGGATATCCTCAGTCTAAAATGTGGATAGGAGGAATGTTATTGTGGATATCTGAAATCGTAGTTTAGACAAGGAGAAACTAGGTTGTAGATATCCATATTAATTATCCAGATTTGCTATTAAATGTTAAAATGGTGTCATGTGATTGTTTTGACTAGTCTAAATGAAGTTGAAGATATCTTCAATCTCAGTTCTGCCTAGTCAAAATTCAGTTAAAGATATCTGCTGATTTGTGCAGGATATGTGAAGAGTTGAAGGTAAAGATCATTGTAGATATCTGTAATTAAGTTTTGTCTAACTAAAACTGAATTACAGATATCTCTAAATGCCATTTTGACTAGTCTAAATGTCATTATGTCAAAATGGCGTCAGTGATATCTTTATTTTGAAAACCATATAGTCATGTTTATCTATTATATGTTAAAAGGGCGTCCCATAGACGTGGGGTTGATTTTCTAGGAGACTGCGTCACAGACCCATTTGACGGTCCGTCAGCCTCGCGTCTCACGCCGGCAGTGTGGCTGCTGTGATCTGCTGAGCTGGGCGCTGAAGTGAGAACGGTTCCCTGACGGTGTCACCACGCTGCAGTTACGCATCCATTGTGTTTGGGGCCTAAGTGAGTAAATCAGTGAGTAGACAATGTATTTTTATTGAGTTTTGAGCGATGTTAAGTAAACATCCAAAGTCAAGGCGATGCCATTTTGAGTTAATTGTGTATTTGTTTAAGCTCCCTTATGGTGAATTAAGCTTCAAATAATATGCTGACATATTGTATTTGTGTGTATGTTCCTAAAAGAAGTGTAAGTGTAAGTTAACTGGTTCATATTGATAAAATAGGAAATACTGTTCGTGCTAATGCTAATCCTGCCAGAGTACGTGGTCTTTACCATGCAATTCATGAGTCGTATGCCAGAGTGATCTAAAAACAGTCTCAGCTAAAAGAAGTCCAGCTGCATACATGTTGGTATTTTGGTTAAAGTGGAAGAGTACTGTGTAATGCTGGAACTGTAGAAGAGTAGTAATTAATTCATAGCCTAACATCTGAATTGTGGAATGTAACAAAATAACATGATGTAAATGGAGTTTACTACACATGAAGGCATTTTATTGCAGATTTGTGAATTTGAAAGACAGTTATTATGCTGTGCATTGAAAATACATGTTTAATGTATTAATAAATATGGCAGAAGCGAGGCAAAGAGAAACTTCACCAGTCGCCTATCTCATCATTTCCCTGTGTTTTACAGGAACATTTAATCTGGTCACAGGACCAATACCTGGGCCTGTTACAATACAGCTTAATTAGACAAACATAGTTTATAACAACTTATGAGCTGCCTCTACACTGATACATAAAACTAGGCTTTATATTTAACTTTTGTGACCGCGGTGAAGTTAGATGGATATTGGATATTCGACATATTCGCATATTCGCCCTGGGAACCGCTACGGTACTCACGGCAAATGAGACCGAGCAAAGAGCATGACAGACGGCTTGTGCTGACACAAAGTGTCGGCGTCAGCCTTGGTTCAGCTTAGGGACCGTCAGTGAATTACTCTACAGGACTAAATGTCTGTTTTTCTTCAATAGTTTCCAGGTCATGTGACCTAGTGATTCCAAACCACAACTGAATATTTCTACTAGATGAGTACAATCGGGCACGGCACTTTATATTAGGTTTTCATTCTTATTCAAATTTATTTGAAATTTTTACAGTAAAATTTACCATTTGCCGTGAGTACCGTAGCGGTTCCCAGGGCGAATATGTCGAATATCCAATATCCATCTAACCTCACCGCGTACTTTTGTGTCTGTGTGACCTAGTTTCTCTGTTAGTGGTTCCCCAGTGGAGCCCCCAGTTCTACTCCGCCCCTGCAGCACAGAGTCTTCAGTCTCATCACTGAGCCGTGGACAGAGGCTCCAGAGAACACAGGCTACGGAAGCTTTTGTCAGGACGTCCGGACTAATGTTTTACGTTGCTTTTATAATAACAGCTAAATATTGTGAGAAATCGTAACGTGTGCTTCGGATCGCGTCTTTTATTACTGCACGTATTATTGCAGGAGCTGTTTATGATCGTATCTCCGCGAGTAAAGAGGTCGATTGTCATCAAACGAAATGTGACTTAAAGTTTGATAAGTGTAGAAGACATCTAGCGATTCAGAACTTTCCCTAGTATCTATACATTTTAGGTATATATTGTTATTGTTCAGTCTCATGAAACCTAATTGTGCGCTGATGCCCAGGACAGCCACACTGCGCCCTTATCGCCTCTGCAACGGGCCACGGGTCGGCTCTGGGCTGAGGTCTCATTCCAAAAATTAATGAATGAATCCCGTGACTGCACTGTTAAGTCAGTTATAGGTGGGTGGGGGCCACTTCAGGGGCTCTCCGCTCTTTCTGTGAGCCGCCCCCGTCTCACATTCTGTGACGTCACCACACCGGCCAACCGGTAGATGTCCCGTCTCTCACGATTACCACTCGGCCTCTGCCCCTGGGTTACACTGTTTGCCTGCACTGAAACAACAGGAACTTTGTGTCAAAAGTTAAGACAAATAGAAAGATGTGTGAAAGATTAGTACTGGAGCAAACAGGATTTAAACCGTGTGTCCTGTTAGCCTGTTAGTGTCCTGTGTCAGTGTCCTGTAATGTGTGCTAAAGATTAAAAAGGCGGAAAAAACGCAAGAAATACTGATTCCTTTGTTTGGTATTTTCTAAGAGAAAGCAGACCGAGACCACACAACCTCCAAAGAAGAGAGATGGGAGAGACTGGAGAAGCAGCAATGACAGCGACCTACCAGAACTTTGACCCTGCCTCGTATCTACAGTACAACTATACCCACCCAAAAGCTGATTTTGAACGAAAGGACAGCATTGGGTCATGGACACTGGCGTCCCTGCACCGAGCATTCACTGAAGGTAAGAATTTATTTATTTACATTTTTCTTGTACTGTAAGTGAATATTTAATCATGCTCTTTTCCTCTCAGGTGACATGGGTGGTGATTTTCTAATCGATGTAGGCTCAGGTCCCACTCTGTACCAGGTGCTGAGTGCCTGTGAGGTCTATAACAAAGTGCTCCTCACTGACTATACAGATGTCAACAGACAGGAGCTGAAGAGTTGGCTTCAGGGAGGAGGCAGCTTCGACTGGACCCCATTCTTCCAACACGTGTGCAAACTTGAAGGACGGAGGTACAGTTCAAGTTAATGCATTTGAAAAAATGTTTTCACAAGGTACACAGAGAGTGCATGTATGGAATACTATGTGCATGAAAAGTTTAGCATCAACAGTGCATATTTATTTATAATAATAACAACAATGGCATACATTTTATTTATATTGCACTATAAATTAAAGAGATAGAGAAGTGTTACAAATATAAAATAGACATTAAACAACTATAAATACAATAGACACTAGATACAAATGTTTTATCAATGCTTTTATTAGCCCATCTGAATGGACAGAGAAGGCGGCTCGACTCCGTGAGGTGGTCTCTGATGTTCTCCCCATCGATGTACATCGTGCTCAGCCTATGGCCCCAGATGCCCTCCCCTCAGCGGGGGCCGACTGTTTAGTGTCCTGCTATTGCCTGGAGAGTGTCAGCCCTGATCTAGCAACTTTCACAAAGGCCCTGGGAAATATAGGGACGCTCCTGCGTCCTGGGGGTCATCTGGTGCTCATAGGAACCCTGGAAGCCACTTTTTATTATGCAGCGCCTCAATTAAAGATCCCCATAGTTCCAGTGACCGAAGCACAGCTCTGTGCCAGTCTGCAGGAGCAGGGCTTCACCCTCATCAGGCTGGAGGTGTACCGGGATGAAGAAACGGCCATGGCAGCAGACACTGATGACGCCAGCGGAACATTTTTTGTGAAGGCAAAGAAGAATTTAAGTTAAAAGTTTTTCACCTTACTGTGACCTGTAAGAATACTTTGTTTACCAATAAATTTTGTCCTGCCACAAAAACCTGTTTTTAGAAAGTTTAATTCACATTTCCAAACACAGTATATGGTAACTGTAACTAAGTTACTACATAAAAAAAAATTCAATTTTGGGTGTTACACCTGTTGAAGAAGCTTGGTCTAATGAAAGCCCAGATAACCAATATTATGTTACTGAAAATGTATTTTCTGGGGTACAGTCAGGGGTGAAAGTAGATTTTTGCTTATGCCGGTACTATAACAAATTATGCCTACAAATATATTTTTAATAAATCTTGACTATAAATGAAAAATATAGACATGGCTTATACGGGGTTTAACAGGGTTTGAAAACAAATCAAATGCACCCTATAAAGGCCAACACACACCGGACGCACGTCAAAAAATACACCCCTATTGTTTTGTATGAGGCGCACGGCGGTGGCTGAAAACACATGGTCCCCCGTACTTCTGCAGTAACAAAGATGGTTCTCTGCTCCATGTGACACAGACACACAGCTGTAAACACTGAGGGACAGTAGCTGCTGCTCGGGGGGACACAGGCAGAAGCTCCTGACTCCTGCTGCAGTCAGAGCACAGGGAACCTCCTTTCTGTCGCTAACTCGCTAATAACCTGCTATAGACAGGGGCGGCTCCAGACAAATATCACTGAGGGGGCAATGGGGGGTCCATATTAAGTAAAGAGGGGGCAATGAAATTCTGACGCAACAATATACACCAAAAACAAGAGGCTAAAATCAATAAGCAAAATATAAATTACCATTAGTATTAAGCAACAGTTCTGTCTAGACCAGTGGTGCCCAACCTTTTTCGACTTGCGATCTACTTTTAAAGTCATCAAGGCCTGGAGATCTACCTTTATTTTTTTTTTACCCCTTATTTCTATTAAACATAGTGGGCATTTATCAGGGTTATAATTATTGCAGTGGTTAAACATGAAAATAAAAATAGAAATAACCACTTTAATAAAGTCACATTTTTATTAAACTAAAAATTATAAACGTTCATCATCAACTCAGAACAGGAATAACTGAATCTAATAAATGTAGCATATAAAGTTTTGTCAGTGATATTTACAACATTCCATCATTTCCTAAAACAGCTGATTATTATGGATTATAATAGTCCTACTATATTTATAATTATGCCTGAATTAAACTGCAGTATCAATGCAGCTTATCATCAAAACTCAGTATTATTTTAGTAACATTGGTGATTGACAGGAGCTCCATGGTAACGCTCAGGGGAGGAGCTTGTGAGACTTTGACAAAGTCAGCTTTCCTCACGCACGGCAACAACAAACTACTGCAGGATAAAAACAAAGCAAACAGGTGACATCAGGCTCTGCCACATTCCTCACCTGTCTCCTCCCTGATACCGCTGCCTCTCCTACCTGTGTGTGTGTGTGTGTGCGTGCGTCAGCCCCATGGCAGTGTTCAGAGCGGCCGCGGAGCGCGAGCCGCCCGCAGCCTCCACAACAGAACTGAAGTGAAAGCGGCCAGAACTCTGATTGTTATTAAGTTGCTTGTATTCGGTTTAGTTCGTAGCTCGTGCGGTTTCCTCGCGCTTCCGCGGTGTCCCGTGTGTTAGAAAGAATCTCAGACTGATCCATCTGCGGAGCATTCACATGCCATAGGCAAATGACTTTATTTGGAAAGACATGGCTCCGCGATCTACCCGCACTGCTTTTACGATCGCCGGGTTGAGGACCACTGATTAAAGCCTTCTCAAGCGTTTGGTGTAATTTGAGGCGGCACTCCAGGTGTGGTTTGGGATTAAGACGCGCACGCTCAATGCGTGTGTTTAAGGAAGCGAGAAAAACAGTGAATGATGAGAGGGGAGAGGGACATTCTGTGCATTAAATCACATCACGGAGCTAAAAACCACACAGACACATATATGATGAGATAAAGCACTGACTGGTTCACATGCTTTAGCGTCAGATTTTTTTTTTTCTCATAAAAGCGTCCGCGGCTGCTTTCTAATGTGTGTTAAAGCTGCAAAGACCGGCCACAGCTGATCTCTTTCTAGCCGGTACTGCCTACCCCCTCTAAATCTTTTGCCGGTACGTAGTACTGGGCCGTACAGGCTTACTTTCACCCCTGCATGCAAGACGAGCACGAGTGTGCTGTACCCGCCTGTGAAGAGCCCATGATTTCTGACCAGTACTTATTTGTTCCGTGCAGATTAAACAGCACTCAAAGACCACTGTCTCTGTCAGTTATTCAAACACAACGCTGGACTATAGAATGGCCAAGTTCAGCGTGGTTACATAGGCTCCAGTCAACCCTTGACCCCTAACGAAAATAAGCGGTAATGAATGAATGAATGCGATCTGAGCTACGGAGGTTGATCTGAACGGAGCCCGGCGTTGAACGGCGTCGAACAAAATAGACTGGCAGCATATCTCCGGGGCAGGGCGGAGCACAGCCGGACTGGCGCCGGAGGAGGCTGTGGAAACTCCCTCATTCACTACAACGGCTGCGTATTTACTGCGGAGTGTGTGGCGCAGTGCAGAATTTCCACATGCAGTGGAAATTGGAATAGGGGCGTCACTAGACCCCTTTTACTAGGGCACGTGCCCAGTATAAATCAACTGTACCCAGGGGTGAAAGTAAGCCGGTACGGCCTGGTACTACGTACCGGCAAAAGATTTAGAGGGGGTACGCAGTACCGGCTAGAAAGAGCTCAGCTGTGGCCGGTCTTTGCAGCTTTAACACACATTAGAAAGCAGCCGCGGACCGCGGACGCTTTTATGAGAAAAAAAAAATCTGACGCTAAAGCATGTGAACCAGGCAGTGCTTTATCTCATCATATATGTGTCTGGGTGGTTTTTAGTGGCTTATGATCGCCCCGTGATGTGATTTAATGCACAGAATGTCCCTCTCCCCTCTCATCATTCACTGATTGTCTTGCTTCCTTAAACACACGCATTGAGCATGTGCGTCTTAAGCCCAAACCACACCTGGAGTGCCGCCTCAAATTACACCAAACGCTTGAGAAGGCTTTAATCAGTGGTCCTCAACCCGGCGATCGTAAAAGCAGTGCGGGTAGATCGCGGAGCCATGTCTTTCCAAATAAAGTCATTTGCCTATGGCATGTGAATGCTCCGCAGATGGATCAGTCTGAGATTCTTTCTAACACACGGGACACCGCGGAAGCGCGAGGAAACCGCACGAGCTATGAACTAAACCGAATACAAGCAACTTAATAACAATCAGAGTTCTGGCCGCTTTCACTTCAGTTCTGTTGTGGAGGCTGCGGGCGGCTCGCGCTCCGCGGCCGCTCTGAACACTGCCATGGGGCTGACGCACGCACACACACACACAGGTAGGAGAGGCAGCGGTATCAGGGAGGAGACAGGTGAGGAATGTGGCAGAGCCTGATGTCACCTGTTTGCTTTGTTTTTATCCTGCAGTAGTTTGTTGTTGCCGTGCGTGAGGAAAGCTGACTTTGTCAAAGTCTCACAAGCTCCTCCCCTGAGCGTTACCATGGAGCTCCTGTCAATCACCAATGTTACTAAAATAATACTGAGTTTTGATGATAAGCTGCATTGATACTGCAGTTTAATTCAGGCATAATTATAAATATAGTAGGACTATTATAATCCATAATAATCAGCTGTTTTAGGAAATGATGGAATGTTGTAAATATCACTGACAAAACTTTATATGCTACATTTATTAGATTCAGTTATTCCTGTTCCGAGTTGATGATGAACGTTTATAATTTTTAGTTTAATAAAAATGTGACTTTATTAAAGTGGTTATTTCTATTTTTATTTTCATGTTTAACCACTGCAATAATTATAACCCTGATAAATGCCCACTATGTTTAATAGAAATAAGGGGTAAAAAAAAAATAAAGGTAGATCTCCAGGCCTTGATGACTTTAAAAGTAGATCGCAAGTCGAAAAAGGTTGGGCACCACTGGTCTAGACAGAACTGTTGCTTAATACTAATGGTAATTTATATTTTGCTTATTGATTTTAGCCTCTTGTTTTTGGTGTATATTGTTGCGTCAGAATTTCATTGCCCCCTCTTTACTTAATATGGACCCCCCATTGCCCCCTCAGTGATATTTGTCTGGAGCCGCCCCTGTCTATAGCAGGTTATTAGCGAGTTAGCGACAGAAAGGAGGTTCCCTGTGCTCTGACTGCAGCAGGAGTCAGGAGCTTCTGCCTGTGTCCCCCCGAGCAGCAGCTACTGTCCCTCAGTGTTTACAGCTGTGTGTCTGTGTCACATGGAGCAGAGAACCATCTTTGTTACTGCAGAAGTACGGGGGACCATGTGTTTTCAGCCACCGCCGTGCGCCTCATACAAAACAATAGGGGTGTATTTTTTGACGTGCGTCCGGTGTGTGTTGGCCTTTATAGGGTGCATTTGATTTGTTTTCAAACCCTGTTAAACCCCGTATAAGCCATGTCTATATTTTTCATTTATAGTCAAGATTTATTAAAAATATATATGTAGGCATAATTTGTTATAGTACCGGCATAAGCAAAAATCTACTTTCACCCCTGACTGTACCCCAGAAAATACATTTTCAGTAACATAATATTGGTTATCTGGGCTTTCATTAGACCAAGCTTCTTCAACAGGTGTATTATCACGTGACTGACCCAGCAGTTCACAGAGCCGGCTGTACATTTGGGAGCGGTGCACTTCTCGACTTGGTAAATTGCTGTTTCCACCTGTTGCCAAATTTAGTGTTTGTGGTCTCATCGTAATGGTGTGTGTTTTACGCCACAGTGGGATCAGGCTGCACCCTACATCTCCACTGCAGGGCTTCCACCGCAATTAAGCGCTAGCTACCCTCCTCCCAATACTGCTGTACTGCGGCTACCGTCGTTCGGCGGTTGTTCTTATGAAGGTGCTGGTATTTTAATTGTAAATATTGTGTATTTTAACTGTATATATCACTGGAGTTTTTATTTGTTTTGTATTTCTCTTTTTTTCCCCATTGTGCATGGTGTAATTTGTTTTGTTTGGGGTTTTGCTTTTAATTCATTAACTTCAATACATTTTTAAAAAGAATTTTGAATAAATTGTGTTAAATAAAATTGTATTTTATATGTTAATTTTACTTTCTCTGCCCATATTACTGGTGGAACTAACCTCTGGGTGCCTTGGTGCAAGGTCCTGGGCCTATCCCAGGTGGCTTTGTTGGTTTTTACACTGAACAAAAATATGAATGCAACACTTCTGTTTTTGCTCCCATTTTTCATCAGCTAAACTCAAGGATCTAAGAATTTTTCTATGTACACAAAAGGCCTATTTCTTTCAAATATTGTTCACAAATCTTTTCAAATCTGTGTTAGTGAGCACTTCTCCTTTGCTGAAATAATCTATTCACCTCACAGGTGTGGTATATCAAGATCCTGATCAGAGAGCATGAATATTGCACAGGTGTGCCTTAGGCTGGCCACAATAAAAAGCCGCTCCAAAATGTGCCGTTTCACGTTTCATCTGTTTTCATTGTCACTGTTTCATTTGCCTCACACAGTGCAACACATCTCCTTCACATAGAGTTGATCAGGTTGTTGACTGTGGTCCACTCCTCTTCAGTGGCTGTGTGAAGTTGTTGGATATTGGCAGGAACTGGAACACATGGTCGTATTTGTTATAGTACCGGCATAAGCAAAAATCTACTTTCACCCCTGCTTACATGAAATGGCCTATGTAATAATGGCAAGAATACAGTAAAATAAATGTACCTGCACGGAACAAATAAGTACTGGTCAGAAATCATGGGCTCATCACAGGCGGGTACAGCACACTACGGGGAATAGCATTTTACATTAGCATACAGCTAGTGTAGCTTCCAGTCGAATTGAGAAGGCCAGAACTGATGGTTAACTGACGTTTTATTGAAGCCGTCCATGGTCATAAACCAACGTAAGAGCTGGGCAAACACAAAATAATAATTAAATTTCCCATACCTCTTACATTAGCATAACTTTTTACTCTTTAGCCTAACCACAATAACATTACATCAAATATGTATATTAAGTCACTCCAGAATATTCTTGAACCATAAGTATGTTAACCAACCTTGTTCTCCTATCAACTGTCGCCAAATTGATTAGTCTTTTTTAACTTTTCTCCGTTCATTACCGTTGCTTTTTGCTACGTCTTTACGTATATTCAAGTATACTTTAATGTACACACGCTTAAGCTCTTTTCACAATAAGACTTCCACTTACAAAGGAAGCCACCAAAATAAAAGCATTACCCTTATGAATTAGAGTTAACTTGACTTCGTTGTCCTTTACAGCTAATAAGCAATTCCATATGTGTATAAGTCCATTAAGTATGTTATTAAGCTCATTCATTGTACAGTACACAAACACGAGTGTCCCAAATGACATGAGTACTCTGTACAGTTAGCCAGAAGTCATATAATGGACATGTGACAATAATACACAATATTTGAACACAATGCTAATATCCATAACCCACCTCGTGCTCGTCTTACATGAAATGGCGACGTGCACACTGTGCTCCCGGCACTTACCACTATCAGCCACCAGGAGGGGGCGCCAAGTCACTCAAAATAGATATGCCCAATAAGAGTAATGACAAGTGGAATCATAACATTATAAACCCTGTTACACCTATCCCAGTAACTTTTGGGCCGTAGTCAGGGTACACCCTGGACAGGGGCCAGCTTGTGCAGGGCAGCTCAGATCGCATCAAACAGGAAATTGGACGTGCACAACATCCGGATTTAAAAGTAATGTAACTCCGTCCGGACGTTTTTGATTAGAATATTTACATTCAATAATTATTTCTTATATTATGTTTCAGATAGTCCGTCTTAGTAGGCTGTTTACTTACTAAAAAAACAATGTCAGACACGATTTAATATTAATGCACTCCTATAGCTCTTTCGTGCCAGCTACTTCCCCGTTAGAGAGGAAACCCCCGTGATATTAAAGTGGAGTGATCTCATATTAAACTGTTGTTTTCTGTCCTTCTGCTTCCGAATAAATAGTTGTTTTGGACTTTATTAATGGCTTTTATGACACAAGCTGATACCTCTCGTGCATGCTCTTCCCGAGCTGCTCAGGGCTCCGCAGCCCGGGTTGAGTGGAGACGGATCCAGTGGACGAGGGTCTGCCCCTCGTTCGGTGCCGGCCCACAGTGCAGCGGATATGCATGCAGTGGAAATTAACTTTGTTTGAACTGTGTCAAAAGTTAAGACAAATAGAAAGATGTGTGAAAGATTAGTGCTGGAGCAAACAGGATTTAAACTGTGTGTCCTGTGTCAGTGTCCTGTAATGTGTGCTAAAGATTAACAAGGCGGAAAATACGCAAGAAATACTGATTCCTTTGTTTGGTATTTTATATATAAGAGAAAGCAGACTGAGCCATTCCTAAGAAAGACCACACAACCGCCAAAGAAGAAAGATGGAAGAAACTGGAGAAGCACCGAAGACAGCGACCTACCAGAACTTTGACCCTGCTGCGTATCTACAGTACAACTACACCCCCCCAAGAGCTGATTTTAACCGAAAGGACAGCGCTCTATCATGGATACTGGCGTCCCTGCACCGAGCATTCACCGAAGGTAAGACATTTATTTATTTACATTTTTCTTGTACTGTAAGTGAATATTTAATCATGCTCTTTTCCTCTCAGGTGACATGGGTGGTGATTTTCTAATCGATGTAGGCTCAGGTCCCACATCTGTACCAGGTGCTGAGTGCCTGTGAGGTCTATAACAAAGTGCTCCTCACTGACTATACAGATGTCAACAGACAGGAGCTGAAGAGTTGGCTTCAGGGAGGAGGCAGCTTCGACTGGACCCCATTCTTCCAACACGTGTGCAAACTTGAAGGACGGAGGTACAGTTCAAGTTAATGCATTTGAAAAAATGTTTTCACAAGGTACACAGAGAGCACATGTATGGAATATTATGTGCATAAAAAGTTTAGCATTAACAGTGCATATTTATAATAATAATAATAACAACAATAATTAATACATTTTATTTTTATTGCACTGTAGATTGAAAAGATCTCATTGTGCCACAATATAAAATAGACATTAAACAACTATAAATACAATAGACACTGAAATACAAATGTTTTATCAATGCTTTTATTAGCCCATCTGAATGGACAGAGAAGGCGTCTCGACTCCGTGAGGTGGTCTCTGATGTTCTCCCCATCGATGTACATCGTGCTCAGCCTATGGCCCCAGATGCCCTCCCCTCAGCGGGGGCCGACTGTTTAGTGTCCTGCTTCTGCCTGGAGAGTGTCAGCCCTGATCTAGCAACTTTCACAAAGGTCTTGGGAAATATAGGGACACTCCTGCGTCCTGGGGGTCACCTGGTGCTCATAGGAACCCTGGAAGCCACTTTTTATTATGCAGCGCCTCAATTAAAGATCCCCATAGTTCCAGTGACCGAGGCACAGCTCTGTGCCAGTCTGCAGGAGCAGGGCTTCACCCTCATCAGGCTGGAGGTGTACCGGGATGAAGAAACGGGCATGGCAGCAGACACCGATGATGCTGAAGGAGCATTTATTTTGAAGGCACAGAAGAATTTAAGTTAAAGGTTTTTCTGTGACCTGTAAGAATACTTTGTTTACCAATAAATTTTGTCTTGCCACAAAAACCTGTTTTTAGAAAGTTTATTTCACATTTCTAAACACAGTATATGGCAACTGTAACTAAGTAACTACATAAAAAAATGTAAATTTAAAATTGTTAAGGCTCATTTCATGATTGTGTTTGGTACTGATTAAAATAATTTAGCTTCATTTGAACTGTTAATAATAAGAGGCTAGTCTGCAATTGTGTTGTCAACAAATTCACTTTAAATAGATGTACAAAACTGTAAAATGCTTAATGAAGCTTATCTCGTAATTACGAGAAACTATCTCGTATTTACGAGATAGTTTTCTCGTAATTACGAGATAAAGATCAACGTACCCTTTAGAACATTGAATGGCGCCAGTCACAGTAACCAGTATGAGACAAAGGTTTTTTAGCAATAGGAGAGTAAATACATGGAATGCCCTGCCAGCTTCTGTTGTAACTGCTCTAAGTCTGAACAGCTTCAAATCACGACTTGATCAACTCTGGAAACACCACCCATGGTACTTTAACTGGGAAGATAACTCCTGTAGTTACCCCGAACCCAGTATGTCGCAAATCACAAACATTATGAAGTATGAAGTTTAGCTCAAGATCTGGTCATAGAGGCCACAGGGCCTGCGACCAGAAAGCACCTAAGTAACCTAAGTAAGTAAGTCATCACAGCTTAAGTGGCCAGAGAGTTTTGCCCCACCCTCCAGGGGCCTCAGTAGGCTAATTGCGGTAATTATTCCTGTCAATTAATCAATTATTTTGATATTAATTTTTAAGGGTGCTCCGATCGATCGGCCGCCGATCATGATCAGCCGATCATGGCTAAAAATAGAGTGATCGGTGATCGGTAAAATGAGCTGATCAGAAGGGCCGATCAAATTACAATAAACAGGCGAGGCTCTCACATTTACTGTCCTGCAACTCCGGTTTGATTAAACAGCAGTAGCGTTATTTTAGCAGTGTTTTTAAGTTAAGCCCTGGTTATAACTAACACAAACCTGCCCTGGAGGCGCTGCTTTGTGCCGCTGTGTCCCCGCCTGCTTTAGGAGCGGACGGGACAGAACCGAGGCGCAGCAGTGCGTGTATTTGCAAACACCAACGTAAATAGAGCTACAGCTAACCCGCTAACAGTTACGTTAAAAGGATTAAGAAAGTTCAGAGTCTGCCTGTGTCTTGTTGCGCGGAGAAAACTGCGTTTTGTGACTTAAACTGCACCAAATGGCTGCTAATGGAAAGAGAAAGTAAAAAGGCAGCCCATGTGTCCGTGTGTCTGAGAGGAGCACCTTTCATCGTTGTCTTCTCTGCTCTCTTTGCACGTTTTCTTCATTCAGACGTTGTCAAAACTGGCAGCAGGAGCTGTCTGCTCTTTAGTCCACTGTGTTTCAACCTGGTTTGGCTGCGCGTTACGCGGACACAGGCTGCACCCGCGGACTCGCATTAAAGGAACCAATTAAGAACAGCTGATTTTTACATCAGCATTCAAACAAAGCCACACAGACACTGGGCACACATTAAAGACCAATAATGCAACAAAACCTCTTCTAAAACAAAAATAAGTAGAATTTTGTTGTTCTTTTATATTTACAAAGGCTACAGTATTTTTCAAATGGAACTAATAATAGCCTGCATACAATACATTACTACATTGAAGACCATGTGATCGGTATCGGCCATGATTGGTATCAGCTGATCACAGCAGAGGCTGATCGGTGAAAAAAATAAAAAAAATAAAAATCTTTTCATTACGGAAGCGCATACTAGTCACCAAAAACAAAAAAAAACTATCTCGTAATTACGAGATAGTTTCTCGTAATTACGAGATAGTTGTTTTTTTTTTGGTGACTACTATGCGCTTCTATAGTAAGCTAGCTGGTAGTTTCCCGCATGCTAAGTGGATAGTGGATGATAAGTGGATAGCCATTTAATGTCCAAGCTTCCTTGTTATAAAGCCCAAATAAAAAAATATCAAAATAATTGATTAATTGAGGAATAATTACCGCAATTAGCCTACTGAGGCCCCTGGAGGGTGGGGCAAAACTCTCTGGCCACTTAAGCTTTGATGACTTACTTACTTACTTAGGTTACTTAGGTGCTTTCTGGTCGCAGGCCCTGTGGCCTCTATGACCAGATCTTGAGCTAAACTTCATACTTCATAATGTTTGTGATTTGCGACATACTGGGTTCGGGGTAACTAAAGGAGTTATCTTCCCAGTTAAAGTACCATGGGTGGTGTTTCCAGAGTTGATCAAGTCGTGATTTGAAGCTGTTCAGACTTAGAGCAGTTACAACAGAGGCTGGCAGGGCATTCCATGTATTTACTCTCCTATTGCTAAAAAACCTTTGTCTCATACTGGTTACTGTGACTGGCGCCATTCAATGTTCTAAAGGGTACGTTGATCTTTATCTCGTAATTACGAGATAGTTTTTTTTTTTTTTTGGTGACTCCTATGCACTTCCGTATTTCATTAATAGTCAGAGAGTTAAATTGTTTTATCCCCAACCTGCCTCTAGTACAAAAGTAGCTAGCTCATGAAATCAACCCAGAGGAGTAAATATAATATTTGTGGACCTAAAATAGGAATATTATGACGTTGCTTCATCCATCTTGGGTCAGTCAATATCTGCTCAGTATGAAGTAGAATAGTGCTCATTTACTGACCCCTTGTGGCTGGAGGTAGTACCCTTGTGCCAGCTGGATTTAACCCCAGGTTTAACATTTGGTTAAGCTGGTAACAGACTAAATTGGCCCGGTTATGTCCTTAGGTTAAATGTGTTCTAGTAAAAAGGTGAAAGTTCATAATAAGCTTCTGGTATTTCATGGTAATTTTGTTGTAATTTATGTAAAAATCTTAAGCTAAAGAACATTTAGTACATGGTCGGCATTGGTTTTGCCTGTTTTTAGTATGAGGATGTGTTTAGACGTTGCAGTGCATTGTGGGTGTTGGTGGCTTGGCTTTCAGTTCTTTTATGTCCTATTGTCCCTCATTCCTTAGGATTACATAAAAACAGTTGGAACCAATGGATAACATGCACTGAGTTTTGGCTAAATAAATACCTGTGAAGTATTTTTGCAATTTGAATACATTTTATTGTGTATTCTATCTGACCATGTAAAATACATATATGAAACCTATATTTTTCAATTGTGTAATGGCCTACTCCAGTCTACTAGTACAGTCACTTACAGTGAAAACCTTTCATACAGACAGGCTGTGGTTTAACAGGTCTCACTTACTGAGAGTCGGCATAATCCTGAAACACTAAAACTCAAATGTCATCACAATGCCACTGACCAGGATGTTGAGGTTTGTCCAGCATGTTAAGACCCTACCACATGCAAACAGACCTATAGAAAGAGAGGTATAAAACAGGTGGTAACATACACTGAGCTATATTCCTGTAACTAGAGAGAGAAAATATAAAAATGATGCACCAGAATCAAGCAGCTGCGCACAATGGTGTTGATATCTACAGTATAACTTTTCTCAAATAGCTGATGTGATGTGGACAGTGGGTTGTCTGCACTGAGCTCTCTCTAAAGGTGTAAATATATCTCAGAACACAGTAATTTGACTTGTATTTGATTACTGAATTATGCCCAACTGTTTTCCTCTCAGGTGACATGGGTGGTGATTTTCTAATCAATGTAGGCTCAGGTCCCACTCTGTACCAGGTGCTGAGAGGCCTGAGGTCTATAACAAAGTTTCCCTCAGTGACTATATTGGTGTCTACTAGGGCTGTGCTTAAAAAATCGATATTTCTAGACGATACACGTATCGATACGCATGCTACTTTATCGATACAGCTGTTTAAATGACGTTAATATGTATAAACAGCTGGAATGGCAGTTTTGAAGCTGTTCCCTAAGGTGCTGTACACATTTCTGCCATAGCTGGCAGCACCGCAGCACACAGCAGCAGCATGCGTCTAGTAAACAAACATGGAGGGGCACGGTGTTTTTTTCAGTCAGCAAAACAGGAGGGGGATTGTCAACTATGGACTTTAAAACACCAAGGAATCAGGAGTTGGACATGGCTCATGCAGTTTGTAGGCTCTGCAGTGAAGTAACGTTACTGCAGCAACTCTTAACGTTAGCAAAAGAGGAGAGAGTGGTGCTGCGGGGGTCTGACGCCTAATTAGCGCAGCAAAGCGAACAAATACAAGAGCAGAGGCCTTGGCAGTGACGGCGTTGATATTATCCCTACACTTACTCGATCTAACGTACAACTTCACTATACGGAGAAAAGTGAAGCACAAACAAGTTGTGGAGCGCAAGAGGATTTACGTGCAGCGCATCCACAGACGCATGGCGTGCGCGTCAACAGCTGGCCACCATACTGCTGCGTACAGACAGCTGATCGCTATGGACATAGCACTAGGGGCCTCCACGGATAGCCTCCGGGTGTGAAAAGTCGGGGATATTGGGTACAAACAACAAGCCCCTCCTGAAGAGTTCAGGAGAGGGTCCGAGTGATGGCGTGTGTTTGTAAAGGGCAACTGAGAGAGAACAAAGTTACTGATCCTCTTGAGTCCAACTTGGCATGAAATAATCACTGCATCCAGTGAACAGACAGAGAGAGTATGCTCCACTCCTGGGGACATTACAGCTCAGCTCAACATGTAGCTAAATTTGTTTCGTCACAAAAACATGACAAGACGTAGGCTAGATAAGCCATAGCTGCTAGTTAAGGCTATGAGGTTATATTAAAGCTTGTTAAACTGTTGTGGGACAAATGTTAATATGCCTGGACAGTGGTTATTGTACTATGTTGTAAAACACCACCCACCTTGATTTTTCATTTTATTATTACATTATTATTATAACAATTTTATTTTGAAATGTGCTATGCATGAAAGAAGGGATGTGCTAAAGGTAGTTTAATTGTTGAATCATAGTGAGATTTTAGTCAGGAAATATGCGGGGGAGCCACGCAGGCAGGGAAGGGCAGCTAGGGGGCCTGGTAGGTCCTAATGTGGAAGTGTGCCCAGACATGAATGGCGTAGTCATAGCTGTGTCGCTTGTGTTACAGAAATTAAAAGAAAGAAATATATACTCTCTCAAGTCTCTTTATCCGACCATAAGTGCTATACTGTGTTTTATTTTTATGTCTGTTATTGTCATGTTGGTTAGGTTATATCACGCACAGCCAATATGCAAAATATAAAACATCCATGTAAACATTTATTGACCGTGTTTTGTTCAGAATGTAATGGAATACGGGGGCTGGGACAGAGACACAGACTGAGGTGGGTCTGGTCACTGCTCACTGTAGACTGAGAAGCATTTAGCCAGATGCACACTTTGCTCCTTCAAACCTTTCACATGGGCTCGTTTTGGATTTGTTCTTATGAGCAAGTAGTGGCCATGCAGTTGTTGCGCGGTGCGCCACAGCCCACAGATCCCTCTCCACAGTGCGCCAGTGTTACCTCTGCATCTGCGAAGGCTGCGCTTAAGATGGATCAGCTTTCGTTTGCATTAAATCTGCTGCGTGCCCTGACGCTCGCCGCTTTTAAGGACAGTGCTCCCTGTGTCACAGCTGCAGACAGGTGAGGGGCGTGCGCTGCTCCACTGACTACTGTCCTGTCTACTCTCAGACGGGACATGCTGTTGCTATAGCAACTTGCACGCTTTTCACACAGTATCCTTTTGTGTGGGTCAGTTTTTGGACTTGTTTTTGAGTATGGCCATAGTGCAACGTGATCTCTGTCTCTGACAAGCCACTGTCCCCATATATTTCTATTACTGATGTGACATGAGGCGTGCCATTTAGGATCAGAAAGTGATTCAAATGAGAGATGCAAAAAGTGAAAAATGCGTTGAGATGGCAGCAAAATGGCACTAAACCTGGCGTGCTATTTATACGCACTGTGTTGTGCCAAAAAGCAAAGAGAAAAAAAGATGTAAACTGTATACTGTAAACTGTTACATAGCCCCCCCCCCCCCCCCCCCCCCCCCCCTTTTTTTTTCCCGCGTCCATGACGCCCCTGGTTTAGACTGTCTGCACTGTAACAACAGGAACTTTGTGTCAAAAGTTAAGACAAATAGAAAGATGTGTGAAAGATTAGTACTGGAGCAAACAGGATTTAAACCGTGTGTCCTGTTAGCCTGTTAGTGTCCTGTGTCAGTGTTCTGTAATGTGTGCTAAAGATTAAAAAGGCGGAAAATAAGCTAGAAATACTGATTCCTTTGTTTGGTATTTTATATATAAGAGAAAGCAGACTGAGCCATTCCTAAGAAAGACCACACAACCTCCAAAGAAGAAAGATGGAAGAGACTGGAGACGCAGCGTTGGCAGCGACCTACCAGAACTTTGACCCTGCTGCGTATCTACAGTACAACTACACCCCCCCCAAGAGCTGATTTTAACCGAAAGGACAGCGCTCTATCATGGATACTGGCGTCCCTGCACCGAGCATTCACCGAAGGTAAGAATTTATTTATTTACTAACCCTTTTTCTTATAGTGTAAGTGAATATTTAATCATGCTCTTTTCCTCTCAGGTGACATGAGTGGTGATCTTCTAGTCGATGTAGGCACAGGTCCCACACTGTACCAGGTGCTGAGTGCCTGTGAGGTCTATAACAGAGTGCTCCTCACTGACCTTCTGGAGGTCAACAGACAGGAGCTGAAGAGTTGGCTTCAGGGAGGAGGCAGCTTCGACTGAACCCCATTCCTCCAACACGTGTGCAAACTTGAAGGACGGAGGTACAGTTCAAGTTAATGCATTTGAAAGGAATTTTTCACAAGGTACACAGAGAGGGCATGTGAAGCCAGGGAAACAAATCACACAACTCCAAATGAGTATGGGTCCTCTAGCATCTTTTCAAGCAAACTGAGGGTGCCTCCCATTTGCCAGGATCTTTTGCGGCTGTCATCAGCGCCTCGCCAAGTGCTGTTCCAAATACTTAAACCCCTCACTTCCTCCGGAGCTCGTCTCCTCCATTTGGCTCATTCAGGACGGACCTGTAGATCCTCCGTGGCCTCGCTGCAAATTACCCACAATGCACTGCAACTACTTAGATTTTTTGCAAACTTTATTTAACAATTAAGACAAACTTAAATATGATATAAAAATCCTGACAAGAGAAAATAATTAAATATATTGCTACTACTACTATTTTAGGGCTCTGCATCAAGGAAAGTCATTAATAATCTAATAGTTTTTGCTGTTTCTGCTTATAAAATTTTAACTCATTTTGATGTGCATTTTTTATAGGAATAAATTCTGCTAAAGACATGTTATGATTTTGGTTAATATGACATATCACAATGTTAATACATGAGGACACTCTAACAGCAGCTGAAGCCGGTTCTATTTTGATGGTGGGGTGGGGGTGGGGGCAACACATTAGTGTAAATACCATATTTTAGCTTATAAATAATCAAAACTTAAACTTGCTAAATAAACTTTTAAAAGTACCACACGCCAAAGTCCTGCCATTTTTCTCAAAAAGCCTGCAGTGCATTATGGGTGATTTTGGCCGATGCAAGGCAGTGAAGGATCCACTGATGTATTCTTGGTGAATTAGCCAAATGCTAGCCAAACGGAGGACACCTGCCTGGGAAGCACATGAACATTGGACACACCTTGGGCGACAGATGATGACGTGGATGCCTTCCTGTGATGTAATCAAGGCAAGGCAAGGTTCCTGGGCTTTGAGAAACACCCTCGGCTTTGCTCCGGAGGGCAATTGAGAAACACCTAAAAAGTGCGCAAACACACGAATATGGAGGTTTATCTATTTTCCTTTTTTTTTCCTTTTTTTTTTTGGACCTCTAAATACATGTTAAAACAGCACCATCTTCTGACCGGTAACCGTTTTGTTCCACCTGGTTACACATATGTGTATAAACAGTCTAGCATCAACAGTGCATTTTTATTTATAATAACTACAATAATGTCATACATTTTATTTATATTGCACTATAGATTAAAGAGAAGTGCTACAAATATAAAATAGACATTAAACAACTTTAAATACAATAGACACTGAAATACAAATGTTTTTTACAATGCTTTTATTAGCCCATCTGAATGGACAGAGAAGGCGGCTCCACTCCGTGAGGTGGTCTCTGATGTTCTCCCCATCAACATACGTCATGCTCAGCCTATGGCCCCAGGTGCCCTCCCCTCCGCGGGGGCTGACTGCCTGATGTCCTGCTATTGCCTAGATTCATGTCCTGATCTAGCAACTTTCACAAAGGACCTGGGAAATATAGGGACACTCCTGCGTCCTGGGGGTCACCTGGTGCTCATAGGAACTCTGGAAGCCACTTTTTATTACGCAGGGCCTCAATTAAAGATCCCCATATTTCCACTGATCGAAGCACAGCTCTGTGCCAGTCTGCAGGAGCAGGGCTTCACCCTCATCAGGCTGGAGGTGTACCGGGATGAAGAAACGGCCATGGCAGCAGACACCGATGATGCCGAAGGAATATTTATTTTGAAGGCAAAGAAGAATTTAAGTTAAAGGTTTTTCTGTGACCTGTAAGAATACTTTGTTTACCAATAAATTTTGTCTTGCCACAAAAACCTCTTTTTAGAAAGTTTATTTCACATTTCCAAATACAGTATATGGTAACTGTAAATAAGTAACTACATAAAAAAATGTCAGTTTAAAATTGTTAAGGCTCATTTCATGATTGTGTTTGGTACTGATTAAAATAGTTTTGCCTCATTTGAACTGTTAATAATAAGAGGCTAGTCTGCAATTGTGTTGTCAACAAATTCACTTTAAATAGATGTAAACTGCTTAATGAAGCTTTCTGAAAGTTTAAATACAGTATACATAAAATAAAGGTACATATAACGTATCAGGGTAAATAAAGATCTATATTAATTTAAGTCCTTATGTAAAGAAAAGCTGCAAGCAATAAAATAGTCAGAGAGTTAAATTGTTTTATCCCCAACCTGCCTCTAGTACAAAAGTAGCTAGGTCATGAAATCAACCCAGAGGAGTAAATATAATATTTGTGGACCTAGAATAGGAATATTATGATGTTGCTTCATCCATCGTGGGTCAGTCAATATCTGCAATACTGACATGATTAATTACAGTATAAAACATAAAAGAATACAATACTTTCATTGGCCATTGTCCAATGAGCATGCTGAGTATATTTGATTATCATAAAACACTACAAATGCAGAACACTTTGTCATCACTTGTGTCTACACAAAAAGTATTGTTATTTAAAAGTTAGTCCTGTTGTCATATTTCTGGTGCACTCTCAATTGACATTTAGTGTAGGTATCTTTAAAAGACGAGCATCTTTACCTCCTCATTGTTGTCTTTGTCTATTTCAGTTTCTTTTCAACTCACAAACTCCCAATGCTAATTTTCCTTTCTTTGCTGATGGCATTCTGTTGAATTGTCTGAGAGAGCAGGCTGGTCCCGAAGTGTCTGTACATCCTCATTTAGGTCTATAAATACATAATTCAAATTCTAAATGTATATCACACACGTGTCAGAATACACATCTTCACAATGTAAAATGCTTTTTGCTCTACTTACCTGTAGATGTAGTTTTCTGGTTTCTTTCATGGTCTTTGTCAACCTCCTCATCAGAAGAGTCATCTTTGTCCATAGATTGTAGACATGCAAGGTGGGCCTGAGCCATCTTCTGCACAACTGAAAAAATAAATAGTCATTTTAACTTTCTTTTATCTTCCACCTTGTTTCAGCTTAAACAATGCAGAGGCAGCTGTAACACTCAGCCTTGTTCAAATGAGTGCGCCACATTTCAGTCTCCTGGTATAATGTATGGCAAACTTGTTTACCACTACAGTATGAAGTAGAATAGTGCTCATTTACTGACCCCTTGTGGCTGGAGGTAGTACCCTTGTGCCAGCTGGGATTTAACCCCAGGTTTAACATTTGTTTAAGCTGGTAACAGACTAAAGTGGCCTGGTTATGTCCTTTGGTTAAATGTGTTCTAGTAAAAAGTTCATAATAAGCTTTTGGTATTTCATGGTTATTTTGTTGTAATTTATATAAAAATTTTAAGCTAAAGAACATTTAGCACACGGTCGGCATTGGTTTTGCCTGTTTTTAGTATGAGAATGTGTTTAGACGTTGCAGTGCATTGTGGGTGTTGGTGGCTCAGTGTGAGATGCATGTTGTGAGGGGTTTGGCAGTGGATGTTTGTTTCTGAGCTTAAGAGCTACTGTTAGATCCATAAGTATTTGGACACTGACTCAAGTTTTGCTATTTTAGCTTTTTTTTTTTACCAAAACTATTGAAAAGACAAAAAGTGCATACTCACAGCTGTAATTTCAGAGTATTCATGTCCAAATCCAATGAAGGGTTTAGGAATTACAGCTCTTTAATGTGTAGCTGCCTGTTTTTCAGGGGCTCAAAAGTAATTGGACAGTTGCTTCAAAAGCTATTTCTTGAGTTGCATGAGCTATTTCCCTCATTAATCCATCATAAACTGAGCAGGTAAAGGGTCTGGACTTGGCTCCAGGTGTGACATTTACATTTGAAAGCTGTTTTTGTGATATCACAACATACAGTATCTCAATGGGAGTGAACCAGTCAATCTTTAGGCTGGATCAAAAAAATTGTGAAAAACCCCTTCACAACATCCACCTTAGTAAAGAACACTGTCCAGGAAGTAGGCCTATCAGTGTCTAGGTTCACCATAACAAGAAGACTTCATGAGAGAAGGGTTCACCACAAGGTGCAGCCTCAACAACAGAAAGGTCACAGTAGAATTGGCCACAAACACCTAAAGAAAATGGGCTCCAGACATCAGGCAGTCATCGCCTGCAAGGGATTTTCATTGAAATATATATAAAAAAAGAACTATCTGTCCAAATCTGTCCCTGAAAAAGAGGTTGCTATATATTAAAGAGCTGTAATTCCTAAATCCTTTCTCTGATTTGGACGTGAATACTCTGAAATTTCAGCTGAGAGTCTGCACTTTAAGCACAAATAAATATATGACTGTATCTTGAATATTTTTTGGCTAAGAGCTAAAATAATAAAACTTGTGTCAGTGTCCAAATACTTAAGGACCTAACTGTAGATAGATAGATAGATAGATAGATAGATAGATAGATAGATAGATAGATAGATTGATTGATTGATTGACTGATTGAATTTCGGGTGTCCGGTAGCATACACAAACACACATAACCAAAGCATACTTGGTAAAGCAATAATAAAAACATAATATTAAAAGGTTAAATTTACTAGCAATAGTAATAAAGTGCAAATGATTTCCTGAGTCTCTCAGTCGTGCAGCGCAAGGAAAGGAGCCTCTCACTGCAGCTGCTTCTCTGAGCGGCCAAGGTCTCGTGCAGAGGGGGTCTCTCATTGTTGATGACAGCTTGCAACATGCTCCTCATTCTCCTCTCCACCAAAGTCCCCACAGAGTGCACCCTACCACCCCACACAGACACACACTTCCTGATCAGTTTGTCCAACCGGTTACTGTCTCTCAGCGTAATGCTGCGGTTTTAGGAAGGAACTACCTCAATGCTTTCGCCGTCAATGTTAACAGGCAGACGGGGAAATTTCTTCCTGCCAAAGTCCACAATCATCTCTTTCTTAAACACGAGAGCTACACGGACTTGCTGCCACTGCGATTGGAGCATGTGCAGTTAAAGTAAACCTACAGTAGAAAGTTTCAGTAACTTTTATGAGGTGTATATCCAGATCATTTTTCGTACATCTTAGTTCCCAGAAAATAGTAAGTTGCAAGCCTAAGTACACAAGGTAATGTGTTATTGTGTTTGCATATTAATGTAGCTGGTCATATGAGATTTCTAGGATCAATACTATGTTATGTCCTTATTGAGACAGCATTTTACTATGTTTGATGTACTTTTTTAGCACTAGCTATTTCTTGTGCTGTGTTTATTTCATCATTCAGAAGCAAATGTATATTTTCTGTGTCTCTGTTTTTGTATTTCAGCTTGGCCCTTTCACACTACACTATAATACTATATTGTAAATCTGCTGTGAAAACACTAAATAAAGGAGCAAGTGCACTCGACTCCTGGCTCATAAAAATGTAGTTTGGCTTGCAGTTCATTTACATTCAAATACTGGGTGTACCTAACATGCAGTGGGAGCCGTGCAGTCCATCACAAATCTTAAATTCATATTCCTCTGTAATTAAAGAATACTGCAAAAACTATTTATCCTCTTTCAGTTATTTTTAGTGCTTCTAGTTTTTTGTCTTTTTTGGGTGTTTGTGAGTTTTTTTTGTTGATAGATACATTCTTTGTTCATAGACTTTCTTAAAACCCTAAAGACTTTTGCATACTACTATATATGTAAGGTTGACTGTATTATATGTATGTTTTTGACAGTTTGTGTAAATGCTTGTGAGTGTGTGAGAAAAGCAGGCCATGTTGCAGCTGCGTGCCCATCCCATAATCCAGGATGATCCAGGAGAGACCCGCAGCTGTCTTTCTCCTAATCTCACACAACACATCCATACACAACACACACAACTCCCAATGTTTTTGGATAGTCCAAGCAGATAGAGAGCACATGTCCACTGCCACGAGAGAATCAGGTCTCACAGTTACATCAGTTGTTAAAAAAAAAAAAAAACATCAAACCTAAATGAACAAACCTTTGAGAGAGGGTGGCTGGTAGGTGTTGCTCAGTTTGGACTTCAAGACACCGTTGTCTGTCAGCACCCACTGAGAAAACAAAATTATTATATTCTGACAATTGCAATAATAGCTTTAAATAGTTATAGAGTTATCTAAGTGATCTAAATGAATGACAATATTTTGCAAATTTTAAAATCTGCTATTAATGAAACCATTGTAAAGAATGCTGCCATGAGCTCAGCAAACCACACTGCATTTTCTATTGGGGATTTAGTGTTAGCCATCAAATATCTCAAGGTATGAATAATAAAAAGACAGTTTTGGCATTTGACAATGAATCAGCTACGTGTTAGTCAGAGCCTGGTTAGAAAACAAGAGTGTATCAACATTTAGCCATTTTAATGTATCCATTAGAATATACATGATTATCATCTAATCTACAGGCTAAATAACATAGGTTTCTTGACATATCTGATTTGATTTGTTAATCAACACAAAGCCTACTTGAAACAGATTGAATTTTGCAAAAGGATTAAATTCTGTTCAACATAACTGGTAACTCCTAAATCCACAACAACCATTCACTTGGACATCTTTAACAACTTTAGTTTGTTCCCTCATAAAAATTAATGGGGAAAAAGGGAAGGGTGTATATGACTCTTACATACATTTATCTAAATTCTTAATACAATACACACTGAATATTATAACTGTGTATAGCGAGAACTTGGAGACACAATACATCACAATATAATGATAATAATACATCACAAAGTAAATCAGTATAAAACAGTAACAAAGACATTATATTGTGATTTTTTTTCTTCACTTTTATATTATTTTGGAGAATCTCACCTAAGCTCGAATAGAAATCATAAATTTAAAAAAAAATACTGACTTTTTTTCCTTTTAATGGCTTTATTAGACAGGATAGTGGAGATGTGGCAGGAAATCATGGGGGAGAGAGCATTTGGTAAATCATCAGAGTCTGGACTTGAACCCATAACTCAGAGTCAAGCTGTAGTCGCTCTGTATATACATGCCACCAAAAAGACTGTTTTTGATGTCAAGTATAGCACGATTAAATACTGCAATAGTTAACCAGAATTAATATTTTCTGATAACCTTAATTATGACTTGCAACAAAATTTTTCACTTTGACACTTACAGACTCATACAGTTTAGTCTACTGGTCAAGTTAAAATGTTGCTGAGCTAAAGTAAAACGTAAAGTAAATACACGTAATGCACAAAATAAATAAATATCAAATTAAGTGTGCACACTGGAGATGTACCTGATGTGGGCTGCTGTCTTCCTCTGGTGAAGGGGGGTCTGTTAATCTGAAGAGAGTGGCGGGAGTTGGCCTTCGACGTCGAATCTTAGAGAAATAAAAAAAAAAAATAAAAAATGAAACAAATGAAACAATATTACACAAGTCAAATACCATATACTATAACAACATAGCTGTTCTGGTTATCAGTGTGGTTATGTCCACTATAATCTCTATAGGATTTCCTTGGGTAAACTACATATTACTGCATAACCTTCAAGTGACTGAGATTTGTGATTACGTTTTTCATAGACAGAGATGGATTACTTGAATTTGCTCACCTTACAACATAATATTGCCCGCACTGATTAAAATGTAATGTGTGTGTGTGTGTGTGTGTGCGTGCGTGCGTGCGTGTGGGTGCGCTTTATCACTGGCCCTGTTTCAGTTTGCACCATGCAGATGTATGACAGTGCTTCCTTGGTGTTGCAGGTGGTGGATTAAATTGCTTTATTTCAGCAGGTATAACTCATCTTCAAGTCTTTTATTTCTTGTAAGGGCATAAACTGTGGGTAGTACAGTATAATGCACAATGCTAAAGTTCTCACAAACACAAGGAATTTATGTTTACTCTCTTAGGCTGTATGTTGTATCTAGGTGTTCCCAAAGGATTTTTAAAAGGTCAATTAATATATTGCAAACTGAAATTCCTGTTTAAGATTTGATTAAGTCCTACACTTTGTCCTGGTTTAGTCCCAAATTTATTCTTCAGTTTGGTCCTGGTTCAGTCTTTGCTGCCTCTTCCAAGGAGATTATGTTTTTGTTTGTGTTGGTACTGTTAGGTAAGTCTGTTAGCAAGAGAACTCAAAAAGGTAGACCACACATAACTTTCCCTGTTGTCATTTCTTGTTGTAGTAAGAAAGGGGCAAAATTTAGCAAAATCGACTAAAGTAAAGTAATAACTGGAAAAGCTTTTTTTATAGTCATAATATTTAAGTTGCTTTTATGTATAAAAATATACATAAAAGCTTTATACATCCTCTTTAAGTAAATGTGAGTACGTGCTTGTTACTATGTCTGTCCATGATGTGCTGTGGTGATAAGATTCATGTCGATACAAGTGTCCACTGAGCCAATCCCAGCCGAGAGAGTGGGCTCGTAATGTGTGGGCGACTTCCACAGTGGAGTAACTCTTGTGCATCACGCCACCGGCAGCTCTCATACATATTCATTATGCCCACACTTGAATTAAATACGCTGCCATTACAAGGTTTGAAATTTAAATATGAATTAAAAGACGTTCGATTTGAGGCTAATGCTTCATCAGGGAAATTGAATTAAGCAACATGAGCTGATAAACTCACTACACTGACAGGCAGAGGTAAAAGTGTAGTGAAATAAACAAGTTGAATCCTGCTCAGAGAGGAGCTGACCTTTACTTTGGATTGTGCTAATACGGTTTGGAGAAGGTTAAGCACCTCCACAAGAGTACTCCTTTCTGCAACTCCCACAAATTCTATAAATGTAAAGGATTACCGCAAATACAATGGAGGGTTTCACCACTGTTCCCTGCTATTTGTTTAGCTGCTAACAGGTAGTAAGAAGGACACCACCTTTGAAGAGACATTCTTTCATCTCACCTTTTTTGTATGTTATGCTGTAAAATGTAACCATTGTTTTAAAGCCGTTTTTGCGAAAAGGTTGTTCAGAATTTAAACCCATTAGTGTATGAGCTGTACAAACACAATAAGATATTAATAAATTAAATCAACATGGATTAAAAATGAGGCCAAACCCCTAATTACAAAACACAAGTGAAAGTGAGAGGACAGCTGGACTGCACCATGTGCCAAAATGTAATGTGTTTATGCTAGTTAAACTTGTTTTCAGGCAAAATTTTAAATAAAATTACTCAAACTATAATGTATGCGGTAAATTTGCATTTCAAGCAAAATCTGGTTTTCAGGCCAAAAATGAGCCTCTTTGTCTCTCAAGAGTAAATGATTAATCCCTACAGTGGTGTAGGGTGGTTTTCATGGTTACCTAATGTTAAAAGTGAGAGGATGAGTGGGTGAGTAGGTGCACTGTCCTTAAGAGCCCCTCACACAGAAATATCCCATCTGGAAATCCCTTTTGCACTAGCCATCTACATTCATCCTAAGCTTTCAATTTAGCTGTTGAGTAAATCCTTTGTAAGGCTGTGTTTGATCATGACACATCCAAGAAATGAATCTAACTCACTCTGCCATTCCTTATCTGGAGGAGGGAAGACAACCCCTGATTAAAGCACATTAAATCAGATTATGAAGGCTAAAATTGCACAAAATTCTCCACTCAAATTTCCTCAGTCACAAGTGCACTTTTCATTCCCTGTCATAGGATCTTCACAGCTGGTCATTGGATCTCATTTAGTCAAATCCTTTTTACTTTTCATCCCACTCTGTCTAAATAACAAGAGTGGATTGTTTGCTGAATAAAAACTAGCAGTGGGTAACTCTTGGACAAGCTATGGTGCAAATTTGTTCTTGGCTTTCACTATCTTTACTCTCAACTCAGTCCAGCCACAGCTAATCTCTTTGCATTTAATCAGTTGGCTCCCTGACTGACAAAGATTTTCCTGTTTTTTAGCAAGTTTCCTTACCCTTTCATTTTCCCATGCCGTTCCTAACAAAGTGCTTACCTATTTCTGATGCTATGCCAATACAAGCCGTTTCAATGCTAATGTCATGGCTCTTAGAAACACTTAGTTTGGCGTCAGAGCACAACAGACCCCAACACATAACCACGAGAGACCTTACACATTCCCACAACTATACATAAAATGTGAACTCAAACAGCATGCTTGACTTAATGAAGGAATTATTTATGATCAAAATATTAATTTAGGCTTTTAAGGAAGTTTCAAGTCACTTAGGTAACTGCTTTAGAACATTACACATGAATATTTAGCAAAGTAGCAATGAATCATAAACAAAAAAGGCCCACATAGCATGTGTACTTTTTGAGGAGGTTAATCCCATCACCATGTGGTATGGAAACTGCTCTGCTGCTGACAGGAAGGCTCTGACTGGTTAAACTTGCTCAAAACATCACCAATGCCAGCCTCCCTCTCCTGGAGCACTTCAGCCAGTGCAGGAGCAGAGCAACCTTCAGCAGGAAAAACCAACCAAACCAGTTCAGGGGCTGTTCACACCCCTCCCCTTACCGCCTGAGGTGTCATGACAAATAGGATGAGGTGCAGCTTCTTCCCAGACTGGGCCCCATCAAATTAAAACATGCACAATATTATGGGCGGCATGGTGGCTTAGTGGTTAGCACCCTTGCCTCACAGCAATAAGGTCCCGGGTTTGATTCCTGGCCCATGTGAGGTCTTTGCATGTTCTCCACATGTCTGGGTGGGTAAGTATACCTTACCTTATATTATTATTAGGCTAATAATAATGAATTGGCTTTATATTGCGCTTTACAAGCTTCTCAAATTTGGTCCATTATTCATCTACTCCTCAGTAACACTGGCGGTGAACTACGTCTATAGGCACAGCTGCCCTGGGGCAGACTGACGGAAGCATGGCTGCCATTTTGTACCTACCATAAGGTGGGTGAAGTGTTTTGCCTAAGGACACAACAACTGTATACAATTCCTGTGGCGGGCCTCGAAACACCAACCTTTGGGTCAGTGGGCGAGTGTCTCTACCAACTGAGCTACTGCCGCCCCGTATCCGTATAGGGATTCTGCCTCAAGCCTTGGAGAAGAGTCCCTGGGCACTGCTCAGTTTGCCCACTGATTCTGGGAGTTGAACCAGCAATGTTGAATGGGTCAAATGCTAAACAATTCAATGAAGAGAACAATTTTTTCCATGGGTAACACCTGAACCTTATGCTTATGCTTGAACAATAGCTAGGAGGTCAGCTTTTGAATGCACTGAGACAATCTCACCCTCAAAAAAACAAGCAAGTTTTGTTTGTTAGAAATCAATGAAACTGCAAACCCACCCTATTTAAGTGAATGTGAATAAGACATTTAATTGGCCAAATATACTACTTTCTTTTCTCCTCTGAGGTCTGGGTAGGTCTAACCACGGGCGCGCGTTAATGCTTCAAAAGGCAAATTGTAGTGCTTTTATTTACTTTGTACTAAGAAAGGATGACAGTAATCTGCTGATGATCTGGTAAAATGCCAGTGTGTCTTATGGAGATAAGTGAATCAGCTTATGCTCTATTTGTGAGCCTTTAAGTAGTATAAACTGTAGGAGGTCTTAAAATCTGTCGTAGTAATGAGTCATTTCCAGATGATGTTATGTGTGGGATTCTTTGCTGGATCATTTTAGTAAACTCTGGTCTCTGGGCAAAAAAAAAAAAAAAGGCACACTAGTCCATACATTAGCAGCAAATGAATAATCCCTACAATGTTTTAGGATGGTTTTAATGGTTATCTAATGTTAAGCTATTTACCATAAAAGTTTGATGAGGCTAGGCTGATTAAAATTGTGTTTGAGAAGGAATACACTGAGACTGTACACAAAGAAAAGCAAATTTAGGAGTGAATTCAAAAATGGGCAAGTATAACCCCAGAGATTGAATTTTGGATAAACAACAGATGTGTACCAGAAATATTTGAATGCTGCCTTTGACTTTTATTGATTTATTTGTTTTAACACAGAAATATGATCTCGGAGCAGATGCCCTGTGAAATTTAGTAAATGCGAAGGAAATGCTGGCTACGATGCTGCACCTGGCCTCCAATGGAGTTTCCCACAAGGAGCAGGCTGCCATAGACATCAGGCCATTTCTGGGATGAACTGTGCCCAGTGGTTATTTAAGCTTAATGAAGTTGTCAGGCTAAATGTGAGGCCACTGTTGTTTCTGTTTACAATGCATTCTTTCACTCATTTGTCACCAGGCCTGTGTGTTATTGGTGCATTTTCTCTGGGATGGTTCAATCCAAGTTACAGCATTGGGCCAGAGGTGGAAGAAGTACTCCAAATCTATCCTTAAAGGTATTAGGGAGGATCTTTATAAATTCATTTTTTGCAATATTTATTAAAACTACCTTCATTGCCCTGTATAAGACTTATAAATTGGTGTATTAGAAAATATAATAATAATATTAATAAACTGTGGACTCTGTGGGACTTAAAAAACCTCATCCAATCGTTTTTGTCATGAGTACGTTAACCATTGTTCCACAGACTCGCCAATCATTCCGACTTCCTAGTTTCGGCGATAGTGCGCGTTCTTGTGCCTGCGCATGCGTACACACTATGTTTATGTAGTCCGGCATTAGCGCCGCGTTAGCGGCATTAACATCGTAGCTTGGACAGCCTGACTTCAAAGAGCACAATGGCTGAGGAAAACTGTGAACCGGCCGGTCACAAAAGGAAAACTGTTTTTGAAGTGTACCAGAGGAGGAGGAGAAAAACTGTAGAAGAGCAGAATAAAACTCGTGTAGTTATTGGCGATTCCTTCAAAGGATGGCGTGCGCTGTAGGAACAGAAAGGGCTTCAGACCGATGCATTGGTCGCCAAGTTTCTGCTGGACAGGTACGTTTATCTTATCGTTTGAAAAAAATGCCTTTTTTCTTTATCTGTTGAACCTTTTCAACTGTACAGCAACGTCAGTTTGCTAATGCTACCAATAGCAGGAGTATATGTTTTTGTTCACATTTAGGGACTGTGCATGTGATTGGGTCTGTGTGGGGAACTAGGTCAAAGGTCGCGCAAACAAACAATGCAGGTCTAGGTTGAGGCGAATCTCTGCTGATGCCGGCTGTAAACAAACACGCGTGTTCCAACGCTCGTGCACGTCGCTGTGGAGGAGTTCCTTGGAAAGGAACAGTGAAGGGCGGGGGAGGACCTGACGCATGCGCGTTATTCAAAAAAGGACAAACAGTCGCTGGTTTCTCAGCAGTCGAAAAAAATCCTCCCTAATATCTTTAAGTAAGAGCACTGTTACTTCAAAATAATAGTACTCAAGTGTAAGCAAAAGTACCTAACAAAATAGTCACTTGTTAAGTTATTGAATATTTACTTAGATAAAAAGTATTACTACTACCGCTAGTATTACTACTTTTATTAGAACTGCCACTGGTACTACAACTATTACAACTATTACTACTACTATTCTACAACCACTGGTATAACCACTACTATTACAACAAGTAAGCTGCTACTATTGCCAGCACTATTACAGCTGTTTACACTACTACTTGCCATCTACTACTATTACTACTACCATTGCTACTAGCACTATGATCACTTTTTACACCCCACTTTGCCTGTGAGGTTAAAAAGTGCTTAATACATTTTTAGAGACTGTAAAAACAAAATACTAAACTAAAAGTATTTTGGAGAATGGTGGTGACATATTCTGCAAAAACTTAAAGGTCCCCTAATGTACTTTTTTGAGCTTTTAATCATGGTATAATGTTGTATACACCTCAAAAACATACCTGGAGTAGTATTTTGTTTCATTCACGTTTCTTTGAGTAATTTGTTGAGCCAGTCCCTTCTGAAGACCTGGAAACGCTCTGTCTCACTGCTCTGCGTACACTACACTATATTAATGCAAAAGTGTCCAAAACTATTTCAAAATGACTAAAAAAAGCATAATATAAGACCTTTAAATATCAGTTCTTTTTCTACCTCTGATGTGGGTCTCTATTTTACATAACACTCTCACCGCCTGCTACAAGTGACTAACAGGAGGCCTATAGGCATAAAGAGAAAAGAGCTGTATTACTCATAAATTACAATGCCTAACAGTCTCCAGCACATTGAAAACACCACTGTGTTTACAAAATGTGAAGGACTCTGGTAGGACTCCGGGGCTGAGGTTAATCCTAGCGCTTGAGAGCAACAGAAAAAACAGAGTTGTGCAGAGTCAAGCGAGACACTACTTATGTAACAGTCTGTCAAACTCATGCCCTGGTCCTGGTGTTTGCCCTGGAAATGGGCAGCACTCATGAGTAACCTACTTCAATGTCATAATGATTATAATAATGTGAATAGTAGTATTACATGTCAAACTTGTAAAATGAAATATGCAAAGACATGGGTATACCTATAGTCTACATCTGAGGTTGTCAAGGTATTTTTCTTTGGTCCTTGTATGCATTTTTAAAGAGTGATAGGCAAGAGCGATTTTAGGATTAGAGAGTTAGGGGTGCTGAGGTCCTTGTCAGTCAAGAAAGGTCACCAAAGAAGCATTTAACACTAGATACAACATAATAAAGATGTGATTTCCTATCATATGCTACCGCTTATAAAGTTGTAGTAGTCTGTAGAGTAGTATTAAGGGTAGCTTAGTAGAAACATTAGAAATGTTATGACAAAGTTTATAAAAATATATCTTTGTGAGCTATGTGTGCTGACAATATTAGTATTGTACTAAAATCACATTGTCACTGGGTTACATCTTATGGTACTAAAACCTACCTTAGGAGTGCTATATCCCCTAAAGTTGGTCTACCTACGCCCATGGTTAGGCCTACTCAGTGCTCAATATAAATGTTATTATTTCTGCTTTTTTATGAGTACAGATCAGTGTGTATCATGACATGCTCCGAAATACTGCTTCACTGCTTAAAAAATGAACTTTTGAGTCAAGTTTGAGAAGCCCTGATTTGACCTTTTTTTTTTTTTTTTTTTTTGCTGGCGTTTGTTCCACTGACACCAAAGTCAAATTTACGCACAACACATTTGAATTCCACATAGATGCATAGAGCAGTCTCACCATCTCCACCTGCCGAGGGTCCAGCTGCGGCGCCGGCACAGTGGACGGCACCGAGAACTGAATCTTCTTCTTCTCGTCTTTGTCCTCCTCTGGGTCCATGAGCTCCGCGTCTGAGGGCAGCAGAGGGTCCATGGTGACATCCACGGGGCAGGAGTGTGAGTCACGTTCAGTCACGTCCAAGTTAAAAAAACAACAAGTAACAGCGCCTGTGATTCAACCCAGCATGTTTTTTTTTTGTTTTTTTTTTACTATATTATATTATATTTTTTCTTTATTTTAATCAAATTTGTCCTCTCCTAACTGTGTCCTCCTGCCAACCCTCGCAGTGCCAGAGTGCACAGTGGTGTGGCGGGAAATGAGTGAAGGTGGACAAGAGCGTGCATGAAGCTGTGCGCATGGTGCATTCAGTGGCGCTAGGATTCATGGCACTTTAATCTCTCTCTCGCTCACTGCAACGTTTTTTTAGCCACTCGCCATTTCACCGTAAATGAGCCGTTAGAGTCAAACGTCATATAACTATATCTTTTTTTTCTTTTTTCTTTTCTTTTCTTTTTCTTTTCTTTTCTTTTCTTTCTTTTCTTTCTTTCTTTTTTTTTTTTTTTTTTTTGCTGTTTCTTTGCAAAACCTGTTGATTAAATATTTTATTGATGCTTTTTTCGTATCAATTTTTTGTCCGCTGAAATGTTATCAGGCGCTCGTGGAAGTTGTGAAGTCCATCGCCATGGCAACAGATTCTCTTTACAACGTTGAGATTTGGCAAAGCAATAACCGTAATGAGCGTGCGTGCGTAAGAGTGTGCGTCCAATTTTCATAACAGGCTATACGTTCAGAGGCAATACAATGAGGGGTTTTTAAAGGGATAAAAATAACCTAGACTGGATAAAAAAATACACAGTGTTTAATATTCAAAGTGTTGAGGTGCATGCTTTCTAATTTCTAAATAGCTTGGGCCTAACACCGCGTTTTGTTTTGTTTTTGTTTTTTGTTTTTTTCTTGTTTTACGCAGTTATCTCAAAAGAAAATACCCTAAATGAAAAGTCATATTAGATTTGACCATTTCCTATTAGAATTCGGTTAGATTCCAACAAGAATCACAAAATCCCATAAGAATCCTAAAGGGCAATTATGATGTTTTTATTTATTTTGTACTATTTGATTTTTTGATTTTTTTTTTTTTTTTTTAATTTGCTAGGATTGTGAGATTTTATAGTCTTATATACTCACTACTCAATATAAGGTGACATAATGCTTCCTGGACAGTACGAGCCCAGTGAAAGGGAAACTTAAGAGATGTTTTTTGACGTTGTTGTTCATGTGATTTTGCTATTGCTTACTACTCAGAATAAAGCACTGCAGACAGCTTTAACAAATGATCTTTCTGCAACAATGGTTTGGCTCCACTAGATGTCTCTGTTGTGCAAATATCATAGGCTAAAACAATCATACAGTAGCGTGTCTGATAATTGCAATATACTGAATAAAAATATCCTAAAATGCAGCTAGACAAATGAGAGTTGACAGTAAATTGCGCCAATGCATTCTTACCATATTAGGGTATTTTATTAAAACTAATTTATCCTGGCAGCATGTTTAGGACCTATATAAAAATGAAAATGCGTGATTTAATAGGATTAATGTTACAGAGGCCAATGCATTAAAGTAGGAAAGTAAATGTAAACGAACAAGAAACATAACCTATTAAAAAATAAAGGCTGCATCATGTACCATCGTATAATGACCACTAGATGTCACTCATATCTAACTGAAAAGAGCTACATCATGCTGAATCCCATGAAAATGAATGATTAATCTCAACAGTTAGTAACAATGTAGTTACTATACTACTAAACCCTTACCAATTATATTGTTATTGTAAACATTTATAAATAATAATCAACTGATTTAGAATAAACTGACACAACACAGAAAGAAATAAAACCAAATCCCAAAATAAGACTGGATTTCTTAAATTACAGTGTGATTGGTCTGCATTGGCCTGCACTCACCCAAGCAATGGCAAAGAAAAAATAAAAATGAAAATTGTGACCATGAACGTAGCCATTCTTGCATTTATTCAATTCTACTTAAACCTCAACTCCAGACCTTGTAACTCACGACCCTCACCATGGAGCATAACCCATTCTGCTCGCATTCTCATTAGTCAGAGCCTCTCTCTTGTCTTGCCCCATCTTTTGGCCACCGTGTGCGTCGCCACCTTTGGCACCAACCCGCCCAGTAGTCGCCCAGTGGCTCCTGTGCCAAGCCTGGCACCCCGTAGTAGACGCACTGCTTAGCCCATTCAATTGACTCGTTTAGGCAATTGCTCCCTGACTCTGATCTCTATGGTCGCGTGTTTTGGGGCCAGGCTTTGTTGGAGACTTAGATTTGACCAGAGACTGTATCAAATGGATGTTTATAAAAGATTTGTGTAGGAATTTAGCTTTCTTGTCTTTTTCTTGCTTTTTTAGGCCTGTGGCTCATAAACCCGTCACAATGAAAAGTAGCCTAAGCATAATATTTAGGTGACATCATTCAATTGCGTAGTGGATAATCTCTCACAAACTTCCTATATGGATTAACCCTGTTTTCCCTCACTAAAACGTTCTCAATCCTTTGCGTTTGTGCGTGCGCCATTCACTCCTTATTCCATTTTCTCTTTCAGCACAGTGACAGATGGCGAGTCCTTCTCCCCCAGGGGAAGCCAGTCTCTGTGAATGCGGCCGCATGTCAATCACGGGGCTCTCATGTGATGGCTCTTGCCAATGACGTGCCAGCCATATGGGCCTGGCATCAAGAGCTGGTATGTAACCCACCCAGTCGTGTCTGTGAGGTGCCACACGGCTCCCTCCACGCGTCTGGGCTGGGGAGTGCAGCAGCAGCAGCAGCAGAAGCAGGAGAGGCATCAGCGCAGACACAGAGAGGAGAGGTGTTAGAGAGGACAACATACAACGATCCTGTCCTGTCGCAGAGCGTGCGGATGTGATGCCCACCCGGAGAGACATGGTGTAAACAAACCTGCTTTTACCCCGTCAACGAGTTCCACCACCGCGGAGGTACGTGAATGCAACCACCGCTAGACTTTTACATAAAGCCCAGAGGTGGTTTTGTCTTTGTTGTGCATGTTAACAGCTTTTTAGATTCTCGTTGTTTTCGTAGCCAACATTGAACCTCTTTTCCTTATTTTATGCCATTCTTATCATCGAGCATCAGCCTACGCCAACGAGAGGATTTTGTTTTTGCAAAATCCACAATAATCCCCAAAAGTAGGATTAATGCAAGTGCCCAGATCGCTGCGAAAATCTGCTTTGTGAATTACAATTTTATCCTATTTAATATGAAAATCATGTAACACAATACCTTAGCCGTGCATGTGTGAGCGCACTAGTGGGGGTTGAGTTCTCCTCTGAGGACACTAATTGACAAGGTATTGGTTGGCATTAATTACATTGTGCTTACAAGATTATCAAGAGGAGTGTGTCTATAGTCCCTTTACGCACAGCTGAGCGCGAAACACCAGCGAAGTGTGTGACAGATGACGCTTTTTACTGGCATAAAATTACACATAAAGGCCTAATAAATCTATTTATGCAGTTGGTCACTGAATGTAGACCGTAACAATGTAGGTGTCATTTCAAAACGAGAACGGGTATTATTAATAAAGTCTGTCAGCGTGACCTTTTAATTACACCTATCATGATCAAAAGCCAAGAAATTACAGCAGGCGTTGGCTATAACACATTAATAAATACCAAAAACGGAAAATTGTTTCTGTAATAACATTTTTGAATTTTTTGACTATTTACATAAAAACCCACAAAAATACTTACACCATACAGTCATATTGTACTCGTGAATTACTCATATTAAAGAGGATAATTCTGTATCTTCTCTAGTATTGGATGTAATAGTATGTTAGACTGTGGCCTGACAGTGTAGGGATGACTTGCAGGACTTTAATTTATGAACTAGGGCAGGACGAGGCTGCGCGCACCTCAACACGCCGCTGTAATGTGTCCCAAGGGGCGCGAGAGGAGGCCAGGGCTGTGCACCGCGCCGCTGCAGGGGACAGACCGGGCCACACACTGTTGCACTGTGCCATTAAATAATCATAATTTATTTTTAGTTTGACTGTAATTAATACCAAGGTCATTTTAAAAAGTCTTTTACAAATAAATGAGTTTATGTTGCTCTGTTGCTTTGAAATTATTACTTTACATTACAAGATTACGTGACTTTTTTCAAACGGACATATTAGCAATTATTAAATAATAAAAAACAAACATGAAAAACACTGTAGATGTATAATATGTCAACTGTTGCTGACACTGGCTACAGAGAGAGAGGCTGAGAGGCCAGGCCTTGGATGAAACCCTAACAGTCCATAGGAATGTGCCCTGCACGCACAGTTTTTGAGTCCAGAGCTTCCTCTGTGTCTGTTGCAGGTTGCTGCACGATGTTGAGCCGTCTGTTCAGCGAGGTGCTGCCGGACGTCCAGCGGCTGGCGGCGGACTGGGCAGAGGAGCATGAGCACGAGGAGCCTAAAGATGATGAGCACGAGGCGTGCGCCCTGGCGGAGAACGAACTGGACGATGCGCAAGAGGGCAGCAGTATGGCAGAGTCCGAGCTCGCGGGGGATGACGAGGAGGATGAGGACGAAGCCGAGGAAGAGGACTGCGGAGACGAAGATGGTTTGGGAGGAAAGCCCAAGAAGCGCGGACCCAAAAAACGCAAGATGACCGCGGAGCGCGTGGAACGCTCCAAAATGCGGCGCATGAAGGCGAACGCGCGGGAGCGCACGCGCATGCACGACTTGAATTCAGCGCTAGACAATCTGCGCAAAGTGGTGCCATGTTACTCCAAAACTCAAAAACTGTCCAAGATCGAGACTTTGCGTCTCGCCAAGAACTACATTCTGGCGCTGGGCGAGATCTTGCGCAACGGTAAACGACCCGACGTGGTGACGTACGTGCAGATGCTGTGCAAAGGTCTGTCCCAGCCCACCACGAACCTGGTCGCAGGCTGCCTGCAGCTCAACACCCGGAATTTCCTGACAGAGCAGTGCGCGGACGGAGCCCGCTTTCACGTGGCAGGTTCGCCTTTCTCTGTGCCCTACTCGTACCGCTGCTCGCGCCTGGCCAGCCCGCACTACCAGTCTGGTGCGGGCCCACTCAGCCTGCGCACCCACAGCTACAGCTCAGCATATGAGGCCTCGGAGTACAGCAGCCCGGACTACGAGGCCGCGCACAGCCCTGTGTGCACGAGCCGGCAGCACGAGTCCTCAGACTCAGACAGGAACTACCATTACTCTATGCACTACTCTGGACTTACCACGTCTAGAAGCAGCATATCTTTCGGGGCCTCAGGAGCGCGCAACAGTGGTGCACACGCAGAAAACATTCCACCTTTCCACGATGTGCACCTGCACCATGATCGCGCGGCACAGTACGAGGACCTCAATGCATTTTTCCACAATTAACCCGTGACACGAGGCGCGTGGATCTGTGTCAATCCTCTGTGTTCATTGTTTGGATGAAGCTGTGTGTGTCATTCCTATACTATGTACAGTCTGTCCGCTATATCCTGTCTACACAACAGTGCAATGTACCGGCTCCGAAACAAATAAAATGTTTTATAATTGTCTCCAGTCAGCAACATTTCTATTTTAAACAGAGACCTGTTTATGTTTAATGCAGTGGACAGGCCTGAGACACGGTTATAGAAAAATAACTTGCCATTAAATATGACTGCCTTATGTAAAATATAAATGTGAAGAAACCTTCATGAGAAAATGTGTCCGGTCCTCATAATTTAATGGCTTACTTGGATTATGTTCAAACAAAATTATTTCAAGACGCGTGTGAACTTCCAGATTCCAATTCAAAGCCGCCTTACAGAAAAAAAGGCTATACCAAAAGTGAAAACGAGCCTACTCACATATGCACCTACTTTAAATTATTTATGTTTGAAAAACCAAAAAGGTTAGCTTTATACCAACAAAAACGACTGTCAAATGGTAAATTTTCATCAAACAATTTACAAATCTGCAAATAAAGTGGATCGAGTTTAGCGCATATTTTTTTAATGAATGAGCAAAATAAAAGCAGAACAAATGAGTGTATATTAATCCTAAAAGTTATATTTCAGTTCAATAATAACAATAATTAACATTTAATTAAAGTAGGACTGCTATCCAGTGTGCAATGTCAAGTTAGATGACCACAAATTCAATCTCATGCAATCAAAATGTAGCCTATAATAAAACAAGGCCTACTCAGTTTTTAAAACACCTAAATTCGATTCAGGCTCAAAACTATAACCAGGTTGTTGCATAAGTTATATTTAACCTGTTGCTGAATGATTCATTCAAACTGCCAATATGTTTGTTGCTTAAATAAATTTCATTTTAATAAAATTCACCGTGTTGCATACTTTATAAGTATCTAAATGGTTTTATAATAGTAGGACATGTAGCCTATCAACATGGCCAATAAAAAAGGATAAAATAAGTTCTAGATTAGGCCTGCTTCTTCTCTGCTGCAACTGGACATGCCACAACTCCATGTCCCAGGACAGAGACAGAGGATGTGGACCTTAACCAGGTGAGTCTGTTCCAATAACAATGTGAGGCGGCGCGCAACCGAAATAGGCTCCCAGTTTTGTCCAAATGGACACTAAAACAATTTTTTTGGCCTATATTTTAATTTTTATCTGCTTTTGAAGCGGTTGAAAAAGGTGAAAATGAATAAATAAAATGTGGGTCCGGTGTTAGTGGTTAGTGGTTGTTTTCTCGTACCAGGAGTGTGAGTTTCATAGTTTGGACCACTTCCCCGGGTCCCATATGCTCCAGCGCAGGTCCAGGGACAGCAGCGGTCAGCGCGTCTGGACATCTATAACCATCCCACAGGAAAGATCCCACCAAACACAGAGGCATTACCAATTTACTGAAAACATTATTATTGTTGTAAACATTACAATCGTGTTTTAGTTCAAAAGAATCAGAATTGGTCCAGACAACTGTAAAATAAACGACCCTTTGTTTATTTTCGTTGGCGGCGGCACTCGTTCTGGTCTTATATTTTGGGCTGAATTTTTTATTGCAATGTAACTCTTATAAATCGATATTAATATGACTAAACAAAAAGCTTTTACTTATACAGTAGGACCTGTTTCACAACAAAAATATAACTCGTAGGCTGACAACAAAAATACAAGAACGCAATGTTGCGTAAATATTTTATCCATGCTACATAAGAGGTGGCTACATTGCGAGAATAGAGTATTAGAGTATAGTAAATCCATTAGGTAGCCTATACAATAATTGTGTACCCTACTAAATTTTATTATATTTTAAGATCATTTGAATGTGATTGGCATTAAATGCAAAAGTTAAAATTTGGGCTATTTGGAGCTAAATATCGTAATTTCTCATTACAAAATGCTGCTCTTTATGCGTCAGGGGTCTTTTCAATGGCATTGATGAAGACTTTGGTAAATGGTAGCTAGGCCTATGACTTTAAAAGCATATTTTAATGACATTGTAAAAATACATCTTTTGATACCCACTTGTACGAGTGTCAATTTAAGTCCCATTAAAGAGAATTAGATTGTTCTGTGACCTTCCCAGCATGCGTCGCGCCAGAGGACCCTTAGGTGAAGGACACGATGCTTTGCCAAGTCACTAAACGTGGAGTAGCCTATAGTCTTAGCTAAAGCAGCTAACCAGCTAGCCATAAAGCAGCACAAGCGCAACCAGCAGCATGAGTCCGGTGCCAGCTGCGGCACGTGGAGCCAGGCGGCCCCTGCCAAAGTGGCCCTTGTGGGAGGGACCCGGTATTTCTTTCCTAATTCACTCAGCATCTGTTCATTACACCGCGCTGTTAGAAAGAAGCTCAATGTCCAGCACCCAATTGTAAAACGCGTCCGGCTCGCACAAAAAAAAAACAAAAAAAAAACACAGAAGGTCGTACAAAAACATTATTATTATTATTATTATTATTATTATTATTATTATTATTAGGATGTGTCTATAATTGTTATGCTGCTCGATGTCAACCTTCCAAGTTTAGCTACAAAGTATAATGTTCAGACAATCAATTAATTGGGATTAATTTCAACCATATAATTTTCAAAATTTGTGTTTTTGAAAAACCATGCAATTACAGTAATTAAATAACCCAGCATGTCGTTCTCACACTGCTGTACAAATTATCAAATGATCCACCAAAGTTGCTCACACAACAAGTCCTATAGGCCCCATGGAGCCAGGCCTAAATCTCTGTCACCATCTGGACAGTTTTACTGTCTTTATCTGATTAAAGGAAACATTTATGGGATTAATTATTTATGGATTAATGCAATAACATAATTTTACTTAATCAATTTGTGATAATGACATGGACATATGAGGCAGACAGTGAGCATCAAAACAACAGTTGGATGTTTAAAAGATGAGAGCACAGTGCAAGAGAGTATCTCTTTTATCTGATCTAAGTGTGTGAGAACACAAACACACTATGCTTTTAAATCTGATTGTGGGAACAGCACTGGACTTTAAGGACTTTATGTACAGTACTAGTGTAGTAGAGTGGCTCTAATTTCTAACTTGCTATTTATAACAAGAAACAGAAAATAAAAACTTCTGGGAATGCTATCCAATTGTGCCCTAATGCTAGTGAGCAATAAATCAACATAACTTTACCTGTTACTATAAAAATAATCTACCAAACACAAATGACCTTACTTTTTGTGCCTAGTTTATTTTTGCTAAATTTTGCACAACATTGTTTTACAAAGCCACAGATTTTGCTCACTTGAACATTAGTCTATAGGTCTAGTTCACCTTTTATAATTGGATTTTAAACATGTTTTATTATCTTACCTCTAATATGCATGGCCCCTTTTGGCTATATCAGTCTGTCTGAATACTAAACCAGTATTCAGACTTTCATTTTCATTTGAGGTTTGCTTGTCGTAATCATTAAAGAGAACACACATACACAGCTGAAAATATCAAAGCCTATTTTGCTAAATTTGGGACCACCTCCACTGCAGCGTGTGTGAGGGATGCCAGTGCATTCCTGTGTGCCGCCGCTGCTGCCTCCCTCTCTGACGGTGCCAGCTCCAACACCACGCCCAACTCCGCAAAAAGACATGGACCGAATTTCTCCGCATCTGTCAAACAATAGTCTATGGTTGTATGGTTATGCTTGTCCAAATGTCTTGACAATGAGGAACTCTCTCCAGTACTTGGTGTGTCCTATTGCTTGTCTGTGTGCTGTTCATGGAAGGGTAAAGAGGTTGTTGTAACTCTGCACAGATGGCAGAATTTTTTTTTCTTCATATTTTTTAATTTTTGGTTGATTTTGCAGGGAGGGTTGAGGATATAGAAGAAAAGAAAAAGGAGGATGTCCATGCCAGTGATGCCGCCATGCCACGGTCACGCGGGCAGCAGTAATTGGCGTCCATATTGAGGGGTTTTGCAGTGCTGCAGGGTGGGCACACTCCCAGCTGGACCTGTCAGATGGTATTCAATCCAGCTCATTGCCCTCGCCTCACTTTCCCTTCTTTCCTCTCTCTGGCACACTAACTCCTTTTTGTTCTCTCACTTCACCTTTGGACCGGTTTTACTGGACGTGGTCCACACTATGGACCACACTCCATAGTGTGGCCCAGGGACCAGTGGCAGCACATGGTGAGATCTTAGCTCCCATCATAAAATGTATTGTTAATTTAGATTTTTAGAGAGCAGAGGTGACATCAAAGAACAATGGGCAGTACCAACCTAAATATGTTCTCTGATATGGAACTCCAACCACAATACTTGCTTGTCCCAAGCCCGGGTACAGAGGTCTGCATAGAAGAGCATGCGGTGAAAATACCTGGCAGTACCAATGGAGAGTTTCAGTTTTATTTTTAAAAGATATTTTTTAGGCCTTTTCTGGCCATTATTGTTTAGTGAAGTTGACAAGTGACAGGAAATCACGGGGAGAGAGCGGGGAGAGACATTCAGAAAAATGTCAGCGTATGGACTCAAACTCACGATGCCGAGGCAGGCTGCCGGTGTCAATAAACATGCACCATTCAGTAGCTTTGTAAACTTGTGTATTTACCATTCTCACTGCTGTTCCCTAGCCCGGATAAATGGAGATGTTTGCATCCAACGTAAAAAAAAAAAAAGGATGAAATCAATATGCAAATCAATGCATGTTAGAAGGAAGATGAGTTACAACTCTGGAAAAGAAAAAACGAAAGAAGAGAAGATGAGCCAAAGTAATTATTAAACTCAACCTGAACCTTTTTGTTTTCATTTCAAAGAAAGATGTTATTTTCATGAAACGCCTTGCCATTTGAAGAAATGATTACTGTTTAATATTTATAAACCATAATCTTATAACCAGTGCATTTATATTTGCATTCAATAAAATAAAACTTTAGAAGGAATCTGAAATCTTTAAAAAGTTTTGGAAACCTCTGATCTTTACCATCTCCTCACACCTCTTATGTTCCTTGCGTATTTCTTCCACAGTTTTTCACACTAAAATGGTGCATGGTCACTTGGCTCCAACACGTTTCGTGCTTCTTAAAGTACATCACACCCTCGACTAGATCTTCCATCGCCGGTCACCCACGTGCAAACCTAGACTGCACTCTTATGTCCGCTCAACACACACCAATACAAAGCCAAACCCAGAACAGCTCCAGGCAAACCGCCTTTTTCAGCATAACACCATAGAGAAAGATCAAATGCTCAACAACCAAGAAATATTCTTGGAAGCATATATGATAGACAAGATCTAGAGGTTTTATTCAATGTAGTGAAACTGTTGAGAAGCACCAGAAGCAAATAAATTATAGGATAAAGGATTTGTAAACTGGAAGAGCTTAGAGACCTCCACCAAGGCAAAGAATAATTTGTTCCTTTACTGACCCCTTGTGGCAGTTTGTATATTGTATCAGAGTTTGTATCTTTTTGGTAGCTGACTCTGTCTCGCAATGGTACAGAATCAAATGTTCCTGGATCCAGACAGTGACACAGATCAACTGAAAAAACAAACAATATTTTCCTTTGCCCTTTTCTAAAAATGTCATTTGTAGTTTGATTTTCAGAGAATGGAAGAGGTGACATTTAGCCAATCAGAAAATCTACATAGGCTAAATAAGTAGAAATGTAAAAAATATATTTCCTGATGTGGAGCCTAAAGCTCCAGCCACAATATGTGCCACTCCCAATTCCAGATAAATAGAGAGGGTAGCTTAAAGAAGGGCATGCAATAAAAAAAAAGGCAAAGTACCATTCAAATGATTTGTGGTTTGAATGGGAAGAATTTCAGACCCATTTCACTTTGCTGAGAAAGTGCTTGTGTGAAACCCATTGTTGATAGTTTGTCCTTGTATGATGACTTTATGCTTTAAAAGAAGAGCACCATACGCTATCTGAAGGCTAGTAAACTGTTAGTCACATCCAAGTAATTATACCTTTCTTCTCAGTAACAAAACAATTTTAAACAAATGTTCTCATTCTGACTATAACAATTTTCATTGTATTTGTTTTTCTCACAAATCTGCCACCAATGAGCAGCCTAAATGAGCCTGTAATGGATAAACATTTGAACTTTTAAGGATGGGATTATAAAAGGATATTTTGGATAGTGTTCCGTGTCTGTATCAGTGTGACAGTAGAAACATATTACTCATTTTACACCTGGAAATTACATAGTTTTTACATGATAAAATGGAATAAATAGAGTATGCACATCTAACCAAAGATATTAGTTTTGGTCTAAACCCGGTTATACAATGACACAGTGAGCCAGTTCGGTGCCAGGTGTGAGGATTTCATTTAACCGTCAGTGAGACAGAGCCATGCTGGTCACTGTCCATATGTCTCTGTAAGACCCTCTCACACAGATAACAGACAGACAGGCCCCAGATGTACACGTGTTAAATACTGCAGATTACAGCCAGCAGAGCACAAGAAGAAAAACTATACACATGACCTTTGCATGAAAACTTCAATTATTACTAATTAGCCTGTAATTAGACCACGAAGACATCATTCACATCTTCAAATATTTATAAAGCCTGCATGGAGATGTGACAGTAATGACCCAACTTACACAGAGAAAACAGGATGAACTTTAGCAGCATTTTTACACTGTGTTCATAGTGGCCAAAAACATTCTTTATTTTGATATTTAAATAGAGTATATGTAAGTGTTTTTTATAAGGTTGTGTTTTCTGGGTGCACCAAAAAAATATAACCCTTTCTAATAATTATTTTTAACTACACCTTATACTCTGGATACATATGGTGATAACTTCAACTTTGTTCACTGTTTATGTGAAACAGGAGAAATGAGCTTTGTGTGTGACTGTGATGACATCTCAGTTCAACTGCATCCTTATTGTTTCTGATGACGCACTCCTTTGACAGTCCAAACAGGTGGTGGTGGGGGACAGGAGTGTCACGGATGCACAGGTTTTGGAAACAGCAACACACACTCTAGTAAACAACATGATGATGCTGGAGAATGTATAGATGCTGCTATTAACTTTAAAATATTTGCAGGTGACATTTGTATTACATTCTTTTACTATCATATTGTTTGTTGTTATGTGTGGCTACATCAGAGAAATTGTTGCCATGATTGGCCAAAACAAACAATAGGCAGTCACTGGTAATAAAATATTTTATTTAAATATTTGACAGAAAGTTCAGCCCCTTTGCAAACACCTTCAACGAGAGACAGCCCAGACAGTACTGCTCTGTGTGGAGCAGGCCATCTGGCTTTTGCCAGGTTCTCTTGATTCAGGATTTTTCAGCAGCCAAAAATATACTGACTGCAGCTAAAAATGTTAGTAAAGGACAAAAGCATTTACCCTCGCACTAGAATGTCCCCATTCAAGTCCAGGTCTTTGCAGTATATCTTTTCTGTGGGAATTTTAAATAATAACTTTTATTTATTTTATTTTTTTTGCTGGATAAAAAATACATATGGGATTTAATTTTTTATTTGAAGTAAAAATCTGCATCCACCGTGCGTTGCACCAGCGTCTCTTCCTGCTGGTGTTTCCAGCATGGAGCAGATCAGCAGTGTGGGGTTGTAATGGACTAATGAACAGCTGTCACTGAATTTAAACACTCAGACGCACACAAACAGATGAGCATGGTGTCCCTCCCTGCCTGCAGATGTAACCAACACACACTCGCACACACACACACACACACACACACACACACACACACACACACACACACACACACAACATACTGATTAGTCTCTGGCCTTGACTCCACAGCCACCCACTGCACGACTTTGTGCGGCGGTGACCTCTACCTCGAGTGTGCATTTGACTGTGTGATCACTGGGGTAGAATAGTTTTGATTAAAAGGTCAGATGATAAAACTGTGTACATATTAACACAAAAGTATTGTAGCATCGCAAGACCAGATAAATGGAGAAAGTTCCATCAGGAAGGGCATTTAGTATAAATCCAATGCCAAATCAATGCAAATGACTGCATGTCAGTGCGCTATGAGAGTAGAGGGTACGTTAGATACAGTATCAATGTTATAGCTTATTTATTCATTCAGTAAAAAGGCAAAAATGATGTTAACTGAGGTGTAGGTTGAAGTAAAAATGTTTTATTTTTTTAAACTGAGTCAGAAAATTATGAAATGGTAGCTAAAGATTTAAAAAATTGATTTTTTAAAATTTGGTTTAAAGGTACTGTGAGCAGCATGCGCTAGTACTGGTTTGAAACCAGTACTGCAGTCTAAATCAAAACAATGGTCTGTGGGTTGCCAGTCTTTCTGCTTTTCGAACTAAACGATCAGATATGCAGTTTTAGAACCAAAACAAAAAATGTAAACAAAAACAACTTGGTTATTATGTAAAATATATGTTTGATTGTAAATAACTCAACTGTACCATTAAACTAATATTTGATTTAAACATATTTACCGCATATCTTGGGACACGTGAGTAATTTTATGAAATATAAAAAAAATATATACTGCTCATAGTACCTTTAAGTGTGTTTTTATTTTGGTAATGTAAAAAATGTGAGAAGATCCTATTTGTATTTTGTCTTTTGCTAGCTGTGTAAAACATTCCAATGACAAAATAAGTGCTGCACGGTATTGCTGCTTTGCATTTCCCCTCTGCTGATCCGACTCTCTTGACCCTGGTGAAGAAGGAGGAAGTAAACAGACACAGCCTTGAGACGAGGCACTGACACAGCAGCCCAGCGTCTGCCTGCTCAGATTAAAGGAGATTACCATAAGAGCCAAACAGACAGGAGGTCCTACTCTCCATCTCCACATGGGACGACTCTGAGTGGAGTGTAGGGGGCCAGCACGGGGCTATCGATTGAATTAAAGAGGGAACATCGGGGGCGTGCTGGTATTTAGCAGATGTTCATGCATATGGACACTTGAATGCATGGATGTATGCAAATATTAACATGAGCTCAGAACTGGTCGCACTTTATGAGGAACCCATTATCCATGATCCAATACCAGCAGGGGAATGGAAGATGGGATTTTAATAGTAACCCTAAAGGTCCTAGACCCTTTCAAGAATGACGTTATTAGAAAAGTTGGGCACGCAGCCTGGTAACAAGATTAACGTTATATCTCATTAATTTCTATGAGTGAGCAAAATAAAAATAATAAACCACCCTTTTCCGGTCGAGAACCATGGCCTCGGACTTGGAGGTGCTGATTCTCATCCCAGCCGCTTCACATTTGGCTGCAAACCGTCCCAGTGCACACTGAAGGTCCTGGCCTGATGAAGCCAACAGGACAACATCATCCTCAAAAAGCAGAGCTGAAATCCTGTGGTCCCCAAACCTGACACCCTCTGGCCCCTGGCTGCGCCTAGAAATTCTGTCCATGAAAATTATGAACAGAACCGGTGACAAAGGGCAGCCCTGCCGGAGTCCAACATGCACTGGGAACAGGTCTGACTTACAACTGGCAATGCGAACCAAACTCCTGCTCTGGTCATGCCTCGGACCCCATACTCCCAGAGCACCCCACAAAGGATGCCTCGAGGGACACGGTCGAACGCCTTTTCCAAGTCCACAAAGCACATGTGGACTGGTTGGGCGAACTCCCATGAACCATCGAGCACCCGATAGAGGGTATAGATAGAGCTGGTCCACTGTTCCACGGCCAGGACAAAAACCGCATTGTTCCTCCTGGATCCGAGGTTCGACTATCGGCCGAATTCTCCTCTCCAGTACCCTGGAATAGACTTTATTATTAAACCAGGGTCTGATATTACTCACATGAGGTAGAGTGGTTGTCAGTTGCCAAACCTGTCTGGATGAGTCATAATTTGCGATTTTTGGTGGCTAGTGCTAATTGCTCCATTAGAAATGTATTACCGTCTTTTTTAACTTCCAGTACCAGTCTTTTACAAACACAAGAAGCGTTTATATTAGGCTTGTTTCATGCTTTTTTAAATAGATTTGGACACCTTTGCATTAGTATTTTATGTCTTATAAATTAAAATAATGTATATGGAAAGTCTTCTTTTGGAGAGATGTTACTAGCAGAATATGCTTGGATTAGATGTCTGTTGCCCCCTGCTGGCATCAGTGGAGAATGGACTGAGCATAAAAAGACTAATTAGCATCGCTATCAGCAACATGACACTAACAGATTAATGAGCAGACTGCTCCATAGTAAGTGCTGAAATGATCAGAATGATGGAGTAGGGGCTTTAGAAACCACAGGAGTATACTTCCTGGTTTCACGTGTCTATGTAGAGCGATGAGAGGAGGACGGGCTGAGCGTATGGAGTTACTCAAACAAATGTTAATGAAACAAAATATATCTCTAGGTATGTTTTTGAAGTGGAAACATAACGTGGTTAAAACTTCAAACAAGTCGATTGAGCATAATAGGTGACCTTTAAGTTAAAGTAAGCTGTTAAATTAACAAAAATATATATATTTTAGAAGTACATAATATCACAAAGCTCATTAAATAAAGATAGAGTACTTAAGTCTTAAGTCAAATTTTGTGGCCTCAGACTTGGACCTGGACTCATGCCACTTAGACTCAGACCAGTCCTGCATGAGTTGGACTCAACCACAACACTTACATGTACAGGAAACTAACACATTTGTCTTATTATTGTTCTCTAAATGTCCCATAAATGTCCTATAAAGCCTAAACGGAATAAAACACAACTGACTTTTATATTGAGGTGGGCTATTGGGCGCATATTAATTCTGTTTTGTGACTGGTTAAATGTCAGTACCATTGGATTTATATTGGACAAGCCCAATTTTTATTTAAAAAAATACAAAGGCGATGCATCAAAGTTTGGAAAGTCTGGATCCAACTTAGATGAATCGTCATTCTGTTTTTTTAATAAAACAATTGGGCTCATCCCCCAGTTTTATTTCTGGGGGGCTGACTGCTTCATAATGATGGGCCCCCAGTAAGAGTCCTTAATTATAGTTAGTATTTGTGGGTTATGTACATTCTGGACTATAACTTACACATCAGGCATGACTCCATTTAAGAACAAGGTTTTCTTATTATTAAAAAAAGATTAAAAAAGGTTTGATATACATCATTTCTTCACAATATTTACTTATTGCTTATATATAATGTTTATATAATAATAAACATCAACATTTTTTTGGCAGTTACATATAAATCTTTTGAAGAAATGATTAGTCCACCTTAAAAAACAACAGTGCACTTTTTACTACCTAAAACTATGATATGTAGACAATTAGACTTACTAAATATGCTTCATAACTTTAGGGCCAATTCTGAGAAGCGGCACTGCGGCACTGGGCCCTCTCATTTCTACCTTACACCAGTGCTGCATTCAAGAACAATTTATATTTAAAGCAAGACATGCATCACCAAAACATATAATTTTCAACACAATGATTTTCAATAAACATAACAGTTATTGTGAATATAATCACTTTTTCTTCTTTTGACTTCCCTTCTAGCGTCACCACAACAAATCATTTGCCTCCAAGTTTGGAGTGATTTACATATTTGCATATAGGTTTGTACGGCACATGCTTTTCTGACACAACCTTCTCCATTTATTCAGGCTTAGAACTGGCACAAGAGTACACTGGCTTGTGACCCATTGTGGCTGGATTTGCCTATACTTGATTCTAACTAAAATAACTTAAAGATTAGTAAAAATGTATATACAATGTATAAAGTAATTTTTCTTAATGGATCCTTGTCCTAGATGAAACATGAATAATATTGGATGAATATGGCTAAAGTGGGACAGTTAATTTTATTAATGATGATTCTCTTAATATATCTTTTTCATTTACTAAAATCTACAGGATAGCATTAAAAAAAAGTGAAGGTGAGTACAATGACATAGAAATGAATAATGTTAAGATTATAACTTAAAAACTAGAACATAATTAGTTTTTTTGTAAAAATATTATTTATTAGAATATATTTATTAATAAAATCTCTGAAATGTACATTTATTTTATTCTTCATTTTCTTAATACAAGTGATTTTGACACTGTCCCACTTTACCAAGAGTATACTGGGCCACTTACTAACTAACTTAATGTAGTGTTTCTTTTCATAGTTCCCTCAAATATGAGCAATTTAGCTACATTTTTAAATTAGAATAACTTAAATATCAAGTTTTTCAGTGAGTTTTTATATTTGTAGTGCACCAGGAGCTGTCATATATTGCTGTTTAGCCTTATTAATCATATTAATTCAATTATTATGTTCAAATTTATGTTCCTTAATGGTGGTTGTTATTTGTAGCCTATTTAAAATGTATAATTGTTGTTGTTTATACTTAAGTATGTTTTCATACCAAATTGTCCATATGTTTAAGTGTCCCACTTTACCAATACTGCCTCTACAAACGATGTTTACAGTCAGTCTGTGTTTGAGGAAGAATATTCAGTTCTGTGTTTAAGATTGCACTTTCTTTCCATCTGTAATGTGTAGCTGAGTTCTTATGCTGTTTAAAAATATATGATATTAAAGATTCTAGCATTCAAATCAAATTTTACATAACACAGAAACTGCATTTTCAAAACTTTACCTATATTCACCCTATTTGAAACTTTTATCAGGGTGTAGTTTTCCTCTTACAGGCTTATTAAATGACAATGTACAAGTCAAAATGGCCAGGCATTAAGAGCCAAAAACATCAGAGTGAATGAGCGAGTGCATCAGTATCCACCAGGATGAATGAATAAATCAACACATTCCCCTGAATTAATCTCTCTCAAGTTGAAATTTGATCACCGATGAGCTTGGACATCACCATGGTAACAGGAATTCCACCATCACCGTTCCCACGAGAATTCGCAAACCACCGTCTCTGTACTGACAGCATGACAACGCTCTCCACAATCTCCGCTGATCACTGTCATGTGCCTACACCTGCATAAAAAAAATAGTCCATTTAACACATTTTCAACCTGCAATTTTTCCCAATGACTGACAGATGAGATTTTAGGGATTTCGTGGGGTGTATGCTCTCCTCCCAGACACAAAAGACCCGGGCCACTTTGAATCTTCCTCGGTGTGTTTCCAGTTTGGCGGTCAGGCGCGGCAGAGTTGGCACAGCCAGAGTGGGAGCGCCAGGGGGAATGCAGCGCCACATGGCACGTTCATGGCGAGGCCAGCTGGGGGAGGTGGGGGATGGGGAGGGGCAGATTGTGAAAAAAAAAAAAAAAAAAAGTGTATGCGCTGGTAGTTATGTGTATGTGCGGGGCTTTTTGCATCTTAAATTCCACAACATCTGTTCGTATAGGCTGGTGGATGGTGTGTTTACAGGCGGCCGGTGTAATTGGAGGGGTACGTGTGTGCATGTGTGCGAGCATGTGTGCCGTCTGTGCCCGCATAGGTGTAGTAGGAGAAGAAGAAAAATGGTTGGGGGGGGTAAGTACAGGGGGGAAGGTGGGGTGGGTGATGCAGGAGATTGAGGGTAACTTTCAATTTTGCCACTCTTGGCTCAGCAGCTTTCAGTGCATGAAATATGAAATACAGCAATGGTTTAGGGGAGAAAAAAAAGACAAAAGGAAAAGCTCAAACGGGAGAGATTGAATTCCCTTCACATATGGCCGTTTTGCTCCAGGCTGATTTATGGCGTCTGACGTGAGGATCACAATTTGTAGTTCATCACAACAACTGGGTTAGGAGTAATTCCAGCGTCATCTCGTTGGCAGGAGTCGGACTGCAGGTTGGGATGTGGGGAGTCCTCTGGTTCTCCATAGATCTAAGTTTGGCCTTTTATACTGTAACTAAATGCCATTATTTAAAGAAAAAGAAAAAAACAAGTGGCCTATTCTAAAAAGAAAATACTAAATGATTGACAGACATCACATTTTGCAATTTGAAGAATCCAGCCAGAGAGGGTCACAAGCCAGGGTACACTTTGTGCCAGTCCCAAGCCTATAAAAATAGAAAGGGTTCTATCAAGAACCCTGGTATAAAACCTATGACAAATCAAAATGCACGCTGAGAGGAAACTGATTTGGTATGGTGACTTCATAAGAAAAAGCCAAAAGCAAAAAAGATTAAGTTACATACCTGCAGGCTCAAAGTCAAGCATAACTCTCTACGTTTAACCAAATCACATGTTTCAACAAAATTGATTTCGTAAATGTGTCTGTATAAAAGTTGCAGCCACTGAAAGCCAGTTAATGTGCTATCTAGTGATACAAATGAATAGTGATACAAAACTCACACAAAAACCAAGCAGTGTTGCAGGACTTGACAATAACGTTTTTGCTCATTAGCTATCATGGCTGGTCTTTATCAAAAGTTGGTCACCCATTAGTGTTTTTACAAGCCACAATTCAACTTGTTTTTGTTTATGTTTTATTGTATACAACAAACATAGAAAAATGTAAACTTTGTTTTTGCCTATGGTTTCGACTGAATAAACCCTATCTCTGTGCATTTGGGGTCACATTTTTAAAACATTAACATTTTTTGGTTAAATTAATATTTTTATTTCTCTAATCACAATGAATTACTATAAAGTAAAAGGTGTACATTCATGAAGAGCATCAGAAATTCAGGCCTAATCTCTAACAATACAGGTGCATAAACTTCAACCAACCAGAGTGGCTAGTGGGAGAATTTATATTTATAATTCCTAGCCAAAATGAAAATCTACCAGTATTTGGCCAGTTGGCTATTGTTAATGTCAAGCCCTGAGTATTAGTGTGCTAAGTAAAAGTTGTGTGCAAAACAGTACCGCTCACATTACCTGCTAAATTAAGGAGCTGAAAGCTAAATTTGGACAAAACTAGATCTAAATTAGGGCTAATGACATCTGCAAAACTAAAGTGCATACAACATAGTAAGATGGACAATCACTCTTCAATCAAAGTGTGTCTCTTTGCCCCTCCTCTTCACCCCTGCTGGCACTTCTGGGATAGACAGGCAAGGGAAAAAGTACCCCGCCCTCCCCACATGTATCTGCCCCTTCTCCAGTATCCACCCCCCCCCCACCCCCCCCCAATCCCTCCCCAACCCTGCACCATCCTACCCGTGGCAGCCGACGTCCCTCGCAGCGTGGCGTACCATCTGTTGCCCCCCCCCCCACAAGCTGTACCCCCCCCACCCCCCAACAACAAGCATCATCAGCAACGCAAAACACTCTGGCCATAGACACCTAGACACCATGTTATATTGTGAATTACATACAAAATCTATAGTTTGATATGTTTTTTTTTGTTGTTTTTTGTTTTTTTGGTGTTTAGTCTGTTGGATAAAGTTGGTGGATATCTCATAGGCTGATGGCGCTCATAAATGTTTAATCCGTGGGCCTCTAATAGGGATGTAAGTCCGTAAAAGCTCCTCCAGCACCTCCAGGCTAAAAGTGAAGCACTGCCAAAAGCCTAATTAAATGTTTTTTAAACCTTTCCCCTTGGAGAGGACACAGAGTAGTCTCTCCCCCCCAAAGAAGCTCGTGAGAGGTGGGTTAACGCATGTACCTACCAAGCCAAAAGCAAAACTGGACACATTTTAAATCAATTGGACATATCGTATATATATTTTTTAACCTTTAATAACATTTAGCCTTTTAGAAATGAGATGTTTGCTAGCTTGAGAATGTTAAATTAATTTGAAAATTAAACCTTGCTACTTTAGGGTCCTTCACTGAATCACGACCCACACAATATGCCAATAAAAAATAAAAATAAAAAAAACTTGCTCAGAAAAACGCTGGCAACTGAGGCTCAGGGTCAATCCACTTGATTCAACTGATTAAAGCAACAAATTAAAATTTATACGCAGCATTGGGCAAATTAGAAAATGACCTGACCTTAGCTACCAGTCTTACCAGTTTTAGACAGACAGAGGAGAAGTAGCAGATTCTTGAAAATATATCTTGGACTCAAATCTGGATTCAGGGATTTTATAGTTCAGGGGTAAATGCTTTATCCATCGAGCCACAGAGCCCTTATCTTTAACAGATGCCTAAGAATAATCCTTCATTCCTGTAATGACCCCTTGTGTTTCTGTCTTGATTCAATACTGACCTTTCTTGAAAATGTTATAAAAAAAATTGCAGAAGAAGAAGATGTAGAAAATTCTTGCTTACTATTAAAAACACTTAGCGGAAATTTACACCTAAAAATGGATGAGCCTTTGAGTAACTTTTAAAGCAAATAAACAACTGCCAATAAATTCTCAATGGAGGATTAAGAGATAAAGTGTCCCAGTAACAATACCAATGTTCAAAATGTTGAACGAGTGCCATGTTTTGGCAATAAATGTTCACATTAAAATGCACTTCATTCTGGCACAAAAGGATCTTGCTACTGGCATCTTTTTGGTTTTAAAATAATGATATCCGAAAGTAAACGCTCGTCATGTGGGAGTGTGTTGGCGTGTGCGCGTGGGTGGGACAAAGCAGATTGTAGCTAAACAGAGGGAAGATGGATAGTCAGGGAAAGGGCCACCGCTGTTTGTCCATTCATCTCAGGTGTTCACCCAAAGAGCTCAACAATGACAGCTCATCCATCAGCCACCGGGGGTACCAGTGAGTCCTGGAACCGGACCAAAAATCCGGATCTATCCATCACGGTCCCTCTGTTCTCCCACTGCTCAGATCTGCTGGTTAAGACGACAAAGTGAAGGCAGCGTGACTTACAGTAATACTACTGCAAATACATGGGAATGATGGGTCTTTTCATCTGACACAAAGATAGCAAGAATATAATGTGAAGTGTTGACACGGTTCAGAAACAGGTTATAAAGGCCGATTTTAAAGGAGTAGTCTCATTCTATATCAATACTGTAATACCTGAGATGTTTTAAAGTATTCTGTACCAACATGAGGGCAAATCCTGCCTTAGAGCTAAGACTGGGTACCGGTAGTGGTATCAAAAGAAAAGTAACAATATTACTGGTACCGAAAAAAATATTTTTATTCAATACCCAGTTTCAATACCTAGTGGGACCATTAACTAAATCATTCAAACTACTGGTTTTAATTTGCAGCTAAGAATTTTACTCCAAAAATGTGTCTTTTATTCAGTAATTCAATATTATTGTTTTTTATGATTGTAGACGATGGATTAGCGCACCATAGATATCAGAAAAAGTATTGCTCAAGTACCAGTATTAAAAACCAGGTATTGTTAAGTACTGGTATAGAAAAAATCTGAACGGTACCTGGCCCCACTTATAACAACATAACTCTAAATGTTAGACTAGGTTTGAACCCCACCTTTTACAAAGACACTAACTCCCCTAACCCTAACAAGACAGGAAAAAACAAACAAAAAACTGAATAGTTACAAATTATTATAATGCCTTGACAGAGATCTTACGCTCTCAAACTGTTTCAGTTCAACAAATAGCATTCACATGCATTTTTAACTTGTACCATATCAAGGCAACTACATTTATGTATTTATTTAATAACCAATTGTTGGACTGCCGTGTACAATCACATTATATTGAAGGTGTGTTTGCATATTGTTGCCAGTAAGCCTATATGAGGCCGAGGTGAGATCACATCCATGTTGGTGTGACAGGCTTTGTCCAAAACAGTGTGAAAATTATATAGAGGAAAATTATTATTAAACCTGCTGCATGGTTAATGAGAGAGTCCTTAGGGAAAAGTAACTTAGTTTTGCTTGTGATAAAATAAAAGTTGAAGCCTGTGGAAGGCAATGACAGTGAGAGAGTATGAGGAAGAAGGAGTGGGACCAAGGTAAGCAGCGACACAGCAGCTGTCGACCTAATTCCTCCTTAACACAGTGCTTGTGCTCTGATTAAGAAAGCGATCTGGCCTTTAATTTCCTCCTGACACTGGCTAATGCTCTGTATCTCAATCGCCTTTCCCACTCCTTCAAGCACTTCCTCCCAAGACGGCCCAGCCAATCAGCAATGAGGCAACCTGCAAACAAAGCTGGACTGAATGAAAATACCTGGATCTCTGTGAAAAAAATTGTATCAAAAACAATGACACATAAAATGAAGAGGGAAATATTTTCACAGTTATCGCAGCAGATGACAAAACAGTGTCAGGGACGCAGCAGTGATTTTGGCATGACAGATAACAACATTAGGAACGGAGGTTGGTGGTATTTCTAAATCAGTGTGAGCAGCAGAAGGAGTAAAAATGAAAAATATCTTTGAGTATCATGGTCACCAGTGTCATAACTTCATGTTCAGTATCCAGAATATAATTGTATATGGGGCAGGTCCCCCTTTTATTTTTAACATAATTGAGACTGTGGATGGTATTGCAGGCGGCAAATGGGTCAGGTCCCCTTTTAATTCAACAAAATACTATTTTTAAGTGGGGTTGAGCAAGTTGGTGCCCTTAGGTATTTTCCTATCTGCAATGACCAATGGTTCACTATATTTTAGAAATCCTGTACCATATGGATACATAAAGGCTGGTTCAGCAGATAATGCAAAATACTGACAGAAAAATTAAATATTTGTCAAGAAGCACACAAAGAGCGCAGATCTGGGTGGCACGGTGGCACAGTGGTTAGCACTCCTGCCTCACAGCAAGAAGGTCCTGGGTTTGATTCCCGGACCGGGTGGGGCCTTTCTGTGTGGAGTTTGCATGTTCTCCCCGTGTCGGCGTAGGTTTCCCCTACCACTAAAAACTGTGCAATAGGTCCCCCATGGGGCCAGGAGATTCTGAATCTCAGTGGGACTTTCCTGGTTAAATAAAAATCTAACTCTATCTCCCAATGGTAAATACTGTATATAATGCCCAGACTCAAAATTGAATTCTTCTTATTCAGGGGAAAATGCTCCATTCATCAGTCCACAAAGCCCCCATCACTCAATGGTAAGAACTGACTAAAATTAAAAAATTTTTCCTGCACTGACCCCTTGTGGCTAGAGTTAGTATCTTTGGCACTATCTCACAATCTTCTTCCTGGACCCTCTTTAGACTTTCCCTGACTATTTTTAAATCAAAATCTGACCATTACTATTTACTTTACTAGAGACCAACAAACCAATTTGTGCTGGTGAAAACATAACCCCCTGGGCAGACATGATAAACTTTTAGTAAGATAAACATAAAACATAAAAAAAAAAAGGAAAATAAACAAAGTTGGTTCAGCTGCAGCGTGTATACTCGACAACTACAGCCTGCCTCAGCTTCGTTGATTTGAGTCTGGACTCTGACACTTTGCAGAATGTCTTTTCCCATTCTCTCCCCCATGATTTCCTGTCTCTTCTCGACTTCCAAAAACGCCAAAAAAGGCCTAAAATATCTTATCTTTTTTTTTAAAAAAGTACATCAAATATGAACAATAAACATGAGCACAAAGAATCATCTATAAACCTGTTTGCTGCAGTTTTGCATGATGAAAAATTACCACTTTTTGGTCTTTCTGAGTTTCCTTACAATAACACTAATATTAGCATTCAGTGACTGCTACAGCACTGTTAGCCTCTGTGACCCCATGCTATGCTCAATGTTGAAAGTCAAACATCTTACAACTGGTTAAATGTGTGGTTTAAAAAATCCAACTGTGGCCAATTAAGAGCACATTAATGTGTAATAAGTCGAATGAAGTCATAATTTGAACATGTCTTGTGAATAGATGATTAAAGCTGTTCTAAATAGCCTTGGGTAATAAAATGGGATGAAAAGCATAATCATTGTCTGGCAAGTAGTGTTTAGACTGCTTCAAACAAAGGTGCACTCTTTGGAGACTTGGTGCAAACCCAGGGCTCCTGTCAGCAGAATTTGACTTGTATTTTCCAAGTAAATACCCAGTTGATTTGATGTTGATACAAGCCTTTATTGGGATTAATGTAAGAGTGGCACAAGAACTAGTGTAAATATGAGATGTGCTTTCAAGAGACGCGTTTGGACCATTCGCCATGTGGAGTATGTGTGTGAGAGAGGTGGCGTTGCTAGGAGCACCAGGTTGCGTGTAGACAGAGAAAAAGCAATGATGGTGGAGCAGCCTGGCAGTGGAGAAGAAGAAGTGAGCAATGCCAAGAAGATGGTCCCACGAGAGACAGGGACGCAGCGAGACAGACAGAAAAGGATAGCGATGATGGGATGTTTACCACCAGAGCGGGCTGCTATTAGACTATATAGAGCACTAAGAGGGTCATTAAGGATCAGTTTTTAAGGGAGGCGATGGTGATGAGAGAACAGCGGGAGATGCTTGGGAGGCAAAAGCCAATCTGCTGGGGCCCGTGTTCCTCCCTTACACCGCCCATCAGTCAGATAAGGCTATTTACAAACACGTCATTCTCTCACCTCTGCACGGCAAGCATCTCTGTCCCCCCCTCTTTTTTGCCATACTTGTCGTCCTATCCTGCTTTTAAAAACAGGGATTCGTGTGAACAGGCTATGCAAATGAGATGGTTATTACCCCACTGCTCATCAAGCCGCGCAGAGGAGACATTAATAGGCTGATGAATATGCATGTGAATTTGTTAATTAAGTTAATTATTCTGCTGAAAATGCATTCGTCTTCCAAGGACATCTTCCCCAGGATTTCAACCTGCTCCACTCATTAGTCATGCGATATTTCATACAGTGGGAGGGAGATTGAAGGGGAGAGGAGAGGAGACAATGCTGCTTTTAGAAAGTGGGAACAGTTGGGGTTGTAAAAGTACGGGGGTAAAAAATAATGTATTTTTTATGTCGCGATGGGATGCAGAGCCATAATAGGAAGCCACATCCCGTTTTCCGGATATGGCACATTATTCCCAAAAAGTCCTAGCTGGGTTTTTTTCCCATTCTACCTCACTGGTTACTTCTCCCTAATTGCTTATTAAAACCCCCTTAAATGAACTTTTTGTGCCAACTTTCCAACACATTAATTAATTGTTGTAGCCAATTAAGTGCCGTTGTGCAAATGAGCCTCATCACAAATGGTCCTATAGGGCCGACCCCTCCCATTCCCTCCGTCTTCCACCACCGCACTTCTAGCCAGTCTTTCCCAGCTGCCCTCGCACTTCCAAGATGATCAGTGCCAAAGAAGCAGAAACTGTGTCCCAATAACGTTGCACTGTTCGCTGGAGTCCCTCCAACATCACTGATCTCAAACTTGTATGGTACTGTAGGTACAAAAGAAAAGTCTTTTTCGAACCCAACCACCAGTACAGAAGTAATTTGTTGTTTACTGTCTGAATAATTTGGCTGATATCTATGCATTTTTCACCAAGAGAGATGGTAGAAAGAGGAGGGTTGCGTACTTCAAAGCTCTCAATGCAGTTGCCAAGCTGTTTATATGCCTCCTGTGTTTAAACTATAAAAAAATCAAACTCAATTCAACTTTTAGGACTACTACAAGAGCAAGGGCGTAGGTTGGGAAATTGGAGAAGCCATTTTTGTACACAAGTTTCTTTATACAAAGCATTGATGTAGGCTATATTGTGTATTGACAGCAAATTGGTATTTATTTACTTATTTGGGAGTTTTTTAGGGCACGCTTAGTCCTGGTTTAGGCCCAGTTTGGTTCTGGATTTAGTCTTGTGTGCAGGCCTTTTTGATTAGAAGTTTAGACTTTGTTTTTTAGTCCTGCTTTTGTCCCAGTTTAGTCCTCATGCTTTAAATCACTATTTTAATCAGGGGTTTGGAGCTGGATTAGTCCTGACTTCCTCAGTTAAAGATGATACTTGGAAAGCCAAGTATCTGTAGTGGTGCTTGGGGTGAAAAGTTTGAGAAGCACTGCATTTGGTTATTTAAATCACCAAAGGGACATCACGCAATATTACACAATTGGTTTTACGCTGCATTATAATGAGACAGGATATGAACTTTCTTTTCTTCTGCCCGTGTTTGGATCTGCCCACTGTACAGACATGGCACTGATACACCCACCGGGAGGATTAGAGGCGGTTTAGTGCCAGCCTCACTCCCATTGCCACCCCTTCCCTGGGTACAGAGGGTCCCTTTTGGCATGGCAAGGTGAACTAGCCTCTGATTGATGGGCACGGTTTCAGCCCGCTACTGTGCTCCCTAAGGCCCAAGCCTCCCTTTGCCTTTCTCCTACTGATGTCTTGGCAGCAGTGCCCACCTCCTCTTGATGCCAGGCAGCCAGCTAAAACTCCTGGTGGGCACATCAATTACATAGCGGCACCTCCCCTCTTTTCTCATGTCTATCTGTGGGTCTGTACTGACTTAGACGATGCCAATCTGGTCCCTCTCAATCCCCACTGCTGTGTGCGCTGTGCGCATGCTCATTTACTGTACATATACCATTGCATATGCACTAATGCATGTACTGATGTACATACTGGCCCTCTCCTGGGCAGGTCATGCTTGGTGGGAAAATCCTTCCCCAGAGAGCCCTCAGTTAGGCTCAGCTGTACAAAAGGCTCAGGTGTCTGCTGTAAGAACAAGGAAAGGAGTATTGTGGTTAAAACGCAGACCTATGTATCATATTTTTCTTTAGGCTAAATATTCTTATGACGACTCTGAATAAAAGCTGTGTTTAACAGAAGAAATAGGTTACAATGATGCACTGTAGGTCTTTCAAAGTCACTTAACACAATTATTCTAATTATGCAGTGGATTTTTGGCGCTTCATTGCTTTTGGCAAAACATGAATCATTTACTCGTGGCGATGCTACGCCATCTGGAGTATTTATTGGACCATTGTCTTTCCACGCAGCGTAAATGATGCTGAGATGATAAACCATTTAATAGCAATTTAAATTCTTTAAAAAGGAAAAATATGCAATATAGACAAAATAAAACGTGCTGCATGTAATTATGTAATAGGCTAACAGTTGTTTATGGCGATTCTAAACAGAAATGTATTTAAGTTAGGAATAACAGAAGCCATGGTTTGTTGGTTTGATATATATATATATATATATATATATATATATATATATATATATATATATATATATATATATATATATATATATATATATATATATATATATATATATATATATATATATATAATGTTTTGCTGAATGTAATATTGTTAAGTGGTGTACTTATGTATACGTATTTATTATGACTATGGTTAAACCAGTAATAATGTCTGTGTTTATGGTTGAAGCCTTCCTTCACTGGACAGACAAACTACGGAAGCCCGAATGGAGAGGCGAAGCAGGGACAGGGACTCGAGGGACAATGGCGGCGGGGCCTGGAGTTTCAATGCAAAGCAACAGCCCAGCGAGAGAGCTTACTCTCTCCAGTTCACAAGGAGGCAATCAAATTCACGCAGATCGGACAAAAACTGAGGATGTCTCCGGTAAGAATAAGAGCAGAGACGCTGGTGTTGCTTTTCATTTTATACAGTGCTCTGCTAGAGCTGGGAAACTGCTTGGGCTAATAGGCTAACAGCTAACAGTTCCCATACTTTGTAAGATTAGTCTTTTTATTTTATGGCACGCTTATACCTAGGCTATAAGATATAATAGGTCGAATGCCTCGAAACACCAATCAGCATTTGTAATTTTTGAGTCTGCCAGAAAGCTTTGGGATGCTTTTCATGAAATAGCAGCGAGCTGCTGTAGCATAGTATGCTAACATTTTGCTCACAACAACTTAGTAGTAACAATATTACTACATATCTGTAGCTTATATTTGGGGATTGGTTATTCATCACACTGAAAAGTTGTTTGCTTAAGGTTTAGATTCGGCCACAGTAGTCTAATTAAAAAGCCAGGGATAATTCTTGTCAATAAACAGTAATAGTTTCACTCTCACATTTGTCTGTTTACCAAATTAGCATTGGGTACACACAAACGCTTCAGACGTCATCGTGCAGAAATCAGGCTCTTGACCATTTTAAAGAAGTAAATTTAAGGGTAGACGCTACAGGCAATGCATTGTTTGCTGCCTTAATGTGTAAGCTTTAACACTGAAATGAAGAACATGTCAAAATTACACATTAAGCTGTTTAATATACTTAGTCAACTTGTGTTCATAGATCTCAAGTGGAAATATTATTATCAAAGGCCGTTTTCTTAAAAATTTGTTTTTCTCATACTCAGAGTCATATATCGCCACTATATTTTGAAAGTTATTACAGAAAGATTTGTTGATATGTAACTGCTAGCCTGATTTATTGTTGGCCATTTTACTTCTAAAAATGAGGCGAAATGTAATTTTTAAGGCTATTGTCAGTATTTTTTAGTTTAAAGAAAGACAAAATAAGATAAATTCCCACTGTAAAAGCCTTTTTAGGTCTTATGTCAGCAACACGAATCAAGAATTTTAAACCTGACTCCAACCAAGTTTACAATACTGCAAATTTTTTTGCATATAATGCCTAATTTTCTAATGAAATCAATAAATGACTTCAAACTTATATATAATAATACATTCTCTTCCTATATAGATGTTAGTAATCTACAGAAAAATGTTCACATTAATACTGGAGTGTCTTGCCTTAAATACAAGAAAGTTGTTCACAAAGTGAAGTGAGAATGGTCTCGTCATATCTGACTTTAACACTACTAACAAAGCTAGCTAGCAAAGTAAAAACAGATCTTATATTTACAAGTTTATGGCGTCATAACATTGCTAAAAGTGTGGCCCTGATTTAATTAATTTTCCCACTAGTAATAAGGGAAAAAATCCACTATACAAGTTTTTCATACTGGAACCATGTCAATGCTATTTTCTTTGACTTAACTTTAAATTGCCTGCTATCTTTCACAAATATTGTCAGAAAATGCAAGCATGTTATATATCTGTTTAGAAGCTGAGAAGCAGAGTCGAGTGACTGCTTTGCTAGAGAGGCTTCATGCCAAACACAATGCCTCACGACCATGGCAGGAGACATGCAAGGTTGTCCGTCAAGCAATGGTAAGCAAAACTTTTCTTCTATTTTTTACATGAGCCTGTAAATTACTTACATGAGCACTTTGATTGACCTTTCATATACAAAGCATGTGAAGAACTAATCTGTATAACAAATGTTGATGATGCATTTTCTCAGCTATTATTTTACTCACTGCCCTCATTACGGTTTCCCAGGAGAAGCGTGGTGTGATGAATGCAGCAGGTCACCAGCTCCTGCTCACTTGTCTGGAGACTCTACAGAAAGCACTTAAAGGCGAGCCAGCCAACCTAGGGACAAAACAAAGCACAAAATTCAATATTATTATTTTCTATTCAAAAATGTATGGAAGTAAATATGGTGTTTTAAATACTTCTACACAATTTAAATGTTTATTTTTTTCCTCTTTTCTCAGTTTCATCCCTGTCTTCTATGACTGATCGATTGGAATCCATTGCCCGACAAAACATGCGAGTCTTATTTCTCTGAGTTATTTTTGAGAGATAATTTGTTTTAATAAATGTTGTGTTTATTTCTAGAAAATATGTTTATTGTGTCTCATTTGTGCAGGCTGGGCTCTCATCTCAGTCCATCAGGAACAGAGTGTTACATCACTTCAGATATGTTTTATGTGGAAGTGCAGTTGGACGCTACTGGCCAGCTAGTGGACGTCAAGGTGGCTCATCAGGGAGAAAATCCTACGGTTAGTATAACTTACCATGTATGTAACAAAATATGAAAATATAAAGAAGTTGTAATAGGCACACAACTAGACACTGGTTTGTATTTTTGTTCTTAGAGTTGTTCTGAGCTGATTAAACACCTGAGGTGAGTGAACTGTAATGCACTGGAGATTTTTTTCTTGTGATTTTTTTTACTAACATTGTGTGTCTATGTTTTGCATTAGAGAGAAGAACTTTGAAGAGTTTTCTAAACATCTAAAAGGACTAGTTGAGTTATATAAGCTGCCAGGAGACAAGTATGTTCGATGTTTACACAATTTTTGGTTCTTCATGAACCTTATGAATTTAGTATTTGTGGCATCGCTGTCTCTGTCTTACAATAAATTGTATTTGTTTTTCTAGCAAACTGAAAACCAAGATGTACATTGCACTGCAGTCTCTGGAGCTTGATCTCACTAAGATGATGCATATGTTTAGGTGCCTTTTAAGTTTGTTTAGATAGCTTTTTAGGGTTATGGTATAATAAAAGTAGAAAACAATCTGTTTATGTTTTTTAGATTGGCAACTAATGCTACTACAGTGGAGACTATTCTTCATGGCAGTGTCGGGCTGCTAACAGCCAGAAGTGGAGGACATCTTGTTACTCTTCAGTGTTATGTGTCCCCTTATGACATATTTGAGGAGGGAACAGGTTCCCAGCTAAATTTAACAGATAACAATGGTACAGTCATGCATTATTGACATAAAATAATATGTAAAGCATTCAGTGATAATTGTTTGGCTGATTTTTATTGTAGTTCCAAGGTCTCTGGGTATTAGTGTGTCTGTGACAATTGAAGGAAATTCTGCAATCTACAAACTTCCAATTGCTCCTCTCATTACTGGATCCCACCCAGTGGATAACAAGGGGTACAATAAAACAAATTCATTACATGAATACATGTAATTAATAAAACACTAATTTAAGTAAATAAGGCAAGGCTAAGTTTGATATTGGTTGTTTTAGGACACCGTCCTTTTCAAATGTATCAAACTCCAACAGTGTGGACTTGCCAGCTTGCTTTTTCCTCAAGATGAACCGACCAATGCCTTTCTCTTTGTCCTTTATTCAAAAATTGGGCAATGCTACATGTAAGTTGAAAAAATGATATTGCAAGTATCATAAGCACAACTGTAATATACTGGTGAAATACTCATTTTGATTCTTTAATTATTTTTAGCAATCCCTGTGTTTGAGAGCCCTCCCAACCTTTCACCTCTCTACCAGCTAATTGTCCAAAGCCAGCTTCAGCTCCTGGAGGAGGGAAATGCCACCCCATCATTGCCACAGAGCATGCATTTTTATTTAGTAAGAAACTTTATACTCAAATGTAGCATATTATAATTGTAGAAATATCTATAGTCACTTGAAATGTCTTCTAGATGACAACAAATACTGCTAGAAATTAACTGAAAAATACAACTACATTGTACAGGTTTTGCCAGATCAACAGCATTGTTACTTCTTAAATGGAGACGCCCCGGTGCAGGACGGTCATTGTCTCCAGGGTGCACTGGTATCTAAGATCCCTTTCCGCCACCCAGCACAGGTGCCCCTACTGCTGGACATTATCCGGCACCAGGCAACCTACAACACACTGGTTGGTAGCTGTGTCAAACAGACATCCCTCAAAGAAGGTAGGTGTCTTAAATTATATTTGGTCAATAAAAAAAGATTAAGAGATGAATTTGTTATTTTGTATGCGTTTATTGTTGCTTTCAGATACTGCAGGACTTTTGCAATTTGAAGTTTGCCCTCTTACTGACTCCAGTTTTAGTGTCTCTTTTCAACATCCCGTCAATGAATCTTTAGTCTGTGGTAGGTCAAAAACTCACACTATTACAACATTTTCTTGCTAATCTGTCTATGTCATCTCTTTTCTCTGTTTTCTTCCTCTAGTGGTAATGGAGGTCATTGACTCCCGCCAAGTATCCTGCAAACTATATAAAGGACTTTCAGATGCCCTTATATGCACAGATGAATTCATAACTAAAGTGGTACAAAGGTAAGATAAATAAAAATGTTTGTGATATTTTCCCAGATAAATATGTTTGAAGCACAACTAATTCTCTCTCTTTTTTTTTTTTAAAGGTGTATGTCGATTCCTGTAACTATGAGGGCCATTCGGAGGAAGGCAGAGACAATCCAGGCAGACACTCCAGCCCTTTCACTGATTGCACAGACAGTGGAAACTATGGTGAAAAATAATCTGCCACCCTCAGGCAGCCCTACCTACAATATTGCAGCAGGTGACCCTATGGGACTCCCTGGACTTACAGGAGGGAACACACCTACAGGAGGAGGACCCCCTGGGGGACCTAACTTTGCTGGTCCCATAACCTCTCTATTTGGGATATCACGATCAGAGAGACAGAGTCAAGGAGGGGAGTGTCTAGCCCAAGGTGGGGCAGCTGGCCAGCAACAGTTGCAGCAACAACAACAAGCAGGTCAAGGCCATTCAGACGACTACAGCAAAGTCACCCAGAATCCAATACTGACAAGTCTCTTACAGATAACAGGAAGTGTGGGCTCTAGTCCCAGTTCCCAGAATGCACCACAACCCCACCAAACCCCTCCCCCAACATCGTCCCCTGCCAGCAATACCAAGAATCATCCTATGCTCATGAATTTACTGAAAGACAACCCCACTCAGGACTTTGCTGCACTGTATGGCTCTAGTCCTCTGGAGCGTCAAAATTCATCTGGCTCACCGCGTACAGAGGGAATGGGCACAAACTGCTCTGGGAGTGGCGGAAAAGTTAAAAAGAAACGTCGACTTCCAGAAAAAGGTGTATTACCTGGTGCAGCTGCTGCTCCTGGGGGAGGAGGTAGTGGTGGTTTAGGCGTTAAAGGCCAACCTGGTTCAATGCAACCACACCACCAGCACCACCCGGTGACACACGAGGATGATTTTCACCGTGAGCTTCTCTCCATGGATGTGGATGCATCTCAAAATACAATTTTTGATGTAAACCTCGCTAGTGATGGGTTAGATACTCCCCACAGCATCACGCCAGCACCAAGTCAGTGTGAAACTCCACCATCTGGGCCCAACATGCCTTACGTACAGTCTCATGTCCAGTCTCAACAGCAGCCACCTATGGGTGCTATGCCACCACGTATGGTACGTCTTTCTAGCTCTGACAGTATTGGACCTGATATTACAGAAATATTGTCAGACTTACCTGACCAAACAGGTAAAGGCAGCAGTGGGACTCAGCTTGCCATGGGCAGTGGTGGAGAGGACGGAGGCCCACTTGGTACCCCCATCCGTGACTCCTCTAGCTCAGGTCAGGGAAGCGCAGTCTTTGATTCAGACCTTTTCAACACCAACAGCAATGAAAATCCATTCACAGATGCTGCAGACTTGATTGCTGAAGCAGCAACTGCAGCCACTCCCACAAGTGATTCCTCCTCGACAAACTTTTTCCCTGATGCTGCTGACTTTAACCCTGACCTCCTGGCCTCTGGCCACGGTTTTTCACAAAACTACTTTGACGATAGTTCACCAAGTGCTGATGGAGACATGGATTTAGTCAAAGGTTTTGGAGGAGGTAGCCAGCAGAATACACCATCAGGTACCCCCCAGAACCCAACCCCACATGGACAGAGCACCCCAGAACCTTCCCTCAAAGATCCTTTTGATATGGGTGGGATGGTTTTTGGAGGCAACAGTGGTGGGGGTAAACCGCCTTTGGGACAAGCTCCTGATTTAGGAGACACTCATAGTGGTGGTTCCCAGAGTCCTATCATGATGGGTCTTGGAGCTTCAAGCAGTGACTTTAAAAGTGGTGAACCTAAAGTAAAACAGCAGCAGCCAGGTGTGGCAAGGCCAAAAGATGAGAACGGAGGAAGTGGAAACAGTAGTTCAGTGATGGGAAGCAGTTCATCGGAGGGTAAACAAGCGAAGCGCAGTCGGACACCCTCCAGTGAGGGAAAGTCTAAAGACAAGCCTCCTAAGCGCAAAAAAATAGATACTGAAGGAAAGTCACCATCCCACAGTTCAGGTGGACGACCCTACACCCCTCCTAGTGGAGGACCAGGCTCCGGGGGCAGTGGAGGAGGCTCCAAGTCACCTGGTAGTTCCGGGCGCTCACAAACGCCTCCTCGAATACCTATATTAACTATTCAGATTGCTAAAGGGACGATTACAGGAAGGAAAAGTTCATCTCACAGTGGGGACAGCTCCAGTAGTTCCACCACAAGCAGCAGTGGAGGAGGAGGGGCAACTGGGAGCAGCAAAAGCCATCACTCTCACTCTTCCTCCTCTGGGAAGATCAAGACTAAGGAAGGGTCTACACAAGGCAGCAGTTCCAAACCAGGAAGTACAGGGGCAGGAGGGGGAGGCAGCTCATCTCAGTCTAAAGGTTCCTCTCAGGGAATGGGTGTAGGCAAACCAGGTTCATCCCCTATCACCAAACATGGGCTGACAGGGCCAGGAGGCAGTGGCAGCAGTATGGGTAGTAGTAGTAAAATGAAAGCACAGGGTGGTAAGCCTTCTGGGTCTCTTATGAATCCTGGCATAAAGCCCAATATCTCCCCTTCACACTCCCGCTCCAGTAGCTCAGGTGACAAAATGTCCTCCCCAATGAAGTCACAAGTTCCAGGAACACCTCCATCATCAAAAGCTAAATCACCCATAGGCTCTGGAAGCAGTGGCTCTGGGGGGTCCAAGTCTTCATCTAGTGGAGGGATGGGCTCTCAAAAACCAATAGGTGGGAGCTCCTCAGGTGGGTCAACGTCTTCATCCTCTTCCAGCTCCTCCTCTTCATCCAGCGCTGTCACTTTCTCTGGAGGCTCCCAGTCTCAGTACGGGAGCAGCGGAGGAGGAAGTGGAGGAGGTGGAAGTGGAAGCGGAGGAGGTGTGGGAAGTGGTAGCAGCAGTGGTGGCTCTGGCAGTGGAAACAATCAAAACAACGCAAACAATCCCAATGCCAAGGGGAAGTCCCCAAGTCGGAACAAAAAGCCCTCTCTTACGGCTGTCATTGATAAACTTAAAAGTGTAGGCGGAGGGGGGGCTGGAGAAGATGGTTGTGAGACTGGGACACAAGGTGGCTCCAGTTCTGGATCGGCCCCTGGAAACGGACCTGGAAATGTCCCTAGTGGAGGAGCTACGAACATGGGTCCATCCAAACATGGCCCCTCTTCACAAAGTGGAGACTATAAGCGTGAGAAATCAGACAAAGAGGCCAAAGCTAAAGTTTCTGTGTCGGGGGGAAACAGTGGGGATAAAAAGATGATGGACCCTAAAAGTGGAGGGGTGGGTGGAACTGGTTTGGCTAAAATAATTATTAGTAAACCTGATGGTGGTTCGCCCAGCATCAAGGCTAAAGTCTCTCTTCAGAAAACAAATGAAGGGTCTGGTGATTCAATGCGTCCTCAGCTTTCTAGCCTCAAGGCTTCACCCCTGTTCAGCGGATCAACCCCTAAACATGATCGCTCATCTCCAAGCCACAGTCGCTCTCCAGGATACACCCCACTTAACCATGACAGTGAGAGTGAGTCCGGGAGCAGCTCAGTGGCAGAAAAGTCCCACCAAAACAGTCCTAGTTCAGATGACGACCAAACTATGAGGCCTCTTCCTCCACAGGATTACATGAGCTCCATGCCACTGAGTTCAGGGGAGAAGCACAAGAAACATAAGAAGGAGAAGAAGAAGCAGAAAGAGAGGGAGCGTGAGCGGGACAGAGACCGCGATCGAGACCGGGACAAAGAGAAAAAGAAGTCTTCCATGTCACTGGGCTCATCTTCACATCCCATCAAAGCCGACAGCTGGTCACGCTCCCCTATCTCTGCATCAGATTCAGGCCTGTCTATGATGGGGTCTGACCGCCCTTCGAGGCCAAGTCCAATGTACATGAGAAATGAAGATGATGATCTCATGGACTCGGCTCTAACTGGAAACCTGTGATTTAATTTGTCCACATCTTTTGTTTTGTATATTATTTCTGTTACCTTTTAAAACATGTCTTTTTACATACAAACTTTTATTTATTTATCTTTGGCCAAAAATCTTGAATACACAATTTGCGGCATCATTGACCTTTGGTTTTAATCGCATTACTGCTTGAATATCATTGTATTATTGAGATTTTGATGGCAGTTTTTAAAGCGTGTCAGCTTAATCCTTTCATCAGCCACCTCACTTTTTAATATGAAAATGACTTTAAACAGTATATTTTCTATTTCCTTGTAAAGTTCATTGTGTCAGATAATGTTGGTCATTCCACTTTTAATGCAACCAACCTCAAATTTTTGATAATGTTGAATGCCGCTTCACTGTATGTTGTCCAAATAAGTATGTTTTCTAAAGTATTGTACAGTAAGAAGGATGCAGTGTTCAGTGGCCTTGATTTACAGAAACAACCAGGATTTTTATACATTTAAGGCTTATGTGTAAATTAGTATAGATGACAAGAGATGATAGTGGTGGTTAAGAAGGAAATGTTGCAGATGTTGGTCATTTTTTGAAATGTACAATTTCTAAAAGCTTGAAATAAATATTTCAGTGCTATTACAAATTCAATTTTTGAATCTTATTTGTGACTTTATATTTCATATTCATCAAAGTTCTTTTATTAGTGGTTAAAGAGGTCCTCTTTCCACTAGATGGCAGCAGCATTGCATGTCACGTTCCCACTGTATTCAGCTCAACTAAGGTCCCATCAGTGGTGGAAAGTAACTAGATAGATATTTAACCAAGTATATACTTGTAATACTTAAAATGTCTGTTCTTGAAAATGTACTTTCAAGGTACAATTTCTCAAACATACTTCTACTTGAGTAAATTTTGGTAGAAAGATGTTACTTTTACTCACATTATCACTTACCACATGCCAACAGTACTTTAATGACTTTAATGAATAATTTTATGTTGGTGCATCCCTTGGGTTACACAATAACAATATTGATGGCCATTTGCACCTAATATGCAATAATTCTAGATACATACAGCAGTAATAAACAGAGTGTAATACTAATATGCATATCAGTAAGGTCAACGCACAGGATATTGGTAAAGATTGCTATGCCATTGACTGCAATAAAACCCTTCATCTTATGGTGTCCGTATTCATAACAATGGGTCAGACAAATATTAACTCAAGATGGCACACCTTTTCAATTATTCATACCTTTAGGGGGCAGTGGCTGTCACACTTCATCCAACAACACTAACTGATTCTGAGCTCTGCTGTAGTCAATAATAGTCTGTAAATAGACAGTATCCTTTTGCAGAAAATCTAGACGGCATACCTGTTTCAGTGAGAACAAATGAAACATTATGGATCTCTCACTTGAGTTACCTCATATCCCCCTCTCCAGTTTGTCTGACTCTGCATTTTATTTCCCAGAAGCCATGCCATATTGCTTGGCTAACATAAATGAACTGAATGTCTATAGGATACGAAATACACCTTAAATGGTGTGTCATCAACTATTTACATTTTATTTGTGAGCATCTGTTTACAGCAGCTGTTTGGTACAGTGTTTGGGTGGCGTCCCATTCCTGACAGTGTCCCCAAAGACAAAGCAGGGCCTGTATAGAAGGTCACTCAACCATGCACACTATATATGTTCTGACCTTCCCTAAGGAGTTTGCTCAAAAGTGTCATATTCATATAAATGTGCTGCATTATGTCATATTTTGTGAACGTGATATATAATGTCCTTGTTATACAGGACACTTTGCCATGAACACTATGGCCTGTGGTAGCTGTAACAGGCAGTAGCTAAAGCTAGTTCAGTGTCTGTACTGTACTTAAGCCTTTCATTTCCCATGAGTACAATGATAATTTTTCTCTTTGTTTATTTTATTAATGACAATGGCCAAATAAAAAAACATTTGAGACACTGTAAATGTAAATAACACCATTATGCAATTATCTGCAAATCTTATACAACCTATCCACAATAGAACATAAACAGCATACGAGGTGTTAAATAAGAGATTTTCTTTTACCATCTCATGAAAAATAATTGCTCACTGAATTTGATGGCGACAACACATCTCAAAAAAGTTGGGACAGGGGCAACAAATGGCTGAAAAAATAAAATCTAATTTTATGAGATTTGCAAATTGTTGCATTGTGTTCAGATTTACATTGTACACAGTGTCACATTTTTTCTGGATTTCGGTTTGTAAAAAATTAGCATAATCTACATTATGCATACTGTAGCTCACATGCATAAATAGTCACTGTTAAGTAGCTGGGCTCAGTTTGTGAAGAGGCAGCACTGCAGTAGCTCACAACTCTCTATACCAGCCAGTCTTGGATACACATTTTTAACTAAATTAATAAGATCTATTGTCGCCAACCTTATTATAAACTCGAGTGTGGAATAATTATTGCCTTTTTACATCTTTCGTCACAGCACACATTTACAGATTGCCAGAGACTTCATTACAGTCAGTGTGTTCACTTCTGCCAAGCCTTTCCAACCAATTTGTCAAATGTCAACAAAATAAAAAGAAACCCTGAAAGTGCAAGTTCTTCCCCCAATTCACTTCTGTAGCTCTGTGACTCTTTTTTCTCTGTCAACCTTTTCAAACTGCTGATCTGCTTTTTCTTACAAGCGCCTCTAATTTCACCATTGTGAGCCCTGCCACTCAAAATTTCAGCTTGGCTTTGGACCCGCTAAAGCCTGGAGTAGATCCACGTTAGTCTCCATTTCCCTCGCACACTTTCATCTTTCTCTTTCTCTTTTATCGTTCTTCAAATACATGCCCAAGTCCCACTGCACGTCTTTGATGTGAGAGTTTTTTTCCACAATTATGGCTTTTTCTCCTCCTTCACGTTCAGATCTACCACTTATACCATTTCACATATAATGTACAAAGTCAAAAGGGCCAAGTTTTAGAATTGTTGCTCAAAAGAATATTGACTTCCGAGTTAATAAGCGAGACTAGATGTACAAGACTACGCAGGAAAAAGTCATGCAGGTAAAAATTTTTGTCAATCTTTTTCAGTTTGTCTATCATAATAAAACACTTTTAAAGGTCTTAGTATAATCATCTCTCTACAACTGCTCAGAAGGGACAAAATGAGCACTGTTGAAGAGAAGCACAGTCATTTTCCTTTGTGCTTGTTTCTAGATTTTCAGCGAGGATGAATTGTGTGTCAATTTGCAATCTGTACATTTTCCACAAGATGTCAGAGAGGACAGAGCTAACAAAAGAATGAAATAGCAACCACAGATATTCATAGAAATACAGTATATTCCTGTAGTCACTTTTCCATTTCGTTTAATACATGCCTAGGCGTACATTTCCAGATGAAGTTACAGACACTCACAGTAGGTTCAGTGAGTTCAGTGCACCGCAACTGACACCTGAAGCAATAACCCAGCCCTGTGGTCCCTGACTGCTGATGAGCGGTACAGTATGAAAATAACCTCCCAGCTTATCCAGCAGGGCATAAGAGTCGGCCATTTGCCACATAGTTAAGCTTTATAGCCCCGTGCAGACGGCTTTTGCAAAGAGGGGGGAGAGAAGTGATGGGAGAGAAGTGAGAGGAAGTCAAAATGAAAGGCAGGAGGAGGAGAAGAGATGTATTTTCAGCTTCTGCATCCTTAACGCATGTATTATTATGATAGTAAGATCCTGCCATGCACAGACTTATGCTTAGGCAGAGGCTTACAGTGCAAAGACAGTGGGATGTTTTGGCTTTAATTCAAGATTGCAGGATGTGCAAATTGGGATTTTAGTGTTTTTGCTTTTAGTCAGCATCCAGAGCAATGGTGTCAGTGTGCCACCATTTACATGCCTGTGTGGTAATGTAGATCAGCGCCAAAGCATAGTAATCACTGTTAAAAATAGCACAGCTGAATCGACTCAGACTGGGATTGAATTTGGAACTTTCTGAAATTAAAATTCACTGAACCATGAAATTTAATTAAGTGTTCCTTGGAGGATAAGGACTGCATTTTTATTCAAACATTTTACTTAAGAGTTTCTTTTTGCACGTGATTTGTTGCAGTAACAGTATAATCCAGTGTATTCACAGATCTTTTTAAAATGCTGTGCCAGAGTAAATTTTATCAAGCCTCCGAGTTGCTGAGGCACGCTGCAGTAAGTGGCTGTAAAACTGTACGGCTGGTGAAACATCAGCAGAACCGAAGGGAGCTGAATGAAGGTACACTTAGGTTTGTGACTATGGCTTCACTTAAGTAGCTATGTTATGAGCTGGATGCATTTAATGTAACTACGATGAATGGAATATACCGTGAGAGCAATAATTACCAAATTCAATTCAATTAAAGTAGATATGAATTAAAATTAGGATATGGGGGTGGACAGTGGCAGAGGAGGTTGTGGGTTCGTTCCCCCAACCTGTTTACTGCGATCTAAGTGGAGCCTGTTGTTATTGTTGGTTCTTGCTGGCTTCCTCCCACTAAAGAAAAGCATGTTAGGAGGACAAATGGTGACCCTAAATTGCCCATAGTGAATGAATGTGAGAGTGAATGCTTATCTGTCAGTGCATGTCTCTATGTCAGCCCTGTGTACCCATGCCTAAGACCAACAGTAGCTGGGACGAGATCCAACCCCCCCTCAGACCCTTAAAAGATACAAGCGTAAGAAAATAAAGAAACAGAAGAGCTCTGGAGAAGGTGGCTGTAAGGACCAGCAACCTTCTTTCTTCCTTCTTTCCTTGGGGTTTTATTGATTTCCAATTATTTTTAGACCAGAGCCTTTTTCAATAATGCGAGTCAGCTACTTCCATTATGTCATTTTAAATCATAAGCTAAACAGACATAGATGATGATTGTCTATGGGTAAACTGGTTGTTGCATAACTTGGCTGCTTATCTTATAAACAAATACATACCTTCAGCAGAAACCTAAATGGACTAAATAAGGTAATTTGTCCAGTGTCATCAGATTGTTCTGTGTGTCCATAGCAGTATTTGTGTGGTAATACATCAGTAAGGCTGGCTGTAGAACTCATTAAAAAGAAATGTGAGTCTATTGTCCCTTTAATCCCTCTGGACCCGGGTGTGAGTCAGCGAATGGCAGTGTCCAACACAAACTCCAGCGTCATCTTGGCCTGCTGCCCGTACCTCTCTCTATCTCTCTGTCTGTCATCCTCCACTTCCTCTTGCTCTCTTTCACGACAACTGCAGCTCATCATCCATCTTCTTCTAATGTGCAATAATGTCACTGCATTACCACTGTGGAAATAGAAAGGGAAAAATTATGAGTGCGCTGCTCCACTGTGGATTTACTCAATGTTCCTTACTGCTCATTCACCTATGGGAGTAACTATCCAACTTTATGGCTGTACAATCTCTTGCAAGCACATTTTTGCTAAAATGCCCCATATTATATGAATACATTTGCCCATTTAAATGTAGCATAACTTGTGCCAAAAAACTTAATTATCAATGTTACAAAGACCAAGCAGTCAATTGTATTTGAAATGTGGGGTAAATTAAATTTCAGTAAATACATATTTTTTTCTGCAATAGTTGTGTAATTATAAAGAACTATTGCACCACCATAGTATAAAACATTGTGAAATCACAGCAAAAAACATGTATACATGGCATATTTTGTCATGTGGGGAATGTATTTTTATACTTAACAAAGGCTTTGGTTTTCAAACACCAATCTTGGCATATCAAGTCTTCCTGTGGAGCTAAAAATAGAGGTCATATTTGTAGAGCAAATTTAGATGCTGAGGTGTGTGTTTTTTTTTTTTTTTTTGTTTTTTTTTTGTTGTTTTTTACAACAAAATATATGATATGATATGATATGATATGATATTATATGATATGATAATAATATTACAGTAGGATTCCCCAATCTCTCAAACTGGTTGTTAAGTATGTAAAATGATCTATGTTGTTCAGTGTAAGAGGGAGCAGGTAATATGTTTTCTTTATGTAATCAGGCAAAAACATTTTCATCTAATAAGTTTAGGATCTGAGAATTTCATTTGTCACAGTTATCAGGTTATAAAGATTTTATTATGCTCTAATTTAATTTCATATCTGGGCTAGGCTTACTCTAACTGTCAGTGCATATTCGTTTTCTAGTCAATGTAAGGCCTCTTCCCATGTCCTCCTGTCTAGCAAAATGTGTTATAATATTTGATATGTTTCAGAACAAGAATATATCACGTCTTGTGGGAGTATGATGCCCATTCTCATGCATACATATGCATGACATAATGTTTGTACTGTCTCCTGTGGCAGATTTTCATTTCAACTGATTATAGCATAACCACTACTGTCAATATCTTTACAGCGTTACCATTTTATTCATGGTTTTATGGCTTTGCGTTTCCTCACATTTCCTAACACCCAAAAATTCACACTCTCACTGTTCTTTGTAATCTCTGGTCATTTTAATTCACACAAAAAAGGTCCCATCACATTAAATGTACAACATGTGTTCAGTTTCAACATTGTCACCATCTTCTGACACAAAATACCTATAAATGCACATATAAGCTTACAGTACTTGGTTGGACAATAACAAATGCATAATAAAAAAGTGGGGCATGTATTCCACGCGGAGACTGGTGTACGCTGAAAAACTCTTCAAAGTGATAAATAAAAAACAAGGGCTGTTTCACACATGAGCTAACGTTTGCATGTTACATCATGAAAGAGATTTGTCTCCTATCAGGAATTAATAGTAGTTTAACCCAAATACAGCTACTGTTCTTTACATCAAAGACTGGAAATTAAGCTTTCCTCTTAAAACAGAAATTAATCTTTAAAATAGCATGTTTTCTATTGGCTTATAGCTTCCCATAAGGCAGGAGTGATTTGAAAATTATTTGTACTTGTGAGGCAAGTCTTTATCCCTTAGACTTATTTAGTCACTCTAACTAATCTTAATAAGCATGTTGTGCTTGACAGATTTCGGAGCTGCTACATCCTGTACTGTTATTCGCATCATTGAGCACACTACAAATTCAAGTAAGTCAACACAACGCCACCCTGCAATGTTAACAGAGACTGTCCAATACATTAACTCAAGATACATTAAAATGAAAGTCACGTATAAGACACAAAAAGGCAACAGTGTCTTGCTCAGTTGGAAGAGATTTGCTTCTTAAACCCTGCTGCATGACAAGATAACATGTGGTGACCATCCTCAGTGACCGGCACACACAGTTTTGCACAGATTTAAGCACACTCAGATGGTTTGGATGAATTTCAAATTTCTCAATGTGGACTCAGGATTGGTCACTGTCACAATAAAACAATAAAAATAGTGGACAAATATAATTAAATAGATGTTGTTATTAAAAACAAACGCACAGACATACCTCGCAATGATAGAAATATAATGGCCAGACCTGGACTCAAACTTTCTAGTTCAGGGGTCAATTCATGCAATTCATTCAGCCAAAAAGAACTTATAAGTATCTCACAATGGTAAATAGTACACTTTGCTTTTCCTGTACTGATGGAGTTACTATCATTGGCCCTATCTCGCAATGGCACAGAATCCTTTCAAAAACTCATCTTTTTTTTCTTGGCCAGTTACTGATGGTTCCTGATTTTTTATTTATCTATTTTTTTACAAAAATCAGACAATTATGTTTTGAATTACCCTGATAACCAACCAATAGACCAATGCCAGAAAAAAATTTAATTATGGTGGGAATAATGAAGATAATGACCACAGGCACATACATACAACATACTGACAACGGTCTGTGATTGTAAACAAACAAACATGAGCGTAAACTGAAATGTCGAAGAAACAAATCCCTATTGGACTAATGGCCTTTCTGTTGACTATTGCTTGTCAATATGACATTAGCTGCACTTGATATGAATCAGGAAACTGTACCACCTTTTGTTTTAATTAGGCTGAGGTTTCTCTCAGGAGACCAACAGCATTTTTCAGCAGCAAACACATTGCAGTGCAATATAATGAGTGAATATAGTTTAATAATAGATGTTGTCATTGTACATGTGAATATACTTGACTTTATATTGCACTTTTACTATATTACGGGATGTTCATTTTATAACAATGAGAGTTTGTGTCTATAATTTAATACACTATACATAATACACTATACATACTTACATAAAATCAAAAAGACAAGTCTGCTATGTGCAACACCATGCAGGCTACAGCAAACTCTCCCAAATAAGGTGATCTCTGTTTGCTAAAGCGGCTATTATTAATGATTGACTGTACAAAATGAAGCATTCAGCTGTGCCAGGTTTCTCTACAGTGGCTGACTTAATGTTCCTTTGCACCACTAGTCCGTCACATTATGGCTGTTCTGAAACCTCTGTGCTGCTGGGATTTTGATTTGTGCCCAGGCCCCATAGCCCCGTCTGTCAAGCTTTAAGAAAACAACAAGTCTTACCAAAGCATTTCATAATGACAAAAATCTCTGGCCACCCTGCGCCAAGAAAACGCTGATGTCAGCTCCCCTCGCTACACCGCCACTCGCTGCGAAATGGCTCTGTTTTCACTGAAAATAGATGAGAAACAAAAGTGACATGGAAGGCGCACGATAACGAGTAAACAAGAGTGGAGTGATGGGTTAGAAATTGGGAAAGGAATGGGAAAAACAAGGGAAGAAATACAGGGTTATGCTAATTTGAATGGATAGGAGATTAAATGGTGTCATACCACTTCCTTGCATTGCAGAGACAGGACCTTAATCCCTGTCTTTTTTTTTACTTGCAGTCATCTTTTGCTGATCTCCATGCTCAATGAATGGTGCAGTGGATTTTAGGTGACAGTTAGGGAAATGGAGTAAGACACCTGCTGCAAAAGGAAGAAAAAGTACTAGATCAGAAGACATGACTTTAATGCCTTTTAGAGTACCGGCCTTACAGGCACAGTAGATAATGTACACAGTGTGGTTTTAAGTGCAAATGCGTATGAGACAGACTTCCAGGCTGAGTAAGTGTCGTGTATAATAAGTAGAGCGAAAAAAAAAAGTTTCCCTCAAGCATTTAATAAAAGATGATGGTGCAAAATGGATATGGGCAACAGCAGTGACATGACTTTACATAAAAGTGTGGCTCATTTGTCTCTTGTTATTGGCCTATTGTGCAAAATTAATGGAGATTTGACGTCTGTGGTTATAAAACTTGGAACCACAAATGATCCTAAAACTACTACCACTCACATCTAGTACAAACAGGTGCTGAGGGTAATTGTGTAATAAAAAAGGTCAAAAACTCACTTCACTTGTCTCTCTCTCACACATTTCCGATTAAAACACAGAGAAGCACCTTATCAGTGTTTCTCTGGATATATGATAAAACAAAATAATAGTTTCCATTTGCATAATTATTACCTTGCTGCCATAACAGAATACTGAGGGTGGCAGAAAAAAAGAGAACATGGTGTACTGTCTTGAGAATACATCTTAAAAAAATGGAAAATCAATTTTACTTAAACATCATCAGTCTATTTTAGTTGTCTGTTTATTTTGCAATGTATGAATTTGGCTCTTCGAAGCAGAAATAACTGGCAGCTGGCATGATTTCATTGTTCTCCAAAGCTATTCTTAGTCCAGAAAAGCGCAATACAATACGTAGTGCACAAGCCATTAAAGTAACATGAGCTGACCCGATAATGAAAATTCAATTCAAGCATCTACGTTGAAAGTAAACCTAATTATACGAGTATAAAGCCATGTAGTTTTTCATTCAGTGGTGGTTAGTAATTAATGAGGAATACAAGCAGGCAGGGAGCAGAGGAGCTGTCCTTGGTGCTGAATCAGCCACCCATGCTTGGCTATGGGCTCTGCTACTGGGAGCTGTTGTGTCTGTCCACTCGCCCCAAAAGCTCCCAGACACAATGTGGACAGTTCTAGTTTTTATTATGTAAATTAGCCAGTTACATTATTATCCTTTACTAAATTTAGTGTAAAATGGTAGTGACCCTTTTTTCGATCTGTTTTTTGAGTTCGCTCAAGATGCTTTTAGGTCAGCACTTTCAAAACAATATGCTGTGAAAAGCCAGCTTCTTTTAGGCTACCCATTTCTTTACAACAAAGCCCAAAAGCCATGTAACACCAAACATTACGGTTGGATGTTATGGCGTTTTTACACCCTACATAGGCTATAAACAGGGATTGACATTAACATTAGCCAACTGGCCAAATGCAGGTAGACTTTTATTTTGGCTAGTGACACAAACGCTCTCACTAGCCACTTTGGCCGTTGGAATTTCATGCTTAACTTGGCCTATATCTTAACTTCAGAAGTTAGTCCAGAATTTATGTTCAGGGTACACCATTTATTACATAGCTATCATGATTAAAGGAAGAAAATTAGTAATTAAAAAAAATTACATGTTTTAAAAGATGTGAGGTAAACTTGTTTTTTATATTTGATAAATCTCTGTCCATACATAAAACCAAATTTTATATTTCTTTAAGCTTATTGTATACTATAAAACATACACAAAAAACTCCCTTAATTAATTGTGGCTAGTAAAAACACTAATTGGCTAGTAACTTTTGACAAAGACTAGCCACAGTGACCAGTGAGAAAAAAGTAAATGCCCTGGCTATAAAACATAAGCTTTTTCATTTTAAAAAAATAGCCGAATCAACCTATACCGTTAGCTCAACAACAGTATTGCACTAGTACTAGTAAGCCTATTAGCCAAGCTACCTTTTTACTTATTGAGCTAACACTTCACACAGTCACATTGGTAACATTTTGAATTAGTATGGTGGTTTACCCCTGTGGTTTCTATTTCAGGGTCAATTTCGTGCTTTATTACGCTGCTACATCGCAAATTAAAATGGTAAACATTAGCAACATCATTTTGGGATAAACGAACCTGGCAGTCGACTACCTGGGAGCACTTAGTCCCGCCCATTTCCTCAACGTCATCGTATTTTAGCCAATCACAGCGCTTATCTTGGTCGCTGTAAGACGCCTTGACCAATCAGGGCGAGGCGAGCACTTTGCCACGGCGAAATCAAAGTTAGTGTCGGAGCGCGGAGGAATGAGCAGCGTGAGAGGAGGCAGCGAAGGGAGCGCAGCAAACTGGGACAACAAGACACTAAAGGATGTTTTTTTCACTGCATATATGGTTAATAGCTTGAACTTGCTCTAATTTAAATAGAAAAAACGCAGCTTTGTGATTGGATCTCTTAGTAGGCTTAGGCTAAATTCCGACGTGCATATAGCAGAGAAAATGACTTAACATCAAGATGCTGTAGCAGCGCATTTTGACTCCTCTCTGTGCAGTTTTTTTTTTTTTTTTTTTTTTTTTTTTCTAAAGATACGCCTCAGTGGACTTATTTTTTCAGCATTGTTGTTGAAAGAGCTTTTTTAAAGCAAACATGACGGAAATGAGTGAGAAGGAGAATGAACCATCGCAGAACCGGGACCTCCAGAGAGCACAGCCTGCTACTGTCCCCAGTCAACCCGAGTCTAAGGTAAAGACACTGTGCGTTTTATTTTTGAATGGAGAACTTACTATGAATTGATAGTTTACTATTAATTTTGTTTTTATTTTTAATACAACCACATAGGCTACATTTAAGTCATTCATCTTCCAGACATTGCTATAGGCTATAGCTTGCTTTGTGGTGGTTACAGGACTTACATAACAGTTGTAATCCGCTTACTTCTTGTATGGCACTGACCTAAAGTTAGAGGCCAAGAGATTACAGTAAGGTGTTGATAGGGCTATTATGTTTCTGTTAACCAAATTAGGGTGACAGGCAGAAGCTAGGGTGAGATTCCTTAGTTTTTTGGGGAAAATGTAAATAACTTGTGTTTTTCTATATGCTTTAAGTATAGTAATGTCTTGAAAATGTAAGCATCAATGGGAAAGCCAATGGGACAGAATGGGACAAAGTGAGATTATATTGTTACATATAAGACCCAAATTTATATAGCTCGTACCTTCTTGGCACCATGTTTTCCTAGGATTTGTTTCTGGTATCTTTTTGTTTTGTTGGTTTAATAAATGCACCAGGGCTGCACATTGTTATAATTGCTACACTTAGACTATCTATTATGGCCTTCAATGCACCATAAATTCACACTTTTTTTTCAAATGGTCATTCAACCAGAGCTTAAACTGCAGTGTTCCCACAACTGAATGTAAAAGTTAGTAGCACTCAGGCCCAATGACAGGGGAGCCCATGTGAAGCCTTTTTGCCCCAGGCCTCAGCAAGCCTGTCAGCGCGCCTGATACCACTGATATGAAATCGAGCTACAAGGTACAAGATAATGTGTGCTTTCAGGGAGAGGGTTGTGTAAGGAAGGGCATCCAGTGTAAAACATATGTCAACTGTGAACCATTGCATGCTAGTTGGCAGATGATTTGCTGCGGCGGCACTGAGGGGGACAGCTGAAAAGAGAGAAAAGGGTGGGATTTCGAGCACAGCTCTTTCTGTTCTCATGTGTCAAAAGTTTACCTAAAGTCTACTGTACCAAAAAGGGAACATATATCGCTGATTATATTGTATTATTAAACATATCATTTTCTAATATTGTGTAGCCCTAGTCTACACTTGTTAAAATGGATTTATGACTCCTCATCTGAGCCCATGGATTGTAAAACTGTAGCCCTGTGATGGACTTCACACTACTTATTGATCCCTCCTGATTTTGGGAGTCATTTTGCAGAGACCTGACCCAAATCCATTTCACAGCCTCTGTCTAATTGAGCACAAAGGAGAGCCCTAATTGCAGCAGTCTTCACAACCACAAATCTTCCTTGCCTTTGTGAGCCGCTTTGGCCACAGGGACCCGGGACATCAAGACTCGCTGGACTGGTTCCTTGTTGTTTCTATTTGGGTACAGACAGCAGCACGCAATAGGATGGTAGGCGTTGAGGTGAATTTATGAGCCAATCAGTTAGCAGATGTTTGCTGTGTCTTGCTATGGGCCGGGTCATAATTCACACAAATGGCCGTCCAAAAAAAAACCTCAAAGCTGCTCCATGTGTGTTTGCCAAGCCCCTGCTGGTAACTGCGATCTCACTACATCGGACAAAAGAGGAATGAAGACAAAAGGCTGTGGCACACATTAAATGTTGGTCCTAAATGGGTTTGCTGAATGTCTTTTCTTGTTACTGTCAGCATCTTTTTCTTGCTTGCTTTCTGCACTCTAATCTCCGTCCTCAGAGTATTTATTACAAGTCCTCCAGGTTACAAAAGGGCTTCTAATAAAGGCAGTAACAGCGAGAAGCAAAAGCTATTAAACCCTCTCCACCTATTGGGCAAGGTGATAGCTCCAAAAATATAACAGTTTCTCTCCAATCACTTAGAGGACTGGATGTTCCAGTATCTAACATATATTAAATCGAATTGGCTCATAAGGCAAGACAGAAAGGTTTGAAGTTTAATAGTGCAGGAAATACAAACTTGCTGCTGCATTAAGTTTTCACCAAACACAGTAGTTGTAAAACATAATAATGATATATGGTGCATTGCTGTGGTATGTAGGGTCTAGGCCGGGTCATAGTCATATACTCAGGGCAAATGAGCTTTTATGAGTTAATCATAAAATCATAACATCCCTTTCCCTACCCTTCATACTCAAGGCTTAGGCTCTACAATTTTTCTTAATAACTACTGTGAGAAATGTGTCTTTTAAACATAATCAATAACTGACTAACACTAATGAATTGATTCATTAAGTAATAACACAATTATGCCTAGTTAACAGATTTAACTCGTTAATCGTTATGCAGTATGAGGAAGTTGGAGTGGACCACGGAGAACCTGCATGAGGAGGACATCCAGACTCCACACAGAAAGGCTGTTGTTGGCCACTGCAGAAATCAACCCCACAACCTTTTTGCTGTGAGGCAGGAATGCTAACACAGACATGCATGTATAGGTGAATCAGTGAATCTGAAATGCCCTTTGGGAATAAATGTGAGTATTGTCTGTCAGGTTCTATATTAGCCCCACCCCATGTCCAAAGCAGATGGGACATGCTTCAGCTCCTTGTAACCTGTAGGCAAAGCAGTTAAAGATAAATGAAGCCAAAGCATTTAGAGCAAAAATGCTATAAATCACTGTTTCCAAATAGTGGGTCAGGAACCAAAAGTGGGTCACTGGGAGGCTGAATATAGTTTCAGTGTTCAGCTTGTTTGTAGCTTAAATATGAAACAGACTTTAAAATACATACCATAAAGGACATAATAATAATAATAATAATAATAATAACTTATGTAAACAGTGGGTCACTGTAAAGACAAGATAAACCACACCTTAAGTTGCTACCATTTTCCAAGAGGTAACAGCCTAATTGTCCTAAATGGTTTCTTTTTACAAGCACCACTCAATTAGAAATCCATTTGAACTCTTTCACAAAAACATCACTAAATAATTAGCCAAATCATTTCACACATTGCCATCCCTTTTCACATATACTGTCTAAGCTTTAGATTCATGAGAGGGTGACTGGTCTGGTGTGTGATTGCAGTCATGATAAACTAAAGAATCCAGTAAGATTATTAAAGATGCAGATGTAGAGGCAACAGGAAAGCAACACAGAGCAGGGAGGGGAACAAATTTAGAAACAGTGCTATAATAAGAGGCAGGTGAAGAAACAGCCTATTTTTACTCATCAAAGAATGATGCAACTTTAAAGTAATACATTCAAGAAACTGGACCACGTTACACCTGCTTGCTTAATTTTCCATTTTCAACTCTTGAAAGGGCTGTGTATTGACAAGAACTTGGCAATACTGTACTATATTAAGTGTCAAAATATACTGATAATGTAACAAAGACAATACTGCAATATGATTTTTGAAAACCTCACCTGTATACTAGGGCTGTAGCTAGCTATGCATGATTATTTTGATAATTAATTAAAGATTAATGTGATTAATATTCTTTTGATTCATTGATTAATAATTGGATAGAGAAGCGTGAGTTAAGTGGTTAAAAAGAACCAGATGAAGCCATGAGTATGCCACTTGAGCAAGTTTGGATAGAGCATATACACACACAAAGATATTTCTAATCAAAAACACAAAATGTTTTAAAAGTTCTTGTTGCTTTCCTGCTCTGTCTTGGTAATAATACCTACTCTCTCTCAGCACATGGCATGTTTCACAGTCTATGAATACCCCAGTTAACGATTAATCAATAACTAAATTAGTTGACCATTATTTTAATAATTGATTATAATAGATTAATCTGATTAGCTGTTGCAGCTCTCTTGTATACTAGTACACCATTACGTTGTTTATTAAATATATTTTATTGAATTATCAGAACAGTGAGAACTGCCATTGTACTCCGCAAACAAGTTGGCTTTTATTGTATAGGATTTTAGTGGAAAGTTATCTTCTTTGTAAAATGGTAGTCCAATTTATTTTGGTCAAACAGGTCATTACAGGTCATTTCACCTTTGCTGCATTGTTTTTCTTCATACTATCATCAGAGAGGAGTCTACTATCCATCACTCACTCGCTGATCAAACTTGTGACAGGCCATGATGTGTTGGTCTCTCCTGCCAGAATGATTGACTGCACTGCTGATCTTTGGATCAAAACTACAGTCTGCACATAAATTTGATGAAGAAATGGCAAGATAAATGAAAGGGAAGGGACAAAAGTGCACAACAAAGGGCATCAGGATTACAGTAGTTTTGAAAACAGCAAAAATAAAAAGGGTCACTTCTTGGGTCCAGTGTTGACCAAGCACTGTTTTGATTAATGATGAAGCCCACTAAATTACTGTCCTTGATTGAGTTGGAGTAAATTGTGCTGATGTAGCGGAGTGCAGTGCGGTGTCAGGGGAAGAGTGCGGCCTTTGGGGAATAAGTTGTTTTACTGACCTTATTATGATCTACCTACTGTAAGAGCTTGTCCTCTCACAAAAAGGCAACAGTCTAATGGAGGACAGCAATGGATCATATTTTAATCTCATAGACTGTACATGTGAGAGAGGCAGAGGAATTAGTTATTGACATTTTGTTTCTAGAAGATAATGTCAACCAAGAAAAGCCATCTTGGCAAATGTAATTCAGTAATGACTCAAAAACTAGTAGTAGTTTAGACCAAGGCATTAGTCTTGTAATGGCAATAATATACATTATATTTCCAAAAGTATTCACTCACCCGCCCAAATAACTGAATTGGGATTATGGTGCGTGGTTGTTTTTAGGAGCTGGGCTTGGCTCCTTAGTTGCAGTGAAAGGAACTCTGAATGCTTCGGCATGCCCAGATATTTTTGGACAATTCTATGCTCCCAACTTTGTGGGAACAGTTTGGTCACTTCCTGTTCTAACATGACTGCACCAGTTCACAAAGCACGGTCCATAAAGACATGGATGAGGGTTAGGCTTAGTATTAGTAGTAGTAGTAGTAGTATTAGTAGTAATTTTGGTATGGAAGAACTTGACTGGCCTGCACAGAGTCCTGACCTCAACCTAACTAGCCAAGAGTGCGAGCCAGGCCTTCTCATCCAACATCAGACGTCTCACATTCTTGTAGATAGATGCAAAGGGTGGGCTTATGTCATATTAAATCCTATGCATTAAGAATGAAATGTCACTTAAGTTCATGATCCTCCTTCATGTCAGCTCAAGATCCCTTCAAAAAGCAAAATCAAACTTTTATACAAGAATGAAACATGTATGTAACATGCTTTACATTGACCTCACTTGTTCTTCGACTCTTGCACCAACATCAAAGAGCCACTGTGGCAGTCACCCTATGCTAAAAGCTTATTGTGTAGTTAAGCCTTTTAAACGGATGGATTTGGAAATGCAAGCTTCTTTTGCCTCACACTCGGGCTAGACAGCTTGTTAGACTTTGCTCACACAAGGCTTTTGCTGCTCTGAGAAACAGTCACATAATGTTACTGCGAATAAGGAGGAAAAAATATTAACTTTGATTTTCCTTTGTTTCTGACATCATGTAGAGAGCTATGGAACTTTTTTTTTCTAGACACCACAAATCATCTGCCTCCTAGTGTGCAGTATTTTGCATGATTTGTCTTCCTGACAACCATCTCTCTTTATCCGGGCTTGGGACTAGGACAAAGAGTACACTGGCTTGTACCCTCTGTGGCTGTTCCTGGAAGAAAGCTTAATGTTAATGTTGTAGTAATGTTGTACTGGGACAAAACGTTTCTTCCTTTCCACCAGTACACAGCTGAAACATTGTATAATCAGTTTCTCTTTAGGTCACTAAAAATGATGCCAAGCTTAATAATTCTCAATTTTTATGTTGTTCCTGGACATCTTGTTAATTTTACTTGCATCCCTGTACAATAAGAAAACTGTTGTGTAAAAAACATGGCGAGCTATCGTAGTGGCAGTGGGCATCGAAAACATCCACTCCCTTTTCAGTAATCATTAATTTATCCAGCCATTCTACACAATTGACTATTTTTAGATGCTTTCACCACACATCTTACTTTCAACTAACCAAGACACTAATTTCTGTTTATTTTGATGCAATATAGAGGGTATATGTGCATTTTGGGGTTACGCACAGGATATATTTTCATTACAGTATCTTTAGTTAGCAGTGAGTTAATTGCAGACTGTAGTTCAGTGTGTGGTGGGTAGTGCTGGTAGTGTGAGCCATAAATACTTCAAAGCCTCAGAGAAGAGAAGACACACGTAGAGCAGTATAGACTAATGCATTTGTTCGAATTTTGGTTTATTTTGAGACAGCGTAACAACATGAAGCTGCTTTTATCTTGTGAATGTTAATAGACACTGTCCCTGCTCAAACAACAGATGTTTTTAAAATTAGACTACACAAAATTAACTCCAGGAAGCTTTCATTTAATTATCAGACTACCATTACTGTATCTTGGTTTGAATAATCTCAGCTGGTCTGATAGTAGAAGCCAATTTTATACCTGTACCTGCTCTATTCCACTTTATTTGTTTAACAGCAAAAGTTATTTTTCTAAATTATTTTACTTTCACCAAAATCTGTTTCAACATTTCATGTACGCTGAACTATACTGAACCTTATTTCATGTCTGTGTTTTGTGAACCAGCTCCTCGATTTTGCATCTGAGTATTCTTTACTTTCTACATAAAACGCAAAAAGGGTGGTCTTTCAATGTATTTTTAGACTTCAAAGATAAACCGGTTTGAAGTGACGATTTGGTAAGCAAGCAGAGTTGTTGGTTGCCTCATTAAATAGAAGCCAAAATAGATGCTTATTTTTCTTCTCTGTAACCCAAAGCATTCATTGCTAAGAACAAATGACAAATTGGCTTTATTTCTATAGATGTATTTTATTTTTTGGATTGGCTAACTTACACTTTAGTGTCCATTATGACGCTTTAATCAGAAACCCCTTTCACCCATTCTTCCCATTCTTATTGGGTCACATTGAAAATATACAACCTTTTTTGTTTGAAAATTATGATTTTGGCCTGCAGCTGGGTGGTGGTATTGTCAATAACTGTGTCTATTTAAACAAAGAAGCCATTTCACATTCCACATCTGAGAAAACAGCATCACATATTAAGTTTATGCTATTTTAGTATCAAAGGTAGTACAAAAATGCCGTTTATGTTGTCTAGTTTTACCAATAATTTAAGACTGAGGATTTAGCCGTTCTTTCCTGTGGTCACAGCTCACAGTTGGCCCCTCCCCTGTGGAGCTGTTTCCTATTTATTATGCATCACTTGCAAATGAGAAGGTGATTTTACGGAGTGTGTTAAAACATTAAATATTTATTAAAAAGAAGTGAATGTAAGGCTGTCAGTGTCAGAGTTGTTCAAGTTGTTGAACTAGTCAAGTGTCTGCCTCCACCAAGGAAGACATGTTTGTGCAGCTGTAGGTTTGTTGGTAAAGCCATTAAGTAATTGTAAGATTTTAATGATGTTTTCAGAAAAGTTGGTAATTGGTCTAGACTAAATTGCAGTCACAAGTGGTCAGTAAATGAACAGATTATTAGTTTTAGCACATTTAGCACCCATTAACCAGATGATCCCTGGTTCAAGTCCAGGTGTGGGCACCATAACTTTAAGATCAGACCAATTCCTTAGTGGAGGTCTGCAATCTCTGCTTCTACTTTTTACATATTGTTTAGTTGATCTTAAAAGCAACAGTAAAAGTCTTGTTCCATCTACAAATATAACTAGGTTAATGGCTTTAAACTTGTAAAAGCTTTCTGACGTCATTTCAAAAATCAATTCTTCTCATCTAGAGTAGCTGTATTTTAACTTGGGAGGAAAAGCATAGCTTCTTTTTTCAGAACTGCAATAAAAGCAGGCCCTATACTGAAGATTAACAAAGTCAGACAAGTTAAAAATCAAAAGGCAGGAACATCCATTACTGAACGGACCACCAGTCGAGCCAAGAAAGGGCCATTAAGGAAAGCAGGACTCAGCTCCCTGTAGAAAACGTTTACATGCCGCTCTCTCTAATGGGTCAACAGAGAGGACTCTTTTCATCACTCAAACTAATTGGGTATCTCTGAATCTGCAGCTTAAAGAAGAAAAAAGCGGGAACCTGCTCAATGGTATTGATTGACTTTAATGCCAAGGAGGAGTGCAGATGAGTGACTTAGATGTGTCCAGAGCTCCAAGGGACAATAAGCATGATGGGAGTATGGTTGCCTTAAACATTATCATCTAAGAAACAGTGGAATAGTGCTGCTGTTTTGTGAGGAGAATAAAAAATGTCTTGTGTAGTTTAGGGCTGAACAATTTTGAAAAACTGAAAATTGCAATTGTGGTTTAACTAATGTTCATTGTAGTCTAGGCCTCTTGTTATTATGAAATTAGATGTTTTTTATGAATGATTATGCTACTGCCAGAACCCTCTTCAACCCTACTGTAGTTTCATTGCTACAAGTGTTTTAGTATCACCAAATATTTTGAAAAACAAAAATAAAAATTTCTATGCAAATTCAATTAAAATGTCTTTAAGTTTGAGGCAAAAGTCTCCCTATCAAAACAATGCCACTTAGTAGATGGCTAATGAGCTTTGTGCAGATTGATGCTTGGGTTTCAGGGAGCTGTTACATCCTTGGCCTCATTCTTCAGGCCATCCTCTTGATGTATGCGCTCAGGCTAGTTATTATTTCCATATATCGGATCCGGCTTCACCTTGTAACTCTTTGTCATCATCAGTCCCAATTTACTGTGGCCAGGAGCATTGGAGGAAGTGTGAGCAGCAGAGGCAAGACAAACACTGCTCTGTGTTTGCAGCATCACTGACTGCATCAAATGCAAAAATGCAGGCCGCTCAATAAAAGTAATCACACATGAATTTTAAGGGGTATCGATTGACTGAATTCGCAGGAGATGGCAGAAGTTGTGATCTAAGAAGAGTGATAAAGCAAGAAGTGGGGCAAGGGCAGGCAGAGGTGAGAGCTAACAGCTAATGTTCAACAATTGAGTGTTCTTAAGAGTTACAACACTCTATAGTTGTTTATTCTGTAGTGGTAGCACCCTTCAAAACACATTGGTTGCTTTGTCTGTTAACAAGAAAACTCAAAAACTATGGTTGGATTATATGTTTTCAGGAAAGATCAAAGAAAAGATGAATAGTTTTTGGTGTTGATCCCAAACACTGTCTGGATTTATGAATTTTTGAGATTCTGCACCATTGCTAATTAAGGCTAAAGATACTAACTCCAGCCACAAGGGGTCAGTTAATAAAAGTAGACAGATTTTAGCAGGCCATGTAGCTAAACAAGATTATACAAAACTGCTCAAGTCAAGTTATCTTCCATGTTCCCAAGAGTTAGATCACTTTACAGTTGTTAATTTCATCTTTGTAGTAGCATCCTTCAAACCACCCTTTCTCTTTTGTCTTTCAGTTGCAGCGGCTGAAGCGATCCCTGTCCTTCAAGTCAGTCATGCGCAGCAAAAGTATGGACAACTTCTTCCAACGAAACGGTGACTCCCGGGCTCCCTCGGCGCTCATAACCCCAGTCCAGCCCGCCTCTCCTCCTCTTACTGCCCCGTCCAATGAGTCTCCTCTGGGGTATGAGCGCTCGCCCTCCCTGTCCCCCTCGGTCAGCCCGAACCCCTCGCTGTCATCGTCGCACCACTCGCCCTCCATCAGCCCCTCCATATCTCAGACTCAGTCCAAAACTCAGCTAAAGTCTCAGGGCCTTTCAGTGGCGGCGGTGAAGACCCACTGTTTCCAGGAGCATGTCTTTCGCAGAGCCACCAACTGTCAGCGATGCAAACACGTCATTCATGGTGAGTTTCATTATACACTTGTTTTAAATGGTGTGGGTTTCATTTCATGCCAATTATGTCCAATTATTGTCAGAGAGCCTATTATCCAATTTGTGGTGCTCAAATGCTTGACTTCAGTTAATCTTAATTATACATCTACCTTATGTAAAAAAAAACAATGTACCACTCTGCTTGTCCCAACCCTTCTCATATCTCTCTAGATACACAGTGCTCTTTTTAATATGTGTCATTCAACATCCACATTCACAAATTAAGTACCATACACTATTAGATGTATGAAGAAATGTGATTATACTACAGAAATACTGGTAAGTCGGGCACACTGTATCTATGCAAGAGGTTCCTTTTTCATCTTAGTAATCTTCAAAATAACTTTACTGGAAAAAATATTCACTATTGGAAAGCAGAGAAATAGGACTAGCTCTGTTACTCACTAAACACTGGGTTTTAATATTGATTATTAACTTTTACAGCTTCTTATTATGAACAAATCGACTTTTCTTTCTCGAGCTTTCTACCATGTTATAATGTTCTTTCATCAAAAACATACCTAGAGTTGTGTTTTGCTTCCTTCACGGCTGTTTAAGTAATCCTATATTTTCTCAGTTCACTAAACTCCACCTCTCCCATGAACCCCTGTTCACTCCAGGAAGCACCGATCAATTAACAAGCCCTCTACATCCATTCTGCTCTCATTCAATTCTCCAAAAAATGGTGTGCAGCTTTGTTTCCACTGATTCCTCACAGCTATTTTTTCATTTTGTAGTAAAATGGCATCATACAAAATTTTTAAAGAAGTGAAGTGTTTTTTTCTTTGATTATGACAAGACTCTGCACTCTGCTGTTTTGTAATATCACCAGCAGAGCACTTTTAGTCAGATAATGTTTTTAAAGGTTATAAAACATGTAGTGCTGTACTAGAGGTGACCAAGATTTGTTTAAAAACATGAATAAAAGTATAATATATCCCCTTTAAAACAAATAATGTAAAGATTTTTATTTTGAAGCATTTAAAATATATAATAAATTTATCCAATATCAAATTTTGTTTTTCTCTGTTAGTTGAAAAGCATAAAATGATCCATAGTGATAACCTATTGCAGGAAATTTGCAAATCTGGCAACTATTATGGCATATATTGGGCAGCAAGCATTCATAAACTTAATTGTCTTCTTTATTTGTTGGCGTTTGTGCAGGGAACTCTAAGCAGGGACTGCGGTGTAAAGCCTGTAAGCTGGCAGCCCACCTTTGGTGCTCATCAGAGCTTTCTCAGCAGCCTTGTAATGGGAAGGTAAGTTATTGTAGCACCACATTTCAGCATGCGTCTCCTAGTACTTAAGAGCTATACATTACTGCCCACACAGAGAGCCAGCATATGGTCACAGGCTTTCAAGTGATAATCATTTTATGCAGAGGGTGTACAATATAATAGTTACTCAAGTTGTTATATGTCTCATTACTTTTGAATATTTTTGAATCTGCTCCAACAATGGCAAAAGTGTAAAGTTTCCAAAGTGCACTCTGCATTTATGGGAAGCAATCATCCAATATATGCATTAGAGTTGCACAATATATCGCAAGGTAATTATCTTTATGATATCAGCAAATGCATTATCTCTATCAGAAAAATGCTAAATCTATCACAAAAATATTAAGGAGACTCCAACAATCACCAGTCATATCATTATCTCCCTCTATGTAACACTTATGCATGTTTTTTAACATTGTGAAGCTTTACGCATACAGAAAAAGGCACATTGTCAGCAGATTTAAAGAGCATCTTGAGCCTGTAATTGTTCTCCAGACCACTGTGGTACTATAGCCTTTAGTTATGGCAATATGCTAAGCCTGAAGCCCCCTTTTCCTAAAAGAGGATAAAGCCCTTTTGAGAGGTGCGATACAGTTTGACCAAAGCTATGCCGAGAAGCCAAAAGACAGTGGGAGATGTGCGAGAGGCTAGCAGTGGGATCAAATTGTCTCCCAGCTATAAATACCATAAAGCTGGGAAGACTGACACTGATAAAGTTTTGTGCCCAAGTCTCAGCATTTTTTCACTCAGCCTTTTTTTTTTGTCCTTATTCTCGCATGTGCTGCTCTTCTCACATAACGCCCTCCCTTCTCTCCGGCGCGCTCTCGTCTGGTGCTACATTTCCTTCCTCCCCTCTAAACTCAGTCGGAAAATCAATATCTGTCTGTACCAGCTGGTCTGGCTAATTCAGTGTGAAATTTAGTGTGTTTGAGGCACACACAATGCCCAGAGGATACGACACAGGAGCCTCTCGACCGAGCCCTCGGCAGTGTCCTTTTCCCATCACTGCACACTCATCAAAGCACAGATCGAGCATTTTATACAGAAAGATGGAAGGATTTGGTTATTTCTAATGCATCTACTTTGTATGAGTCCAAAAGGTTTAAGACTTGGGCTATATTGTTCTTCAGTGTCAAGCTGCAAAGGTATAATTCCTTATTACCTCCTCCAAGTTGTGTTTGTTTATTTGGTGAGTTATTAGTCTGTTAGCAAAAGGTATTGGTGATTTTTTTAATAACTTATCAGAAAAGGCCAGCAATGAGGCAAGAATGAAATGCTTTTTTTTTTTGGGATGCACAGATACCAACTCCAGCCACATGGTGTCTCTAAAGTTACAAATAGATTTTATTTTATTTTCATTTTGAAATATAAGAGCTTTGTGCCTCAAAGACAGCAGTTACTTTTGAATTAAAAATATCCTCGGTTTGAGTCCAAGTCTAGTGCTATATCTTTACCATTGCGAGATAGGGTCAATGTCTCGGCGGGGGGGCTGCTTGATCCCATTTTTTGTTTTGTGCCAAAATGTCATTTAACCTGTGTCAGAAGCAGTTAAATGCCTGGTGGCTCAAAGAAGAACAAAAAGTGTGTAGGTGGATGGAAAATTTATTGTGCCAGTCCAGCTCATGATGGGAGGACTTGAAAGGCTGTTTGTACAAAAAGGACAGGCACTATAGTGAAGTACCCGAGGAACAAGCTGCTTTAGGGTAGATGTGAAATAAAGTGGGTTTAGAAAATGAAAAAAATAAATAAATCTAGAAGCACTTGGCACAATCTTGCAATTGTAAACATATAGTGTGCAGAATTTCAACCAGGAACCCTGTAGTTCAGGGGTAACAGCTCTATCCATTGAACCACAAAGCCCTTGTATTTCAAACCATTAAAACTTGGCTGGAGTTGGTATCTTTGTCCCTATCTTACAATTGTACAGAGAACACTAAAAAGTTTCTCACCTACTCCAAGAACTAAAAGCTTCTTCCTCGTCCCATTACTGAACTTTTCATCTAAATTTACCAACGTCCAATCAGTACTTTGAGTTGTCAAGTTATCAAACCAACACTGGTGAAAACATTTTTGGTGGGGGTAATGATGAGAGCATTTCCTTTGCATCCTGGCTTACATTCAGCCCATTTGCTGAGTGCACCTGTTTATGACCAATTCGTTTTAAATACCCTCCAAATCCAAGTGCTTAGATTGCTTTGGAAACCTGACAAACATCCTTAGATCAATGTAATTAAATGTAAAGATGTATCACAGTTTGATTAAAGCAATGGGCAGCTGAGGTCTGCACTGAATAATTTGGCTTTGCAGGAAAACGTCCACACATCACCCTCACTGTGGGAGATCAGGCTTAATTACTCAGGCTAATTTAGCTTCTCTCACCTTCAATTGGGTTTGTCTTTCCACTTATTTTAGCCATAGATCACAGTCCAAAGCTATATTTATGTAATTACTTTATATTTCAAGTCCTTTCTGTTTTATAATGCAGAGGGAGTGTTGTGTAAGCTGTGAGATAAAAAGAGATCCTGGGCAAATCCTTGTCTGTCAGAGTACACCCAACACGCTGCCTCAGCACCTTACAGCTATCTTTCACTTTTGGATGACTTCTGTACTTTTAGGAAAGCTGCACTTAAAATGACTGTGATGCTGTCCCTCCAGTCAATTGATCTTTTTGTTTCATATGATTGTTGTTAAGGTATGCGGTGTACAGACTTCTGTCTCAAAACCTGTGACCTCTCCCTGATCCCTATAGTGAGTGAGGGTCACAAACTTATACTATTTTAGATGATATGGTTTAGGCTTTACACAGGATGCCCTCCCTGACACATTTATCCAGGCTTGGGACTGGCACAAAGAGAACACTGGCTTGTGACCCTTTCTGGCTGGGTTAAGTAAGAAATTATTGTTTTTACAGTTTTTGTAGGCTATAGATCCAAAACACCGTCTGAATCCAGGAATGTTTTAGAGCAGCCATTCCCAAAGTTAAGACTGTTGTGCCCCCTTAAATTTCTGAAAATCCCACACAGACCCCCATCTATACAACCTCCCTTTATCCAAAAGACGATTTTAGGTTTTTCTCCATATTTTTATAAAAATGTTACAAAAACGCTGTTGACTAAAAAATGTTTTAAAGTAATATTTTTAAACAAGTAAATAACTGTTCTTCATTTCAAACTCAATTTCTTTTTATGCACTCAATATAGACAGCCTCTGGGGGCCCCCTTGCAGTACCTTTGCGGAACCCACTTTGGGAACCACTGTTTTAGAGGATTCTGTACCATTACGGGATAGGGCCAAAGATACAACTCCAGCCACAAGGGGTCAGTAAAGGAACACATAATTAGTCATTCTAGTGGAATAATGAATCTTTACCATTGTGAGATATACAGTAAGGGTTTGGTTGTTCAATGTAGCATTTACCCTTGAACTAGAAGATCCCTGGTTCTAGTTGGGGTCTGGGAACTATATCTCTGCTCATTGCGAGCTAGAGTCTTAGTGGAGATCTGAGTACTTTTTGTTAATATGTTATTACCAAAAACATTATTATCTGCTGATTATTTTGCAGCAGAACAAAAAATAAAGAACAAAAACAGAGCATTAACTAGGACCGTGAAAAACCTTGAATTGTTTACACTGCTAAAAATACAAGTGTTATGTTTATTTTGACTTTATTTTCTTTTATCTATTTGACAGGCTCAGTTTTGTGCTGCCTCACATCTTGGCTTGAAAGCAGTTTAGAAAAAGTTATGCACACTCAATGAGCTCTGGAGAAGTGGTGTTTAAGCTAATGTAAAAACTAATGGAGAGTGCATTATTGGCAGCAGTATACAGTAACGTAGCCTAATACAGTTAGTGTAATAATGCAGAAATAATGTCTTTACTGAAAATGGCCTTTACCTTGTGAGTGCAGAATTACTGTGACCAGGTTGGTGCGTACTCAACAATAAACTTTTAACTTGTTAGTCACAACAGTTACTTTTAATGTTGGTAAAAGTGCAATGGCAAATGTGGACTGGAGGATGGACCTACTTTATTTTATTCCTAGTTAGATTTTGACTCTACTAACTCTCTAACACTATTCTAAACTCTGCTTAAAGTAAGAGTAGTAACATTGTTCCTTCAAAAATCCCTAATAAATAGTTTTAGTCATTGCACTGCCAAAATTCTAATGTATTCATGTAATATCTCCTGTGAAATGATTGCACTCACATGTTAGGACCAGCTCAACACACATTTCTGTCAGCCCCAAGTAGATCTCTGTTCTTTGTCCTTGTTCTGCTTCGAGTAACATTTATCCTTTCTGCCCTTGTCATTTCTATCCACCAGAGCGGAGCTTTTAAAAGAAACTTCAGCTCTCCTCTGCTCAGCATCGATCCGCTAGGTGTGGTCAGAGAAGCTCCTGCTGCTCAAGGTGAGTGATAGACCCCACTGTCGGATTTATCACATCGCAAAGAAAAAAGGACTCGTCCCAGGATGACTAATCACTGTGTCAGCGGCCTTGGACAATGACAGGAAAACTGTGTGTAAAAGGTGTAAGTGTGTGTCCGCTTTAAAGCTACACACGTTTGTATTGTGTTTGTGTAGAGGAAGAAACCAGTGTTGTCGACCCTGTGTATGAAGCTCTGCGCTACGGGACGTCACTGGCTCAACTGAGTCGGTCGAGCTTCAGCAGCATCTCCGAGTCTCCGTATCACGAGGTAAAAAAGAAAATACAACGACAAGCATGGTCATTTAGATAACGTTATGTCAAAGTCTGTATCACCAACATAAGGATAACTTAGCTGTTTTGTTTTGTTTTAAATTTTAATCCAGGGAAAACCGCCGGAGAAACTAGAAAACCAGCCGATTGCCGAAGAGGAGTCCATACCAGGAAGTGAGTTGTTTAAATTTACCCTGGATCGTCATAACATGATCCCTGATGTGTTATGCTATTGTTCACTCTTCAACAAGTTATGGATTTCTAAACAACATTTTTAACAGTCTCAATCCCAAAAAAAACAACTAAACATGACAGAAAATACCTTATAAATATAATAGCATTAGTAGTCCTTTGTTGCTATGATATTGGGCTGTATAAAAAATAAATGTATTGTCTTGTATAAATAAAAGCATAGCATGTATAAGCCTTGCTATCAGTTTGGCATGTCACTGCACTGGTCTTTTATTATTAAAAAAAGCCTGTTAAAGATAAAAGTTGATGAAGATGATTGTGGAAACAGGTGAAAACTTGAAAAATGTTAGCATTTTTATTGGCAGCAGTTACGTGTTAAACGATCAGTAATAAGCATCTTGTAGCATTTTATATTGACTGAAAATTTTGAAAGCACAATCTTTATTGCCTGTAAATTCCAGACTCACCGCTGTACCAGCGGATGAGTCTGGTCGCCATAGAATCAATTCAATTTCTAGCGCGGAGCAAACGGGCAGCGGAGTTAGCCAATCAGAAAATGGCGGACGTGACGTTAACAAAGCGACAAGAAAATAAGCAACGCGAAAACTTTTTTTTTTTTAAATAAAGGCTTCTAGTGCTGCAAGCTGCTGTGGTTTTAATGACTCGATATGTTTTTGGTCATTTAAAACGGAATTTACCGCTGAATGAAACAAACTCAGCTCCTCAGTGCGCCACCTTGATTGTTGTTGTTGCGGACGCTGCTCGCGAAGAACACGTGACTTAAATAAGCGAATCAAAATGCACGGTACGGTTGGGATTTGAGTAAACCACTGCGGACGGCGTGGTGACCAGACTGATATTTCTCTGTATAATGATACAGAGACATATCAGTCTGGATTTTCCAGGCAACAATCTTTAATCAATTAATCTAAGCTGCTCTATTTTTAGAAATAGTATAGTCAGCAAATTTTATGGGACTAATGTGTGCTTAGTCCTTTCGCCCCTGGAGATGGGATGATCTACTGCATATGACCTTGGCCACAGTCCTGCTTCAGTTTGGCCTCTGTCACATTTCTGTCTTTTCTTCTCAGTTTTGTTGAATGATCCGTCTTGTCCTCACACATACTATCTCTCCTCCATGTTATTTTCTCTGATGTTTCAGTGCTCACGCCGCCTGAAAGCGAGAAGGCTGATTCAGAAGACAGGGTCAGTCTGAAGGTGTGTAGTCAGCATCTCTGTCTGTGCTTTCTGCTTTTTTCTCGATTACACTGACACTGTCTCCTGTTATAAGATCTCCATCCTCTCTCTGCCGAGGTGGAAGAAATCTGTACTTAAGTAAAAGGACTGTTACTCCAATATACAGGGTAGCCCCATGGTCTGAAAAGTATTAAAAAAGGTATTGAATATAATGTTGCAAAAATCAAGGCCTTAAAAGTATTAAATTGTATGGGCAGGTATTAACATTTGTTAATCTAGGTCTTAAATTGTCAAATTGGGACTAATCTAAGCCAAGTTTTTTAGTGTTGTGCTTGTCAAAAATAAACAGAGAAGTCTTTTTTGTGAGTTGGATGTGAATTTGGCAACAAATTCTATCAGTAGTGGTTTTACAAATATCTTAAATTCACCCACTCGAATGTGCTTTTATTTAGTAAGTTTTATCTACTTTTTATTCTACTGTTTATGGGCTGTGAAATGTGGCAGGGTTATTTGTTGCAAAAACATATTCCCAATACAATAAATGCTGTTACCTCTCACATTTAGGATTCTGTTTTGAGATTTTCAATGCAAAACTGGAGTTATTTCACCAGTATTAGACTTAATATAATATAATATATATATTTTATTAGTGTAAAATTTATACAGATTATTGCTCTTTTGCTGGCAATTTTGGCATTAAATTTTATTTTAAGTGGCATTAACAAGTCTTAAAAAGGTCTTAAATTTCACGAGAAGAAACCTGAAACTACCCTGAATGCCAAAATATTATTATTCAAGTACACCACAAAAATAAAGTAAAAAAGTATTGAGAGTAAAGACTTGAATAAAAAGTACTTACCACTACCTCTACAGTGCTTGTATTACTACCACTAATACTACTATTACAATAATGACTATTATTACTACTACTACTACTGATTATTACTGCACTACGGGTATTACTATTACTTTCTACATTGCCACCCAGGTCAAAACATGCGTTCTCTTTTTCTTTTCTTTTTTTGACTTGAGTAAAAGCAACATTTCTTGTCATAAAAAGGTAAAAAATGTACTCTGAAAGTACTTTTTCTCTGTAAAGTTTGTACTGTGGATACTTTTCACCACTGTCTCTCTGCTCATGTCTCCAGACTCCTAAACGCGTCGAGGTCCACTCCATGCACACTTATGTAGCCCTGTACAAGTTCCTGCCCCAGGAGAAGAATGACCTGGAGCTACAGTGAGTCATTTTAACTGTCCAATAACACTTTAGAATAACTCACCACTATTAATTAAAAACTAAAGCATTAATCAGGGTTCGTACAGTCATGGACAACCTGGAAAAGTCATGAAATTGTAAAATATTTTGATGTAAAGTTTTGGCAAAATTTTAGGAAATTTAAAGTGTCTGAATACCATTTGGCCACTCTTAGTTAAATCTGCGCCAGCCTGAATACAGTAAATATAAGTGTTCAGTCGAAACACTGTCTTCCTGGCCTCTTCTTGTTCTCACTGCAGGAAAACGTGACCAAGATCTACTTTTTTTAGAATATCTAAGCTAAATAAGTCTTTTGCTGGTCTCTGGTAATGCTTTAAAACAGCATGAATAATAACTTCAATATAGCATAATGATCTTTTAATCACCGGTGTATAGTCAGTAAAATTAGTGGAATAATATATTTCTGGGGAACGAAGCCCCAACTGTTTTTTTTTTTCTTCAACAAACTAATTTCCAAATTTAACAAATGAAATTGCAGCAAAAGTATGTTTCTAATGTACAAGTTTGGACATTTTGAATACTATTTAAATACATGTAAGTCATTTTTCAGGTCTTGGAAATTTAGTCAAAGGTTTTGAAATAATCATGAAAAATTCTTGGTTAAAAAGTGTATGAAACCCTGATTAATAAATATGTTATTAACAATATTTTAATGAATAAATAGCCAGGGTCACCAGCGAGTGTACTTCTTGTGCCAGTCCCAAGCCAGAAAAATGGAGAGGGTTGCGTCAGGAGGGGCATCCAGCTTATGCCAAATCAATATTCAAATGACTGCACACTAGGAGGCAGAATATTTGCTGTGGTGACCCCAGAAGGGACAAGTCAACAGGAAAAAAAAGTTTTTTGATACTGGATTACACTGATGTTTATAATTTTGAATTGATTTATATGAGCTGATTACTTACTTATTTACTTACTTAAAATAACTGTTACTAACCTTTAACTAATGCTTTAAGAGTGAGTGAGGTATTCTGAAGTGTTACCAATTGTCCTTACTCAAGTGGAAGCTACCTGGCCACATTTTCACTGACATTCACACACCATCTGCTTCCCCGGCGGGACAGCGGTGGGGGGTGGCAGTGTTCAGGACGGTAGGAGTGTGTGCATGCTAGCAGTCCCGAGAAGGACAAATGGCCATGCTGTGTGTTTGACCAAAAGACTCTGTACTTGTATGTCAGTGGGAAGCTGCAGCACTGTGGGGCGTCCAGAGCTAATCAAGAGTGCACTGATACATAATGTCTTTAAGTCAACACAGACAGGCACTCTCCTCAGAAAACACTGGTTAATGATATTTAAATGAATATTTGAATGAATATTTGAAGAGGCAAATACAATGATTCAGCTTGAGTGTACAGTGAGGGAGAAATATTGAGTACTAATTATTATGTGAATACAATAGCTACTGTCTGAGCAGTCTTTTTAGTAATGCTTTTAAAACAGGATGTTGTTGTTTCAGCTACCATCTCTCTTTGAATAGAAATTTGACTTCGAGGGAAAAACATTCTTTGTATTTCATAAAGTCAATATTTATGGGAATGAGCTACTCTACCTCTAGCAGAATACATCACAGTGGTGCTTTATTAGTGTTTATTGTGAGGTTTCTAATCAATCCAGCCACATGGGGTCACAAGCCAGTGTACTTTTTCTGCCAGAACAATTAATTTCACTACTAATATTACAACTATCAGTAATACCCACCAAAGTAACATAATGCCTTTACTGATACAGAGACTTTTCTTATAATTATCTTCAATAATATATACTATATACAGTCAGAGGAGGACAGTAACAAAGTAAATTTACTTGAGAAATATAGTTTTTGGGATTCTGTACTTTTCTTGAGTAGTATTTTTAGGGGCAACTTACTGTTTTTACTCCGCTACATCTAAAAGATAAATATAATACGTTTTACTCAACTCCATTTCTAAAAAAACCAAAAATAACTCCTGCAGAGAAATTGTCTTAAAACCAAAAGACAACTGACTTACATCCAAAAGATAATCATTAACTAATTGTAATTTATACTTTAAGACCTTTTTGTAAAGTAAATGTAGACATATCTTTCAACTCATATTTGCTCTCCGGAACTAAAAAGAACCTCTGGACATAATCTTGAAGTGATTTAGCTTTTGTTTTGAACATTATTTGCATGATTCTACAATAAATGAATTTAAAAATAATTGATTAGTATTATCATAATACCCAGCATTGTGTGAAAAAAGTAGTACTTTGAATGTAAGTACTTTGAATGCTTAGGTATTTTTGAAAGCTCATACTCCAGTACTTTAACTCAATTAAAAATTTGACTAAGCAACTTTTACTTGTACTGGAGTAATATTTGAGTAGGAGGCTCTATACACTCAAGTAATGAATTTGAGTACTTTGTCCACCACTGTATACAGTACTGCTGCTTGTTTCAAAGAGTAAACTAATATGGACGTATCAGTCCATCCACAAGCCAGTGCACTCCAGTCCCAAACCTGGATAAAGGAGGGGCATGCATCAGAAAGGGCATCTGGCGTAAAATTTATGCAAAATCAATTTGTGAATCACTACACTTGGAGGCAGATGATTTGCTGTGGTGACTCTGGAAGGGAAAAGCTTCTATGTACTTCTTAGATTATACATGATAGACAGATATCAACAACCAGTTCTGCAGAAATCATATTAGTAGATATTTTATAGTTTTTGGTGAGGACTGGTGTAAAGTTGCCAGTAATAACATATTTAGTAAACAAATTTGATCTTATGTAATTCGTTTGTGTATCTCAGGCCTGGCGAGAGAATACAAGTCACTGACGACTCCAATGAGGACTGGTGGAAGGTGAGTTACTGTCTTCTCATAATGTACATTAATACACCCTGTATCACTGTCAATTCATTAACTTCCTCCATACACCTATTTCCAACTGACGCATTCGTTTTTACTCAACAAGCAGCTCTTAAGTAACAATAAGTGATGAGAGTTGGTGTGCTGAGAGGGCGGCTGTGTGGGTGTTTGAGCTACTTAGCATAGAAAAGAGAGAAGACAGATTATAGTCAGTGTTTAATGAGAAACTGAAGATCTCAGCCTTCACCTGTCAGAGGACAGCCAGGTCCCTACATAACTGTGTGAGGAGGAAAATGATCAAAATGAGAATGTAGAACTTTCTACTTGAGTTACTGCAACATTTACTACCACTTACCATTGCTGCAACAAAAGATGGCTAGAGCTCCATTTAAATGTTACTCGAAGGACATATAAACACTGTTTACAAACAACAATATGGCTGCATTTGCAAAAATGGTGCCATAACCAACCAGAAAGTCTAGAGTCCAGTTGCAACCAAGGGGCTCCACTACAGCTCCACTCTCCAACCATTGCTGTTGGTTGTATAGTAGTACACTATATTGCCAAAAGTATTCACTCACCCAAATAACTGAATTTAGGTGTTCTGATCACTGCCATGGCCACTGGTGTATAAAATCAAGCACCTAGGCATGCAGCTTTGTGGAAAACTTTGTGGAAACGTTTGGGGATGGCCACTTCCTGTTCCAATTTGACTGTACACCAGTGCACAAAGCAAGATCCGTAAAGACATGGATGAGTGACTTTGGTGTGTAAGAACTTGACTGGGCTGCACAGAGTCCTGACCTCAACCTGACAGAACACCTTTGGGATGAATTAGAGTGAAGAATGCGAGCCAGGCCTTCTTGTCCAACATCAGTGCCTGACCATGGACACGGGAAGTCAATTTCACATGGGGGTGCTGCCGTGCTGGGCTGCGTGTGACACCTGGTGGTGTATTATTAAATAATAATAAATTAAATAATAATTAAATTTAAAAAAAACAACAACAACAGAACAGTTGATTTTAAGCATTACAATTACAACGTATTAAATACACACACTCAAATGTATAATAAAATATAGATTATTTTTGTAAACCTTTTGGGGTTGCAGTTACAACTTCCCCAACAGGTGGGGGTGCTGGAGTCAAATGCCCCCCCACCTTCCTGCGTCCATGTGCCTGACCTCACAAATGTGTTTCTGGAAGAATGGTTAAAAATTCCCATAAACACCCCTAAACCTTGGGGAAAGCCTTCCCAAAAGAGTTGAAGCTGTTATAGATGCAAAGAAATGGGCCGACGTCATATTAAACCCTATGAATTAAGAATGGGATGTCACTTAAGTTCATATGTGTGTAAAGGCAGGTGAGGAAATACTTTTGGCAATATAGTGTATGTCACTTCCTGTGCCACTGTAGGGGAGAAAATGATTTTAGAGTGCTACTAATCTGATCTGGGTGTTATTACTGTAATTTGAAGACATTTTTATATAAATATATCAACAACAACCATTCATTTTTATCCTCTAAAATGTGATGTTCTTTGTTTGCTTACTTGTAAAAATGAATAGAAAAATTTATTACATCACATGTGGAGGGCTCTATAAAACCCTGGGCTTAACATGAAAGCCTGAGAAACCAGGGTAGCAAAATGTGCTACACACAGTCATGACATTGGTTAATGTAAAGCCACAACCATCTGCACATAAACTACACAGCTTATAGTCATGTGATACACCCCTGGGTTTTGTTTTCCTGTGTGCCTGCACCATAGTCCCTGAAGAGAATAGCAGGGATTATAGCTCTGGTCCAGTGTTGCAGAAAGATGGGGAAAGGCACTTGATTTTCTGCTAATTTTAATGATGTCTTTAAGTATATGATGAATGCTAAGGATCTGAGTTATTGCTTTTGAAAATATAGTGTATCTAAAAAAAGAGAAAGATCTAATTATATGGATTGACTACAGACTGTCAAGGACTTCACTCACAGAGGTTACATGTTTACTCAATAAAGTACAAGTCGATGTTATGGATTGTGTACAATGGCTTTTAAACATCTCATTATAAGCCAGCTCATAAAATTACATGCACAAATCTCTATCTATTTATAATCCTCAAGGACTAACAGCCTTTTTTCTTTTTTTCCCAATGTTTTGCTTCCATGTTTGTTTGTGTTTACCAGGGGAAAAGCAGGGACAAGGTGGGTTTTTTCCCAGCCAACTTCGTGCAGCGGGTGCGTCCCGGCGAGAGGGTGTGGAAGGTCACCGCTGGTTTCCACGGCAACCGAGACAAAGGCCAGATGACCGTAAAAGAGGCTCAGGTAAAATGTGCACAACAAAAAATGTACACAATCTCTCTCTCTCTTTTACTCCCAGGGATAGAATAGAGGTAATGTTATGCAAATGGATGCAGAGAAGTGCTGAAATCACAGAGGACAGCGCGGTACAGCTTTCACTGCTGCGTTTAGCCTCAGTCCATGTGGTCTCTTTAAATGTAGTTGTTGCTGAATTTACTGAATGTCACCCAGTACGTATGTATGCAAGACAGAAAATGAAACTATAAATAAATATATGTAGAAATGCATAAATAAATACATTACTATATAAATGCATCCATTTTGGGATAAAAAATGTATTACATTTTTTGTCGTAAAATGTGCTCGTGATTTCCTTGGGTTATTTATTTATTTGTTTGTTTATTTTTACATTTCTATTTCAACTGTTCAGATAAGATAAGATGAGACAGATGCCAAAGCAGTCTGAGATTGGCACTGCCCACTCAATTATAATGACATAGAAATAAATAAATAAATATAGAAATTTAACAAAAAGGTCATCTGGGCAAAGTTTATTTTTAGAAGATGTTTCTACTACTGTAGAAATGACTAAGTCCTTTGGATAAATTGACAAAATATCTTCTCATAACAAACCTTGTCCAGATGAACTTGTTTATGGTTTTTTTTTAATGAATTGACTGGATGACTGAGATCCTACACAGATGTCTAAATAAAAAAAAGTAACAAAATGCAATGTGAAAATGCTCTCTAACTCTAAATAAATCACAAGCAAATTAAGACATTTCTTGTTATTTTAACCCTAAAATGTATGTATTATGTAAACTCATTTCTTTTTATTAATTTATTTTAGCCTTGTTCTGCTGCTGTGAGATTGTAGATGTAGTTCACTTCACTACCAGTCAACTATGTTTGTTGTATGTAGTATCTTGTACTAACTGTATGTTAATGTTAGTCTTGTGCTTTTGACCTTGACTCTGACAAATAAAGATGATGACTAATGTCATTTCTGGTCCTCCATTTGTGTGCAGATCTGTGTGGGGAAGAACGAGGAGATTGACGGCTTCTTAAGACTGAGCAGTGGCAAGAAAAGAGGCATGGTCCCGGTGAAGAATCTCATTGAAATATGACTTTGGCAAAACACACCTCTCCTTGACCCTCAAAAGTTCACTATATGGTGAACCACTCAGGAGCGTTTAGCCGAAACCTCACTTAAGCCAGCTCTTCAAACATTATCAGCTTGAGTGGACAACCGCGTAGCTCCGCCCATGAGTTTGCTCTTTCTGCCTGAAGATTTCAAAGCGCAGTCGGCCAAGGGATTTCTTTTGTGTTCATTCAAGCTACTTTTCTTGTAGCACACTCACAACAGAAATGTAGCAAGAGGACAATATTGAAAAGTCTGGCTACCTCAATAGCCATCTCCAGTGGCCTGCGTAAACGATTAGACTTAATATGATGTCAATATGTCATTACTAAGGAATTGTGGGAACTTTGTGAGTCTTCATTTCACTTTATCTCACCCTTATTTTGATTATTTTAGGGCAGTGGTTTTCAAACTTTTCACATGAAGTACCACCTCAGAATATACACTATATTTCCAAAAGTAGCTCAGAGGAGCTAATACTTTTGGAAATATAGTGTATTTGGCTTTCAAGGTACCATCTTTAACAGTTAAAATGAGCATTACTAAACTAGGACTAAACCAGGATTAAACAAGGTCTATGTCTAGACCAGGACTAAGCAGTGGTCTGCACTTCAAATTTAATCCCCAACTGGAGCAAGACTAAAACAGAAATACATCTGGCTCTAAATTAAACTAAATCACAACTGCAAAGGACCACCAGAAGAAACCTGTGTACAAGCAGTGGTACCTATACCACTGTTTTAGGGCACAATGTTTGGCCCTAATTGCTCTTGTTTGCACTTGACGTACTTACTTGTTCAGGTAAAACATTAGTATGTCTTTACATCTATAGACAAATGAAAGTCAAAACATGTACATTTGTGCATTTCCAACTCTCTGGTGATTTGATTAAGCTAAATTTTTGCTCTTCACAGCTCCAATGTGACAAATGCTTGGCGTGCACCTCGGGGAGTGTGTATTTTACCCTCAGTATGTCCTTCAATCACACTTTGCAGTCTCCACAGACTTCACAGCCATCCCTGCTCCACTAGAAACAGCTTCCTGTCATTATACCCCTATCTAACGCTGTTTATCTCTGTGTAATGTCCCATAATACTCCCTGTCATGTCTAATTGTGTAATGCAGAGCGAGGATGACTTGTTGTCTTAAATCTCCGATGTGCTTGATTTCCTTTCAGTGAAGAAGACAGCCATCTCCAATCTCCTTATTTGCCAAAAAGTGTCACTGCTGTTGTCAAACACTCTGTTGCATACCTTAATCCAGCTGACAATCTGATTTCTCTGTGTTCCCTGTGTGTGACATTCCAGGAACATCTTTCTAGTTGTTGTTCGAGGACTATCCCTGTAAAGAATCTGTCACCTTATTATGATGTCATAAGATTGCACCTTAAGGTTAGAAACTATAATGGAGAATGTATGGCTGTTGCTTGTATAGGCTGACATTCTGCTACATTAGAATGAGTTTTAATTGTTGCGGGGTTGAGCCTGGAGCAACAACAAGTTAGACATTCCTGGAACAACACAGAGAAATTCAGATTGTACTTACTCCATTACTTGGATGTCCATTAAAAACATGAGGTAGTGTCAGACTGCCTTTACCATGGCAATAAATGTAAATAAGATGATGACAGCTTTGTAAATAGACTTCTAAAGACTGTACACACTTGGCTCTCTATAGCGCTCTGATCACAGGGATTGTAGCTCTTCTTGAGCCAGATAAGGGCATTAACCTTAAATATTAAAAGTACAATAGGCCCCATATTCACTTACAAATGTATGCATCTCACTTCACATCTAGCACAAAATTCAAAATACTATGCACAACAGTTCTAGTCTTGCTTTATTTTGGACTCCCAATGTAGTCACATGTGTATCACCATTTATCAGTGTTTATATAACATAATACATAATATACGTAAGTGGCCATCTTGGGTCTGAGTCTGTATTACGCTAATCCTAAACATTACCTTCATTGACTAGAACCAAGATTGGCTCAGGATCAATATGACCCAGGTCTCACCTCGGTGCACACTATCAGGCTAGTTCACTGCATGGCTAGCTGCTCTGTGATGCTCACGTATCAATAAAGTCAGATCAACTCTTTATTTGTGTGTTACATGATTTCTAAGCTGTCTTACATTGAAAGCCATATGGAGAGGTCAGTAAAGAAACAAATGAATAGTCTTTGGTGTGGACCATTGTGAGATACTGTAAAGGATTTGTGACTCTTTGGCTAAAAGCATTTTCCCCTGGACTAGAAAATCCCTTGGAAAAGTTTATTTACCATTACTACAAGACCTGAAGACAGGGAACACTCAACACATTGTGGTAGTATTGACTATTCAAGTCTGGTTATGCTTCCAAGAAGAGATTATAAACTTGCTGTAACCAATGTAGGACAGCAAAGGCGTCATACAGTCAGAACAAAAACGACTGCATGTAGAACAGAGATAACTAGTTTAATCTGAAGTTCAAGTTCAAGATGTATGTCACAATTTAGGATAGTTAAGTTATATGGATAAGAATATTGGTAAAGGGGACCAAAATTCTCCTACACTGAGGTCACTACAGCAAATCTTCCTCCAAGTGTGCAGTAATTTGTTCATTAACTTGGGATACATTTTACACCAAATGCCCTTCCTGATGCATCACACTCCATTTATCCATGCTTGGAACTGGCAAAAGAAGTAAACTTGCTTGTGACACCTTGTGGCTGAGTTGTGTTGTATATTATAATGTTGTATGAGGTAGTGAGGCATCACTGTTACAGTTCTAAAAGCCTTATTAACCCTCTAAGCGCCGAAGTCGCAGAATTGCGACAAGCAACGTTGCTAAAAATAACAACCCCTACTTCCTACTTCCTTTAACATTAAAATGTTAAATTTTGTTTCTACTCCCTTCCTCTAGGTGTCCGACACCCAGGACTTAGTTTCTAGCCCAATAGAATCATATATTGTCATTCAAAATCTTTGAAAAAGATTTTGGGAGAAGAGAAGGTGGGAGAAGAGAAAGGCGTGGGGAGAGGCAGGTGTTGCAGCGGGCGTGGTGGGAGCAGCGTAGCGAGTATAAACAGGACTAGCAACAGCACTGATGAGGCTGGGATCACCTGAGAGGAGGAAGTTTATCAGGAGAGGATACAGCAATCTGATGAACCTGCTGCCAGGCCATGACAAACTTGCAGATGCAAATGCAGAATGTTAACATTCTGCATTTCTCTTTCCTCACATTTTACTAGTTATGGGACATTAGAGGTTATAGTTATAGTTTACTAATATTGGTTTAGAGTATACCTGGTTTCTACTCATTTATTAATTGGAGAAAAGGACAAAAAAAAAGTTCAAACATGTTTATCATCTTGTATTTACTGAAAATAACATAATTCAGCACGTCCACCTGATAATGACATCACAATATGCAAAATATATGCAGATTAGCTGCCTATAATTACTACATTCATAAACTTCATAACTGGTTCATAACTGACATTTTTCTCATTTACAGTAAGACTCTAGCTCTAAATAATAATTCTTAAGCCACAGCCTTTTGAATATTTGATGTCAAAAAACTGTATTTTAGAGAAAAAAACCTGGCGCCCAAAGGGTTAAACCTTCTCTCCCTTGTTACAATTGTAATTCTATCCCACATTAAAATACAGCAGTTTGAAAATTGCCGGTCCAAGGTGACGCATACTGTTCACAAATACAAAATACCACAAAACGCTTCCTTTCTCATCATTAAACTGCCTAAGTGCAGGCTCCATGCTAACCTTGTTACCACAGTGTCATTTCACACTCTAATTTATAATCTTCTCCATCCAAACAGAAAAAGTCTCCCTTCGCAGCCAAAGAATCCACCAAGATCTTTCACTGACACTGCAGAGAAGCGCACACATTCCTAATGACCATAAATAATATGATTAAGTATTAATAAAATGAATTGGCAGCAGAAGAGCTACTACTGGCAGCCCATAAACTAAGCTGGCACTGAGAGGTTTGTGTGTGTGTGCTGTGTGGAGAGAGGAACATTTCTCAAACGATGACCCAGTTCTGTTATCAAATCAGATCAAAAGCGATTTTGGTCTCTGAAGAAATAGAGATGTGTGCAGTGGCCATACGTCAAGCTTTGTGCATTTCAGTAAAAATGCTGACTTTGGTGCTCAAAATGGCATTTTCTTCTTAAATCTTAGAACTGTTCATCTCAATAGACAGAGGTTGAAATAGCCTGCATTGCTTTAATTTTGGAACTGGGGAATCTAAATTGCCCAACTCTGTGTATGACCCTGAGAGACAGCACAGTCCAGAGTAACCCATCTCAAGCCCAAAGTAGCTGGGTTTAGGCTCTAGTCCCAGAATAAGTGGTAGTAGATGACTGAATGATACTTATTCTTTTCTTTAGTTTATTTTTCCATTCTGGGGTCTCCACAGCACTGCCTCTTAGTGCAGTGATGTGTATTCTGATTTAGCATAGTTTTTTTATGCCAGATGCCCTTCCTGACACAAACCTCTCTATTTATTCAAGCTTGGGACCAGCACAAATATCACACTGGCTTGCAATCCACATGCTGCTATAGTATATACAGGTTAACAATATAATTCCAGTTTACAATGTCATCCTTTTATCCTTTCATATTAAAATGTGCATTGATAAATAAAGTTGTTTTTTGACAGCCTGAGCTTATCACAGCCATAGCAGAAGATGGAGTAAACTACCTCATCAACTGTGTGATTTGTTACATGATCACTCGCTGTCATGTGATGTTTTGCTCTGTACTTTCTCCTCTGCAGTAGCTGGACAGGCTCACAGTGGGGTGATGGGAGCAGCGTAAAATTGAAACCCTAGAAAGAAAATCCAGGCTCAAAATAGCACTTGATTACACAGGCGAGGAAAAGGAGTGTCAGGAGAGAATGGCTCTGTGGGGCTGGGAAACAATAAGAGCACCTTGTAGAACTCGTCTGCAAATAGATTCAAATAAACAAATCTGCTGTTTGAACTTAAGTTTTAGTTTACATGTAGACTATATAATTAAAGTCATGTCTAGCACAATGACAATACCGCATCAGTGACTGCTGGCAATACACAATAATCACATGACCATATTTAACTGTACGAAACCACTCTGGTGATGGTGATGTGCATATGCAAGTTAATATTCTAATGCATTTAATTTTTAATCTCATCTGGGATATTAATTTCTGTTTCATTTGGTGACTTGTAGGAAAATGGGTATTTTTCTTTACTATAATTAAGTAAAAAAAAAAAATATATATATATATATATATCACTCATATGCTTAGCCATCAAATTATACACTTCTCTTGTTTTGTATATATATATATATATATATATATAGCCAGACACACTAATCTGTGCACCGCCTGGATTGATTACAAGAAAGCCTATGACTCAATGCCACACACATGGATCATGGAATGCTTGGAGATGTATAACATCAATAGGACTCTAAGAGCCTTCATTGCAAACTCGATGAGGCAGTGGAAGACCACCCTTGAGGCCAACTGCAAGCCAATTGCACAAGTGTCCATCAAATGTGGGATATACCAAGGAGATGCTCTGTCCCCGCTGCTGTTCTGCATAGGTCTGAACCCGCTCAGCCAGATAATCACCAAGACTGGCTATGGGTACCGACTCAGGAACAGGGCCACCATCAGTCACCTCCTCTACATGGATGATATCAAGCTGTACGCCAAGAGCGAGAGAGACATTGACTCACTGATCCACACAACCAGGATCTACAGCAATGACATCAGAATGTCATTCGGACTTGAGAAGTGTGGGCGGATGGTGACAAAGAGTGGGAAGGTAGTCCATACAGTAGGGGTCCCACTCCCAGACGGCAGAATAGCAGACATTGAGGACAGCTACAAGTACCTTGGAATCCAACAAGCAAATGGCAACCTGGACCAGGCCACAAGAAAAGCAGCCACAGCCAAATACCTCCAACGAGTCAGGCAAGTCCTAAGGAGTCAGCTCAATGGCAAGAACAAAGTCCGGGCAATCAACAGCTATGCCCTGCCGGTCATCAGATACCCTGCGGGAATAATAAGCTGGCCAAAGGAAGAGATTCAGACCACAGATGTGAAAACACGGAAGCTCCTGACCATGCATGGAGGGTTCCACCCCAAATCCAGCACCCTGAGACTGTACACTAAGCGCAAGGAAGGAGGCAGAGGACTGGTGAGTGTCAGAACCACTGTCCAGGATGAAACATCCAAGATCCTTGACTACATCAGGAAGATGGCCTCAATGGACAAAGTGCTCAGTGAATGTCTCAGGCAGTGGAAAACAGAGGACGAGATGCTGGAGGAACCATCATGGGAGGAAAAGCCCCTACATGGGATGTACCATCAACAGATAACTGAAGTGGCTGATATCCAGAAATCCTACCAATTGCTAGAAAGGGCTGGACTGAAGGACAGCACAGAGGCACTGATCATGGCTACACAGGAGCAGGCCTTGAGCACCAGAGCAATAGAGGCCCAGATCTACCACACAAGACAAGACCCCAGGTGCAGACTGTGCAAAGAGGCCTCTGAGACAATCCAGCACATAACTGCAGGCTGTAAGATGCTGGCAGGGAAAACATACATGGAACGTCATAACCAAGTGGCTGGTATAGTGTACAGGAACATCTGTGCAGAGTACAGTCTGAAAGTGCCGAGGTCAAGATGGGAAACACCTCCAAAGGTGATAGAGAATGACCAAGCTAAGATCCTGTGGGACTTCCAGATCCAGACAGACAAAATGGTAGTGGCGAACCAACCGGACATTGTGGTGATGGACAAACAGCAGAGGAAAGCCGTTGTGGTTGACATCGCAATGCCAAGCGATTGTAACATCAGGAAAAAGGAACACAAGAAACTGGAGAAGTACCAAGGCCTCACAGAAGAACTTGAGAAGGCCTGGAAAGTGAGGGCAACAGTGGTGCCCGTGGTCATCGGAGCACTCGGGGCAGTAACCCCCAAACTGGAAGAGTGGCTACAGCAGATCCCAGGAAAAACATCAGACATCTCAATCCAGAAGAGCGCAGTCCTAGGAACAGCAAAGATACTGCGCAGAACCCTCAAGCTCCCAGGCCTCTGGTAGAGGACCCGAGCTTGGATGGATGAAACCGCCCACAGAGGGCGAGAGGACAATTTAATTTTATATATATATATATGAGTGAGCTTGACAAGGGCCAAATTGTGATGGCTAGACAACCAGATCAGAGCATCCTGAGGTTAATTCCATTGCCTTTTTAAGAGTTTTTGAAGACCTCAGAATAGCTTAAGACCTCATCGCCACTTCAAGAAAACAATAAACAGCTGTACTTTGCGATCAGGTCACATAATTTTTGCGCCTCTAGCAAGATGTACATAATGTTGTGTGTACGCAAGTCGATCTAGCAGTCCGAGAACAGCTATACGTCGTTGTTATTAAAAGTGATGGGAAGTAAAGTTAATCCATTAATGCATACTTTTGCTGTCAAACTCTCTTTGGACAAAACTTTAACACCAACAAAATGTAATACTTCACAAAATTGCATCTAAGACTTTTTAATACTTTTTAAGGGCCTTAATTTACCCAAAATTGATTTATCAACTTTAATACTTTTAAGACCCCATAGACACCCAGTTATATTAGGCAGGGGGTCATAACACATAACATTTTGACCACTTATAATAGGCAGGTGGTAGTAATGTTATGCCTGATCGAAGTATTCGAAGTATTTAAATAGGTATTTAAATAGATAGATAGATAGATAGATAGATAGATAGATAGATAGATAGATAGATAGATAGATAGATAGATAGATAGATAGGCAGGCAGGCAGGCAGGCAGGCAGGCAGGCAGGCAGGCAGGCAGGCAGGCAGGCAGGCAGGCAGGCAGGCAGGCAGGCAGGCAGGCAGGCAGGCAGGCAGACAGACAGACAGACAGACAGACAGACAGACAGACAGACAGACAGACAGACAGACAGATAGATAGATAGATAGATAGATAGATAGATAATGACTTTCAGTCTTGAGACATTTGGACAGGAAATGCTTGTGTCTCATCAACTTCACTCTTACTTTTATTAATTTCTAAACTCAGCACTCATCTGTCCTGATTCAGCTCCAAGCACCGAAGTACTGAAGTGCAGCGTCACTGAGCGCCTGTGAGGCTGCTCCAGGTTCCTTTTAATTAACAAAAATACTCCAAATCCACCAGGGTTTATGAATAATGAAACACAAGGACTGTCACCAGCCGCAGTTCTGCCTCAGGCCCGCTACAACTAAAGCTGAGATTTTAGAAGAGTTTGCCTTGTCTCATGTAGTCCCTGTTTACATTCCTCTACACCCCTGGCCAACTGGACTATTAAATATGGAGAGGGTACATGGTGAAGCTGTGTTTGATGCATGCTCTCATCTCCTCTTGCTAAGGTTAAAACCACCTGCTCTTGCTTTTGTTGACAGAAAAGAGTCAGTGTATGTATAGGTAAAGTGGAGTCTCATTTCCATGGATGTAATACACAGTGGATTCATGTCCGCACACAGAGGGTGAATGAGATGCAGAAAGAGCTGCAGGTGGACACATGAAAGGTCTCTTTGAAGCACCCTTTGCAGGGATTGACAATGTGTGCGCTTCTGTTTTATGGCTGTCTTAAAAATAAATTGGGAGTATTTAGGAGACTGTCAACACAGTTACCTTACTAATATACAGAATTGTAGAACCAGCAAAAGTGGCCTAAATTATGTGCTGCAACTTCAAAGTCCCACTAGGCTTCAGGAAGGATCTTACCAGGAGTCAGGAGAATTAAGCAACCTTAAATTATATGATGCACTTTTCTAGAGGTGTTTGGAAGTAATTATTAGGATACATTACAACCTGGTTACATATTTTAGTTTAGCAAGACTCCAGACTTAGATTCTCAAATCAATCATTTTATTGTATTTACTGTATGCCAAAAGATCATAACCTAAAAAGGTGCACTTGCTGACTTGTTAATTGACTTCATTAGATCAGCCTCAGTGGATTTCATAAGCCCGCATGTAATGCCTGTGTTGCTGTAAATGCCAGATGTCAGCTGTTCCTCTTCCTCTTGCAGCTGTTTCACTTAATTAAAGCCATGACACTGAGAAAAAAAAGTCACCAATAAGCCCCACCACCTCTCCCCCCTCCCCATCACCTGTCAGCACGCATCTAATGCACTGATTACCATTTATATGTTTTTGCCTCTCCTGCCACTTCATCTCCAACCTTTAGAGCCATTATAGAGCTTTGATGTTGTTGTTGGCCTCTTGGCTCTGCTGCAGAGGTCAAGCCATGCAATCACTGTTTGGGACAAAGGTACAAGGACATGGCTATTAGCTTAAGTGAGTGCTGTTTTGAAGAGGTAGCCTACTTGTGTTAGCGTTGAGCATTTATGTGATCAAAAAAGGCTTGAAGGTGATTTGATGATGGCAGCTCCTTTGATGATTTACCTTTACAGCCAATTCCTTAACAAGAGCTTGTAATCATGAAAGTACACTCTGTCCCTTAGACTTGAGGTCACAAAGGCCATCAGTTAACTTTTATGTAGGCCTAACAATTCAAAAAACTAATATCAGCTTACTTACAGTATATGACAATGTAAAATATCTAAAAAAAAAGATGTGTTATTTTTATATACTTTAAAATTACATTTTACTTGATTTGGACAAGTCGCGGAGAAGGCTATTAAGACCTTTGCTGCTTCATTAGCCTACAGCTAGATAAATAATTGAATCAAACTAACCTGCTTTAGTTTAGCAAACATTAAAATCATGATAACATATAAAAGGATAACAGATAAGGTACACTATATTTCCAAAAGTATTTGCTCACCTGCCTTTACACACATGTGAACTTAATTCTTAATCCATAGGGTTTAATATGACATTGGTCCATTTTTTGCATCTATAACAGCTTCAGCTCTTCCCCAAGGTTTAGAAGTGTTTATGGGAATGTTTGACCAATCTTCCATAAGTGCATTTGCGAAGTCAGACACTGATGTTGGACAAGAAGGCCTGGCCCGCAGTCTTGGCTCTAATTCATCCCAAAGGTGTTCTGTTGGGTTGAGGTCAGGCCAGTCAAGTTCTTCCACACCAAACTCGCTTATCCATGTCTTTATGGACCATGGTTTGTGCACTGGTGCGCAGTGATGTTGGAACAGGGAGTGGTCATCAGTTAGTCAGTGATTTTATACACCTGTGACCATGGAAGTGATTGGAACACTCAGTTATTTAGGTGGGAGGGTGAATACTTTTGGCAATATAGTGTATGTGTGTAACCTATTATGTTAAAGGTTTAAGTTTACTTCTGTCTCATTTGTAGGGTGACTGAGATGTCCCTATTTATCTGGGACAGTCCCAGTTTTATGCTCCTTGTCCCATGTCCCAAGAAATATCTTTAAAAGCACTATTATGTCCCATTTTTTCAACAAACCATGTCCCACTTGTCCCCATTTTAACCCAATTTTGATAGAAAAGCACAGGAAACTTAAAATACTGTCTTAAGAATTTTGTCACTAAAATTATTTACAATATCATTATTTTATCAATAAATATCCATCATATTCAAAATGTAAGCCCTAGCGTATGACAGAAAATTGATTTCAGAAGCTTTTTTGGTTAAGTTCAATGAGATTTGTGAAAATAAAAAAAATATATGTGTCCCAGTTTTTTGGTCTAAGAATTTGGTCACCCTACTCATTTGTAGGGTAAGCTAACGTTATCCAACTAGCTATATCTGTAAAGTGCTGGAGCAACATTGGTTACATGTTAATTTCTGTCTTGTGAAACTTAACATGAAAATCTGAATCTATTGGTCCTATATGAAAGGAAAAAAAATGAAAGTAAGTCTCATTGTGATTAACTGAAAATCTTCTATTTTTACTGCATGCATCTAAAGTCAAGTGTTTGCTTTATGCTTTGTATGATTCTGTAGGTCTCCTTTAGCTTAGCTTTCAGACAGACCAATGCTTCCCAGATCCTGCATGCTCTAAAAGCATACTTCAACATCCATTAAGCTGCTAAGAAACAGATTTGAAAAGGTCTGTCAGTGCAGCTCATATAACCGGGCATTTGAAGTTTTTGTATTCATTTTTTCAGCCATGTACTTTATGCATATAGAATTGTGTATTTAACTTAGTCATGCCTGCACAATTTACTCGTATCCTAACAAAAGAACAATGCAAACTATTCTATTCTTACAGATATTGAGAGCTCTCCAAGATTTCCAGAATAATTGGCCTTTTTCTGTTTTATAAAAAATGCTAGGCTTGCTATCAGCTGAATTTTTTTGTCTCGCAGCTGCCCAAATCAACAACCGCTCTGTTATGACAAACAGAGAGATGAAGAGGCAGAGTGCTGAAAATACTGAAGAATCAGCAGGACATACAGGGAGCCTTAGTTATAAAGCTTGGAGCAATTGTTAAGAGCGACTCACAAAAGAAAGTGCACTGTAAGAACAAGCTCAGACTATTGGTGATATGAAAGTAACTGACCTCTATATAACTCTCTGATTAAGCTTGCTTATTTTCCTTGTAACAATAAACTGTACTGACTGTATGCTGTAATGGACATTAAAACAAGCCATAGTAGCTACAGTGTGTTCCTTGGTTTTACTCAAGTGGCACTAAACTCAACCTTTTCTTCACCCTTCAATTCCTAAGCCAGACCTCATATTCTGACAGTTTCACTTCACAAGACACCAGGCGATCACTGTAAAACAATCTTCAATCTAAATCAAAGTATAAAGAAAACAGCCTTGATTTTGCAAACCATGAAAATGCGTCTCTGCTGAAAATCTGACTCATTTGGCAATTTAATTTGTTATTGATGAATTGGGCTTCACTGACTCATTTATTCTTAAATGAAGTGTTTAGTGTAGCTCAGTTTGCTGCTGTATCTGTTGTTGCCCATAATTACTCTGATTGATTTTGTTTGGTTTGCCGTAAAATTGGGAGTGTTTCTTAAAATCATTTCTGACAAGAGTGAATGAGCTCAATTATTAAATGGCAAACATTCGCAGAGAAATATAAACACATGTATAATCAAATGTCAAGACATGCAATTATATTATTTTGTGTACAGTGATCAGGTATAACATTATGACCCCTGGCAGGTTAAGTGAATAACACAATGTACTGTATCTCTTCATGGCACCTGTAGTGGGTGGGATATATTAGGCAGCAAGTGAACATTTTGTTCTCAAAGTTGATTTGTTAGACAAGGACAAAAAGGATTGGAAGCTAAATTTCAAGCCAAATTGTGATGGCTATATGACTGCGTCAGATCTCCAAAACTGCCTTATAGGGTATTAATGTCAGTATCTACAAAAACTGGTCCGAGGAGGGAACAGTGGTGAACAGGTGACAGCTGATGCTAGTGGGGAGTGAAGGCTGACCCATGTGGTCTGATCCAACAGACAAGCTAGAGTTATTAGTTATGTATGGGCTGCATATTAGGCAGGTGGTCATAATGTTATCTGTAATGTATTTTAAATTATAAGTTAATTAACTTAATTTTATACTATGTTCACAATAATAACTGATGGGCTGTTGCTGTACTGTAGTAGATCAACCAATAAATTGCTTCAACCCCAACCACCACGTGATGCTTCAGAGATATGTCAACCAAGACAGCCCCACAACATCCAGAGACTTGAGGTACTCAGGGCGGATCTCATCCACCCCCAGAGCCTTGCCACCTCAGTGACTTCAGCTTGGGTGATAGACAAGTCCACCACCAAGTCTGCAGTGTGCAGAGTTGGTGCTGATGGTGGGATTGAGGAGATCCTCAAAATATTCCTTCCACCGCCCGACAACATCCCCAGTTGAGGTCAACAGCTCCCCACTCCCACAGTGAAAAGTGTTGGTGAAGCACTGCTTCTCACTCCTGAGGCGGCGGACAGTTTGCCAGAATTTCTTTGAGGCTGACCAATAGTCCGCCTCCATGGCCTCTCCAAACTCCTCCCAGACTCGAGTTTTTGCCTCCACAACTACCTGGGCCACAACACAGCTTGGCCTGCAGGCACCCGTCTGCTGCCTCAGGAGTCCCACAAGTCAGCCAGGTTTGATAGAACTCCTTCTTCAGCCTGACGGCATCCCTTTCTTCCAGTGTCCATCACCAGGTTGGGGGTTGTCGCGACGACAGGCACCATAGACCTTACGGCCACAGCTCTGAACAGCTGCATCAACAATGGAGGCAGAGAACATGGTCCACTCGGACTCAATGTCCCCTGCCTCCCTTGGGATTTGGTTGAAGCTCTCCTGGAGGTGGGAGCCCTGACAGGGGGTCAGAAAGATGTTCCCAACAGACCCTCACAATACGTTTGAGCCTGCCGAGTCTCTCCAGCCTCCTCCTCCGCCAGTAGATCCAACTCACCACCAGGTGGTGAGTTGGATTGACAGCTCAGCCCCTCTCTTCACCCGAGTGTCCAAGACACATGGCTGAAGGTCAGATGACAGACTACAAAGTCGATCATTGACCTCCGACCCAGGATGTCCAGATGCCACGTGCACTGATGTGACTATATTTTTCTCTTCATAAAGGGCTTTTTTCTTGTTTCTATAGGTTTGCTGCTTTTTGCCGATGTCAGTGCCAATGCTATTGTCCTTAATGCGTACATGCTGGACCTTTAAGTGACGTACACATGCTGACATATTACCTGAATGTGCAGGAGTTATGATCGGGAGATTAATCTGAAATACATGAACTGACATGTGGAGAACATAAGATGCTTTCTACCTATAACCTTTTGTACATAACTGTTCAGTCACAATGTACAGGGCAAACATTTCATAAATAATTTTGTTACATAAACCAGTTTCCACCACCACTGTGATCAAATGTAAATGCCCAAAAAAAACAAGAGAATTGCTCCAACTAATGACTTATATACAGTGCAAGTTATGTTTGTGCAATTTAGTCAATTTAGTCATTGACTAAATTGATTTCATTGGCCAATTGGCTGCTATGTTTGTTAGCTTGTTAGCCAGATAAATCAATAGGTAGCCTAATGCTTGGACCAAAAGAGTTAATTTGGTCTTCAATAAAAGGGGATTTTCTCCTTTCTTTTTAAGTTTTAAACAGAAGAGGGCTTTTGTGGAGTGTTGTTACCTTGACATGCTTCACTGTTGCTCACTTCTCACAATCCTCCTCAAAAAGGTCAGGTGATGGTAACATGTCTTTTCTGCTGATAAATTCAGGTATTGGCACTTTTGTTTTACCCTATGAGTTCTGTGTGAGCTACACAAAACTCATATCTCAAGGGGAATGATTGCACTAAAAATAATATTTTATCTGGCCCTAATGAAGAGGGCCTTTACCTTTGAATTTGAAGATTTGAATCAAAATATGGGAACTGAGGTCTGAATGTGTCTTTAAATTGTTAATATAATAAACAATTTATGTAGAGCCTATCTGATCTCAGATGCTAATCTCTGTGACTAATCCTTCATTTAGTCATCTTCAATGAGCTCATGACCAAGGACAGAAATTATTCTTCCAGCTCAGGTTTGCAGTCAAACCAATACACTGGCAATTTTACACAAACAACTCAATGGTTGTTATTGTGGAGCAAATTTGTCAGTGTCACTGCTGTTAGGTTAAGCTGCATCTCATTCATGATGCACTTGACATATAAAGTCTATAATTCAAAAATGTCTCATTGTAAAGAACTGCTTGTAAAGGGTCATGTAGAAACAAGGCAATAAGCCAGACGTATAAAGTGGATATTAAACCAGCCACAGTGAGGTTAACTTCTTTAGTAAGTGTTTGAGATTTGAAAACAATCATATTTTAATTATTGTCATCTCCCCCATCTCAATTGTTATTAAAGATTTTGAACTCTGCAGCATCCACCATTTGTTTAGGTCAAGGTTGAAGGTTGTAATAAAGAGTACAGCTCCATCCCTTCCTATTCTTATCTGATCCCATTAAGACTCACGCTTAAGGAAATAGTAGTGGCTCCTGTAATGAAGAAATACATTAACAGGGCTGTGAAATGGCCTTGCCTCACAAAGCCTGTTTTCTCCTTCAGTAATCCCTTGCCAGTGAGCTCATACATATCCAGCAAGATGTTTTGGAGGTTTTGTCTTTCCATATATAATCATTACATCCAGTTGAATAGTATTAGAGTGCTAAGTACTGCATGAGAAGCTGTGTGTGAAAATTAATTCAGGATGTCAGGGTAAACAGAGCATTATGCTGCATTAGCTGACGTCCCACCTTCTCAAGGCTTTTGAAACCCAAATTTACGAGGGCTCTTCAACCTATCAGAAGTGTTGTTTATGCATGTATGTACTTTATCCACAAGAACCTGACACTTTCAGTATATGCTTCTAAAGGAAATCTGAATGACAAGCTTCACTCCATTTAGTCTGACCACTCTAAATTATGGATTTATTAATTAGTTACCTGGATCCCCATTAGTCCCCCTTTAATACTTTTGACACAAAACATGTAAATAAAATGGCTATAGTTGTGGAGTTTCACTTTACCAATAGAAAAATAAGGGATCAAAGTGACCCTTTTTGAAATTAAATGAATATTTCAGTGGCGAAAGCAGCTGTAACACACTGCCCTCTGGCGGTAATTGACTGTACCTTCTCCTTTGTGTATATGAGAGGGATGATGATCATAATGATCTTTATGGAGCTTCCATTCTTGTTATCTTGTTTACAGCACTTTCACCTGGATGACTGAGAACCTGCACCGACAACTTTTAAAAATAAAACATGCATACATGACAAGTAACTTAACGTTAATTCAAAGATGTTTATTCTCTGATCAGCACTAAAATACATGCTTCATTTACCTTTTAGGTGAGAAATTAACGTTATATTACAAAATATATAACTGGCGTTTTGCGACCCTAAAACAACACTGCACACGGAAATACACTTTTTCAAAATAGAAGTCAAAACTTACTTTATTCTGTCCGGTATCCTACCCTACGTTACATATTTACAAAACTCTGTAAGAAGAAAATATATACAGTACTCACAACCTCGCGGCCGTGTGTAGTGTTTACAGTGATATATTTTATTCTTGTTATCTAACGTTATCTAGGCTAACCCATGGGCTAACCACAGACATATGACATTAACTATCAAACATAAGACACTTACTTTGGAGGTATCCTAGCAACGTGTACACATTCACAGTCGGTATTTGAGAACTGTTGGCCTGCGAGGTATGTAGCTAATGCTAGCTAGAAATGTGAATTTATTGCATTTTTCTGCTAATATCCATTTTATACTTTTTTGTTGTATGTATTTTATTAATTTAGGAATATAACGGTTTTGACAAAGCAGTTAACTCTGCAACCCATCAAGAATTAGGTATATGCTTTTAGTTTAACTAGCTCTAAATAAATGTTAGCTAGCTATCTGTAAGCTAACATCTTTAAAAGTAACTTAATGCCTATTTATTGACAGTGGTGGAAGAAGTACTCCATTTCTTATTTGCCCTAATAAAATTTACTAAAGTACAGATACATGAAAAATGTACTTAAGTAATGTACCTAAGTACTTTTACTTTGTTTCATGACACCGCTCTTTACTGAAAATGCTACAACTAAATAAAAATAATGTTATGGCCTAATTTTTAATGTTTTGTCATGTCAGGCTATACGGCTATACTAAGGTCTTTCATATACCATTAACGTTACCAATGTAATGTTACTCAGTATGCCTATTCACTATCAGCTTTTTTAAATATTTTGTAGTAATACTTAATGTATGGTGGGTAAATGTGGGATACTTAATATAGAAAACGGACGTCTGAACATCCACTTGTTTGAAAATGTTTGTTATTTTTTTGCTTTGTTTTTTTCTTTTCAGTCAGAGTGTCTCCTCACATCATGTCTGGGGAGGTGATAACAAAGTGGCCAAAGAGAACTATACCACTGGCCTCAAGTCCTCAAGAAACAATAATAAGGAAGATTTTAAAGGCCCACAAGCTGCCCACAAAGAAGGATCACTTAAAGGAGGAACAGCACCTTTTAAACTTATTGGAAAAGTGCATCAGTCAAGTGAAAATGGCACTGACTTTGCAGCCGGACCATGTGTCTGACATCAAAGAGGTTACAGTGTGTAGGGCACTTCAAATGCATAAATTATTGTGTGAGGGTTTGGAAAGAGCAGAAGGGAAAGATAATAGAGAGGCAAAAGGGGGTGGGAATGCACAGTTGAAAAGTGAAGTCAAGAACTCGTACAAAAATTTGTTGAGGGGCATTCAAGACGACCCTGATGCTGTGGCTCATATAAAACCAGGGCTAGATACAGACATTGGCAAAAATGAGCAGTTGTTCATTGAAAGCCTTAAAACTATTTATCGGTGTACACTTGAAAAAGGTCAGACAGAGAATCTTCTACTGAAGATAATGCCTATGCAAGTCCCAAAGAGCAAGGAGGCTGCACTGGATGAGAAAATTGCCAGTGTGACCAAAGAGATCAGTGACACTGATGCAAAGGTAACAGTCTCAAAATGTCTTGATATACATAGATATCATTTAATGCATAACTATTGACTTAGCTATCATTCCAGTTATGTCTGTTCATTTCAGATTGTCGGTTACAAAGCTTTTATAAGAGATGTAAGAAGACAGCAGTCGTCTGAGGCACCTCTCACAGACAAAGAGTGCCAGTCATTCTCAAATACATCCAAGCACGTCAGCCTTCAAAACGAACTTGACCAGCTTAATGTCCAACTCAACAAGTTGTTTTTGGACAACAGAGAGAAAGAAAGAGACATTCAAGAGGTAACTTAAGAATGTTCCCATGTTTCAGTTTGATATAACAAATGATTAAATTTAAGTAATGTTTTCTTGGCAGGGAACTGACGGGGTGGAGGGTGAAATTGAATATGTGATTGAAGCATTTAATGAAAAGATGGAAGAGATGCAGGTAAACTTGGACAAATTTGGTAAAAGTCAAGGGTTGGGACTGGGGTACTACTGTATACTACTCTCTTGTCACAGGGAAGTACAAAAAAGAAAAGTAAATAAAAAATTGAGCTTGGCTGAACTCGTCATTGTGCCTTTCAGGCTGATCTGGAGGCGAGAGAGGCAGAGCTGCAACAAGATGAGGAGGAGTTGAAGAGGCTGGAGAAGCCATTCACTGCACTTGAAGAGGAGTACAACGAGGTGGTGGCAAGACAGCAGTTGGCAGAAGAAAAGATGAGAGAGGAGCAGAGGATACTGGAGCTCAAAACTAGAGCTGCCATTATGGCCCAAGCCTGGTGGAGAGGATACAGCGTGCGCAAAACCATGAAAAACAAGGGCAAGAAGAAGGCCAAAAAGGGAAAGGGCAAGAGAAAATGAAAGGTTATATCTGAAAGGAATAAGCAAAACTATATAATTTTTATGTAAAAGCTTTCCAATGTTATAGTGAACAGGTCTTGCATGTATAATAGAAACTTGATTAAATCTTGACAATAAATTACCTCTGGAGAGGGTTTTGAAGAGATTGCCATCTTGTCCTTGTCTTGGTCTCATAGATCAATACCAGCCAAGAAGAAACTGATTTGTCCATCCATATGATTTTGATTAGATAAAAGTTCAATTATGAAGACTCAAATTTGGATGCTTTTTGGAAATTAAAAAAAGACTTTCTCCAAGCACACAGCCCTCCCAGATTCTCTTGTAGTTTCCACTTTTGTCAGTCCTACTCATACTCACATCTGCCAAAACCTAAGGCAAGATTCTTTAGGTCACTGATGGTAGCCCCGAGCAGTTAAGTGGGGCATCTGGTTGTACAGTGTTGAGCAAACCTACGGCTTGGCAACATCTTACTATAAAAGTTGGTATTTACTACTGTGGATCATTGCAAAATGACTCCCTCTGCTTGAACAAATAAATAAATACAAATAAATCAACTGCTCCTCTACTGCAACCTTTTGGAATATTGTAAAAACCTTTGAATGATTGAAGGCTCAAACAGTTCATATCAATCTCTACAAAATCAATTGTCGTTCATTCGACTGAAGGTAAAAAACAGACTAAAAACAAGTCTTTTATCCTAATTTATTAAACAACAAAAGAAGAATCTCAAGAAAATACATGAATTCACTTCTTTGTGGTTTCCTCCTCCTTTGACAAGTTCTTGATCATTTCTTCTTTCTTGGCCTGAAGACGTTCTTCTCTGCGTTTGCGGGCCTCTTTCGTCTTAGTACGACGAGCTTCTGCCTGGTCACTGTTATTAGAGATAAAAGTGATTTAGAAAATACATTTACTACTCTAAACCTATAGAGCCCCAATTGGCAGAAAACATCCAAGTGGTTATGTTTTACATAGCTGTTTATCAAAATAATTTGAAATAGATGACAGGCACTTACGCGAGGAGCTTCTTGCGGGCCTTATCAGCCTTCAGTTTGTGGATGTGCTCCATCAAAATGCGTTTGTTTTTGAAGACATTACCTTTGGCTCGTAGATAGAGACTGTGGTACCTTTAAGTACAAAGAAATAGGTGACCAAAAAGCGAGATTGTGGGGGTCAGGCTAGAGTGTTTGCAAAACTGAATACTAAATTCTCATACATGTGCCGGTCAATTTTCTTTGACTCCCTGTAGCGACGAAGAAGACGGCGAAGGATCCTCATGCGGCGCATCCAGGACAGCTTCTCTGGCATACGGGCATTAGCAGTACCCTTCCTCTTACCTGCAAGAACAGAAAAAGCATTGTAACATGAAAATTGTATGTCACAGTAGGACATTACAGTGAGTTTAAATGACAACGTAGACACCCACCATAACCTGTGTGACGTCCCTTGCGGCGAGCCAAAGTGTTTTTACGACAGCGGGCACGTGAATGAACTGTCACAGGTTTTCTAATGATAAGACCATCTTTCACCAGTTTCCGAATCTGCTGGCCTATTTACCACACAAAAACAAATAAACTAATGTTAGCCTTTCAAATAGCATTAACTATCAACTGCATACACAGTTACTCACGAGAGTTTGCATTGGCAATCTCATTGGTCTCATTGGGATCCAGCCAGACTTTCTTCTTGCCACAGCGAAGGACGCTGGACGCCAAGCGCTTCTGGAGCCTGAGCATGCTGGGTACACAATCACAAAATGTTAATGTCCTTATGTCACACACTGGGTAATTCTTAGAACCAAGCGCAGAATAGTGAGCTTATAGTCACTATACTAACACATACGCTCATTTTGAAAAAAGCTAACCAATGCCAGTTTTTATTTACCAGGTTGTCCTCTGGGTTCAAAACATTTAAACGTCAGACTTAGGCACCAGTTATAATGACATAAACAAGTACAAGTGTTATGCGAGCTTTGCTTTAAGTATTAACGGTCTTAGTTAAACTAACGCAGACAACATATTGGATTGCACTGACGCCGATTGGTGTTATGTCGTGACATGTCTTACTTTTAGCTTATCGACAGGCCCGATCTATGGGTGACTTTCTTTAACTCAAATGTGAACAACTATAGAAAATGTTGTGATGTTTAAACGTTACTAATCATCAAGACAGCAAAAGGTTGAGATAAAATATAAACAACACGTTAAATGTCAAATATTTAGCTCACCTCATGGCTGCAGCTACTAGCTTGACGAAAAGGGAGGAAATAGAAAGAAGGAGCAGCAACCATTATATCCATTGTTGTAGGTGAACACCCAACCACCAGTAATAATCATTTTACTGACATTCAAGCAAATAAACATTTAACATAACTCATAATCATTTTCGTGTAGCTTTACATGCAATTTCATAGATATGACCCATAACATATTTGCCTAAATAATACAATAAAGTGTTTTTCGACCCCCACTTGAAAATATAGTGGTACGGTTCAGCAAGATGTAATGCTAATAAATGACCGTTAGAAGGCGCGCAGCATTCACGGACAGACAGAACTCAATCCAGGTTACACATTACAGATAGAAAGTGAAAACAATATTTTAGCATCTGTCCTACTCAGATTTTATTTTTATTTTTTGTGCGCTTTGATAAAAATATAAATAATAATAATAATAATAATACAAAATAATAAGAAATCTAACAACAACTCTTTTGTTAGTCTAGAAAGTAAAATTGAGCATTATAGTTTTCCCAAATGTAAACTGATTCATGGGGGGAAAGTCCATCACAGGTGCAACGATTATACATGTTTGCTATGCTGACATGTTTTGAACGAAATTGCAAAACGTGGAAACATATGATCGGCATCTTTTGCCCGGCGGCTCCAGCGCTCTCTTCTGTCTGCTGGAGGGACTACGCCACTGTCTTTCCGCCGCCGTCGCCGTACCAAAACATCAGTGCTCTGCCTCCTGTCACACTCCCGCTGCATGGCAGAGCTGTGCAGTCCGGTCAACTCCAAACGACCGACTGGCGCTGGTGCGTTAGCCCACCTGCTGCTGCGGTACCAGACGGTCGTTCGTGTGGGCTTTGTTATTTTTGAGATATGAGTCAGCGTAACACAATATTAGAGGTAAGTGAGATTTCGTTCTCGCGAGTCTGGCTGCTGCAAAGCTAATGCTAAATGCGACTCTACGCTAAATATACTAATGCCGCCGTGTGTATCGTCATGGAAACGTGGATTTATCATAAAACGCTCGCTTCACTGTGTTGACACAATTCACTTAAATTTTAATCACACGAGGCTTGCTTTAATTACATCGCTTTACGGCAGTGCATTGACATTGAAGTACGGGAGGACCTCATTCAATGTTAACACTAGCCCCCTTCGCATAAGGTCAGGCTAAATGGGGTTTCATTGAAAGCATGAGCGCTTCGTAAAGGCGCACTAAAGTCACATTTTCCTCATGTGTTTGTTCAATGCATTCCCAGCCAGTGTGTCCAGGAAAGGTAATGCATATGCCACGTTTTTTGTCTCAACACTGCAGACTTTAAATTTAGATACTGTAATATGAAGCGATGAAAATCCCCTTCGGACAAACAACACGGTCAGCTAGCCTGGTTAGTGCCATTGTTGTCTCCACAGCTAGTTATCTCCACCGACCATCTGTCACACGGACCTCTTGAGTTTGACCCATTTACCGCAGAAAGCCCTGAGTGTATGAGACGGATTAACCTACTGGCCATGTTTTTGTAAAACATAGAGATATTAGCTTATCTTGGCATTGGGTTACGAAGGTTATTTTCAGTTACTGTGTACGAAAGATACAATCATAATCAATCCTCAGTAACGGGGATAAAAAAACGTTGGTTATCAATGTTTACACGGGAAGAACAATCCTGCCACAGCCTGCCTTATCAATACTGTTTTTTAGTTAAGAATTGAATTTAGTTAAGAAAAGAAAGCCAAAGGTCTAAGACCCCCTTATGTTCCACCATGGTCACTCCACTGAGAGGTAGGCTACTCTCGGTCACTGGCCCATTGAAAACCCAGCAATCCTCATCAGTGTGCGTTTCACCTCACCAGCATCTGAACAGCGACTGGACAATGGCTCAAAGTCCATTCATTCATAAGGGCTACTACTCGGAGTGAGCCAGGTATGTGTGTTTGTGCAGAAACGTGAATGCCTCACTATGTCCCTGAAAAGCTCAGTTATAGACTGCCTATTATCCAACTGACACACTGTTTTCAGTGTTGGGTGTGAGAGTGTTCATTCATAAAATGACTCACTCCAAATTCATGGAACCGTTGGTGTTTCTCTGCACCTTGTTCCTGCTTTGATGGGTGGATAAGTAATCTTCACAGTGTGTGAAGTGAAGATCCAACTTGAGGAAATGTTGTGAACGATGCTACTTGAAAGTCATTAAGCAACTGTGTTATTTAAATTACGACGGTGAATTACTAAGCTTTGTGTGTCAGGAAGCAAAAGGAAATCTTAGGTTAACATCTAGAGTTGCACAACAGATTTTTTTAAGGATAGGAGTGCCATTACATAGCTATAACATGTTCAGTCTGGGCGTGTTAAGGGTCCGTACTTGGTGTGGTTGTCATTTTTTAATCACATTAAAACTGAGCCAAATCATGGTAAAACAATGTAACCCTTTACTTTATGATGTTTCTTTTTTAAAGCTTCTCAACATCAACTTCAAAACCAACCAACTGACTTTTGTTTTGTAAAAAGAACTTTTTACCATAGCTGTCATTGCTGTAGATATTTTAAGACACTTTCTGAGAAAACAAGTCTTTTGACGGCTGGGAATTATTATGGTTAAAATCTAATTTCAGTGAAAAAAGCACACTAGGTTTTTGTTTGAATCATCCATCATCTAACCAAATCTCCTCCTATGTGTAAACCAAAATAGGAGGAGGAGACTGTTTTGTTGTGACAGCTTGTATGTCAGTGTAAATTTCCCAATCTTTGGACAGCTTGTCTTTACTTTTGTTTTTATCTTGTAACAAATGGTTTTCAGTTGAGCACAAAAGTACCCATGTAAATGAGTCACTGTGGCAACCCCTAGAAGAAAGGGAGCAACCTAAATTGACTTTCATATATTATTATTGAATTAACCTTAATAATTGTTTACAGCTTACCAGCTAGTGGTGCCTGCTCTCAAAGTAAAGGACAGTGGACATTATGGAGCTGTCGGACGGCCTTCTGCTGCAGGTCAACAACGGGGAGCAGTGGTGTAACCACTGGAAGCACCCCAGTGAAGACTCGGTAAGTCTTGTGGTTTTGTTTGAGTAATTAGATTTTTATACCTTAACTTATTAATGCTGGTATGTTTGTATGTGTAACAGGACCGCAGCACCAGCCCCTCAGTCCTGCGCTGTGTTACCACCACTTGGAAGGAGGGTCTACTCAACAGAAAGAGACCTTTTGTGGGACGCTGCTGTCACTCCTGTACACCGCAGAGCTGGGTAATGTTACACTAAAGCTAATTAACTTTAACAAGAGGATAATGCTGAGCCACGTGCAAGTCCAAGTTGTTGTGATGTGCAAGTCCATTTGTTGTAATGAAAAGAGGTGATAGGAATAACAGGGAGAGTAAAAGTACATGCCAGTAGTAATACAGTTGCATTCAAAATAATAGCAGTGTGTCCATCAAATTCAGTAAATCTCCAAATACTTATTTTAGCCTTTATTTTCACACATGGGAATGCATTGAGGACACTGGTCATTTTATTTCATGCCAAAACATAAACCAAAAATTATCAAATTTGTTACTACTTTACAGAAAGTGAAGAAAAAAGGAACATTAGGCAGTGTAAAAAACAGCAGTGTCTGCACTTCTTATCTAACAAGCTCAAACATTTACTGTATAAACTGAAAAATGCTTTAAGATTTTTCTTTCCCGTGGATCTCTGAAGTAATATTTAGTTGTATAACCATGGTTTGGAGAACTGCTCTTCATCTGTGATGCATGGAGTTCACTAGCTTCTGGCAGGTATTGCAGCCCAAGATGATTGGACTACATTCTCCAATTCCTCCACATTTCTTGGTTTGGCCTCAGAAACAGCATTTTTAATGTCACCCCACAAGTTTTCTATGGGGTTAAAGTCTGGATTGTGCTGGCTACTCCATAACATTAATCTTGTTGGTCCTGAACCAAGATGCTGTTCTTTTATTGGTGTGTTTTGGGTCATTGTCTTATTGAAACACCCATTTCAATGGCATTTCCTCTTCAGTATAAGGCAACATAACTTCTTGAAGTATTTGGATATATTTAAACTGATCTATGATCCCTGCAATGTGATAAATAGGCCCGGCACCTTAGTATGAGAAACATCCCCATATCATAATGCTTGCTCCACCAGGCTTCACTGTCTTCACACTGTCCTGTGGCTTGAACTCAGTGTCTGACAAACTGTCTGCGGCTCCTAGATCCAAAAAGAACAACCTTACTTTCATCAGTCCACAAAATGTTGTGCCATTTCTCTTTATGGCAATTGTAACCTCTTCAGGACGTCTTTTTTTTTTTTTTTTTTTTACAGCTTTGCCGGGGCTTGTTGCTGGATTCTTGGCTTCACAAAGGCATCTTCTAATTGTTACATTACTCAGGGGTATTTTTAGATCTTTTTAATCTGCTATTTTGGCTCTTCTTTGGTCCATTTAAATGGTAGTTTTTTGTTTTCTTCCACATCTTTTAGGTTTTGGTTGCCATTTTAAAGCATTTGAGAACATTTTACCCAAGCGGTCTATAATTTTCTGCACTTCTTTATATGTTTTCCCCTCTCCAATCAACTTTTTAATCAAAGTACGCTGTTCTTTTGAAGAATGTCTCAAACAACCCATTTTGCTCAGATTTTTTGAGAGAAATGCGTTATAACCAGCCTGAACATCATGTACTGCCTTTGTCTTTTCATAAGGGACCGCTGTTTAAGACCTCTGATAGCACACCACACTGCTATTATTTTGAACAGGCCCCTTTCAATAGTTATTCAAATAAAAATAATTAGCAGCATGCTTGCTTTTCACAACTGTTGGGTCTATATATATATAATTTTTTTTTTTTTTTTTTTTTTTTTTTTTTTACAAAAACAGTGATTGTTTTTCTTTGTGATGTTGAACACAACTGTATACAATAATACAGCCACAAGGGTCAGAAGCCAATGTACGCTTTGTGCCGGTCCCTACCCCGGACGAATGAAGAGGGTTTGCTTTAGAAAAGGCAACTGCCATAAAACCTATGCCAAATTAAATATGCAACTAACTGCACACTAGGAGGCAGATGTTTTGCTGTGGCGAGCCTCATTCCTCCAATTAAAAAGCCAATTAGAGGAAGTCTTCAACAAACTTTAATGCTATATAACACACATATAATTCAGCTTTTGCATTAGATAAGACACATGACAGTAGAAGGTTCTCAATATATGTTTAGATGATTTTACACCATTATCTTAATTTACTATTGCCTGTAAATTTAAAAATGAATATATAGTGTATTTGTATATTGTTTTTCTTGTACACTTTTGTGTTTTGTAATTCAAGTTTTATTATCATGTTTTAAAGTTGGTTTGGTTGCCAGGAGTGAGATTTGTCACAATCTCTTCAGCCATTTACCCTCCAGCAGTCTTAAATGAAATGTCATTTGAAAGATTATTTTGTTTGGCCTTTGTGTGATATTTACAGAAATATTGGTAAAGCGAAGCTGATCAATCTAAATCCTCTTTCTGTTTGTGTTTCAGGAAAGGCTGTTCAATACCAGCATTCCTTCTCTGGGACTGCGGAACGTAATCTACATCAATGAGACCCACACCAGGTACACTACTGTGCAAGTTTTAGGGAGGAGTGAAAATGCTGTTCACAGAATTGTATTTTTTATTTTTGTTATGAAGATTTCAGGAAAGGTCATGGGCCAAGGACAAATTTATTTATTTCATTGTGGTTTCAGATCACTGTTTAGATCCAGGAGTCTATTTTGAGATTCGAAAATGTTAACTTCAGTCACTAAAAGAACAAATGATTTGTTTTAATATGTTATTTACCATTTTGAGATTTGTTTTGATTTTTTTGTGAAAAAATGGAAAAGAGCATTTGTCCCTGGACAAGAAGTTTTTGAGTTTGTATAACTTTACCATTGCGAGAAAGGACCAGTGCCTTGGCAGAGGTCTACTCTTTCTGAGTGCTTCTAGTTAAGATTTTTTTTCTTTTTTTCAAATTTTAGTTTTTTTGTACATTGATACAGCTTTCTTTGTTCATAGCCTATGTTAAAATCCTAATACTTTTGCACAGTTCTGTAAATTAAGCAGTCTTTACGGAAGAATCTCTCAGGATCTGATGCTGTGCCAACAATAAACCAGTCACAAATTATGCCTGGTATGAACTTTTAAAATTTCTTAATGTTCCTGGTTGTCTTCCACTTGCCTCACACACCTCGGCTTCTGACAGCTGGTAAATTACACGGTCCAGTCAATCATTTAGGTGCCTGATAGTACAAGTCTACCCAACAACCTGTGTATAATAAATGGCTTTAAGACAAGCATCGTTCTGTGGAAAGCTACACAGATGAATTATTCACAGTGTTTGTCAGAAGACACCAGTAACTGACCTCAAGAGGCTAAACCAAACAAGATGGCAGTAGTATCTTGAACCTTTAACAAATAATGCTAATAATATAATGCTTAGATGTGTTGCTCTTGTGTGCAGGCAGAGGGGCTGGTTGGCGCGCATGCTGAGCTATGTGCTGTTTGTCATGGAGAGGGACGTCAATAAGGACATGTTCCCCAGAAATGTGGTGGACAATGTGCTCAACAACAGCAAGTAGGTGTCGGTGTAATCTAATACAACCACATCTCAGAGTGTCATGGCTCACAAACTTACAAACCATATGTGGTTAAACAAAAGGAGTGTGGTCTGAGTGCATTTGGAGTCATTATAAATGCAAATAGGATTCATAACTGCTGAGATGCAAATGAATGCCAAACAGTGTCTGGAATAAAAATTATCAATATAACATATCAGAGTCTGGCCAAATTGTTCCAAACCTTAGGAATGGATTTTATGGGATACTTTATTTAGATGGCAGTTAAATTTCTGTGTTTTATTAATTTGTCTGTAAACCCTAACCCTGCTTGCCTTTCAGCGTGTGAGATTTTTTGGAAAAATATTTCCTTCTCCAGTTTATTCACTCTGACAAAAAGTTTCAAGCAGGAAAAAAACATTTCTGCTTCTAAAATATTATAAATATATGATTAAATATGTGTATTATTTGCATGCATCCTAGGGTGGAGAATGCTATAGAGCAGGTAGCCACAGAAATGGATGCTGCCAACTCAGCTGGAGCTGCCAGTAAAGTGAAGCAGAAAGCCAGATCCTTTCTCCAAGAAATGGTGGCTAGTGTTTCACCAGCTTTTATCAGGTATCTCACACATTCAGAAATTGCATGTCTTTCAATTCCAAGATAGCAATGTATTATAAGTAGGGCATGTCTTCTTTGTTTTTTAGGTTGACAGGCTGGGTGCTGCTGAGGCTGTTCAATGGCTTTTTCTGGAGTATTCAGATCCACAAGGGCCAGCTCGAGATGGTCAAGAAAGCAGCTACAGAGGTCGCAAGCATTTTTAAAATGCTAATATCTGAGTGATAATAACCCATATTATTTTATTTTAAGAGTTAAATAATTTTGGTCTTGTCTCTGCAGCAGAATGTGCCCATGGTCTTCCTCCCGGTGCACAAATCCCACATCGACTACCTGCTCATCACTCTGATCCTGTTCTGTCACAACATCAAGGCACCACACATTGCTGCGGGAAACAACCTCAGCATGCCAATCCTCAGGTATAAGACGCTGGATTTGATCTAGTTTGAACAAAGTCGACAGTACAGTAGTAACAACCCCCTAAAGGTAGACAAGACTAAAATATAATATAGATGTTGGTGAGGTTTCTTCAAATTGTAGCTAATGATTCAGTTCATAGGTTATCTGCCATAGACCGATTAGTAACTCCTCTGGCAGTTGGGTAGAAGGAGTTCATCTCAGAAGTCCATTGGCTGCTCTCTCTTGTTCAAAACCCAAATGGAAGGGATCATCTAATTATTGCAGGCAAAAGTGATGGTCCAAATTGTTCTAAATTATTCTAGAATTGGTGCAGCCATCTGAATGTAATGAGGAATTAAATGATCAATTAATTTATTTTCCAGCACCCTGATCCGTAAACTGGGGGGATTTTTCATTCGGAGAAGAATGGAGGAGACGAGTGATGGGAAGAAAGACATTTTGTACAGATCTCTTTTACATGCCGTAAGTCTCATACTTTTGTAACAACTCTAGATGCAGTAATTGGCTGTAATATTACTTTACTTTTAAGCATGAGTGATCATGCAGGCTTAAGAAAAGAGAAGTGCAAATTATCTAAGTAACTGCTGCCAGTTATCAGCTCCAGACAATTACACTTGTGTGGTTACCACCTGTCAAATCTACTATTTGCCATAGTAATTCGCAAACACAGTCATTGTCACTTTTTAGTAAACCGTAAATAGCTAAAACTAATATAAATGTCTGTTACCTTTACATAAATGTTTAACCAAAGATCTATTTCAGGACAATGCTTCCTCTAAAATTTGTCTCACCAAAGTGCAGCTGTGTATATTCTCTTGACAGCATGAAGCCGTCACACAGCATGACTTCTCTGGCACGTGCCATTTCTGTCTTTATGAGGGTCAAATAGTTCACTCATTTTAAACATGCATCCGGGTTAAATAAAGCTGCAGCTGCACAAGCTGTACTTAGGCCTAATAAATGTTTATTTTTAAGAGATTGATGAAAAACACAGGCTCTACCAGGTGTGTTGTTCATGTATATTCTATATTTTTACATCAATGTCTGTGTTTTCTCTGCAGTACACAGAGGAGTTACTGCGACAGCAGCAGTTTTTGGAGGTGTTTCTGGAGGGGACGCGTTCTCGCAGTGGTAAAGTGTTTCCAGCAAGGGCAGGCATGTTGTCTATTGTGGTTGACTCTCTGTGTAAAGGGACCATCTCAGATGTACTGGTGGTGCCAGTGGGCATCTCCTACGACCGAATTATTGAAGGCAACTACAACAGTGAGCAGCTGGTAAGGGCTTTGACACTACCCACTGTGTTATTAAATATCAGGATTAAAAAAACTTAGGTTTTAGGATTGAGAGTTTAAGGCAAATCTATAATGTAATATGTTCATGTTATAATCTAACTTTAATATTTTTCCAGGGCAAGCCCAAAAAGAACGAGAGCTTGTGGGGAATAGCATGTGGTGTGTTCAGGATGCTGAGGAAAAACTATGGCTGTGTCCGAGTGGATTTCATTCAGCCCTTTTCTCTCAAGGTCAGTCATTGTATTTACTCAAAACAAGTAAAACCGATGTTGAACTGAATGAAATAAATCTTGGTTATGTTGATAATTGATTTTTTTTTTGGCGCATACACACAAAGTATCAGAAAAGCTAGAGAAAAATAGCAAATTGTAATCTATTTTCTAATGTTATTGTTAATTCTAATGTTAATTGTTTATTTTTGTGCTAAAGTTGTGTATTTGGTCCATTGCAGGAATACTTGGAGACCCACAGAAGCCGGCACATCCCACCGCCTCTTTCCCTCGAACACACCTTGATGCCTAGCATCATATCAGCTCAGTATGTTCTCTCACACGATGCCTGTCTCTCAACATAGCGTCACTAATCCATACACAGTGTGTTGTAATATGCTAACGCATCTTGTTCAAAGTCACCTTCAACATGCTGTTAACAAATATTACTCTGCTTTTAACATCAGGAGGGATCAGTAGTAACAGTGGCCAATCCTGTTTAGCGCTGTCTCTTCATAAAAATCGGCAGTCACACAATATTGTTAGGCACTCAAGAAGGGTTTGCAGCATCAGCTATAGAGGTCAAAGGTGTCATACAGCACATATCAAATACCATAACAACTGAAAAAATGCTAAATACATGTATATGTAGATTATATAGTACAAACAACATTATCTAAAAAGGCATTGCATTGTCCATTACATAACAGTTAAAAAGTTTGAAAAAAGCAGTAAGTGAGGAAGAATATAAAGGTGACAAAAGAAACTCAACCTTCCTCAGTAACAATTCAAGTTTCCACCCTGCCGCATTCTTGGTTGATTACATTACATTATTTGTAACCTAACTTCTGAATGACTACAAGGAAATACCTGAAATGTATTTGTCAGGTGTTAGAAAGCGCAAAGAGCTATGCAAAGCTTGCTGAGTTGGCATTTTTCCCTTCAGGCCTGACGCTGTGCTGTTTGAAGGTGAAGGTGATGATCAGGAGAACAGAGAGCTACCTGATGACATCTTTAGACGACATCTTATCAGCAACCTGGCCAAGCATGTTCTCTACAGTAAGATGAAGATAGTGCTAAACTCCATTATGTCAAACTGAAACCATACCTGTATTTTTCTCTTGACACTTCAACTTGTCATTTTACACTTTTAAATATACAAACCAATTAAGCATAACATTATGACTTGCCTATTACTGGTGGTCATAATGTTATGTGTCTAATATGCAGCCCCATACACAGCCGTCTATGATGCACTGCGTATGACATCTTTCACTTCATCTGGCACTGGTCATACTCATAATATTATACCTGTTTGGTGTAATTTCTGCCTTATCCGGGTCACACAGTTACTATTCAATGAAATAAACAACAGCATCAGTCTATTCCTCTCACATCACTTAGGGCCTTTTTTTTTTTTTTTTTTTTTTTTGCTTCAGAAGACCACAACACAAACCGGTTCTCCCCAGCTCTCTCAACTGCATTCTCCTCCATTTTTTTTTTTTCACCCCTCAGCCAATCACAAAGCTTCCAGAAAGATGGCATGTTGTTTCCAGCCAATAGGATGAAAGGGAGGAAAGAGAAGCAGGACGGGGTGGAATGCATCACCAGTGTAGCTGCTCACAAATGTAGTACACTCCAAACCTGAACTACAATACCAGGAGGATGAACTCTAGTAACCCCTGGCAATAAAATCCTGACATAGTTTAGATTCATAATGGAGACAAAGTTTATTAAGGATTATAAGATTTAGGCAACGGTATGGATAAAAAGAAAACACAGATGCATCTAAAAAAAAAAAAAAAGAATTTTAGAAGTTAAATTTTCAAGCATTTTAAAACTTTTATTGTGATTGTTATGATGCTTACGTAATGTTCAAATTTTATAAGATTTATAAATAAATGCTTGAAAATGTTTTACTTTGTGTATTAAATCTGTATAATAGATGTGTTACATCTTTTCTAGATTTTTTATTTCCAGGATATTCAATTTTTTAAATGCTTTTGAACTATATATATCTTGTTACATGTGTAAATGTCAGAAATGAATCTAGTTGTTATGAAACCTAACTCTTTCAGTTTGTTAGCAGATTTAAGTTTTAAGTTCCTATTTTGAAAGTTTGCCCGAACACTGCTCTCCATCTGTGCTTTTACAACGTATCCTCTGGGTATTTTCTTTCACAGCGGCTAATAAATCATCAGCCATCATGTCCACGCACATTGTCGCCTGCCTGCTGCTCTACAGACACAGACAGGTAAGGCCAGAAATCTGTCATCTGTTAACAAATCACTGCTCTTTTTTGTTCCTTTTCTCTTATTCCTAAGATGCAACTTTTGCTACTGTCAGCATCTGCATGTTAGTGAGCTTCTGCCCCCTACAGGCTCAGTTATGGAAATGAGTAACAATAAAATCTAAAGTTAAAATTACTGAAGTTGCTTGTTCTGGCAAAGTTGCACCAAAAAGTTTCCACATCTGCTTCTATGGAAAATAATGGATTTGTTGCACTTTGTCATCAGGGGGTGGCGCTGTCTAAACTGGTGGAGGACTTCTTTAACATGAAGGAGGAGATCCTGTCCCGGGACTTTGACCTCGGGTTTTCGGGGAACTCGGAGGACGTGGTCATGCGTGCGCTCCATCTCCTGGGGAACTGTGTCAATGTGACGAGCAGCTCAAATCGTAATGGGGAGTTCACGATCGCGCCAAGCCAAACTGTAAATGCGCTTTTTGAACTGAACTTCTACAGCAACGGCCTGTTTCATGTCTTCATACCTGATGCAATCATCGGTTGGTCTTCTTTGAATTGGATAATAACATCCCATACATTATTGTACTCCTCTAACTAAAATTCTTTTTTGTTCCCAGCATGCAGCATCCTGGCTTTGCAGAGGGAGCTTTTGGTGGAGTCTGAGTCTCTGCAGCATGAGAGCCCGTGCAATCTACTTCTCAATCAGGAGCGGCTGATTCGAAAAGCTGCTGGACTGTCCCACTTCCTCATCAATGAAGTGGCTGTGGCACCTGTAAGTCCTGTCCTGTGTAAACAACATGTGTCGTGCTGAAACTGAGATACTTCCCATTTCGTGAAAAATAGTAGCTAATTTTGTAATTGATGGCAATAACTCTTCTCAGAAAAGTTAGGACAGAGGCAGCAAAAAGTAGCTGACAAAAAAATCTGCCTTTCCAAAATGCCACGTTTATACAAAGTCATATTACCACACAAAATGTTTCAAAATTCTGCTCCAGCTTTTTTTTATTTATTTTTTTTTTATGTAGCACTTACTTCCAGATTTTTGTTGCCCCTGTCTCAATTTTTTTGAGATGTATTGCTGTCACAGAGTTCAAAATGAGCTATTCTTCTTTATTAAATAGTAAAACATTTGTGTTTGCAAATCACTGCTTTCTATGTTATTTACACTTTTAGAATTTGGTTTGTAAAACTATGACTATACAGGGTTTGTACAGTCATGGAAAACTGGAAAAGTGATGGAATTTTCAAACGCAATTTCCAGACCCTGGAAAAGTTTTGGAATTTTATATTTTGGTGTAAAGTTTTGGAAAGGTTTTGGAAATGTAAACAGTCTGAGTAACATTCGACCACTACTAGTTAAACCTGCGGCAGCCTGCCTAGATGATTACTTTATATCTTAATTTACTTTTTAAAAATGTGTTCTGAACCAACTTACTAAACATAATTATCTTTTAATCACTGGTGTGTAAGCTATAAGTCAAATTTGTTGAACAATATATTTCTGGGGGAAGAGCCCCAAAAGTTTCTAACCCATCACACTTGACATTTTGAATATTTATAAGTTGTTTCAGTCATCCAGCTCTAGGAAATTTAGTCAAAAGTTTTGGAAAAGTCATGAAAAATTCTTGGTTAAAAAAAAGTGTATGGACCCTGTACATAACTATTTGTCTGTCTGTCACTTAATTAAATCTTAAAAATGTTCTGCTTCTTGTCTTGGTCCCGCAGCCGTGTGTGACAATTTACCAGGTTTTCCTTGATGCTGTGATGAGGCTGATCCAGTATGGAGTTCTTTATGTGGCAGAGGTCGGTGAACAGATGTTGCCAAAAGTCAGGGTTATATATTTTTTTACATAAAATGCTTGTTAGCTAAATGACTATCTGCACGTCAGGAGGACCAAGAAGAACTGAGCCCAAGTCCCACTGAGGAGCCATGGCCCAAAAAGTTTCCTGAACCACTTTCATGGCGAAGTGATGAGGAAGATGAAGACAGTGATTTTGGAGAAGAGCAGAGAATTCGTTACCTTAAGGTCTGACATTATTAAACAAAATGAGTAACTATTTCCACTCGAGTAAATGGTACAATAATAGTCTTTGTCCACTTCCTTGTGTTTGAACAGGTGAGCATTTCAGCAGAGCATCAGGAGTTCTTTGTCTTTCTTCAGCGCCTGCTCAGTCCAGTGCTGGAGGCCTACAGCGGGGCAGCCATCTTTGTCCACAGTCTGAGTCAGCCCACGTCCGAGTCCGAGTTCACGCTCAGGCTCTTCAAATACCTGCTCACACGCACAGAGAGGGGAGTGGCAGCTTATGGTAAGAAATTATTCCTTATTAACTAGATCTAAAACTAAGATTAGATTTTTAAGAACATTGTTTTGCTTTTCCAGGAGAGAGTGCCACTCATTATCTGGCTAAGAATACAGTGAAGACATTCAAAGAGCTTGGGGTAGGAGTAGAGTCTATGAAGTGTTGAAACGGCTGTACAATTCTTCATGTTTGTCTGACGTCTACTGTTGTTTGTCCTAGGTCCTAAAGGAGAGAAAAGAGAACAAGGTTACGACTTTGGAGCTGAGCAGCACTTTCCTACCTCAGGCCAACCGTAACAAACTCCTGCAGTACATTTTAGGATTCACCCTACTGTGAACGGGACATCCTCCACCTCCAGCTCAGATCACCCTCCAATCAAGGGCTTCTTCTGGTTACTCCTAAAACAATCCCAGGTGCTACTCTGTGGAAAGCTTTACCAGGAAGTGCCTTTAAGCAAAATCCGCTAGCAGTTAGCTGTTAGCTGAAAAAGACTTGAAGCTGTCTTCCTTTTTTATTTTCAGTCCACAACTTGCCGACGTAGAACTGTAGTACGACTTAGTTAGTCATAAGGTTTTAATATCACACATATACTTAAGCAGGTCAGTAAATTATATAATTTTTACAGCAGAACAAACCAACCAAGCTGCATTTGGTCTATATAAGATGAATAGAAAATATGCATTAGCATCATATTACACAGACAACAATCAGATGTTAATTTAAAAGTAGTAAAATATTTTATTCACTAGTCTAATATATCCTACAAAATAAGAATTTGACAACTGTGTAAAATGTGAACGATGTCTACCATTTATATCTAAAATCATGTACAATTACAGGTAACCTTAACTAATATTTTGATACAAAATGTACCTGTGCTGCATAGTTAACCCAGTCTAACCTACGAGAATCAAGTTATTTCAAAGTGCTTTCAAACCATGAATATCTAAGTGCACTCATTTATCACATAGGTTTTATTAGCATTAGAAAAAACACACTCTGAAATGAATGTTGCACATCAAAAACCAGCCATTGTCATCATCACTCAGAAACCGTTTGGTCATGCCTTTCAGGGGAAGCATTTTCTCTCTCTCCTCACTCTGTGCAGAAGCCTTCACCGCGCCACTAAATCTGAATCTAAAGTGCAGGTCAGCCGTGTTTTGCTTTTATCTGGAAGGTTGACGTTGATAACAATAGTGCAACAGACTGTCTTTGTGGTACACCGTCTGGAAACTTGAAGAAGAGTATGCCTTTCTCTTTTTAGATGTTTACTTTTTGATACACTGCTGTAGATTACACATTCAGAAGCAACTCTTAACACACACTTAGGTTTTCATGTTCAACATTTAAAACAGGTTTAGGACAACAAGTCAATCTAAAACTGTATTATGTCTGTCCGTGGCTGAACTGAATCGCAGTTGTACAATACCCAGGAAAGCATATTTTTTTTACGTATAATGTTTTTGTTTTTGAGGTAGTTAGCCATTGACCCATAAAGGAACCAGCTTGTTGAAGTGTTGAGAAATGGCACCGTATGTCCAACTAGGAAAGGCTGAATGAAAAGTGAGATTTCCTGCAATATGTGATACAAATTGACATAACTGTGCTAAAATTGATCAAAAACACTGTCGTTTTTTTCAAACTTTATTGAAGATTCCTGCCTATTTTCCTGTGGTTTTCACATCTATTTATTGACAAAAAGACAAGCATGTTGAAGAAAAGAAAAGTATGTTATTTAAATGAAACAAAGTGATGCACAAAAGCTTTTTTATACTTAAGCTAGGAAAGAAAGTGAAAGCATTTCTGAGCCTACATATCCCTATTTGCCCAAACCAGTTCTACCACCACATGCAGCATGTTTTACTATGGCTGCTTTTAGTTAGCAGCTCTTGTATGTACTGTCAATTGTATTTTGCAGTCTATGGAGTGAATAGTGAGCAGAAAGATAGCAGTTTGTAAGTTGTTACCTCTTGAATGTATCTTATTTGTCCCCATAAAAGGTCATTGTAATATTGTTGGATACTGATGGTACTATATGATCTAGTTTTACAATGGGATGTTGCTATTTACTTTGCATTTCTGACATCCCACTCTGTAACTACTGTATGTAGGGTTATGGCCTGTGTTTGTGCAGCAGGCGCCTTTATAATGCACTGTAGTATTATTTTTGGTTGTGTAGATCTTTTTCAGTTTTTCTTTTGTGCATGTTGCAGTTAATCTTGTGTGAGAATCGATGTAGATTTTAAGTTAAAAAAAAAAAGACACGAAGATGGACTTGTAACAATGAGAAGAATCACCAGCTTCTGGAGATGTCATACTTTTGTTTTTGCTTTTTCGAAGCAAAGCACAATTGGCATTATGACATGTAGTTTTTAAATAAATGAATGATAGATTAACAAAACAACAAGACTTTTTTGTCTTTATTTGTTTGATGTGTTGTTTTGACTTGAAGAAGAAGGCTGGTTTGTTACTGCAGCTCATGGGAGGACACCAGAAGAATATTTAAAGGGCTGAGAAGTACTGAGGCAGTGAAGATAATGAAGTCTAAGGCAAAAGGACAAGTGTGCATCCTTCTGCCCAACAAGCAGCACCTGGACTGTACTGTTGAGGTGAGTGGAGATTTATTATTTTTATGACAATATTGTAACTTTTACTTATTTTACTGGAATAAAATCATGAGACAAAATAAGATATTAACAATGACATATTGTTCATTAAAGCATGTGTTCATTAAGATCTAACATCAAATGGTATTGTAATGAAATATGTGGTCTTCAGCTGGTCAGACTGAGGGATCCAATATTAACACCTTGCAATTTATATGTTTATCATCTTCCACTTATTTGACTTGGGAGTTGTGAATTTTGTAGTAAAAAAAGTTAAAGTTCTTTTCTAAATTATTTGACTATCATTATGACACTTGTAATATAAATATTATTATTATTATTTTTTTTTTCATGTAACAAAAACATTATTTTATTTTCAAATAAGCTGAAAATTGAAACTATATTTAACCTCCCTGCTACCCAATAGTTGTTTTGTTGTTGGCTAAAATAAACAGTTTAAAAATTATGTTATAAAGTGCGTTTTAGCAAATTAGTTTCTGTGTGACTTCTTGTGTTCAGTTCAAAGCTAAAGGCCAGGACGTGTTGGACATGGTGTTGGAGCAGCTTGAGATCAGCCGTCTCCAGATCTTAGGTCTGGCTGTACTCAGAGGTCAGTACAAGCCTAAGTGGGAGGGTAAAGGATAATGTTTTTAATTAATCTACTGGGGAATCTAAGGAGGAAATGCTGACTTAACAAACCAGCAGTAGACCGTAGGCTGTGTGTTTTTCTTGTAGAAAATGAATACCTCTTCATTGATTTGGAGCAAAAGATAGTCAAGTATTTTGGCAAAAGTTGGAGAAGAGCATCTGGGAAGATGGTGAGACATATTCTTTTATTTTACCAATAATTTACAAAATGATACACATAATGACATTGTGTCTTCACTGACTTTAAAATATTGCAGGGCACATCCATCTTATTTCTGCGAGTGCAATACTATGTAGACAGTGGTCGGCTGATACCGTAAGTTTTGCACTGATTATTATCTTGGTATCACGAGTGGTGGACAATAACTGGATACACAAGTAAATGGTTTTAATATATCATGATGTGGGTTGAGTAGAAGCAGTACAAATAAAAATAGTGGTAACAGTAGTAGTGGTGATAGTAGTAGCCTAGTTATAGAAGCAGTAGTAGTGATAGTAGTAGCAGTTGCAGTAATAGTACTGATTTTGTTGTGTAATAATAAAATATTTTAAAGGATACTTGTACTTTGAGTAATGTTATTTTAAAGTTAACATTACTTTTGCTTGAGTATAGATTTTTAGATTTTTTTTCACAACTGAATATCACATACCCTTTTACAAAATCATAGGCAAGAGCTCATCAACTGAACTATCTTCATTTATATCAGCCTAAACAGTGATGAAGAATACAAAAAAGGCTTCACTTGTGCTAAGTAAATTTGCTTTGTTGAGCTAAATTATTACTGCTTTGATTACCTAAGAGCAAAAGCTCTCCTAAAGTTAGCCAAATGGACACTTAAATCAAATGCAATATCTAAAAACAAACAGCGCATCAGTGGCCCAGCGCTGATTGATTTCTTGTTGTTTTCAGAAGCAGCCGAGAGTTGCAGCTCTGCTACACCGAGCTGCGACAGAAGGTGCTCCGTTCCCAGAGCTGCCATCAGGAGACTCTCTTCTTCCAGCTGGCATGCCACGCTCTCCAGGCCCAAGTTGGAGATTTGGAGATCCAAGACAGAAAACACAAACATTACTTTCTTCCTGAAGATTATTTCCCCTCCTGGGTAAAAACAGTCACACAATCCTGGCCTAGTTTTGTTTATTAGGGTTATATTTTATGTGTTTGAGTTGTGTTCAAAGCTCATAAAACGAAGAGGAAGAGACTACCTGCTCCAGCACTGCCCGGGGTTACATGAGGAACTGAGAGGTGTGTCACATAGAGAAGCTGTCCTGGGGTTTGTGAGACTGGCCAACACAGTGGAGGATGTGCCAATCACTATATACAGGATGAGACAGGTCAAGTTAGACATTTATTTCTTTTGTACAATTATACATTTGTGTTCATTTTCTATATTTTATTGTGTAGGAAAAGAAAAACATGAAAAAGTCCATCCTTTTTGGTGTAGGTCCAAATGGAGTTTGTATTTATCAGGTGGGTCAAACAAAGTGGCAACAAACTGAGAAGCAGGTCTCACTAATGCAGGTCTGAGTGTATATATCTAATTGTTAAATCTAGTGAATAAAAGAGTGTCACCTTGGCCATGATCCAGGGAGTTCCCCAGCCCATAGTTGCTGGCACTCCACTGGAGAAAGACTCAATACAAATACTTAGTGTAGAGGTCTATTTAAGCCAATTTTTTGAGTCAGCCCACCTTCACCTCAACCCCTATTTTGTTTCTATATTCAAGGATATTTATTCTCTGCTCCAGCTCCTTGTAGGAATCTCTGCCATTTCTTGACCCTGGCATTGACCTTATTACTAATTATTTTTTAAAACGTATAAAGTTAACCCATGTCTGTTGTAATTATGGATTGTTATACTGTAGTTATTTTCACATTTTAAGTTGTCAAATTAAATTACAACATTAAATTGTTCAGGACGTGGAAGGGAAGCGCTGTCTCTTGCATGAGTTTTCTTGGACAGATATGGAGCACGTCACTTTCCAGGTGACTCTCGTTGCACTCAACATCCACACATAGGCTTAAACTCTGGTCCATCAGTCATCCATATGCTTTTGTTCTGTTTTTCTCCATGCAGGGCTGCAGGTTTGAGATCTATGCAGTGGGCTCTCTGTGCCTCCCCAAGCTGGTGTTTTACAGTCAGTCCGCCCTCCACTCCAGGCTCGTCCTGAAGCACCTCAGGGACAGTCACCACTTCACCATCACTGTCAGAGACGCACTGAGCCACGTCCGACAGATGGAGGAGATTCAGGGTCAGCGGCTTCAGAGGGAAACCCTGTGGGAATTGGATATTTCAAATATGAAGCAAATACAAAAACTGCAGATGGTTTTATATCACATATAGTGCATAAATTATTGCAGTTTGTGGTTAGGGAAGAGTGTGTAATGTAAGGAAAAAGTTATGTTTTGTCTGGTAGTTTGTTAGTCTGTTAGCAAAATCATTTTCAGGAAAGGTTGGTAATAGGCCAAGGAATAAAATGATTTGCTTTAATTTCGATCCAAAACACGGTTTGGATTGTTACTATTGTGAGATAGGGCCAGACATACCAAAAAACAGTCACAAGGGGTCAGTAAGGGAAACAAATTAGTACTTGTTATATGAATTTGGATCACAGTCAACCTAAGTAATTTGGTAGATTATTTACCATTGTGAGACTGAGGGGCTTTGTGGCTCAATGGATTGATTATTTACCCCGGAACTAGAAGATAATCTCTTTATCATTACTGATCATTGCGAGACAGAGTGCTTCTAGTTTGAATTAGAAATACAGTGTGAGATTGTATCATTTTAACGTTGGTTGTCTTAAATTCATAGTACTTAGCAGTATAAGGAGATCTGTCATATTGTTGAATTTTTTTGGACATAATCAGTTTATTTCCTGTTCCTACAGCGAGTCATTTGTGCAAGGAGGCTTACATCTGTGACACCACTCTTCTGAGGCAGAGACTTTGCCGTTTAACTTCCTCCGTGACTGACTGCACCACTGAACTGGAAACAAGCATATCCTGGTGGAACGATGAGGAGGAAGAGGAGGAGCAAGACCATGATGAAGATGAAGGTTAGTTCCTCTGTCAGAAAAGTAACATCAAGCTTATGCTTCTGTATATTTGGTTAATACAAACAATGTTACTTACCTAGTTATACAGCTGGGTAAATAAACCTGTTGTTGTTACCTTGTTTAGTTTGTAGGCTACATATACTAATAGGAAGCAAAGATTAGTCACTACAATGCATCATCTTGATCAATTTAGTATTTGTAATGACAACAACACAGCAATGATAGGTTTATTCTTGAGAATAAACATGAAGACACATCAGTCAATTAAATATTTAAACCAAACTTAATTTATGGCATAAAATGTAGTGGGTTTTGCTACTTACCTTTTTCAACTTAAGGAATGGCTTAACAATCTTGACCAATGTTTTTGGCAGAAGATCAGAGTTTGCAGGAGTCAGAGGAAGTTTTTGTTGATAGTCCAGCTGAGGTGTGTTGGCTGGCTGAGCTGGTCTATGGTGTTTCTGTGGATGGACCTTTAGTGATGCCTCCGTCTCATTGGACAGGTTAGCCTCACATCATATTATAGGCCTTGGTCATCATCAGCTAAATTTGATAAGCACTGTAATATCTCTTTCATATTTTTTTGCAGCTGTCACTATGGAAATGAAGCAGGTTGATTAATGATTAATTTGACTGATAATCAAACCACATTGCCCTAAAATACATCAGAGGTGATGTACTCTGGTCTTTGCAGGTTTTGAGGAGCAGAGCTGACTGTGGGCTTTCTGTGGACTAACACCAGCCAGGACGAAACACATAACTATTACTATATAATTTGTTACATGTTTGTAATATGTTTGAGGACCATTTTATTTGATTGATTGATTGATTAATTAATAATGATATCTTTATATATTAGAAATTAAAGCCTATGAATGTGTAATTTCTGTCTACTGTTAAACACATTATACACTTATAAGCTTATGTGTTAATGACATAAATACATTATGAAAGCAACTCCGGAGCTTGTGAATGTTTTCAAGGACATTGTACCTTTAATTTTTAACAAAATGTTTTATCTCCTCTACGTCAGCCTTCTTTCAGCCAATCAGTGAAGCAGGATGTGGACCAAACACGGAAGTAGCCAAAATGATTGGCAAAGTAACTCCGTCTGAGCTTTTATCTGAGAATAAAAGCTAAGTTTGAGGATTTATTAAACAATGCTACAAAATAAGCATATGATATATGTTTTGGGCATTGTTTAAAATGGCGTTTAGTTGGTTTTATATTTCCCTGGCGCTTTGTTGTGCTGTTTCATCAGTTGCTATTGCCGTTGTGGGACAGGGTCAAGGTAAGAAAAAGATGATTGATAATGTGTTAAAAAGATGGGAAATCGTAGCCATTATATTAGAAATGTTGTTCGAAAGAGTGGTAGTATGACATAAGACATGATGGTTATAGTTATAATGTTGGGTAACAGCGTCCTCTTCTGGCTAACGCGACATGTGCTCCTTGTGTAATTCCAGTCGGACCGTCCCTCCTCGCCTTTCTCGCCCTGGGCTCCGCGACCGGGATGGCACTCATTTGGAAGCACTTCGGCTCAAAGTTAGGAGGCGAAAAGCGGACTTTGACCAGTTTGCTGAGTCAGTATTTGGCGCTGAAGGTCGTGGGCTGGCTCGGCAGGAAGCAGCGGAGAAAACTGGAAGAGGACACGCTCAATGTGAAGCAGGTTCAGGAGGAGACTCTGCTCAAGCGCCTGCGTAAACACGGCCACACGTGTTATGGAAGACAGTATGACTTCAGGTCAGTCACAGGTAAGAGAAACTGTGCTGTTGACTTTGGTGCACTTGAGAAATGACATGTAAAGCAACGCTCAATCACGCTCCTAATAAATAAATCTTACTTGATATAACGTTATTCATCACGTGCTACAATAAGTCTATTATACTATTTAAAATCCATCCTTCCTTCAGTCTATGAATCCAAATATTAGCATTATCAAATAAAATGGTTCAAGACATAACAAGAAACACATTTCAATGGTATAATCTATAATTTGATCAATCACATTATAGTATTAATTTGTTAATTAGGGTAAGTATAAGTGTGCACTACATATCATTTGAATCAAAAACTTTGACCTAAACAATGCAGAGCCTCACTTCTTCAGTACCTTACATAATAGTATACAAGATTTAGACCGGACTTTTAACTCTAAAGCATCTTGCCAATCCTCTAGACCTAGTTTTTATGAAGAGAAATTGTTGAGCTGTTTGCAATAGAAATTCACTCGACCAAACACTGTCACTTTGATCTATCACTTTCCCATTAACCTTTGTATTATTGTACTTTTCAGACTCTGCTGATTTTCGTGCTCGTCACCCCATCACCACATATGAGCACTACAGGGAGTTTATACAGCGGACTGCAGCTGGAGAGGACAAGGTCATCACCTCTGAGAAGCCCCTCATTTTGGCCATGACTTCTGGGACGTCCGGGCCCAGTGCTATGCTGCTCAGCACCAAGGACACAAACACTGAGTTCTTCCTACAGGTAAGCCCTATATGAGGTTTTTTTTTTGTGGCTGTAAAATGTTTTAATTAATTTTCTTCCTCCTTCCAGGGAGTGACTGTGTGTTTAGATGCTATGCGCACAGCATTTCCGGCCACTGAAAGCCTCCAGCGGACTACCAAGTTTTTTTACTCTCCTACGTTTCGCCAGTCAGAAGCTGGTATTCCTATTGGTCCAAACTCCTCAACACCAGCCTCCTCTCGACACATGCTCAACCTCTACACAACTCCAGCTCCTGCTTTTGAGGTAAAAGAAAAGATATTGGCCTGGTCTGTTGATGTTGTGGCATTTAAGTTTATATTTACTCCTGTATGGAAATGTATATGTTCAAGAAAGATGCTGACACCATAGACTTTTCTACATGCTTCTCTGAGCCTGACCAGTTTGATCAGATTTTGGCCTCACATTACAGACAAAACTTCACTTGAACTATTACTTAAGGAAGTCATGTAATCATTGTACTGTTTGCATGTTAGGTTCCTAGCGAGAAAGACACACTCTATCTTCACCTCCTCTTTGCTCTGAAAGACACCACTGTGGGAACTCTAGAGTCCAACTTTGCCTCTACAGTCTTTTACGCCTTTGTTGCCTTACAGGTAAACTCATTTTAACATATATTTTCGTCTACAGAATGGTGGCTGCACTGATTAAAATGCAAATTTGCTAAAACCTAATGCATTTATGTACATCCAGCCACCACACTATTATTTATTAGTGTTATTTATTTGATATATTTTTTCTTCTTACTGCTTGTAAAGTTTACAAAATGTGAAGTCAGAGATGTGATTTTTATTGGCCAAAATAAACTGTTAATTTGCCTGATGAACTATGGGTTAAAAAACTAGTTTCTCCTGGCCCTTGTAGGACCGTTGGCAGGAGCTGGTGGAGGACATAGAGCAAGGGACAGTCAGTAATGCTCTGGCTCTAGATCCCAAAGTTAGGGCCACACTGGAAGCTTTGATGAAGCCAGATCCAAAGCGGGCCGCCCAACTCCAGGCCGACTTCCAGGACAGTTTCCGGGGAATTGCAAAGCGCTTGTGGCCCAACCTTCACCTGGTGTTGGCTGTGGACTCAGGCTCCAATAACATATATGGGGAAATGCTGAGAGAGAGCTACTGCCAAGGAGTGCCTTTCTACTCGCCTTTTTACGCTGCTACAGAAGGTAAAAACTGCTAACAATGGACAGTAATAAATAAAAGTAAAAAAAGTGTGTGATGGTATTGGATTTTGCATTTAAAGGAGAAGGGGTGTGGTCAAAGTTGGCTGGAGCCTATCCCAGCAATAAGGGTGCCTCAGGCGGAGTAAACTATAGACAATGGTTTGTCAGTCGCAGGGCTAACATATACAGACAGACAACCATTCACTCTCACGTTCAATTACTATGGGCAATTTGCCTATAATGTACATACATGCAGAGCTTTGGATGTGGGAAGAAGCCAGAGTAACACAGGAAAGACACATGGACTCAACTCCGAGAGAACAAGACTTGGGGATCAAACCAATCTTCTTGGTGAGAGGCATGAGTGCTAACCACTCTGCCATCCAGAGCAATATCTATTTGTCTCAAATAACGTTCAATAAAATCAACAAAGCTTACCTACATAGTAGTAACATTTATTCACATAGCTTACCTCCTATTCTCTTTTCACCCATCTCTTGACCCTTTGAATAGTGAGCTATTTAAAGAGCCATAATAAAATGTTCACTCTTAATTAGTCCGATATCTTGACTCCTGCAGGACTAATAGGGGTCAACTTGTGGCCTGAGGAACCCACCAGGCGCTACCTGCTGTGTCCACGCTCCATGTTTTGTGAGTTTCTCCCAGAGAGCAGCTTAGAGGAGGACGACCCACAGACTCTGCTAATGGAGGAAGTGCAGGAAGGACATAACTATGAGTTGGTCATCTCTAATGCTTCTGGACTGTACAGGTTAGATTTCATCTCCAAAATAATGTGTTTTAACAGGGTATTTCCACTCCACGGCCTTAAAAGTATAAAAAAGGTAATATTATTTTATTATAGCTTTTGTAATGTTGTAGGTAATATGTAAATTAGTAGATATTTGCGGCAAACTTTGACATTTATTTCAAGTCAGTCAGCCATTACTGTTGTTATTTTCACACTAGATACAAGTGTTATTAGAAGTAAGGTCAGAATTTCTAGGCGCAGCCAGGGGCCGGAGGGAGTCTGGTTTGGGAACCACAGGATATCATCTCTGCTTTTTGCGGATGATGTTGTCCTGTTGGCTTCATCAGGCCAAGACCTTTAGCATGCACTGGGGCGGTTTGCAGCCGAGTGTGAAGCGGCTGGGATGAGAATCAGCACCTCCAAGTCCGAGGCCATGGTTCTCGACCGGAAAAGGGTGGGTTGCCCTCTCCAGGTTGGAGGGGAGTTTCTGCCTCAAGTGGAGGAGTTCAAGTATCTTGGGGTCTTGTTCACGAGTGAGGGAAGGATGGAACGTGAGATTGACAGGCGGATCGGTGCGGCGTCTGCAGTAATGCGGTCGTTGTATCAGTCTGTCGTGGTGAAGAAGGAGCTGAGCCGAAAGGCAAAGCTCTCGATTTACCGGTCGATCTACGTTCCTACTCTCACCTATGGTCATGAGCTTTGGGTCATGACCGAAAGGACAAGATCCCGGATACAAACGGCCGAAATGAGTTTCCTCCGTAGGGTGGCTGGGCACTCCCTTAGAGATAGGGTGAGGAGCTCAGTTACACGGGAGGAGCTCAGAGTAGAGCCACTGCTCCTCCACTTTCGAGAGGAGCCAGCTGAGGTGGCTCGGGCATCTGTTCCGGATGCCTCCTGGTCACCTCCCTGGGGAGGTGTTCCGGGCATGTCCCACTGGGAGGAGGCCCCGGGGAAGACCTAGGACACGCTGGAGGGACTATGTCTCTCGGCTGGCCTGGGAACGCCTTGGGGTCCCCCCGGTAGAGCTGGAGGAAGTGTCTGTGGAGAGGGAAGTCTGGGCATCTCTGCTTAGACTGCTGCCCCCGCGACCCGGTCCCGGATAAAGCGGAAGAAGATGGATGGATGGTCTGTGTGCAGCTGCAACAAGAAGCCTGTAAATATATGCCTTTTTTGTAAGTGGAATGAGTGAGTGGCATTAAAAAGTCCTAAATTTATCTGGAAAACCCTGGAGGTCTGGAGGTACCCTGTTCAGATAATAGTAATTGCAAGTTGCTATACTTTTTTTCATTTGTTGTAGATGGATTTAATCACTTAATGTTAATTTTTGTTGTTACAGATATCGCATTGGTGACATAGTGAAGGTCATTGGGTTTTATAACAAATGTCCCATTATTGAGTTTCAGTACAGGTATAAAAACATTGATTTCATGTTGTGTGAAATGGTAGCTGGGCTTTATACGGCCTATGAATTTTAAAACATGCATCCTGAAAGTTATTTTTTCCCTCTCTGTGTGTCAGACGGGGTCAGATGTTGAACGTTCGAGGGGAGAAAGTGTCTGAACATTTGTTCCTTGGTGCTTTAAAGAAGGCAGTCTCTCTGTGGCCCGGAGCTCGGCTTGTTGACTACTGCTGTGCTGAGAGTGGGATTATGGGTAAGACATTTCTCCTCAAAGCTTTTAGTCACAGTAGAAGCCAGCCGACATTAGATGTGTGAGCTACAACATTTTCTACACATAACTAGCATTGGACGGTAGCTTTGATAAATGAATCAATAATATGGATTTATTATAGGTGACTCAATTGGTGGCTCAGACCCTCATTACCAGGTCTTTTTGGAGCTGAAAGGAGTCAGGAATCTCACAGAGGAACAGCGTTACAAGGTAGGGCACACTTAATCTGATCAAAGTTGTTTTCACGATCCAATAAAGTACAACTTTATTATTCCCAAAGAGCATAACATTATGACCACCTGCAGCCTAGTATGCAGCCCCATATGCAACAATAATTGGACCACACAGGCCAGCCTTTGCTCTCCATGTGCATCATTTGTCACCAGTTCATTTCTGTTCTTTCCTTGGACCACTTTTAATGGATACTGACCACAGCAGACTGGAAATGCCTCACAAGAGCTGCAGTTGTAGAGACTTTGACCCAGTTATCTAACCATCACAATTTGGCCCTTGTCAAACTTGCTCAAATACTTAAAATTGTTTCACATCAAAGTGTTTACTTGCTGCCTAATGTATCCCACTCACTAACAGTTGCCATAATGAGATAATCTGTGTTATTCACTTCTCCTGTGTGTGGTTATAATGTTATGCATGTTGAGCTATTGCTTTTTGTTTTTTATAACAATCTTTCTTCTTTATCTCCCTTCCTTTAGCTGGACATTTGTCTGCAAAAGGACTCTGCTGTTTATAAGTCTTTCCGAATCAAAGGCAGCATCGGACCAATGAGAGTGCAGCTGGTGGCACATGGAGCCTTTAATGAACTTTCCAAGAAAATGATGGACTTTTCCAAGACTTCACCAAACACATTCAAAATGCACCGAGTTCTGCGAAAGAAAGAGTTTGCTGACTTTCTTTTGGGGAAAACACTTTCATAGGAAAGAGACACAAACTGTGATATGCACTGACTGAATATTTGATGTGCCTTTTATATAAAATAGCTTGTATAATTAAGATAAACTCAAAATAACCAAATGCCCTTTCCATAATTTCTGCTAAAGGTCATACACATTTTGTAATATACTCAGCTTCCATGTCTTTAATAGATACCATCTGGTGGTATTAAATGCTGCAGTGTCATCACATTCACACTGTCCAATAAGTGCCTTTGGGGTAACATTTCTATGTCTAAAAATAACTGATTGTCCATGTAGCTTTGAAAAGGGCAGCGGTTAAAATTGTTCTTTGGCCAAGTCATTAAGTGCGTATACTTATATAAAACAAATTAAAGCGCTAGTGTGGTGATTAAATTTATATTTTATATTTATATAAGGTGGCAACTCCAGAGAAACAAGTTGTATCAGTAATGTTTTGAATAGAAAACCAAAGCTGCTATAGATTTTTTCAGCATTTGCCATGTACTCAACTACAGCAAACAGATTAAGTACAGTGTAATTAGCCACTAGAGGGAGCCAGTATTTAATCTAAGACTTCAACATTGTCGGTTTATGCTTGAATCTTTGTTGGCACTATTTTCTTTAAAGCAGAAATGACTGTCTGGTTTATGCATCTGAAGGCATATTGGGGTGTGGTCCATATAAAAAGGATTATAGTCATTTATGTAACATTAATTGTGCACTTACTTTAAATATAAATTTTACTTCTAGCTAATATTATTCAGAACATAATAATTCCATTTACAAACAAACAAATTTAATAATGAATCTGTCTTATATATCGCTTTTCTATACACTCACAGTTGCATTAGGGGCATTATTCATTCACTCCTCAGTCACACTCAGTGGTGGCAAGTTGCTTTTGTAGCCGCAGCTGGGCCATACGTGGCCATACTGTCAGAATCATGGCTGCCAACCTGCGTCTACGGCCTGACCACCACCAAACACACAATCACACAAGCAAGATGTCTCTTTCCCAAGCACACAACACTATGACATGGGGAGAGCGGGATTTGAACCGCTAACCTTATGGTTATAGGACACCCAATTTATTTTGTACAGTGTGCTTTACAGTGGCTTGGTGTTAGCTTATTATGCATCATGTTAGCTTATCACTTTAACACAAAAATCCAGTTTAGTATCTGTAATCTCCACAGTCTCTGATGATAGTTGCTCTGTGTTACTCTTGCGTGTTATTGCATGACATCCCTCTCTCCTCCAGGTTTCTCCATTGTCAAAGTGGGCCAATATTTTTAGTAATGTCCCAGTTCAGCAGAGATTTGACACTGATCACCCTTTATTTTGGCTTCACAGTTTGATTACACATAAGCAGCACTCAAATGAGGAACTGAGACCTATCTTATGACAAACCACCCACTAAAAGCTTTATTGTCGTATAGTCTGTGAAAATACAGTACTGTGCAAAAGTTTTAGTGAGGTGTGAATAAATTTACCCGTGAACTAGAATATTTTGAGTTGAGTTCAGGTCTGGGCACTATCTCTACTCTTGCAAAATAGGACCAATGCCTTGGCAGAGGTCTGGCTCTCTGGATGCTTCTAGTTTCTTTTTTTTTCCTTTTTTTTTTTTGTAATACGTTGTATTTTTTAACACTGACACACCTTTCTTTGTTCATTGCTTTTCTTAAAAACGCTTACAACTTTTGTACAGTATTGTATATTGTCTTTGGTAGTTAATATTTACAACATTGCATGTATCCAGTTTTGAATAATAACTGTATGCCTAATGCTGCAGTCATTACATTTTCCTCGTAGTAAGGTTTAAGGCGACAGTGTCAGTCATCCTCACGTGCCCTGCGGATTTATTTACTCTTAAATACGCACACACATAGAGCTTCAGGCCACATCTGCTCCACTCCACGAGTTAATTCAGAGTAAACAGCAGAGATCTGAGAATGACAGGCGGGATTTCTCAATGGGGTTGAGTGAAAGAGGACGTGGTTAACAAGAGAAGTGATGGTGACTGAATGATGCCAGCGTTGTCTGTTTAATGGAAAAGATTTAGGGCAAGTATTAGTGTTGTAGTACTCTTAGTAGTCTTGATAACCCTTTCACACCTTCACAAGTGCTAGTAAAACACTGCATGTGTTGAATGTACACTGCAAAAAAGCAATATCTAGAATTTGTTAAAATTACTTGAATTCAGATTATTAATCTTGATTTGAGTCATTTTTTACTAGTTTAGATTTATTTACTTATTAGGACAGATTATTTGACTTGTTTCAAGCAAAATGGTTTGCCAGTGGGGTAAGTGGAGTTTTCTTACCAGATTGGCACATAATTTTGCATAAATAAGTAAAAAAAATCTAGACATATTAATACAGAAATTCAATCTAGTAAAAAATTACCCAAATCAAGATTAATAATCTGAATTCAAGTCATTTTAACTAATGCTAGATATTGATTTTTTGCAGTGTGGGTTTGTAAGTGGTAGGTAAAATTGTACTTGAATTATATAACTTCTCGCAATGGTATAAATATAGTGCCAAGGCCTGGACTTGAACAATAATTCATAATTCAGGGGTAAACGCTCTTTCCATTGAGCCACACAAACCCCTTACATCTCACGATGGTAAAGAAACCACAAAAAAATAAACCATTTGTTCCTTTACTCTCCCCTTGAGGCTGAAGTTAGTATATTTGGCTCTATTTCGCAATAGTAATAGAATAATTTAAAATCCTTGATCCTGACACCATGAACTGATTTTCTTCCTTTGTCCACTTCTGACTTTTTTTCCTGACAATTTCATAAAAAATCCCAGCATTACTTATACTATATACGGTATTACTGTCATTCCTCCAAGTGAACTCTGGGAAATGTAGTTGAGATAGTGTTTCACCTGTCCGCCTGTGCGTCACTCTGTCATTTTAGACAGTGCCGTAGATAGTGGCCATGTTTAATGGATTAGCCCCTTTATTGGTGACAAGCAGAGATGGATGAACTACAACAAGACTGGACAATGAGAGGCCATTAAAAATAGAAAGCTGTGAAGGGCTGCCAGGGCTTGAATAGGACCCGAGATGGCGAATAATACACTCTTACCATCGGTCTTTTACTTTCATTGCCTGCATGTTTTCCCCGTTTTTTTTTTTTTCCCCTCAGATAGTCCTTACCTGATTTGCTTGCAGTGGGGAATGATTGTGCATTTTTAATCATCTCCATAGAGTATTACTGAGTGACTGTTCACAAAATGCCTAATTACAACATAAAATTGATCAGATAAGCACCTGGCACCTGCTATATGATTTTTTTTTTCTCATAAAAACTGGAGTGAACCAAAACAATTTTTTAAACAAAACTGGCTCGGGGAAACACCCACACATCTGCTGAATGTGCTCAACTTTTTAACATTACAAACACCTACGCAAAACACATGTAGGCTTCCTTCACATCCTGGTTTAAACACAGAGCATCATTACCATATAATTAAAATTCAAGCTGCAGAATCCAAGTTTAAAGTCTTATTTTCACATGTCCTTTACAATGCTGTCTAGGGGTAAGATTTGCCACTATCTTCGGGGCATTTCTCAACAGCTTCATCGTTATTGTGGCTTCCGTCCTCAAGCTGCTCCACATTAATCACACTGACAATAACAAAATACCTTTACAACCTAGTAAAACCTGCTCTATTTTTTTTTTTGTTGTTGCTGGAAAACCAATAGCAAAGAAACCAATTTAGATGCTTAGTTCAAACCTGTCAACTTATAATATATTAGGCTTGGAGGATATGCTTGCATCCCCAATTATTATTTGTTTTTGCAGTAATCCTGTCTATTCAGTTTCAAGCAGTGGACAGGATCAATGATTCACTGTGACTTTTTTCAACAAGGGCATGTGCTGTATATGTTGTCGAGGTATTCTCTTTGTCAGATAAGCCAGCTGGGTCAAAGTTTGCATTAAGACACAGTGTTAGTGGAGTGGTAAGCATCAAGTTCTCATGAAAAACATCTCCTGGCTTATCCTTTTAATCCGCTCTTAGCCCCTTTTATCCTTCAGACTTAATTCTCTCATGAGGATATGGCAACCACTGAATCTACAAAGCTTGAATGAACTCAAATTGGACACTTGAGGAATTTCAGATAATGAAGCTCTCTTTTTTTACTTACAGGTATGAGAAGAGCAAATTTAATTCCTCACTTTGTCTCAAGAGTCCCATAAGCGGGCTACACAAAAGCAGCTGGTTCACACAGCTACAATAGGCTGCATTGACCAACATGTTGGTAATCCATCTTTCCTTGATTTGTAGACATGCACACAAAAGCCATGTGCTGATAGTAGCACTATAGGGCGTAATGGTGCTGTCAGCTGCACACAGAGCATCCTCCCTCCTTCCCTCGCGCCCTCATCCTCCGGCTGCCGCGTCTCACTTTCACTCACTCTCTATGTACACACATGAAAACAGGTCCCTACAGGGAAAGCTCGCATCTCATTGGCTGGAGAGACAGTAGCGAGAAAGGGAGCGCAAGAAGATACAACTATTCTGCTACAGTATACAAGCTGAAGGAGGCAAGAGATGTAGTCAGTGTTTTCCACATGAGGAGTGTGTGGGGGATATAACTTGTGTGAATGGTGCTGTGTGTGAGAGGCGCAGACGGGCAGCAGCTGCTGTGACAGCTCTCGGTGTCACCTGAACCTGATCTCCGCTCGTTGACTCGACAACTGTTACTGACTGCTGTTCATGAAGTCGACCTAGAGCCGAACCTCCACGTCACTATTTCTGGAGCTATTTTAGTCTTCCCCAGGATTGTGTTTGGGAGAGGCACTGCTTTGGAGAAGGGCGGCTGTTAAATGTGCGTCCCGGTGACTGTTAGTGGACTGTACCTGGAGCACCTGGGACCACTGGCATGGTGTGACCTGCAGCCTGCTGCAGGCTGCCCGACTCCTGGGTCAAGATGCCAGTAATGAAGGGCCTGCTGGCCCCTCAGAACACCTTCCTGGACACCATCGCCACACGCTTTGATGGCACCCGTAAGTCTCTGTGCATACTTTCATTTGTCTCAGAGGGAGTGTATTAAAGGCTCATCAAAATATGTGATGTCACTATGCTATCAGCAATCTTGTAGTATGTAGATATTGTGTGAGCCAGACTTTTACACTTTGAATGCCAATTGGCTTCATCTACTTGGACTATATACATTCCCAAAATCTAATCAATCATATCTAATTCAAATTGGGGAAATATTGTTAGGATAATTTTGGACCTTTTTGCCCAACAGGATGAGAGTAGGGATGACATGGAGCCAAATCAATAGTCAAACCCAAGTTGTTCCTGTTATGAGGCACATGCTTAACCAATCTAACCCCCAGGGCACCTCCAAAAAGAATTATTTCTTGATAAGCAGTAGTAAAAATATGTATTTTAATAGCAAACTAAAGCATAAACATAAGATGTGTGGGCCATTAGTTGCACGTTATTCTAGATCATTCAAGTTCATTCATGTTGACTTCCATAAATGTGGATTTTAACTACTTCTTAAAAATAATTTGTTACATCAAGATTTAGGTTTCTACTTTGTCTAACAATTTTGCCAGAATTAAGTGTGCTGGGCCAGTGTGCTGAATTTTCAATGGGGAGAATTATTCAGTAAAACTAAGAAAGATGCCTCTGTTTTTGTGAAAACTGTGCTTTGTTTTTGCATTGCATTAGTCATTGCTGAACTAAAACAACATCTGCTGCTATGTGAATTGAGTTGGCGGAGAAAAGTTTATTTGCACATTCAAGTTGCAGAAAAAATCGACCTGCACAAATCATGCTGTCTTTTCCCATTCGTTTCAGGTTGTTAGCTTTAAACTGGTTGGTGTAGAGCTATTAGGCAGCTCTGCAGTCTCCCTCCTTCTCTCTGCCTGGCTTAGGTGTGTGTATCTCTTGTTTTGTACCTGCTGCCACCTCTGGGAATGCCGCGGCTTGTAAACAAATACCGCTGGGACGCCTGTGTTTGCCCGATCCTCTCCTTCCGCTTTGAATGAACGGTTTCGGAGCTGTCCATTCAGCACCACCTCCCGTCTGGCAACAAACAAACGAGTGACATGGCTGTGTAATTGATGCATAAGGTCTGTAATTATGGCTTTGACTTGGGACTTAAACGTTTTAATGAGGTGTTACAAGATCTCTCAGGAGCTTAGGGCACCATATTGAGACGCAATGCAACTAAATTGGCCAGTCATATGAGATATAAATGGTGTTGTGGGTTAAGTTGTGAGCTTGAGGGTCAGGAGTTGTGTTATTAGGTTATGTCATTTTCACTGGAGTGCCCTTGAGCAGGGCACTGGACTTTCTATCAACTTCAACAGGTCGCTCTTGGGATGACCGTCTCCTTGACCTCCATGTAAGGATACAAAGTTCAAGTGTTTTTCATTTATCTAATAATATCCCATAACTTCTCAGGACTGTAACCTGTACTCACTGAACTATAATCAGACACTGCTTCAACAGAAGTAGTATATTTTATTTTTTTATATTAAGGGGCATATACAATTAAATTACCTCTCGCATAATCTGTACTTCAGACCCATAATCTTGTGAAACAAAGCAGTGAGGTGAATGTATAACATATCGATAAACTACTATGTTTTTTACAATTTTTCTTTGTTTCCATGGGAGAGAAGTTTTCATTAAGTGCTCCTGCCTCTCAGCATAAAGGTTGTGGGTTCAATTCTTGGACCAGCTGGTGTGTAATCTTTCTGAAAGAAGTCTGCCTGCCCTCCCAGTATTACTGTGGGTTCTTTCCAAGTGCGCCTTCCTCCCACCTGCCCCGAGAGTGAATAGTTGTCTTTGTCAGCCCTGCAACTAACTGACCATTGTCCTGGGTGTTCCCCACATCAGACCCATAGTTGCTGGGATAGAAGATGAATCAATATGGCCATTACTAAGCTGGTGTGTATTTAAGGTGTATTTAAATCCAGAAAAATAAATGATTCGACTTGGGGTAGTTTGTTTAATGACTTCCAATTAATCTTTTTTTATCAAATTAAACCAGATTTCTTTCTCTCTTTTTATATGAATAAACATGACAGCATACTATCCAAAAGTACAGGCCAGTTTTTGCAACATCTACTGCACATTTTTGACTCGGAGCCACCATAAGGCTCCTAGAGGGGTGGCAGATTGCCCAAAGCTGAAAATAGCTTCCCTTCCGTTACCAGGGCGACAGGGTCCCGCCACTTGACATGGATGATGCTCGAACACTTCGGTCTTTGAGGAAAAGATGGTCCACTAAACAGAGGACACTTGAACTTGTCTCCCAATCAGGGACTTGAAGAACGCAGCTGGGCTCTTATTTTGGCTTCAAACAAAGGGCATTGTGGGAAACGCAGCTGCCGTCTCGTGACTGTTGCCTAACCTGATGGACCTAAAGTAAAGAAGAAAAACCTGAGTCATGGAAATATTTGATTTCAACCACTGTCAAAACATATTAATTTTGTTTTGTTGGAACATAGAGTGTTGTGCAGAAGAACAAACACAAAGAAGGTGTGTCAATGTACAAAAATACACAAAAAAGCAACAAAAGAAAAGAGAGAGAAGATAAATCTAAACGGAAAGAGAGAGCGTAGACCTCAGCCAAGGCACTGGCCCTATCTCGCAGTGGTAAAGACACAGTGCTCAGACCTAGACTCAAACTCAAAGATCTTCTAGTTCAGGGGTAAATGCTCTTCCTTTATCTTTCCACTGAGCCACAAAACCCTAATATCTCCCAATCTATTCTTTTGTTCCTTTTAGTGAGTGAAGTTAGGATGTTCAGTCCATATCCCAAAATAGGACAGAATCTAAACTGTCATCTACATCCACACCAAAATTAATCATCTCCTCCTTACTCATTTCTGACCTTTCCTGAAATTTTCACACACAAAAATCTGTATTTATTACAGAACTCTTAGTTAACAGTATTTTTTCACACCTCACTAAAACTTTTGCAAAGCACTGTTCATGCCTGAGATTGTTACAATGTCTACAACAATATCCACTGTAAAGCTAAAAATGCCAGTCAGACATTTTCATTGCTTGTTGAAGACACACATCACCGTCAGAAAATTGTTTTCAAAACATAGGCTGCCACTGTTGCTGACTTAGCTTCCATCCAATAAAATATAGTCTCATTTTTTCATAATATGCCACTCTGACATACCAGAACCTGACAGCTTTTCATAAAAGTAGGCAATTTTCTATGAGGATCATTTATATCGCCAAAACTATTCAATTATATTCATTACTCACTGCCTAAACAATCTTTCAGCTGCCTGTGCAAAGCAGATCCACACACGCAAATCCTTTGTCAAACAGACAGTCCCTCTGCTAAAGCAAATAATATGGAATTTTCATTTTGAAAGCATAAAAGCAGTATGTGGGTTATTATCTTTTATGTGGCTTCAAAAAACTTCCACCTTTCTCCACTCCAGTGTCTGGCTCTGTGTGTGTGAGATGTTGACAAATATTGATTGGGCTGTGTGTTCGACCTCAAGCATGAAAAATGAACATTACATTTTTTAATTTAATGTTGATTTAACGATTCCTGGACTGACGGGAGTACATTTCACTAGTATATATAGCGAAATGTCACAGTAGGTTAAGTCAGTGACCTTTGGAGCAACATAGCACATTATTGGCTCAGAGCAATGTCAGAGATTTTGTTCCCCTAAGGAGCGTGTATGTGTATGTGTATGTGTGAACAGCTGAGTTCAGAGCTTTGAGATTGTCATATATGTTTAAAAGTATAGTATATGCTATATGATTTGATATACAGTGACTGTACGACTGTCTATTGATTCTTTAAAGGCTATACTTAGAGGTCAATTGTCAGGGTCACTCAGTGTAGACAAAATATCACCAGAGGCGTCATGGGGGACTTGTGTTGTAAGTTAAAAAGCCTTAAACTAGCGCTAGGCAGTAACTTCTGCGTTCTGTGACTTAGCAGTCTGAGAAACCAAATTAGTCAATATACCATCAATATTGAGTATTTTTTTCGTTTACTTTGAGCTTGTTCCTTTCAGAGTCACCACGGCAAATCATCTGCCTCCTAGTGTGTAGTCATTCACACTCTGATATGTCCTAGGTTTTTACACTGGATGCCCTTCTTGACGCAACTCTCTCCATTTATTTAGGCTTAGGACCAGAATAGAAAAACTTGTGTCCCTTTGTGGTTGGATGCATTTTCAAATTGTATAACCATTGCATATCCACCCTGTCAAATGTACAAACCAAAGGACAATAAAGACAGTATTTCCATCGTTGGTAGTGGTAGCTATTGATATTTTATATTAGTGTTGGGTGGAAAGCTAAGACTTAAACTGGTAAAAACCTTAGTAGACAACTTTTCTGTGACTTAAAAGCATAGCACAACAACATGATAGGATCTGCTTAGTCACTTCGGCCATAGAACTGAGTTGTGAGAAGTTACATAAGGACTTACTGTAAAATGAGTTTGACCTTGTTTAACCACATGGCAACATTTCTACAGCCTCACTCTGGGCATCAAATGTGCTACTTTGTTGGTCAAGTGGTGAGCGTCACACAGCAAGTCATCCAGCCTTAAGGTCACTCTCTGTGCTGGTCCTAAGCATGGATAAATTGAATAAATTGAGAGGGTTGTATCAGGAATGGCAATTTTGGAGACAAGTACCACATGTAAAGATACCATTGTCTCATTGTTGATGTTGTTTCAAACAGAGCTGACATTACAGAATCAACATTGGGCCTGAGGTACACCTTAGACCAGGGGTGCCCAAACTTTTTTCATTGAGGGCCACATACTGAAAAATATGTGCAGAGGAGGGCCACTTAATAAAGGTGAAATATGTTGCCTTACAACAGCCAGTCTCATTCAGCTGTGCCCTTTCCTTCAGGGATAGCCACAATGAATTATTCATCCATCCACTCTGACATAGGTTTTACCTACCCAGATGCCCTTCCACAACCCCATATTTATCCAGGCTTGGAACTTTTTGTGGCTCTACCAACCACAAATTTCATTTTTTTTGTCCTTAATGCTTTTTACCTCCACTTTCAACCTTGGGGTAAAAAATACTACCTACTACAATGTCCAGTTAGTCCTGAGGATGAACGTAAAAATAATTATTCCTTAATGCTAAGAACAAGACTGAAAAGACATTCTTGCTTTGTGAGGAGATGAGGTTGTTGTTTATGCATCAGTGCTGTTATTAATTTGTATCCATAGGCTGTGTATAGTGCACTTGATGCTTATTGGAAATCCATATGCTTTAATTTAGATAACAAGGAAGCTGATTCAAATCTAATCACATAGCGTCAGTATCTACAGTATAGGACTTACAAGCTTTATCTTTAATTGAAATCCATAGATGCTGTTTACTAAGAAGAGGGTTTACATACAGTATACAGAATAATGACTGCAAAGACAACAATGCATGAAAAGGCTTAAGCCAATTATAACATAGTTTTAACTTTACAGTAATGCGGTAAACATGATTACGTCCCTTAATGAATGATGCTTGGCTAACTCATAAATGTATTCTCTCTCTTAACCCTGAAAAGCATCTTAAATGTAACCACTATTTTGTTCCTACACAGCGTCTGTCATGTCATGAGGGTGTTTTGCGTGAGTCTACCATTACTCTTCCCTAGGGTCGGTCTTGTATCCCCCACCCCCTCGGCCCCATCGCCTCGGGCCCCTTTAGGACGTCCTCCCCAGCGGCATTCTCAGTGACAGCAGTTCTTCCTATGGGACAGTGTAAGCAAAAGGCAGCTGCAGGCAGAGATAAGAGGCGGGTTCATTCCCCCTCCATGCACTGCTCAGTTAAAAGGTAGAGAGAGGCCAGTGTCAGATCGAAACCTTAGCATTGTTATCCATGTGATGAACAGCTCCTAATGGACAGCTGCAAAGAACACTGGCTATTGGCAATTTTTTCTGCTTCTCCTGCCATGGAAACATACAGTATACACTAGGGCTGGGCAATAAATTTATTTTTTTGATTAATTCGAATTTGTAGGGCAGGTTGACTTGCTGTACTTAAATAAAAATCGATTTAAAAAAAAACCTCCACCACCAGCGCTCTGGGCTCCCGTAGTTCATAGTGGGTAGGCCCGCCAGCCCTCCCTCCGCGCTAGAGGAACACAAACAACATGGCAGCGAGCAGGGAAGAACTCGTTCCTAAGAAAGGCACAGTGTCGTCAGTTGTGTGGAATTGGTTCGGGTTTGCGGCGTCAGACGGAGCACAAACAGCACCCCGCTGCAAAGTCAGTCCCTCCAGGATTTCAAACTCAAGCAAACCCCGCGAATTCAAGCAAACCCCGCGAATTCAGCGAGACCCTGCAACTTTGTCCAAACTCTGCAACTCTCTCAGCAGCAGCACACCGGTAATGCGCGGCGGAGGTCGGGTTGAGCCACAGACAAAGCGGCGTGGAGGTGCGGAGGACGGAGGTGCAGTGCGGAGGACGGAGGTGCAGTGCGGAGGACGGAGGACGGAGGTGCAGTGCGGAGCTATAGCGCGGAGTTCGAGTGCACATGAGGTCGCAGATGCTCACCAGCAGCAGCGGTGTGGATGGGACTAAAGGAGGAGATGAACATGGTGCTTTCTAGTTTTGTCTGGTGTCACTCTGAAAAGCTGTCTGCGTTGCCATGTGATATAGTTGCCTAAAAACTTGAATGGGCAGCGTATTTAGACAACAATGAAGTTTGAGGTTATTGTTTTTAAACGTTAATGTTGCAGGCTAATAAGCTTCCTGAAAACCTATAGCACAGCAAACTTCCTCTGTTTTTAATAACTGGATGTTCTACAGCACACAACAGGAATCACCAGAGAAGATCTGAGAGGAACAGAATCAGAATCAGCTGCAGGAGCCCCAAAAAACAGCCTAATAACACAGCAATATCATTTTAAAAAGTAGGTACACTTGGCCTGTTCAAATACAGGTATTTTTAATTAAATTAATTACCACCTCACATATGTTTAAAAAAAGATTGTGTTAGTTTTTACAGTTCTAGCTAATATTTTTAAGAAGAATTATAGACAAAAAAAAATTGCAACTTTTAGCGCAACTTTTAAGAAAATCCCCCGTAAAATCACTGGGCCTTCTCTTCTGTTTGACTTATCTGATTGCACTTTAACCTCAAGAGGAAATCAAAGCAATGAAGCTAAACTTGCTTTGGACAATTTCTCTGTTGTCTTCAGTTTGATTTTAAGTAAGTGGGGAAAAAAATAGTTTTTTAAATCGTGAATCGAATTTTTTGTGAAAAAATCTGAGATTTTTTTTTGGCTAAATCGCCCAGCTCTAGTCTACTCATGAGCTAATACAGGATTCAGTGCAGACAGAGTGAAATATTTTAAGCATTTACTCATTTTAATTGTGATGTAATTCTATTTTTATGAGATACTAAATTGGGTTTCATAAACTGCCATCATCACAATAAAAGCACTTTAGAATAACTCACCACTATTTATCAGTAATAAAGCAGTAATAAATATATATATATTTTTCTCTTCTGGGGTCATCACAGCAAATTAGCTCCCTCCCATCGTGCAGTGAAGTTCATATTGATTTTGCCACACGTTTTATGCTGAAAGCTCTTTCTGACACAATCATTTATCTGAATTTGGGACCATGACAAAGAGTACACTGGTTTGTGACCCTCTGTTGCTGGATTAGTAGAAAATATAAGTAAAAACAACTTCTAAAATGTAGCAAAATATACAGTTTCTTAAGTGCTTTATTTCAATAGCACCACTTAAGGTTGCGTCAGGAAGGGCATGATTATGCCAAATCAGTATGCAAATCACTGCACAATAGAAGGCAGATGGTTTGCTGTGGTGACCCCGAAACAGAAAAGGTGAAAAGAAAGAAGATAATGGTTAGATGCTGGAGAGTGTTTTGATGTGGTCTTAACATGATTTAACTTCTCACACCAATATTATGATAAAAATAAAAATGCAAGCATTTAAAAAATCCTCAAACCTAAAGAATAACTGAACTAGTTTTAAGAAATTTTACCCCACAGACATAATATAAATATAGGGGGAAACTGGTATGGTCATGTACTGTATATTGGCATCCACATGGCCTTGTTGGATTGGCCATGATTAGTCTCTATTTTATTTAAATGTGCGTTGGTATCTTTCGCACTAAAATCTATATCAGCTATCAGCTTTTCTGCACCTTGCATTGCAGCTCCACTTCTGTCGGTGTGCTGTTGTAGGTGTGAGTGGGAGCCAGGCTTTGTGAAGCACTTTGCAGAGTTCTCCATAAAAAGGACCTCCATAAATGTATTTAGCTTTTTAAAGACTGGGGTCACATACTGGGGTCTACTGTAAAAAGACATTTTTTTAAAGGTTGTAGGTGTAGGCTTAAATAAGGACAGCAGGGGAAGTAGTGAGCAGAAAACAAGCCAAAAGCCTCAGATGAAGCCACTAACTCCGTCCACTAGGTAACAGCAGAGTAAAAATCATTAGACATAGACATTGCTTTACCGTTATGACAAATAATGGCTTTGTGGCTAGTAGATAAAACTAGAAGATTTCTGGTTCAAATACAGGTATGGGCACTATATCCTTACCATTGTGAGATAGGGTCAATACCCAGGTTGAGCTGTGCCCTCTCCCTGCTTTTAAGTCTGTCTTTGTATGCTGGGAAAATGTCTTTGATTCTACAACTTTTTTTTTTAACTTTGAGGCTTTGGGTTTTCAGGAACAAGTTGCTTAGTATAACTTTAAGACTGAACACTGAACTATTTACAAATTGGCGATCAATGAAGACAATCAATCAGTTTACCAGGCCATACACTTCCCACTGTAAGTCCACTTATCTGTAAGCACTAACCTACCCCAATAAGTGATTACATGATGCTAAGTGGTAATTAGCTTTGAGGGGTGGTTGGGGCTAATGGGCTTCATCTGTCTTTGACACACTGCACTTCACACATGAAAAAAAACAACAACTTGTGACTCCTCTTCACACAGCATGGCCCGTCTGTGGTTAACAGTAGCATGTAGCATCATCATGTCAGATTACAGTTGTAGCGAGTCAGCACAGATGTGTAATTAAGGCAGCCGGCGCAGCAGAGCAGCCAGTCAAAGCAATATCCTCCAGAGGATTACAGCCTAAGAATTGAGGCATTGTCACAATCTCCCCCAGACACTCACTCACAGAAAGTGTTTATTAAGAGGGATTTGAGGACACTTTTGTCTGTTGTTTACATGGACAAGATGCAGTTTGGGAGAAAATGGGAGTTTCTTAAGCACTGAAAGAGGACATAAGTGGTCTCTTTAATGTAAAATTAGAAAACTTTAGTGGCTTTGAGAAAACCTGAATCATGCTGATATAATTTAAGTGGTCTAATTTGCACACAACGCAGCATAAAAGTTTTCCATTGTGGCTGGTTAGTCTGAGAGCCTCCTTGTGATTTATGACTGTGCCTGCCCTTGACCTATTTACAGGACCGATTTAGGGATGCTGACTGCTGAACTATTCTTAGGTAAACATTACATAAACTAGATGCTCTCCAACACTTGCTGGCTCACTCAGCTGGGAGGTTAGAAATTTATAGAACAGAAAAAACAGGTTGTGTTCCCTTGCTAAAGGGTTAGGTCGATGTCGGAGCAGACTTTGGCTTTTCACACATTCAAAGTTAAACGTAGGAGATACAAAGATCTTTACTGTAGATCTATTTTGAGCTTTCAAGAAACAGCCTCATAACTTCCCAAGGCATCACAGTTTTACCATGCAAGTCGGTGCAGCTCGTACAGTATACCAGATATGCTTCATTCCCTCTCCTTTTAAACTTCGCTCTTTGTTAGGAACTTTTTAAAACTTTTTAATGCTGTTTAGAGAGAAATTTAATGTCAGCAGCAACAACAGAACAATAATCTGCATGAATTTTACACTGAGGAATTATCTGTCCTACTCTCTGTTTAATACTGATGAGAGAACGTGAGTTGTATTAAAAACTACAACAAAAAATCATGAAAAATGAATCATGCATATCAATTATTTTGTTATTGTGGTGCCCTTACTTTTGTGATATTAACATAATGTTTTGACAAATTTTAAGAGATGAGCAAAAGTTAATACCTACTTATAATATTTAATACTTCTAAGGCCTTGATTTTGACACAAATTGAATACCTTTTTAATGCCTTTAAGACCTTGGAGATGCTCTGTAAATGTAAATATCTAATCAACTAATCACATGGCAGCAGCTAAGTGCATGTAGTCTTGAGACATGCTTGTTAATTTCAGAAAACAAACACTACGAACTATGACACACACTACTTTTTCTGTTGATTTGGTTGTCAAAAATAGACTTAGAGTGAACCAGAGAGGGGCCACGAGAGAGCAAAGTTATATAAGGGGTAAGGATTTTCAATGTTGCCTGGACTGGTCTGAGTAGAAACTCATGACTATTTTTTGACTTTGGCTTTTAACACATTCAAAATCAAAAGCTGGAGATCCAAAGATCTATACAGTAGTACTTTTCTTCGGCATATAGAAATGCAGTTTCATAAGGTCCCAAGCACAAAGTATCACTAGCTAAGTCGGTGCAGCTCGTACAGTATACCAGATATACAAGCCTAAAATCCCCTTTGGCTGTTGATGGATCTGACTAATGCTTCTCCCTATAATTCCACACTGACAGTTTGGTTTGCTGCATATACCCAGGAAAGGTTGTCACAGCTCAGAAAAGACATCCCCTATGGACTGCTTTCTGTTGAGTGTGGCCAATTAAAGTGCTAGATTGTGGAGCTAGCAGCTGCTTAATACTCCTCCCCCTTAGGTTCGCTCTCTATGGGATCAGTAAAATTCAGACAGTCTCTCACTCTGTCAGCGTGCTGCCTCAATGCCTGGCATTGAGAAAATGTGAAGTTTGATGTTTTAACTTAAGAAGCAGAGGGAGACCTTTGTTAATAGCATGAGGAATTTCCAGGCAGAATGCAACAAATGCTCGAATGTCAGGTTGAAATTCACAATAGAGTGTATTTGTATTGTTGTAATTTGTCTCTAAGAAAAGCAAAATATTCAATAACATGCAGCACTGTGAAAAACTTTTACTGAGGAGTGAAAACTAAAAAATAAATATTTTTGGGTTCAGATTTTCTGTTTAGATCTAGGAGTGTTTTAAGAGATTCGGAGCTACAAGATCCTTGAGTACAGACCAGAAAATACTTTTTCTGAATCCACTCTTTATGACAGGTCATAAATCTATTAAACCATTCAAATTCAGCAGAGACATAGACACTTTGTGTATCTAACAAGGAGCTATGGTCTAATAGGGACACTCAAAACCATAGGGAGTGTGACATTACACTTTAGCTCTCAGTAAGATTAATATGAGTGTAGCAGGAGCAATACACCCTCTGTACACAGATACTGTAGCCTGTAGTTATTGGTATAAGGTCCCAGAAGAAAAATGAGTCTTGTGTTTATATCCTGTAACCACAACGCTGTCATAACTCTACACAACCAGCCGAGAACTGTCCGCGGTGCTGAAAGGGCACTATAAAGAGGCAATGGGAAGGTGAAGTGTTGGATGAGAGGAAGCCTTGTGCAGTACATCTCATCTAAATCTCACATCAAACCTGAACACTACAGGCAATAAACCACCACTTTATTAAACAGCTATACGTATGGCTCTTATAGATGTTTGACAGGTCATAGAGGTATACTGCATTTCCCTATCCAAGAATTTATTATTATGCTAAACAGTGAATGGGTGAATTTCCATGAATGGTGTTCTAATACTCTACTCGTTTCCCAGGCTTATTTACATATAAGCAAGAAATTCAAGAGGAAAATGCCTTAATGAAGCATCAGCAACAACCACTATTGATGCCTCTTGCCTTTGATTATGTAGTACATGCTGTGAATGCTACTGAAGAGATAAAAACATTGAAAAGATATTTGCTTGTTTTGATTGGGGCGTCTAATCCAAGCCTCCCATAGGTGTTTAATTGGGATGAAAAGGTCATCATAGCATAAGATTGCCATAATTTTCATATGCATCACACACTGGATAGGGAAATAGGCTCCATCAATCCTTCAGGGTGTTCTTTAAACTGCAGTATGTGCAAAGAAAGACTAAAAAAAAAGGCTATGAACAAAGTATTTTCAAGTCCAGGGGTAAATAATCTTTGTGGAGCCAGAAAACGTATATCTCACAATGTTGAATCTACAAAAAATAACCAAAAGCTAGAGAAATAGTACAAGTATTGTCTATGTAGTACGTCTAACGATAACTTCCTCTGTTTTGAAATCCAAGGGTTATTCTCTTCACAGGTTCACATGGCACAATTATGTCTGGCTAATGTTGTGTGGCAATCACTTACTAACCTTTGGGCTCTTTGTATTCACCGGTCATCTCTTTTCCTCTGGTCTGTGGCCCAGAACGCCAATTCCCCTGACCACTCATAAACAGCGCCGACCGCCACCGGCATCATGAGTCAGGCCTGAAATCACATGATAACGGCCAGGGGAAATTAATTTAGTCCCAAACTGAGCCTGAACAAAGTGTGTTTCATGTTTACTACTGTCGAAAGTTGCTAAGCTTTAACACGGCTTCAAAGAGCTAAACAAACTTTGATTTGACTGAAAATAGTAAATTAAGTATGAAAACCTGATATGCTTGTACCTGATATGGGATACTTTTTAAAAATGTTTAGTAATCTCAGTAAGTTATGAGAAGAGGTGGATTTGTACTTACTACTTCTGCTGGTACTTCTACTACTTCTTTAATGTGAACTTTGCTTTGTTGAAACTACTTTTCTTTAAAATCTACTGCATTACTATAACTATTACTACTACTGCTGCTACTATTATTACTACTTTCTTAATGTGAACTTAGTACGTTTAAAACTGCAAAACAAAATCTACTGAAACTATTACAACTAATGCTACCGTTGCTGCTACTACTACTTACTACTACTATTACTACTGCAGCTTTGGCTACTATTACTACTACTTCTTTAATATGAACTTAGTATTTTTGAAACTGCAAAACAAAATCTACTAAAACTATTACAACTAATGCTACCGTTGCTTCTACTATTTACTATTACTACTATCACTTCTAGAGCTCTGGCTACTATTCAATTTCAATTCAATTCAATTCAGATTTATTTGTACAGCCCAGTATCACAACAAAAGTCACCTCAAAGGGCTTCACAACAGTTGATCAAACATAACACACAATAACACAATCAGATAACACAAACAATAACTACACTAAACAGACCCAGGACACTCCTGTCCTTAGACCCTCCTTCTCAGTAAGGAAAAACTCCTAAAAAAACCCAGCTGTGGGAAAAAAGAAGAAACCTTATGGAGCCCAACTGAAGGAGACTACTATTATTACTACTACTTCTTTTATGTGAGCTTAGTACTTTTGAATTTGCAAAACAAAATCTACTACTACTACTATTGCAATGTTACCACTGCTTCTACTATTTACTATTACTATTACTACTACCACTGTGGCTACAATTACTACTAATTTTTTAATATGAACTTAGTACTTTTGAAACTGCGAAACTACTACAATGTTACCGCATCTTCTACTATTTACTACTACTATTACTACTACTTTCTTAATGTGAACTTAGTAGTTTTAAAACTGCAAAACAAATCTACTGAAACTATTACAACTAATGCTGCCATTGCGACTACAACTTACTACTACTATTACTACTACTTCTTTAATATGAACTTAGTACTTTTGAAACTGCAAAACTAGATCTAATACTACTATTACAATATTACCAATGCTTCTACTATTTGCTACTACTACTACTATTACTACAGCTGTGGCTACTATTACTACTATTTATTTAATGTGAACTAATGCTAATACTACTGCTACTATTACTACTCACTTACGACTTACTACTACGTACTTACTACTGTATTTCTATTACTATTCCTACTACTACAGATGCTGCAAAAAATATCAAGTTAGTTTCCAGCTCTAGGAAAACGTCTAACTTTACCTTTCCCCTCTGACCTCCAGACAGTAACTTCCTGTTGGGGAACGCCCAGGGTCACCGCGGCTACCCCATCGTCTACTGCTCGGACGGCTTCTGCGAACTGACCGGCTTCACTCGGACTGAGGTGATGCAGAAGAACTGCAGCTGCCGCTTCCTGTACGGGACGGACACCAGCGAGCACGTGGCCCAGCAGATGGAGAAGGCCCTGGAGAGCCGAGAGGAGTACCAGGCCGAGGTCCACTTCTACAAAAAGAATGGTGAGTGATACAAAAACATGGAAAAAGTTGATCTGGTTACTCTGGAAACCCAAGGTGATGGAGCAATTAACCTTCCTGTCAACTTTTGTTAAAATGATGAAACTCTGTATTAGACTAGGGAAATTATCCTGGCTGTCTGTTCAGCTTGTGATTTAGTTTGTGGATTGACATTTAGATGTAACATTTTTTTTGCAGAGAACACTATTTTTAGATTAATTATGTATGTATATACAAGCATTCAGTGGTGCAAGAGCTCCACAGTTTCTTAAATCATTGCATCAGATAAGTATAAAAGAATAACAGTACAATACAAGACTCAGTAAATTAGAATATAGTGGAAAAGTGAAAATATTTAAGTAATTCAATTCAAAATATGTATTAAATAGATAGTAATAGTACACACAGAGTGAAATATTCAAGGCATTTTTTATTGTGATGGTTAGGTGATATTCTAATCTAATGAGGCTAGCACTTGATAGTTAAGGTGGCTGCCAAGGCTGTAAGCACCTACCACCTTAACTACCATTCATTATATCACATTCATAATAGGCTCTAAAGTAATGCATACATTTAGTTCACCCCAAACCAAATTTGCTTTTATGATGCGGAGTAAACGTAAAATAAGCTCCTTTGTGACATTTAGAAGTTGTAAATGATATTCATTTGTAGGTTCACAAGTTGGCTATTACCTTAACTGATACATTTTCTGCAGAAAACACTGAATTTTAGATTTTTTTTTTTTTGGAAGCCTGTGTACTCTTTGTGCTGGATAAATGGAGAAGGTTGGGTCAGGTAGGGCATCTGATGTAAACTGCTAAATCCACACTAAATCACTGCAAACTGTGAGTAAGATAATTTGGTGACCCCAGAGGAGAAAAAACTAAATGGAAAAAAAAAAAAAAGACAGAAATTTGTTTTTCATTAACTGTAAGCCATGATTATCACAATTAAAATGAATACATGCTTAAAAATTGAATTGCATGTGTACTGAATCTGTACTAAATATATATAGTGCATGTGTTTCCCTTTGAATTGAACTGAAATAAACTGACTTTTCAACAGTAGTGTAACTTATTGGCATGGACATCAGTCCCATAAAACTGTGTATGGGATTAGATGAAAAACTAAAACCTAATTCAATCTTTGTAACTGTAATGTCTAAATCCTTCTAAATTAGCCTAGCGTTAGCGTATGATGTCACTTGTGCAAATGCAGCACTATTAAGCCTCTCTGATTGGCACAAAGGCTTAGGTCCCCGCGGCAGAGACTCAAACCTGTGGCATCAAAGAATAAAAAGCTTTCATCGCCCCAAAGCTGCCGCACCGCACTTGAAGGCATTTTCCTCGCTTCTTTATTGAAGCAAATGCAGTGAAATAATGGGAGCGGCTGACACAGTTGTGTTTACACCCAAACAGTGAGATGTCAGTGTAACCCTGACAAATATCCAAGAAAATTTGAGACTTGTATTAGCAGGATGTTGTTACAGTCTGACACTGTGGGGATTGGAGACAAAAACAAAATACACACTTTTGCTTATTATGTTGCATTCACAGCCATCTACTGTACAACCCCAGATCACAAAAAGTGTAGACAATGTGTAAAATGTAAATAAGAACAGAATGCCATGATTTGTAAATCTTGTATACACATATTTTACTCACTATAAGGCATAGACAACATATCAGATGTTGAAACTGAGCTATTTTATCATTGCATTGAGACAGTGACTTATGCAGTCATTTCCAGTAACGAATTATGACTTATTATGAATTATGTTTTTAATGCAGTGCCGCTTGTGGACATGAAGATTATAAACATCCAATAGATCCAATACTAACAATATACCCATCACTCTTATTGAAGTACTGCCAATTAGGGCTGCAACAACTAATTGGATTAATTTAGTAATTGTTTAATTGTTAATGGTATTGAGTATTCAAGACAGTATTCATAGACTGAAATATGTCATGTGCTGAGAAAGGAGGGTTTATTACCAAGACAGAGCAGTATGACAGAGCATATATATATATATATATATATATATATATATATATATATATATATATATATATATATATATATTGGTATATGCTCTATCCAAACGTTCTCAAGTGACATAGTTGTAGCTTTGTCTGGTTCAAAGTTTGTAAAAATTAAGGGATTTTTGGTAGAATTTTCACAATCTTTTAATGATAACTATAAAAAAAAAACTCAGATTTTCAACCACTTTACCCACACACACTTTACTATCCGATTGGCTGATTAATCAAAACAATATTCAACAGAGTCATTGATTATCAAAATAATTGTTTGTTGCAGCCCTATTGCCAATTATTTGCTGCAAAATGCTAACATGAGCTGTTTTTTATCAGTAAAACAATTATGTTCCAGCTCTTTGTTCCTCTGTCCCAAATTTTTGGAGATGTGTTGCCATTAATCTCAAAATGAGCTATTATTTGTCCTAAAATGGTCAAATATCAATTTCAACACCTAATATAATTTTAAGTTCTATTGTAAATTAAAAAAAATATACATTTTACACAGTGTCCCAACATTTTTTTTTTAATGGGGTTGTACAGTTTTTTTTCCTCTGTCTTTCCTTGTCATACACTTGCAGTCATAGCGACCAACACACAACACACTGGGGGCACTGTTGGAGAATTGAAACATCTGTTTGGTAGCAGAGCAAACTTGCTAATGAGCAGACTGGGTTATGGCAGGGTCTTGGATCTATGTGCTGCTCCTGCCTCACTCGTTACAGCCTTGTCCCTGTTGGTCTCTGTGTTCTCCTGAATATGATCCATATCTAATTTGAGCTGTATTTTTAGAAAGGCCAGGCCAGACTTGAGCTGTCATGACACTGGAAATCACAGGCAGCATCGCACAAATATAAGTCATTAGGAGAAACTCTTACACAACATAATAAGAGAATGTAAAATGATCAGCTTCTCGTTTTTTTGTTTTTTTTTTAGTTTTATCTCATATACGTGCATTACAATAAACACCTAAGAGCAACCCAAGCCAAGCCAAACAAATCCAAAGAAGTAATAGTACTTTCTTTATTTAGGGGCAGCTTTCTGGTGTTTGTTGGACATTGTGCCCATAAAGAACGAAAAGGGTGAAATGGTCCTCTTCCTATTCTCCTTCAAGGACATCACCGACACTCATGGGAAAGGCAACCACAGCAGCAAGAAGGAAGGTAGGCTGCCTGTTTACAAAAGTCTTCTTATTTGCTTACTATACAGCATGATTTATGAGAGAGCAATCTTCTGGCCTCCAGCTTTCAGGTTGGCCACGCGCTCATGTTCATCACTGTCACCCTCTACCCTGCAGTTTTGTCTGGGCCGCCGTTTGCTCACTGAACTCAAACAATATTTTTCCAATAGGGAGTTTGATTCCAACAGAGGTGCGTCTTCAAGTGGAACCTAGACACAGCTGGCTTCAAATGCCAAGTGTGATGGCAAGGGACCACCACTTTTATTTGGGTGAAAATGAATCAATATGGGGATGTTTATGTACCACTTCCCCAGAATAATAAATATAATGTTGTTGCTGAAGGTAGTTTGTTTGTTTGTCTGTTAGCAAGAAAATATGAGGTAAAGATTTGGATGACATTTTCAGTAAAGGTCAGAAGAAATTATTAGCTTTTGGTGTTCATCAAGAACAACTTCTGGATCACAGATATTTATTCCAGGTCTTGTATTGTGAAATTTAAGACCTTTTTACGACTTTTTAATGCCACTGGATTTGTTACCATTGTAAAGATAAAGGTAGCCTTATATAGCGCTTTTCTAGACAATAAACAAGTTGCTTTACAATTTGGTGCATTATTCAATGATTCCACATTCACACATGGTGACAGAAGCATGGCAAACATAAATAACATAAGATAAATAAGACAAGGCAATGAGTAAAGTACTTAAATGGCATAAGTTCAACAAGACGGTGAATATCTCTTGTCAACTTGTCAAGTCAACAAATTAGAAACATCACATTATACTTATTTAAGGGCTTAACAACTGTGCGTTAGTTTCTGAACCTTGCTGCCATGTGACTCTTATTAATACACGTTGCCTTAAACAACCCTGTCCTCAAATGCCCTTTTTCCCATTGCTTTCTCCAAACTTCTTTCACTAACACATCTTACCTTGTTTGACAGTGTCAGATGACAAGAGACGCAGGAGGAAGAGCAGCTCCCACTTCAGCGAGGCCAGGAAGCGTGGGCGCACCATGTTGTACCAGCTGACCAGTCAATTCTCCGGCAAGGGAGATGTCAACTTGAGTAGCGTATGTATCCTTTTCCTCCTTTCTGACTGGCCTCTTAACTTGCCATATCCTTGAAGAAAATCAACAGTTACTCAGACTTTCGGTGCCCTCATTTTTGACATTGAATTATGCATGACTTAAAGATGCATTTTAGGATGCATTATGAGAAAAGTCTCGACCTAGATTTCAGGAGTGGAGCTTATCTCAGCAGAAAAGGCCATGAAATGGTTCTCCTACAATCCTACAACCACAAAAAGTTAGGACGCTGTGTAAGAAAACTAAATCCAGTGTTGCATGAGAACATTAAGCTCATGAGCATCCAATATATCCAAGTACTAATAACAGAGACATTTACTGAAGTGTTACCAATTGACTTAATGACAAAATGCTCTTCCAGCAGTTTTAGTTGTTATAGTAAAACTTTGTTCCCATGCTTTTGTTTTTCCCTCAGATGTGTTGTGGACAGAGAACTGGATTTGTGGTTTAGTGAATAATTTTTATGCTTTTGTTGCATGTTTTTGGAGTTGACAAATGGCCAAGGTCAAAATGGTGTTGGTGTTTGCTGGGAGGCAGAGGGCGCATGTCATTGCGAGGTGTGGTGGCATTGGTCAGTGGCCAAAGCTGGATGGCATCGTCATTAACACTTCGCTGGGATTGCGCCGACATGCCAACACCTCACCAGCAGGGACGCCGAAATGTGGGTCATAATTTCCCCGTCACATTGCCTTATGTTACCTTTCCCTTCAGCTTACACTGCTTTCTGAATGCATTTGATATACTTGAGGTAAAAGCTTACCACCATATGTCGTTAATTTCAGAGAAGCATGTTGTTGGATTTTATATATATATATATATATATATATATATATATATATATATATATATATATATATATATATATATATATATATACATACATATATAATAAATACATAAATCATAAATAATACATAAAATCATTGTCCCTGTATTATTTTTAGAGTAATACCGTGAATAATAAAGTTGTGCACGCCACGCAGACACAATAAGCTGCTGTTTTGCTCTCAGGTACAAAGGAGAATTTATAAAGTAGAGCACAATTTTGGAGATAATCCTTCCGCCCTGCAGAGCTAAGCTAAGTCAGATCTACCTGTCACTGTAACATTTATTCTGCTGAACTAAAAGCAAAATGTTTCAAAGAGGAACTTGTGAAACAGTTGATGTTCCTAATTCAGGGCCGTCTAATAAGATGTCAGTAGTACACTTACATTTACAAAATCAACCCTACCAACCAATTATACCACATAAAAGGAAACAGACTTTAGGCAATGCTTTGTGTCTCCAAGTGATATATGTTTCTCCAAATGTGTATCAGCAGCATTCAGATGTTTGTCCCTCTTGTTTTAAAATGTACATGCCTCACGTTTTTGTTGCATTACATTACAGGGTCTGATATATTGCTAGCTTGTGTAAAGTAATCTATAAATAAGCATCTTTGGGGCTAACTTTTGTATTACAACTATTTCAATATTTTTCTCATTTTCCCTACTCCTGCTGTGTCCACGTAAGTCTATGTAATTATCCATTGTTTGCACTGAATTAATACACCATCATTAAAATTTGGTCTTAGGCTTTATTTCTTCTTAGCAGCTGGAGTGAACCCAGAGAACTCTATTTAGCTGTAAAAGCCTATTTTACTTACTTCCCCAACTACTCCTAGCTCCATGTCTCTGCAATTTATATTTGAATAATGTCGTCCTTAATCCCAAATGTAACCTCATATGGACTTTTTTTGCTAAATTCTCTAAAGCAGTGATTCTCAAACTTTTCACACTAATTATCCCCTCAGAAAAATGGCTTTCTAAGTACTTTCTTTCATGCACTAAAATGAGCATTTTAAAAAAAGGGAAAAATTAGGGATTAAAGCGGTACTACACGAAACTTAAACTGGACTAAACCAGGACTAAAATTTGACAGAACCAGGTTTAAACTAGAACTAGGGTTAGGGTAATATTTTGTATATAAAAGAATATATTTATTCACACTTACTCTCACTCGTCACCTTTCAGCCAATTGGTGAATGGAGAGTATATACAGTATATGGGAGTGGCATACATAGAAAATCCAGAAGACGATCCAGTTTGAAGAAGTCTGCATGCATACACTATATTTCCAAAAGTATTAGCTTACCTTCCTTTACTCGCATATGAACTTAAGCGACATCCCATTCTCAATCCATAGGGTTTAATATGACGTCGGCTCACTCTTTGATGCATCTTTTGATGCATCTGTGAGCCAGGCCTTCTCATCCAACATCAGAGTCTGATGTTGGACGAGGCCTGGCTCACAGACTTTGCTCTAACTCTTCCCAAAGGTGTTCTGTCAGGTTGAGGTCAGGGCTCTGTGCAGACCAGTCAAGTTCTTCCACACCAAACTCGCTCATCCATGTCTTTATGGACCGTGTTTGTGCACTGGTGCAGTCATGTTGGAACAGGAAGTGTCCATCCCCAAACTGTTCCCACAAAGTTGGGAGCATGCAATTGTTCAAAATCTCTTGGTGCTGAAGCATTCCATTAGTTCCTTTCACTGGAACTAAGGGGCCAAACCCAGCTCCTAAAAACAACACACATCATAATCCAAATTCAGTTATTTGGTGGGTTAGTGAATACTTAAATATAGTGCACCTTCAGACATACCCGTATCACCGTTTGAGAACCACTGCTCTAAAGAGCTGAAAAAAATCACAATACTCTCAAGTTTGCTATTTTGAATTTGTATCTATGTAGGATGTAGTCAACACAGTGGTATTAAGGCTAAAACTAAACTGCCATCCTCCCACACTCACAGTTTTCACATTCGCTGTCTTGTTTGCCTCTGTGTCTGTCTCCTTCTGAGTAGCCTAGTGCTCTGCTAAAAATGTGTCCCTCTGCCTCCACAGAATACCGCTCTATTTGTAGCCCATCAGCCAGCCATTCAGTGAAATAATGAAATGAGTTATACAGTACCTCTGCTTGGGAACATAAAACTTTTAATGGGAACGTAGGCATAAAAAGAAAATTGGATATAGAGGCAGAAGTGACAAGCACTGAATTTCAATTGACGCAAAAAATGCTATACTTTTCCTAATAGAAAAATGACTCTGGGGACTTCACAGTACTTTGTGAAGTGTACAGACTGCATATATTTTTGATGATCTTCCATAAATATTTTTCTTCTGAATACATTGCTGTGTGTATATAAGCTGTGACTGATTTGTGCTTTATGCCTGTTCAACCAGTTTTGGGGGCTGTCGGCTCATGAGCGCCGTCGGATTGGTTTCAGTCGGTGATGCATTGAGCGTCTGACAGTTTCAGCTGTCACTTTAAGACACTAGGAGCTACAGTCAGCATACTAGCTGTCAAGATGCTTTGTTTACCTTAGAGCACTTTTCTCTTCTATATGCTCCTCAAATGCATGTAAAATAGAGGAATAGAATACTATAGAGATTTTCAGGTGCTAATAAAACAGTCACAAGCTTGTCTACTCTTTTGTGCCTGGATAAATGGAGAGGTTGTACCAGTAAGGACATCCAGTACAAATCCTATGCCAAATCAGTTTGCAAATAACAGGGTGCTAAGAGGCAGATGGTTTGATGTGGTGAGGCTAACAAGGCTAAAAGCAAAGAAGATTTTTGGGTTCAAATAAATGTCTGTACTCCTCTATTAATTTTGTTTTTCATGAGTGAAGAGTATGTGCAAATCTTTTTAATTAATTTGTAGAGCAGTCTTACTTTGCCAAGGCCAATCTTTTCACTTCAATTCCCTGTTGTTATCAACTTTGTCAGTCACTTGTAAGTTAGCAAACTGTTACTATGGCAATAATGAAGTAAACTAGCATCATCTAAAAAAGAAAAGGACATATTTTGAGGAAGAGACTATATTGTTCGTCTCTTGCCATTAAAATCACAGCTGCTGCCAGAAATCATAAGTTTCACACTGGTCTTATATGGTGATGGACAGTTTTGCCGATCTGTTATGAACTGCAAAGGAACAATATCTACCATAAATCTATGACTGGTCTAGTCTGTCCTTGTGTATTTTTATCTAAGCTTTCATTTAAACTGCAATAGCCTATTATCACACAGCATACCACTGCTACTGCTGAATCTTCTTATGTGAAATAAATCTTCTCCAAAGTCAGTAAAAACTAAGAATTAGATATTGATTCATGAGCACAAACAAAGAAACTGCTACAACACATTTTTCTGCATTTATCCTCAGTGTTTAGCTCCACTGTGGGCTCCTTTGACTCACTGCTGTTGCTGTGGTCAAAGGTCTCCCCTTGTCTTCCCCATCAAGGACAAGCTTTCATCAGCGACAAGGCCTCAGAGGATGCTGGGAGATGTAGTAGGGAGAGTAAATGCCTTGGGCCAAAGCTTGACTTAATGAAGTGCACAGACCAGCTGCAGCATTGTGACATGCGCTCCCACGTGTCCCCTGTGTCCCCACACCATCGGCTTTTCTCTTCTAATCATTTGGATGTGCAAAAGTGCAAAGGGTTGAGTGACCTCAGCGATGTGAAGGAAATTAAACATTTTGCTTTTGCTGACAAAGCTTTGACTATCATTCATCTGTCTGAACACTTAAATATCATGGTTTCTGTAAACATGGTGCCTACATGTTCAGCAAAAAGCCTTTTCCCATTCCACTTTGATAATAATAACAACACATTTTTCTATAATAACAACTATGCATATTAGTTTTATTACATCTCTATGGTCTTCTTGTAAACCAAATTTCCACTCCCAGTATTTCATGATGTTACAACAGCTCACAGACACAAAACACAGCAAAATTGTGACAGATGGCAAAGGTCCATTCAGAACCAGAGTACACTTGGATTATATTTTTACTCTAGTAACTAGTGATTGACAAACACTATTACTTCAAAAAATATTGCTATACACATTCATCACATTTAAATTACTTGCATTTATTTGATCATTGGTGGCTGGAGATTATCCCAGCAACTATGGGCCTGCAGCGGGGTACACCTTAGCCAGTTATATTGCAAGGCTATTACAACCATTCATTCGCACATTTACTAAAGACAAAATAGATTCAATTTAGTGGTCTACACAACAACACACATCCCAATGTGAATGACCAATGTGCACTGACCAATGTTAGCTTTTGATTAGCAATGCCCAAACAAACACATTCAATAGTTATGGAAGTTATTACAAAGCATACATTTGTACACTGTTTCCACCCACTGGAGCATATTGTGGCCTCTTGTTCAGGTCGTGTCCCAGTTACTATGGGTGTCTTAACTGTCTGGCCTGACAGCTTTGGCAACAAGGATTTTTCATTTTTCGGCTTCATTACCAGGCACCTTGTCGCTCAGCTCATCTGTGTGTGAAGTGTCACATATTGGTCTTGGATGGATTACTGCTCATTTATCTCGACTTTCTGCTTCCCTCTCGCCACTGTCAAAGATAATAGCTTCTCTTCCTGTCTCCAAAATGTGTTTAAGGCTATTATGCGCCAAGTGCATGACCCTATTTAGAAAGCTGCTGTCTCATTATGAGCCAAATGGGCTCGCAACGCATCAACAATAGTTGCTTTTTGTGATTGGACTTTGGCAATAAAACTTAAATGAATATAGAGGGCAATTTTTAGAAATAACTGTTACACTTGGCTACAGTTTCTGAATTTGAGACATGAATACCTTAAGAAATGCAAATTAGTAATTATTGGGATCATTAAGGTGAAGATTAGAGATAGGATTATGGCTAGGGTTAGTGAACATTAGGACTTGTCTTACCAGAATGCGCAAGTACCTACATTCTGCAGTACGTATCTTCCCTGAGTTCTATGAACTGGGGAACATAGGTACTTTCACAAATGCACAGGTACCTATGTTCCCCCGTCCATAGAAAATGGGAAACATAGGTACCGGTGTTCCGGGAAATTCGATTCCCCCTTGTTTCCCCTATTGAGTGGCAGGAGTTTCTCTTTTTTAAAGGTCTTTTTATAAACTTGTTGAATTAAACACATACTGTATGCATCATAATAAATGTACTTTAGCCATTTGTATTTTGAAGATCATTTAGAATTGTTTAATTAGCTGATTATTGACATAATGTGTGTAATTACTGAAAACTGTAATTAACAATTTTTTGTAAAGCATTTGCACCAGCCATGTCTGACAAAGAATGTTGTGATATATGTATTAAAATGATAAATGAAAAAATATTTGTTACTCAATTGCCTAGACTTTCCATGCATTCAGTCATTATCTAGTTCTATTATGCAGTCTGTATGTGTATCAAATGTACAAAAAAAGTAAATAGAGGTATTTTATTATTATTTCTATCAGGATTATACTGCTTATACTACTATACATGTACTACTACTTCTTTTGCTCTGTAGGCCATAATTTGGTAAAATCTTGCAGCGTCCAAACACAAAAGAATTATGTTTATTTTATTTCTTCTTATTTCAGCAGTGTGTTGTTTTTATAGGTAATGGCGTGACATTTTTAGGAAAGTGTCTCGGTATTTGCTAAGTTTTAGCAGCTAACTGAACTGATAGCACTGCATTTAGCCTTAGTTAGCATTGGAATAATAGCCTAGCATAAAATCATATAGTGACAACAACAAATATAACCAACAGAAACTTATGGAGAAAAAAACAACAACAACTTAGTTGTTATTAAGTTATCACTAAACAGAGAGAACAGGACACATACTCTACTAGCTACTTGTGACTCCTAATAATAAGCATAGATGATGAATTAATAAATAGGCCTATATTTTTTCAAATACATCATCATCTTCCTTTTAACTGTTCCTGTTAACAGCACTTTTAACTTTCTGTACCTTTGTTCCCAACAGAATGTGGGTGATAAACCATCAGTACCCGGAGTACAAGGTCGCAGCTGTGCAGAAATCTCACTTCATCCTCCTTCACTACAGTCTGGTGAAAGCCTTGTGGGACTGGCTCATCCTCATAGCCACCTTCTATGTCGCTGTTAGTGTCCCGTACAATGTCAGCTTTACCCCGTATGCTGTTACTGAGCGCTCCACTATGGGAACTGACATTGCAGTGGAGATGCTATTTATTATTGGTAAGGCGAGGCTCATAAACATCATTTGTTTACACACATGGTAGTCCTGCACCTTACTTTTCTGATCAACTGAAGCACTTCCTTCCACTTGATGTGGAACTGGCTAACTGTTTGTCTTTTTACCAAGATAAAACAAGGCTTGTAATAGCTGTCATCTACATTATAAAAATGAAAAGAAAAAAATGACGTGGCAATCTGATTTGAGTGTCTGTGCTAAATGTTATAAACTCTAATTGTCTTTATTAATTTGATTATTGCCTCTTTTAGCAACAAAAACCACTCATCCTTTTACCAGTAAGCTCCTCTAATTCTGAGAAATATTTTAAAATACCTTCAGGCTGCCTAGGCGCAGGAACACGGTTAATAATCTTCTGTCAACTCTAAAGAGAAATTTACCCAAGGGATAAACTCTTGTGTCTCACAACAACATACACCTCTTAGTGTTAGAGAAGAGAATAATGCTTTATTTTGGCAGGATCTCAAATTGCTAAGCTGCTGAATTTGGCACAGAGAGGCCATTCAATTTTAAATGGTTGCTACCCAGAGCATGGATAGTAACTTGTGAATAAAAACACACAATAACTTTCTGACCCTTAACAGCAAATTTGAAATCCCAGAGGCTTCAAAGCGCTGTACCTCTTCATATATTAAAATTCAATCAAACTTTTACTATGTCTATGTTTATCAAAGTCCTAAAGTCCTGATTGCTATCCAATCACACTGTTATTGCAATATTCAGCAGAGTTATCATGCAGCTCTAATGTGCAAATGTGTTTTGTTTTTCAGACATTATCCTAAACTTCCGAACCACCTACGTGAGCAAGTCGGGCCAGGTGGTGTACGACGCACGCTCTATTTGCATCCACTATGTCACCACCTGGTTCTTCGTTGACCTGGTGGCTGCTCTGCCGGTTGACCTGTTATATGTCTTCAACATCACAGTGGTAAGTACTTGTGGACAATTACACATGCGTCGTGTTAACTGCCATCTGGGTACGGTGACATGACCAGCAAACAGATGGCGATGACAGCAAACATAAAAACGTGCCAGATTTTCAATGACTGGTGGATTCTGTGTTGCAAATAATATAGAAGTTTTGTTTGAACAAGCAACTCAAGCTTACACAAGTCATGCCATTCAGCTGTATACAGAATATACAGTACTGTGCAAGTTTTTAGTGTGAAAGTGTGAAAACTGCTTTTAACTAAGAGTGCTTTAATAAATACTTTTTTTTTTGTCAAGAGAATTTCAGAAAAGGTCAGTAATGGGCCAGAAACAAATTTATCAGATTATTTTGCTTTGTGCGATATAAGAGTTTTCAATCTAAATGGAAAGAGCATTTACCCCTAAACTAGAAGATCTTAGAAACTGAGTCTAGGTCTGAGCGCTATATCTTTACTATTTGAAGATAGGACTGATGCCTTGACTGAGATTTACTCTCTCCAAGTGCTTCTAGTTTTGACTTTTCTTTCTTTTTTTTTTTCTTTCTTTTTTTCTTTTTTTTGCATTTGTTTTTGTTTATCAATTCATCTTTCTCTGTTCATAGCCTTTCTTAAAGTCCATTTAACAGTACTGTAGATGGAATCTACTGACTCCTATCCAGACCAGTGTATCATAATAACTGCATTTTCTTCTTATCTGTTTCCTAGACCTCTCTGGTTCATTTGCTGAAAACCGTACGCTTGTTGCGCCTGCTTCGTCTTCTCCAAAGACTGGATCGCTACTCGCAGTACAGCGCCATGGTGCTGACCTTACTCATGTCTGTGTTCGCCCTCCTCGCACACTGGATGGCCTGCATCTGGTACCTTATCGGACGCAAGGAGATTGAGACTGACAGCTGGGACATAGGTGAGTCCAAGTCGATTTGAGGTTACATCTGGCAAAAACAAACTCTTTTTGCTCCAGTGAATAATACATTTCTTTTTTACTGATGTCCAGCCTATATAATATAAAACTTTATTGTTTATTGAGCAGATAGTCGTGCCTGAATTATACTATTGTATGGTTTATATTTAGGCCTATACAATATACTGTAGATCTATTGTCATTGCAACTTGTTGAATGTATCAAATGATATGACATTTTAGACATGCAAACCTTGCTTGTCAAAATTGTGTTATAAGTATATTAGAACCCAAAACACCTGTGAACACCAATGTAAGTGAAAGTTAGTAAGAAGCTCTACTAAGTGCTTGGTCCTCTTTCTTTCAAGTTTGCATGTAGTAATGTGCAGTGCTGTTCCATTATTAAGGTAAAATGATCTACTGGACGGAATATGCTCAATACAACGTTTTGATTTGCTGTGGTGCTATAAATATCCACACAAACCTACTGGATTCCCTAACATTTCTCAGCAGTGGGATGATAACAAACATCACACACTTGTGCTCTAATGAGGACTGTCTCCAGCCAAATCAGAACACTAGCCATTTTCACTCTGGTTTAACAGAGAGGATCTGCTTTTTTTAAACCACTTTAACATGGAGTCCAGCTGGTTATGTAGCACACAGTTTGTGTTTCTATTCATGTATGCATGTGTGAATGTGTCCACCCTGTGTATTGTGTCTTTAGGGAAGTCAGGATATACCTCCTAATTAAGGGTTGGCTTTATTTACTCTGGAGCAGTCCAGCCAGCACTACCTTATACTCCACTGACATGCCCACTTCGTAACATTATTGATAACCCTATCTGACTACATTTAGACAAATGTATCTTTAGTTGAGGTTATGCAACACCATCTATGCATAGGCTGTTAAAAGATACACAGACATGAGAGACTGAGATCTGAAACATGATCTTTGACCATTGTGCTCTGCCTCATTCAAGGATGGCTCCATGAGTTGGGCAAACGTCAGGAGACGCCTTACATCAACAGCTCAGTGGGCGGCCCATCAGTGCGCAGCTCCTACATAGCTGCCCTCTACTTTACCCTCAGCAGCCTGACCAGTGTGGGCTTCGGCAATGTTTGTGCCAACACTGATGCCGAGAAGATCTTCTCCATCTGCATCATGCTCATTGGCGGTATGTCTGACACTCGCTGCGATGCGCTGGCATAACAAGGCCTTTGGTTGGCAAGCACAAGAAAAAGCTAAGTGTGATGTGTTTTGGCTGGCCCTTGAGACACAGCTTGTTGCCTTCCTGACATATGAATAAACTCATTATTTTTGCTGAAGTGGTAGTTTTTTATATATACCTATCACCACCTAAATACACTACGTACACTATATAGCACCATTTGGGATACTGTACATTTGTTCTATTTTATTTCCTTTTATATGTATTAATTAAACACTTAGGCTCACACAATTAAATATTATGTACGTTTGAGTCAAAAATCACACTGAGGCAAATAAAAAAGGCTGAGAGGATAATGGACAATGGACTATGTGTTCCTTTCTGTAGGGCAACAGAACTGCCAAGATTATACATTTATGAACTAGAAGACTGAAGAAGATTCAAAAATCTTTATTGTCAATTTCTCTATATGTACAGACACACAGGGGAATCGAAATGCCATTTCTGTTCTCTTCTTATGGTGTTTCAACATGCTATAAGAAAAAAACAGACTAAAATAAAACATGCAAATAAAATAGATAAAAGATACAATAATTTCAATATACATTAAATACAAAATATATGTCAGAAGCAACATACACTAAATACAAACTAGACAAAACCTATGAGCAGAAAAGAAGAATTAAACATTCACAAAGTTTTTTCACTCTCTCCCATACAGCTCTCATGCACGCTCTGGTCTTCGGTAATGTGACAGCCATCATCCAACGAATGTACTCACGCCGCTCTCTATATCACACACGCATGAAGGACCTGAAAGACTTTGTCCGTGTCCACCATCTGCCCCAGCAGCTCAAACAACGCATGCTGGAGTATTTCCAAACCACGTGGTCTGTCAACAATGGCATAGATGCCAATGAGGTAGGAGTCCCTTTCACTGTCATCCAATACCTTGTACATGGGGTTGTTTAACCACTTGACCCCAGAGCAGGCATCTCATCTAGAATATTTTGCTAACAAAACTTTCCAGCCAAGGGGGGCCAGGGTAGCAGAGCGGTTAAGAAGGAGGTCGTGGGTTCAATCCTTGGACCAGCTGTCACATGATCTCTCTGAGTGGAGTCTGCATGTACTCCTTGTGTTGTCATAGGTTCTCTCCATGTACTCTGGTCTCCTCCCACTGCACAAAAACATGCATGTGTTTGGTGCATTAGTGACAATAAAATGACACTAGTGAATGAATGTGAGAGTAAATGGTTGTCTGTCTGTGTATGTCTCTGATTAGCGACTATCTAGCCAGTCCAGGGTATACTTCACCTCAGGTCGGCCCATAGTGGCTGGGATAGAAGATGAAGGTAAAATACTACCAAATTGACAAGCATATAAAATGGATTTAAAACCAGAAAAACAATAATTTGGCATACAGTGTACATTTAGCAACCATTGTCCAGGGTGTACCCCGCCTAAGGCCCATAGTTACAGGGACAGGCTCCAGCCAGCCACAACCCCTAACATGAGTAAGCAAGAGAAGATGAATAAACTTATCTTTATTAAACACAGAAGTCTGTAAATCATCAAATACGTAACGTCCCATTAAAATTCAGCAGTGTAACTCAGTCCATTTGCTAATAACCAGTCAGTGTCACACTTCATTGCGTCTGTCACAATTCCTCAGCTCCTCCATGACTTCCCTGACGAGCTGCGGGCCGACATCACCATGCATCTGAATAAGGACATTCTTCAGCTGCCCGTCTTTAAAGGGGCCAGTCGCGGCTGTCTGCGCTCACTCTCCTTACACATAAAAACCTCCTTCTGCGTCCCGGGGGAGTACCTAATCCGGCAGGGCGACGCACTGCATGCCAACTACTTCGTCTGCTCGGGGTCTTTGGAGGTGTCGAAAAACAATACTGTGCTGGCCATATTAGGTCTGTCTTTTGAGCAAACATTTTCAGCACAAACTTACTTGGGGAAAAAAACTAACTTGTTACTGTTCAAATTTAGAAAAGGGAAACCTGATTGGCTGTGACCTGCCTGGGACTGAGCAGGTCATCAAAACCAATGCAGACGTGAAGGCGCTGACCTACTGTGATCTCCAGTACATCAGTGTGAGGGGACTGCGAGAGGTGCTGGAACTGTATCCTGAGTATGCCAACGTGTTTAACTCAGAGATCCACAACAACCTCACTTACAACCTGCGGGAGGGCAGCCAAGATGAGGTACTACTACTACTGTGCTGCACACTACATGTATTTATTGGAAGTTAGTGCAGTAGTGGCTGACTATCTGCCATTTTTTCCATACACTTAACAACTAAAAAGCACTCTGTGAGGGCAGACATCCACTAATGCATTAGTTCCACGCATTAATCGAGTTTGAGTTGATGTTTTTCATTTGCCACCCTCAAATTTTAATTCCCTGATCACAAAAACTTTGACTTAGCTTTTGGCATCAAATTGTTATCAAATTGGTCCTCTGTTGCAATGGTTTGGAGTACTGTAAAGTAATCCTGGATTCACACAGTGATCCAGATTCACATGTTTGCAGATAAACAAATTTAAATTTTTTTATTTGAATTTGAATTTATTTATTTGACAGGGACATGCACAACAATACATTGACCTCAAAAGGGGAATATGTTTTGCTCCACGTTTTAGCAAAACTGCTAATTTCCACCTGCAGTTCCTGGACAGGTAGATGTTACAGTAGATTCTGACAGAAGGTTTATGTAAATTAAGAACATGTTACTAGTACATCATTCATATTATGTCCAGAAAAAACAATCACTCGCGCAAATTCTAAAGAACACTTCCAATAGACCTAAATACTGTCGCTCACTTAGTCACTCACTCACTCACTCACTCACTCACACCAACACACAAAGGAACCAATGTAAATCTACACAATCAACCTTTTGGGGTAACTCTAACCAACTGAGCTAACATCTATATAGCTATTTCTCATCAGATCTGCCATTATCTGAATCAGAGAGACAAACATTCTGCAGTCTGTTAGTCTGTTGTATTTGCAGATCACTAAATGTGTGGTTGGTTGAGTATATACATGGATGGCCCTTCTCATTTAAGCTACTTTGTCATTCACATTCATGTAGCGAGTGTAAACGTGTGCCTTCTGAGTTACCTTCCTCACTTTCCATGACACCAAAAGGGCTGCTGATAGCTTGATTGTCACACCAATTACTTTGTATAAGGGCCTCTGTCAGACAGCCGTATCACCTGTCCAGTGACTCCCCAAAGTACAACTCGATGACATTACACCCAGTCAGTGACCTCTCCTTAGCACTGCCTTTTACTTCTGACAGTTATTTAAGCTACATTTGGTAACCTTTCATCTGTGGAGAAAGCTCACTGATCGTAATGACTGAATGAATTAGGGACATTGCTCAAGTCTCTTAGATTTGCTTGATGGCTGTTTCTGTCGATTCCCATTGGCAGTTCCCATTGTTTTCTCACTCATTAGCTTTTCAACTGATTCGTTTAGAACCACACTGTTAGGACATCTGTGCTTACTGTATTAATTATCAGCTATGGCTCTCCACAGGTAAGGCAGCTTCACCACATAAGTGATGGTTTAACAGATGGGGAGGGATTGTTCTGTGCAATATTTTATCTCCTCCAAAGTAATGGTCAGATTATTTGTGTAATGATGGTGTCTAGATCCAGGACTTTCTTAAAGAATTCAGTACCATTGCGACATAGGCCCAAAGATACTCACTTTAGCCACAAGGGGTTAGTAAAGGTGCAAATTATTCATTTTACCATTGTGACATAAAGTATAAGGACTTTCTTTAGCCAGCTGCAGATGCCCACAAGCCAGTGTAGTGATTATGCCAATCCCAAGCCTGGATAAATGGAAAGGGCTGCGTTATGAAGGTCTTTCATAACGCAAATGAATATGCAAATCAGTGCAAACTTGGAGTCTGATGATTTGCTGTGGCTATCCCAGAAGTAAAAAGCCCAAAGGAAGGAAGAAAAGACATATAAGGAATTTATGGCTCAATTGATAATGCCCCTGAATTAGAAAATTTTTGGTTTGAGTCCATTTCGGGGCAGTATATCTTTACTTTTGTGAGATAGGACTAACCCCTTGGCGAAGGTATACTATTTTTGGAAACAGAGGCTATGTTTGTGTACAGTGCTTATTTGTTTGTCTGTTGGGTAAAAATAAGCCAGCAGGATTTTGATCAGTAATGCCCTGAACTGTACTTCTCTCGTACCATCTGCGCAGTTTATGCACAAGCCCAAAGCCAGAGAGCACCCTGACAGGATGAAGAAATGCTCAGCACCTTGGCCAAGCTGTTAGCTCCTGAAAACCACTACCACACTCACACACACACACACACACATGCACAAGATAGATAGATGGTTTATTGTACAGGCTATTACACAACGAGAGTAAAGAACACACTACACACCACACACTTTATAATACTGATTGTCAAAAAGGTGGACAGTATTGTGTAGCAGGACTTATAAGATATTGTTATATCTGTGACTTTTTGTTGTCCTTGCTTTCGCCGCAAAGGTCGTTGCTCCACCAGGGGAGTTAGTGCTGAGTCAAAAATTTGGTGAAATCTAAAGACCATGTCACCACAGGGAAAGATAAGCAGTGTGGTCATTGAGTGTGAAGAACAGGCTGCAGTCAGTAGGCAGAGAGGAGATAAAACTCCTGCCGGATCCTCCACTAACAACAGGAGTCTCACAAAGTTGTTATAAGCAGCTAAGATGAAGGGTTGCATAGACCAGTTTTTCCCAACCAGGGGTACAGGGACCCCTAGGGGTATGCAAGTACTTTGCAGGGGGTACTTAAAATTTTATTCATAATTTACTCTCAAAATGATGAGAAAGAAAATATTTGCACATTTTTCATATTGAACTATTTAATTGTATGATAAAAGGGACGTAAAACTGCTGAAGAATATTATTTGATTGTTATATTGTTATATATTTTTAGGTTTAATAGCTCATTTTAAAGAGTTATTTAAATAATTTTAATCTTAGATGACATAAAATATGTAGTAAATAAAAAAATAGTAAACGTAATGTAACAGGATTTATATTGTATTTATTTATTATTTTTTTTCAATTTAAAGGCATTTAAGTTTAAAAGAAAATGCGATAGAATTTACAGACTACAGAAGAGTAGCATGCAGTAGTTTTCAAAATTTTGGCGGTATTTTGGCTTGTATTACTCTTCTTTTTCAGCAGTAATAGTGACAAATGTATACAGATTTGTGTGCTTATGGGTTTATGTTACACTGTCAAATATTCAAATCAAATACAAAAGTGACATACAGTATGTAGTATGTACAGTAAGTGAAAGTTACTTCATCACAGTATTATGGTATTTGGAAAATTCATTTTTTGGTATGAAATGGTACATTTCCCAGCCCTAGCATGCAGTCGAAATCTTTTATTAGCCAGTTTCAGACCAGCGTAGAGAGCAGCAGGAGATATTTTAGATTTTTTTTCCTCACTCAATTAAGTTCTAACAAACCAATTTCACTATGTAGGCCACTGCTGCTTTTTTAATTGATATTGATGTTCAATTAATGTCTTTCGAAACTAGTCTTCATGGCAGCTTATTACTCACCGCATGTCGCTTTAGGGATAGATTTCCAACAAGGAGAACATGTCAGTGCCACAAATAACTCTAAATTTGTCAAATCTACTGTTCAGAAAACTTCCTCACCTAATAAAACTAAGGCAAAAGAGGATTTCTATTATCTGAGCCGTGTATTCTGACACCCCTGATTTTAAAAAGCATTGGTGGTATACTGCTATAACAACAAATTAGCTTTTCTCACATTACACCGAGCTGCCAGATAAACAGTACACGGGAAAGCTTCACAGAGCCATAGTTTTGTTTACTATCCAGCTGGTGATTATTTTCAATTGCACGGAAGAACTGGAGTCTCTTTGCTTTTGCTTTTCTGTTTAAAAAAGGCATCAGTGATTTCACTTTTGAAGCAAGAGCTGCGTCACTGGCCAAGGTCATTATAAAAGCAGCAGATGGAAGGACAGTTTTTGAATAAAACATAAGGACATCAAATGGACTATTGTATTATTCAAATCAAATTCAAAAGTTTGATCAAATTGGAAAATTATTTATGACAAAAATATACTTTTAAACTGTGTTGTTTTGCTTGTTCTGATTTGATTTTGTGTTTTATTTTTACAGAGTCTCACCAGGTGCCCAAGGTCACCCCGGCCCCATGTGAGTGAAGCAAACATTTAATATTTCCTTTTCAAATATGCCTTGCCAATATCAACCAGAAATGTCTATTTTAGTATAAATGATTCAAAAAGATAGACTTTGAAAAATCCTGAAGGCAAGGCAGGACACTGTACAGCAGTCTTTAGAGGTGACTCTGGTCCCCGGTTAGCAGCAGACATGTGCCGGGGTGTTCAAGGTAACCCCCCTCTGTTTTTCTGGGACATACTGTATTGAGCGTTGTAGGAGGGTCTGAACAAGGACTTCCCCTACAGGTTGAAACTCATTTGGAACAGCAAGAGCAGTTCAGTCCCAGGAGTTAGCGAGCTAACTGGGTCAGTAGCTTTTCTTGTGATTTTCTTTGTTACTGTGCATTTTCCCGATAGACAGTTTTTTCTGTTAAAATACTTTTTACATTGGCTGGTCTTTTGTCACACTTTTATATTGTGTACTGTATAAAATGTACAGACAGTTTTCCCAAAATTATTTATAAGGGGACCAAAGTTACCACTAGTCCTTTATGGTATTGCTTTTATCATTTCACAGTTTTGAGATGTATTATTTGCTCATGCAACTTTTTCTTGCTTGTGTGTCACCAGCAGACGGGACAGATACAATTACCCAATATTTATAACTCATACACTGTTTTTTCTGTCTTCTCTGGTGTGACACACTTTGTTGAAGAAGTAGTGGAACAAAATCATGACATAATTGTTGCGCCTGAGTAACATCTTAGATTTTATCACTTTCTAACTCCACTCAAATAATGGTAAGAATGACAAGATTAATTTTAATTGCAACTATTTTCTGTGCCAAGCAACTTAGAGGACCCAAATTACACTTTAAGAGAGAAGAAACTACAGTACTCATATGACAGTATCCCAGCAGGCCGAACAATTATGTGTTTGAGTACAACAGGCTCCAATACTCCCAATTATCGAGTACTAGTATTTTGACAACCCTATTTTAATGGTCCACATTTTGTTCTTTTTTACTATTTGTTGTTGCTTCGATGCTGATTAATTCATTTTCAAAGCAGCTATTATTCATTTATTCTCACAGACTTTTGAAGTTTAAAATGACAGGTGACCCAAATAGCTTTTTCTGGTTTGAGGAAAATAAAATCAGATTTGACTGGCACACTAATTTACATCATTATGACATTTTAAACCATTTAAAATGTCTACAAACCACTTTCATATCATTTTTATATAACCTCTGTAATTTCATTCACAGGAGTCCAGGCTGCCCTCCATTGTAGAGACCCAAAGCGACGACTCGGATCACCTGTCACCGGCTACTCGCTCCCGCCGTAACCTCTTGCTGCCCAATTTCAGCAGCCCGGTCCGCCGCACCTCTCTGGGGAACCTGCTGGGTGACGAGCTGCGTCAGTTTAACGCCCTGAGACACTGTCGCTCTCCGAACCTCAGCCGCAGTATCCCCATGCCCTCCCTGTCCCCTCAGCCACCCGCCAAAAAGGAGCACAGAACTGCCACCTCGCCCTGCATCTCAACCCGGGCCAAGTCAGAGGTTGAACTGAAGCCGTCCAAGCTGCTCATCCCAACCGTCACCTGTTTCGGGCCCCCAGACCTCAGTCCCAGGTACTGACTCTGAAATAGAACCTGCACGTATATGTATATAATGGAAATAAAACACAATATAAGAAACTATATTCTTTATTAGGGACAGTGCGTTAAAATACCATTCACTCTTTTGGTGATCTCTTTAATGCATTACATGTGGTGGCTCTAATTTCATGCTACTGGAAACTGCACCACCAAGAGTATGATGTAAATAAATTATAACATTGTGTGTTATCCACCTGCTGTATCCATAATGTAAGTGTGTAAGTCATCCTGCAGATATGGCTAGACCCTGGTCATACAGCTCAAGTGTCCACTTCTCCAGACTAAGTGTAGATAGGCATATGCCAGCTGCGGCTAGCATAGCACCGTCTGTGAGCTTCAGTGATATCCAAAAAAGCTATACTATTTCATTAACTCCCATGTTGTACCCCTCCTTTCAGAGTCGTAGATGGCATCGAAGACAACAGCCACACTTTTCATTTCAACGTGGAGCACAGTGAGCCTAAAGCACGTTCCAGAGGCAGCACCCAAGGTAAGACGACCTACCTCCAGCTGTGAAGGTGACCAGGGTCCTTTTAAGTTCAAACTATGATTACCAAATTGCTGCTCTGGAGGAAATATGAGAGCATATGATGGCAGAAGATATGAAATGCCCGGGACGTGAAAAGACAAGTGAGGTCAAAGCAGATCATCTAACCCGAGCTGCATGATGGCAGTCATCCTGGGATCACTATCAACTTCACTTCTAGTCTAGCCAATTAGGTAAATGGGGCAATAGAGTAATATAACATTGAGAGCAAATATTATGTGAGTTTTTTTTTTTTCTAAGATGTAGATTTTTTAAATGGGGGCAACAGTGAAGCAGGAGGTTCAGCAGGTTGCCTTCTGACCAGGCGGTTGTGGATTGCATCTCGGTCAAACCAGTGCATACTGTCGTTGTGTCCTTAAACAAGACACTTCACCCCCATTGCATACTCCACTCACAGTACGTGGCTGGTTGCAACAGGAAGGGCACCCAGCATAAAAACTTGCCAAATCATTGTGCCACTGGTTCGCTGTGGCGATTCCTTAAAGGAGCAGCCATTTAAAAAAAATTGTAGAGAAATTCTTACGCTTGTTTGTCATTAGTGAGTGTCACTAGAAGTAAGGAATGCTAGAAGTCTAGCAATAATTTAAAACATGAACTTCTAATCTAACACAAAGGTTTTCATGCATAGCTATAAGCACAATGCAATAATCGTTATATAGCCTAATAGAGCAAAAAACAAATAATCTAAAATCTGAGTGTTTAGAAGGGATTTTTAATACTAAATTTAAAAATAATTTTTGGACACAAACTCCAACCTCAAATGTCTTCTGCCTTTATCCTAAACAAGAACACAACATTGACTTACATGTATTTACTTTCTTTACTTCCTCATTTTCATAGATTCTAAACAGGTCACTGCCACTTTGCTGCTGGAGACCGAGGAGGTTCGGGAGACCATCGGTGTACTCAATCAAAAGGTAAAACACAATGCTATTCTTACAAATATTTGTTCTCAACTCAAAACGCCAGTTTCTCACCATACAAACCACCAGCTGCGTTCAACATTTGTGTCTGTGCCGAGTGTTTTATTTGAATGTGAGCCGAGCAGAGGCAGGTGCAGGTGCAGCAGAGGTGCAGATGGGCCCAGGTACATGCTGTGAGGAGCCAGCTTTAATTCATCAGCCCTGGCTCCTCTGTAATGCACTGGAGAGGAACTATACTGCTGACTGGACAACTCACAGAGAATTGCGACAGTCAGGCACTAGTTCTGTACCTGTGGCCCCTCTCCACCCCCCTTTAGCTTTTATTTTGGTCTTGTTCTAAATTTTCTGCCCTTCATTCTTCCCTATTTGCGTCACGTTGCTGTGATCTGCATCCCTCTGGATTTTTGGCCCTGCATAAGAAGTCATTTCAGAGTCATTACATCTTCTGTGTATATTCTTCTTAAGTCCTAAAAAAAATACATTGAAAAAGACATTATTTTGATAAAGAGTGCATTTGTATATTATGTATCAGCAAGAATCCGGCACATGCACAAAATTATATTAAATCAATGCAGCTGTTTTTAATCTTATATTCAATACAGTATCGCCAAGAGATTTCTCATTATTTTCTTACACCCTTTTTGTAGTCATCAATGCAGCTGTCTGGATCTTAGTTTATTGCAAGAAACAGAAATGTATTGCATCCTTTTTATCCAGTTAAGCCCAATACAGTTTTAAATTAATTATAAAAACTTGCTTCTCAGCTGTATTTTACTTTGTAGTGACTGTATAGATGTCTTTTTAGCTAAATAGTTTAGGATTATGTGACTTTAATGAGCTAAATGAATCACTGTTCCCTGTTATCGGCTTGTCAAAAGTTAGCCAAACTGAATCACAAATGAGTATTTCTATTTTAATCATACATCATACTGTACTGTTGGAAAGAGCCCAAGTCATTAATGTGCTGCTGACTGTATGTATCCTTTGTCCAGATGGAAACATTAAACCACGAAGTGTCGGAGCTAACCAAGAACCTGCACCACATGATGCATCTCCTGGAGGCTCACGTTTCGTCTCATCACTTCAAATCCACCCACGCTCACCACCACAGCGTCCAGACCATACCCAACCCTCCCACTGCCTCCAACACAGACACCAGGGGGCTACAGACTGTCGCCCCTTCAGGACTATGGAGCCACACAGTGCACAGTCCCCGCTCCTCCAGTCCAACACCTGCTCGGCAAACTGTTGACTGTCAAAGCACAAGCAGTGTGGTCACAACTCACTCTTGGACGGGGCCATCTCTTCTGTGCATCAACCCGGACTTCCAGAGTTCAAGTGCGGACAGCCGACCTCAAAGTGCTAGTTTAATCAGCCAGTCCCAGCCCACTTTGTGCCTGCAGCCCCCATATGACACTGACTCTTGCCTTTTGTCTACAGGTGAATCCACACAGAGCCTTCGAGTACAGTCACTCAGTTCTTATCCTCTCCTCTGTCCGCCCTCTGAAACTCTAAACTTACTACAAGGTTCAAAACCAGACCCTACTACATCCTCCGATAATTTAAATCCGGACATATCCATTTTCCCTGTGGCTGTGTCTCCTCCAACTTTTCACAGGAACGCTCCCCGATCATCGCTGGATTTAGGAACGCTGGAATCCGATGCTCAGGACTGCCCCCTACATGAACATGATAGTCTGGAGTCTTTGCTGGGCAATGGAGGGTCAATGGAGAGCCGGGACAGTGCATCCTCTTGTCAGTCCAGCAGTGGAGTCCAGACACAAAGCACTGAGCAGTCCTGGTGTCTGGACCTCACAGATTAATGCACAAGTTATTAGAGACATTAGGGACATTTCTTACAGTGTTGAGGCATCAGGCATAACATTATGACCACAGACAACTGCTGTGAATAACACATTTTATCTCTTCATCATGGCACCTGTTAGTATGTGGGACAAATTAGGCAGCAAGTGAACAGTTTGTCTCCAAAGTTGATGTGTTGGAAGCAGGACAGATGGGCAAGCATAAAAGAAACGAATTTTAGGGCCAAGGGCCAAATTGTGATGGCTATACGACTGGATCAGAGCCTCTCCAAAACTGCAGCTCTTGTGGGGTGTTCTCAGTCTGCTGTGGTTCATATCTATCAAAAGTGCTCCAAGGAAGGAACAGTCCTAAACCTGCGACAGGTGATGCATGAGGGGAGCATGTGGGGCTACATAATGTTATGCCTGATTGTGTATGAGCTATATTTTCTCATTTAAAACCTGGGCTATAATGTTGTCCATCTCCATGCAACCTCATCCATTTCTATGCAAAAGCATGTCATAGCTTTACACAAGTGTGTCAGCTTTGGGTTTCAATATCTTGTATTAATCTCTTAAACTATAAACAATTACACCTGTTACCTCCTTGCATGTTAAAGTCCTTTGATATTTTTACTAAAGACAAGGTTTTTAAATCAGTGTGGAAGCATTATACTTGACAATCTGTTGATTGTGTCCCCAGCAGGTCCGAGCTCTTAAGCCACAGTGATTGCATGAGTTCATCCTCTGGTAACAAAGGAAACAGCAACAGGAAGTTACACACTACATAGACTGTTTGAATGTTTCTCTTGGTGCAGCATTTTATATTAAGATTAACACTAAATATCAATACAACACAGGAACATGACAAACAAAATACACAGGCCAATATCATCTTAATTTGCAAAAGGCCATTAAATACAAGGTACTGTAATATGTTAATACCTTTCAGGGGATTTTAAATCATTTCCTGTTTTGTCCTCATTTAATTACAGTACATGGCTCTGCTAGGTTGGTTTATTTCTACAGCTTGATCAAACTCAAGATACAGTGGCTAAATCCATCATAATAACCGAGCACACACAAATGTCTCATCCAATATTTACTGTTATTTATTTGAGTCTTATTACTGTCTTCTGGGAAAACGTCAACTTACGATATTCATAAAATATTCATAGAGTATTCAAATGTTATTTTTGAATGATTTCTTCTTGGATGACTAAATAAAACAGAATGCAGCATTTTTACAGTGTCCTCTGTACTTCCGTCTCTCGCTTGTCAAAATTAATACTTCAGTCAACACAGATACTGTTTGTACTTGTAAACACTGAGCGCAATACTTATTTATTAGAAACACGACTTGGAAATATCTAGCAATCAATTGAGTATTTATGTTACTTTTATTCAAGTAAATAAAAGATTTTTTACTCTAGTTTGTAAGAGTAGTAGTTGATGTACTTCCTCTACCCCTGCTATAACTAGTAATTGTAGCAGGTTGCAATAGTAATCATAGAAGTACAGTAGTAGTCGGGGAGGTAAAAGGGTACCATTTACTCAGGGGCCACTGCAGGAAGGGGCCCACAAAGTAAACTTTCCAATTTAATATTTTTATATAAACACATCTAAGTATTATTATTCTGTCTGAGTACAGACTGTGTTGAGTACTTCCACTTCCACTTGAGTAATGTCATTTTAAAGTAACAGCACTAAACATACTACACTATACATATTAAACATAGTTCTTCAACCAGTGGACACATGCCTTTTTTACTAAAATAAAATTCATGTCCATAATTTATTCAGCTGAAGCCGCGAGAAAAGCCTGTAAACAACTGTCGTGTAAATCCAGAAGTTATAATGATGGTGGCAGCTGGTGATAAGGACAGGACTGCAGCTGTTGTTTCTGTCATTAGCACCACAGACTTCAATGAGTTTTTGTGAACACTGTTTGATCCCCTTTTTTTGGTTGATCTGTCCCGACTTTTCTATCTGATTATGTAATGCTATCCCACAAACGCTTAAAGTCACATACAGTATTTTTGGGACATTTTGTTATTTTCTGCTATTACCATGTGTTTATTTGTTTAGTGCGTAAGTGGCTTAGTGCAAACATTACGGAAAGACCCAAAATACAACAGCTGGTCATCTCACACAAAAGCATTTGCCTTGTAGTACCTTTGGCACTTTGGGAAGCATTTGGCACCCGGGCTATAGTCTGGACATCCCTAAGTTAATTTTATTCACAAAATTTTACTTTAATATCAAACTTAAAAGTAAGATGTTTGTTTTCTGTTTGAAAGTCATATGGATGGTCAGATGTTGCTGGCTTAGTAAACATTTCACTACACAGATTACAACAGTTAATGATCAACCTTACATTGAACTGTGGTGAAATTGGGAAATACTGGGAAGATCCGGTAACAGTTAGTCCTGTTCCAAAAGACCAAAAATATGTGTGCATTTCTTAAATCAAAATGTAAAATCTGCCCCATATGTTAATCACGCTACAGTATATTACAACAGTAACTTGTTCATTTCCTGCCCCCTACCGTCGGAAATGGGGATGTTATGTTTATGTTTTCATGGCCACATCTTCAAACTGCTGCCCCAGGTTTGTCATGAGTCCAAAATACACAAAATAAAAACTAGAAGAGTGTAGTGCTCCAGCCCAGAGATAATGTCTATACAAATGAAATGTTCTGTAATAGTTGACTGGTTTTCTGCTAAACATGGATATACATTACTATAAGCATAGACCTGTATTGTAATACATTGTTGCTGCTGACTAGTTGTTTATCAGTGTCCACCAAGCCATACAGTTTCACAGAAGTAATATTTTTTCCACTGTTGAGTAATCAAGTGTTTTCCAGTTTGCAACAACCAAACCATATAAAAGCATAGCTGCAAAACTAAAGAGCAGATACTGAGGCATCAACTCTGAGGACGGCTGTGCTGAGATCTTATTCTGGAAAATGAAGACGGTCATTCTCACTCTTCTGGTGCTGCTGGTGGTCAGTCAAAGTAGGTCACCTTAACTGTTCATGAAAGTGTTTGTTGTAATGGTAATATAAAAAAATAAGCTAAAACCTAATTCGATTTTCAGATGAGGCTTTGAGATGCTACTGTGGAGGAAGAAAAATCTGCTCAGGCTCAGTGGAAACGTGCCATGGGTCCACAGACCGCTGTGGCAGTACCATCTTTCACTTTGGTTTGTAGAAGTATTTTCTAAACCTTTACATTGCTGCCAACAATAAAACAACAACAACAACAAAATAAATAAATAAAATGCCTTCTATACAAACTATATGTCCAGATGATATTTAAAATTCCTTTATTGTGAGACTTTCCTTTGTCTCTTGCAGATGCCAGCTACTCCAAAGGCTGTATGTCAGTCACGTGACTGCTCTGTACTGAATCAACCTGGTATAATAACTACTAAGTGCTGCTTCGGGGATTTATGCAACAGATAAAACATAAATATGCAGTATTTACAATTGTCATTATGTGATTTACATTAAGAAAACATCTCAATAAAAATTACTTTGTGAAATTATTATTTTGTTTCTTTTGTTTTTGTTTTGTTTTTTGTTGTTGTTGTTTTGTTTTTGTTTTTTTTGTTATCATTTTTGACAAATGACTAAATCATATCCAGTGTTGGTAGAGGTTAGTTCCCCGGCCTTTGGTGCAGAAGGTTATGGGTCTGAATCTTTCACCTCACTGTCTCACCAAAATCTCCAGTCACAAGATGGGTGGTTGTGTCAGGAAAGGCATCAGACTAAATTATATCTGGCCTGCAATAGTGTGGATTGATATTACTATTCATGTAATATTAAAGGTGATATGAGCAGTATATAGTTTTTATATTTCAGAAAAATTACACACGTGTCCCTAGATACTGTATGAGGTAAACATGTTCAAATCAAATATTAGTTTTACTGAAAACAATGGTGCCTCTGATTTAGTCACAATAAAAAAGTAGTTTCCATAATCGCCAAGTTGTTTATGTTTACATTTTTTATTTTGGTTCTTCACCCTGCATTGCCAATTGTCCAATCAGAAAAGCAGAAAGACTGGAAACCCACAGACCATTGTTTTAATTTAGCCTGCAGTACTGCTTTCAAACCAGTAGAGTGCATGCTGCTTACAGTATCTTTAATAACATTGTCCTGGTGATTAATATTAGGCTGTGTCTTTTACAAGCTTTTCAAGTGAAATATGTTGACACAGCAACAACTGAAATTTAAACTAAAGAAGCAAAGACCTGCATATTACTAATATCCAGATTTAAAATGTATATTATGTGGACACACATCTGTTTATTCAGATAATTTACTGAAAGTCAGTGTTTTGGTCCGGAGTTACTGGCCTAGTAACAAAAAACACAGATTATAACAGTTCATAACAAACTTGATATTAAACTCTAATCTTGTGAAATACTGGGAAAATCTGGTAGCATTCAAGCATAAAAATAAGTGTTTTTTTATCAGTCTTCTTATATATTATAGGCCTATAGTATATAAGGTATTACAATATATTGTATGACTATTCTTTTAGTGGCAGCTTCTCATTCTGTTTTTATTGCAACATCTTCATGAAATGGCTTCTCTTACATTTATCTTCCACTCTTCTGAACACACAAAAGAAAAGATAAAGCACAGTTTTGTGGTGGTCCAGCCTCAGTCAGGAGATGGGGATACACCACCAGTGTTCTGAGCTTTAGAGTTGGGGAGAGTGGGCACCAAGCCACTGATTTCACAGTGATGTATCCATTTAACCAGCATATAGTGTAAGCATATTTTTTGGCACCACCAACCTCTAATATTTTCTTCCTGAACTGCGGGTCCATCTCACACAAAAACTTTTTACCTTGTAGTGCCTGTGGCAATCTGGGCAACATTTGGCAACCTAGGCCATAGTTTGAATATCCCTGAAGTAGGGCATATACCCATTTCATTTTACTTTAATATCAAACTTAAAAGTAAGATGTTTTATTATAAAAAGTGTATATTCAGATGTTTGTTTTCTGTTTGAAAGTCATATGGATGGTCAGATGTTGCTGGCTTAGTAAACATTTCACTACACAGATTACAACAGTTAATGATCAACCTTACATTGAACTGTGGTGAAATTGGGAAATACTGGGAAGAACTGGTAACAGTTAGTCCTGTTCCAAAAGACCAAAAATATGTGTGCATCTCTTAAATCAAAATGTAAAATCTGCCCCATATGTTTATCATGCTACAGTATATTACAACAGTAACTTGTTCATTTCCTGCCCCCTACCGTCGGAAATGGGGAAGTTATGTTTATGTTTTCATGGCCACATCTTCAAACTGCTGCCCCAGGTTTGTCATGAGTCCAAAATACACAAAATAAAAACTAGAAGAGTGTAGTGCTCCAGCCCAGAGATAATGTCTATACAAATGAAATGTTCTGTAATAGTTGACTGGTTTTCTGCTAAACATGGATATACATTACTATAAGCATAGACCTGTATTGTAATACATTGTTGCTGCTGACTAGTTGTTTATCAGTGTCCACCAAGCCATACAGTTTCACAGAAGTAATATTTTTTCCACTGTTGAGTAATCAAGTGTTTTCCAGTTTGCAACAACCAAACCATATAAAAGCATAGCTGCAAAACTAAAGAGCAGATACTGAGGCATCAACTCTGAGGACGGCTGTGCTGAGATCTTATTCTGGAAAATGAAGACGGTCATTCTCACTCTTCTGGTGCTGCTGGTGGTCAGTCAAAGTAGGTCACCTTAACTGTTCATGAAAGTGTTTGTTGTAATGGTAATATAAAAAAATAAGCTAAAACCTAATTCGATTTTCAGATGAGGCTTTGAGATGCTACTGTGGAGGAAGAAAAATCTGCTCAGGCTCAGTGGAAACGTGCCATGGGTCCACAGACCGCTGTGGCAGTACCATCTTTCACTTTGGTTTGTAGAAGTATTTTCTAAACCTTTACATTGCTGCCAACAATAAAACAAAACAAATAAATAAATAAAATAAAATGCCTTCTATACAAACTATATGTCCAGATGATATTTAAAATTCCTTTATTGTGAGACTTTCCTTTGTCTCTTGATATTTTTGCAGATGCCAGCTACTCCAAAGGCTGTATGTCATCACGTGACTGCTCTGTACTGAATCAACCTGGTATAATAACTACTAAGTGCTGCTTCGGGGATTTATGCAACAGATAAAACATAAATATGCAGTATTTACAATTGTCATTATGTGATTTACATTAAGAAAACATCTCAATAAAAATTACTTTGTGAAATTATTATTATTATTATTGGGGTTTTTTTTTGTTGTTTTTTTTTTTTTTTTATCATTTTTGACAAATGACTAAATCATATCCAGTGTTGGTAGAGGTTAGTTCCCCGGCCTTTGGTGCAGAAGGTTATGGGTCTGAATCTTTCACCTCACTGTCTCACCAAAATCTCCAGTCACAAGATGGGTGGTTGTGTCAGGAAAGGCATCAGACTAAATTATATCTGGCCTGCAATAGTGTGGATTGATATTACTATTCATGTAATATTAAAGGTGATATGAGCAGTATATAGTTTTTATATTTCAGAAAAATTACCCACATTACCAGCAACAACTGAAATTTAAACTAAAGAAGCAAAGACCTGCATATTACTAATATCCAGATTTAAAATGTATATTATGTGGACACACATCTGTTTATTCAGATAATTTACTGAAAGTCAGTGTTTTGGTCCGGAGTTACTGGCCTAGTAACAAAAAACACAGATTATAACAGTTCATAACAAACTTGATATTAAACTCTAATCTTGTGAAATACTGGGAAAATCTGGTAGCATTCAAGCATAAAAAATAAGTGTTTTTTTTTATTTTTTATCAGTCTTCTTAGATATTATAGGCCTATAGTATATAAGGTATTACAATATATTGTATGACTATTCTTTTAGTGGCAGCTTCTCATTCTGTTTTTATTGCAACATCTTCATGAAATGGCTTCTCTTACATTTATTTTCCACTCTTCTGAACACACAAAAGAAAAGATAAAGCACAGTTTTGTGGTGGTCCAGCCTCAGTCAGGAGATGGGGATACACCACCAGTGTTCTGAGCTTTAGAGTTGGGGAGAGTGGGCACCAAGCCACTGATTTCACACAAGTGGTGTGTTCTCATCTGTTTCTCAGTACTGGAGTGATCAAGTGTTTTCTTGCTTGCACAACCAGACCAGATAAAAGGACATTTAAAACTAGAGCTGTGAAACAAAAAATCTGAGAACTGCAGAGAAGGACCGGTGAGCTGAGATACATTGAAGAATGAAGACAGTGATTGTTGCTCTTCTGGTGCTGCTGGTAGTCAGTCAAAGTAGGTCAAAGTTTAACAGGTTACATGCCCATAAACAGTGTATATGTTGGGTAGAAATATAGGCCAAAACTAAAGTGTGTTAACTTTGCAGGTGAGGCCTTGAAATGTTACTGTGGAGGCAGGAACAGTTGCCCAGGCTCAATGCAAACCTGTACTGGGTCTGATAATCGCTGTGGCACTATCATCTTTCATACGGGTTTGCATCTTTACATTGCTCTCAACAATTAAGAAAATTCAAGGATGAAGGATAAAAAGTCATTAACACATATTAAGATCTCTTTTTTTTTAGTCTTAGTTCTATTGCAACACTCTTACTGTCCTTTTTTTTTGCAGATTTCACGTACGCCAAGCGTTGTATGTCTTCACACGAGTGCGCAATAATGAATCAACCTGGTTTAATAACTACTACCTGCTGCGCCAAGGATTTGTGTAACAGATGAAATTACACAAAATATCTCAATATAATGTCATTGCATGATGTACAGTTGGACAAAACCATAATAAAAATCACACTGTGAAGAACATCTTTTTTATCATCTTTGACATGCATTTTATTGATAACCAAAATTTAAAATTTTGACATATTTTGTGCATGTAGTGTATCTATTTATTCAGATGATAATTTACTGTCAGTCGTGTATTCAAGTGTGACTGATTACAACCGTTTATGATCAACTTAATATTAAAATCTAAACTCACAATTACAAATACTGGAAAAACAGAAGCATAAGAAAGTGTACTTTTACCAGTTTTATTATATATTATAAATATATTGATATAGTATTACATTTGCATACATTGGCTATAAAGAAGCTACTTCTTATTCTGTTTTCAAGGCAATATTTCCAGTTTGTCTTCTACTGTTCAAAATACATAGGCCTAATTGTTTGTTATTTCTAGCTTATACGGGTCATTTTCAAGAGAAACCTGTTTTGCACTTGAAGACAGGACAGAAAAGATTATAGAATGAGCACAACCCTGGTGCTCCACCCTAAAAGATGTTATTGATTAGATTAAATGTTCTGCTATTTAAACTTGGCAATTACTGTAGTTGATGTTGATTAGTTATTTGCTAATAGGTGCCAAGCCATTGTGAGAACACAAGTGGTGTGTTCTCACCTGTTTCTCGGTATTGGAATAATCAAGAGTTTTCTTGTTTGCACAACCAGATAAAAAGACATACCAAAGGACAGGTGAGAAACTAAACCACAGTAATAATCTCTGGAGAAGGAGGTGAGATCCTACAAGAAACATGAAGACGGTGATTCTCACTCTTCTGGTGCTGGTGGTGATCAGTCAAAGTAGGTCATCATAACCAACAGCATGTCCATAGAAAGTCAGTGTGTTTTGATATAAATATTAGCAAAAACTAAACTATGTGAACTTTTCAGGTGATGCTTTAAAATGCTATTGTGGAGGCGGCAAAAACAGTCTTGGGCGAAGGATGAAATGCCATCCATGTCCAGGTGCATTGTTCTTAATCTTTAATCTTTGACCATCTACACTTGCAGTTCCCACTTACTCCAGGGGCTGTAAGTCTCCATACTAGTGCTCTGTACTCAATAAGTCTAGTATTTCATCTGCTCGCTGCTGCCGTACGGACTTATGCAACAAATAAATACTAATTATACAATACATTTAAATATAATTTTTATGATGTACACTTAACATGATCAATATTAAAGTCCACATTGTAAAATGTATTTTTGTTTTCCTTCTTATCAGCAGCTATAGTTGTATAATATTTCCATTCAGCTTTGCATTATTACATTCTGAGCAATTTATATATTGAAATATTGTAATATAATGTAAGCAAAGTTCCTGTAGGCCTTTTGTAGAGGCAGTCTCTGACCATGCGCCTCGCCAGTCTCAGAGAGGCATTTCATTGGTTGAAAGATCACGTGACAGAGGAATCCAGGAAGTATTTTGTTACACAAGGCGGAAGCTGTATTGTTTTTGTAGAAGGGAAAAAACTGCTTTAAAAAAACAATACTGTCATCTACAATTGAGGAGAGACGTACATATAGACTTACGTTGTCGGTAAGGGCCGCACTACGTTACTTATGGTTTATTTGTACTATTAGCCACTTTTATCACTCACCCGTTTCTCTGTAATTGTTACAGGCGAGAGTTGGCCTCGCAGTTTTGTTTCAGATGGTTTTGTTTTTGTCTTGTTAATTACTAATAGAAGTTTCTCTGTCACCTCAAAAACACGTAATAAGGGTAACTGAAATATACTGTAGCTTACTACAAAACATGAATGACCAGCTTTAATAAAGCTGCTACGACATGCTTTCATCTAAGACTCCTATTGTAAACATCGGTCTGATTGATAACCTGGCTCAGCTTGTTTATTATTAGCTTTTAATATGTTGTTAGCGGTGTCCTTATACATCGTTGAGCTTTAAACTTGTTCTTATAATAAATATGTAATAAATATACCACATTTTTGTATTTTATAAACTTGTTATTACATTTCGACACATTCCTACTTTTTCTACATTGAGTTATAATCGGATCTGATGTTTTCATCTTTTTGTTAAAAACTAACCAAAACTTTCCAGGATCCCTGACCCGGCCCATCATCAGTGCCTGTGCTTCTCTCCTCTGGACCTCGCCTTGTTACGCAGGCCGTCTATAACTCATACCAGTTTCTGTAAATGGCTGGACGTGCAGGAGGAAGCACCAGGCCCAACAGTGGAGCACCAAACAAAATCTGCCAGTTCAAACTGGTGCTGCTGGGGGAGTCTGCAGTGGGAAAATCCAGCCTAGTTTTGCGCTTTGTCAAAGGGCAGTTTCATGAATACCAGGAAGCAACAATTGGAGGTAAAAGACTCATTAGTTTGTTATTTAAATCCTAAACGTCCACATACACTGATTAAACAGTTTTAGATGCCAAATGTTGTTTTACTGACTTCTTGGACTAATTTCAGCGGCGTTCTTGACACAGACTGTCTGCTTGGATGACACTACTGTGAAGTTTGAAATCTGGGACACAGCAGGCCAAGAGCGCTACCACAGTCTTGCTCCTATGTATTACAGAGGAGCACAGGCAGCCATTGTAGTCTACGACATCACCAGTGCTGTAAGTTTCACCTGCAGGATAACAATTAGACAAACAGCTCAGCCAAATACCATCATGTGTACTGACTTTTTCATATCCAATTTCATATAAATTATAGGAGTCATTTGCACGTGCAAAAACCTGGGTGATGGAGTTGCAGAGACTAGCCAGTCCCCACATAGTGATAGCTCTGGCAGGAAACAAAGCTGACATTGTAAACAAGAGAGCTGTAGAGGTCCAGGTAAACTGAACAATACAAACCTCATTTACCTTATTTAATCTCATATTGTTAATGTATCTGTAATCTGTTTTTTTAGGAGGCACAGACTTATGCTGATGATAACAGCCTTCTGTTCATGGAAACTTCAGCCAAAACAGCCATGAATGTTAATGAAATTTTCATGGCTATTGGTATGTGTGCACAGCTTATCAAATTAAGATAACAAATTGAGTTCTGATACTTCATAATGTGTGTGACTTGAAATATGATATTATTTGACTTTTAGACACGAGTAATTTGATATCTTAGATCTTCTAAGCTACTTGTGTTGATTTTAAGCATTGTAGCTAGGATCTGAATCACCTCTGACACACTCTTTGGTCTTTGTATATCTGCATTTATGACCTTGTCTCCATTTGTATTTGTAGCAAAGAAACTTCCCAAGAGCGACCCTCAAGCTGGAGCTGGACAAGCGGGGCGAACCAGGACAGGAGTAGACCTACAACAACAAGCCCCTCAGGCTCGTAGTGGCTGCTGTGGCAGTGGCAACTAGTGCACAATGAACTTTGAAGGCAAGCCTTGAACATGGTTTTAAGAACAACCTAGTGAGGCAGGGAGGGCAGGGGCCACTTCTCCACTTTAATGAGATTACAGATGAGATTATCTGGACTTTAATATGATTAAATGAACTTGTAAAGAATCATAAGCTAGAGGGAAGGGCCAAAATCCCTCACAATTTGTCTGTCCTACCTCTCTGTTTGTCTTCAGCATTTTCTAAGTGGATTGACTTTGGGTCAAAATATTTTTGAGGGTGATGCTTCTCAATTTACTTCTTCTGTTTGTCTGTGTGTGTTTTGAATATGTTTATATACATACGTATATATATTGATACATACAGTATATCTTATGGCAGATTTTTCTACTGCCAATTTATTGCAATAATCACAATCACCCAAATTTTAACAAGTTTTTGTGATTACTCTTGATAGCTTCTTTGTCTGTCTGATATTTAGATCAAATTAATTTGTTTCTTTTTAGAGACCTGGGATAGTAATATGGAGGATTTATTAACTTGCACAAGATATTTCTCAACTGTGCAACACATGCATTTGTGTTTGCATTTATTGTATTGATACCTGTAACACCAGACAGTTGTTAGCCTTTTGTAAAAGAAATGTGATATAACTTGTAAATCTGAAAGAAAATAAATATGATACAAAGAGAAGTTGTTTTTAAATGTGTTTCACTTGGTTCCTTTACATTTACACAGGCTATATTTATTATTATTTTGCATTTACATACAGCAGTTTTTGATTTTTTGATTACTATGTACTGTACTGTAATTTTTTATTATTATTATTTTTTTAATTTATCCTTTATTTAACCAGGTAGGTCAATTGAGAACCACTTCTCATATGCAATGACGACCTGGCCAAGAGGCAGCACGCCAACAGAAAAAAGAAAATATTTACAACAAACATAACATCATGTCAAGTCACAATCTACAAAATGACATACAATATCTCTTCAAATACATGAGTTAAAAACAAGTGCACTGATCATGAATTGGTGTTTTTACTGAGTTTTTAAAAGATGAGAGTGAGATAAAGAAGCTGAGTTTTAGGGTCTGTTCCAAGTGATTCCAGGGGCTTGCAGCAGAGAAATAAAATGAGCGGCCAAAAGATGTGCGATAACTCCACCAGATGGCGACATTCCACTTAAAGTCTGTTCCATCCTCAAGCATTTGTGTAGAATATTTATGTGATCCCAAATTTGGAGTCAGGAAACACATGCTAGGGCTGTCTTTGTGTATAATATCTGCTGATGTTTGGTACAATATAAAATTTTACATCTAACAAATCAAAATGTTACCACTGACGTTACCACAAATGTACTGCATGTGTCAATATGAAGACTGACAAGTTGAAAAGCCATTACAAAGAAAAAAAAATTAGCCGTGTTTATGCATCTTTTTATTCCAGTGCCCAATTAAAGGCAAGGTTCCTTTGGGTTAATGCATCACTTTACTTGATTTGGATAAGGTGCCTGAAGCTTTTTCAGCCGTTTTATGCTTTTAGGGACTAAATTTTGTTTTGACACACATTTAGTAGCTCAGTATGGCTTTGGATAAAATGTGCATTCAACCCCCCATTGATGAACAAAGCATTCAGAATGGCTTACAATGAACAGAGGGGCAGAAAATTCCTTCAAACATGTATGCACGTGTGTGCATGTTTGATTGGATCCTCATACATATGGTAAATATAAATACTTATAAAGTGTTTTTTGTTGTTGTTGATTCTCTATAGGTACATGGAACAGTACAGTAAATATGCTTTTGTTTCGGCCTATTCCTTTTTTGGTTGACTGTTTGCAATTATTTTTTATTCTATTTGACCTTTATTTAACCAGAAAAGTCCCACTGAGATTCAGAATCTCTTACAGGGGAGTCCTGGACCCATTGGGGACCTATTGTACATGTTTTTAGTGGTAGGAGAAACCTACTACAATTATATTTGTGTTGTATTGTTGTGGTGTAAGTTAGCCAAAATAAATTATTTCACATAGCAAGCCTTACATCAAAACCCACTCAAGTTAATCAAAAATAATTAACCCCATTTATTTGTGTGTAATTCTAACTTAAAGTGTGTTAATTCATTTTGATTGCTTCATCTACAAAGAACAACTCCATTGTGAGAATATGTTAGGCCCTGAAGATGATCCTGTCTTGTCTATAATTGTATATTTTTCCCCAGAAACCACTGGTCTTTTTGGCTGACTGACCCAATACTATGAGGCGTGCTCTCTGAGTCATGTGAACTGGCGCACACACATTTGCCTCAGAGGCAGGCAGCAGCATCTCTGCCAAAAGCAAGCTGTTCACAGTAAATGATTTCTCATTTGCTGAGCTGTCAGTCAAGACATTAAAAAAAATATAAAAATTATATGTGGCCTCTTTGAATCACAGGGGAGATGAAAAATGGGATAGAAATCCATGTGGAAGATTTACATGAAGACAATGTGGCTATGTACAGTACTATACAAAAGTTATAGTGAGGTGTGAAAAAATAATGTTAACTGAGAAGGCTTTAATGTAGATTTTGATACATTTATATTTTGTTTTGGAATTTACACTGGAATTTACAGTTTTTTTTATTTTTATTTATTTATTTATTTTTTATAAATAAAATTTTTGGGGGATAAATTCCAGGAAAGGTCAGTAATGGGCCAGCAGGTGGCTTAGTGGTTAGCACTCTCACTTCACAGCAAGAAGATTCTCCCCGTGTCTGGGTGGGTTTCCTCTGGGTGCTCCAGTTTCCCTCATCAACCTAAAACATGCACGATAGGCTAATCCTCCAGCTAGGTGCTCCTGACCAGGATCCTGGCTCAAGATCTGGAGAAGGGTCCCCGGGCGCTGCACCGTGGCTGCCCACTGCTCCTGTTCCATCACTGCTCCACTGAAGGATGGGTCAAATGCAGAGAACAAATTTCCCTATGGGAACAGTAAAATATGCCTTAAACTTAGCCTTAAGGACAAAATTACTCAAAATTATTCTGCGCCATTTTAAGATACAAACCAAAGATACTAATTTCACTCACTAAAAGAACAAAAGATTAGTTTTATTAGATTCGTTACCATTTTGAGATACAGAGGTTTTGTGGTTCAATGGAAAGAGCATTTACCCCGACCTAGAAAATCTCAAGGTGTTACTATAACTTTACTATTGTGAGATGCCTTGGCAAAGGTCTACACACTCCAAGTGCTTTTAGTTTTTTTCTTTCTTTCTGGGTATTTTTTTGACATTGATATACCATTCTTTGTTCATAACATTTCTTAAAACCTGTCTAGGACTTTTGCACAGTTCTGTAGTTGCTCACTTTTATCAATTTATCATAAATAACTATTTTAATTTGTATAGGATGTGATTGTTAATATTTTTGCCACCTATACACATGTACTTAAATGCATTTGTAAAAAAGTGCTGGGCTCGGATCTTTAACAAAAAATGGTAAATAGTCAAACGTTTCCTGGTGCTGACTCTGATGGTTTCTGTCTATCTCCACAGACAGAAAGAATGTCATTAAATACCAAGGGCACCAGGACGCCATATCTAGACTGCATTCAGTAGAACAGATTGAGATTTCTGCTGATAGTGACCATATATGTGTGATGTGCTACAATAATTGTCTCTTATCTAAAATTACATATCGCACAAGCCCAGGCCCTAGATGTGCTGCCTGTGAGTAGTGAAATGAAGCAGTTTGAATATACGGTATGTTAAAGGGACACATTTAAAATACACACTGCTATTGTTTACATTAGCTTTTATAGGTAAATGAAAGTAAGAAAATACAGTGTGCTCAGTTAATATAGAGGCATTATAGACCACTGTTAACTTTCAAAAAGAATCACACTGGTAGCAATCACATTATGGGCAACACTATTGATTTCATTATTGTAATACCTTTTTTTTTAATGAACATGTGTATTGATAATTCAGGCGCTCTTTGGGGGCCCCCTTGTGGTCTCAGGGCCCTAAGCAGTCAGTTAGTTTGGCCCTGCATATTTCATAGGCTTAAGAAAAGTGAATCCAGCCACAGCTAGCTCACAAACCAGTGTAATCTTTGTGCTAGTTCCAGGCCTGGATAAATGAAGAGGGTTGCATCAGGAAAGGCAATTGATGTACGACATATGTCAAATTATGCACATCACTTCACATTATAGGAGGCAGATGATGTGGCAACCCTAGAAGCGAAAAGCCAAAAGGAAAGAAGATATAGCAAGCAAGGAAATATTATTAAGTATAGCAAAATAGCCTGTAGTAATAGAGTAGACATTTTTCCAGAGATGTAACATTAGTTAGCTGCAAGAGTAAAAGGAATAAGGAAACAACATGTAATTATGGTGTAAATAAATATATGTTAGTGTGTGTTATGGACTGTAGGCTATCTGATAAGTTTTTTAGTAATGAGATTCTTGTTATATTTGTCGACATTTAAGGGTTAGGGTGTGTGAGTTATAAAATGCAGTCATTACCAGGCTTTTGCTTTAAACAACAGCACTCTGCTCTTCCCTTGCTTCATCTTTTTAAATAAACCACTACCGTCTTTCAAGTGCCATCTCCATCAAACTTTGAAGTCCGAAGACAAACCATTTTAACTTGTCTCCATAGTGACCAGGTTAACTGCTAAGTGCCGGGTTGAAAGGGGGAGCGAGGTCCTGATAACTCTGCCGCTAGAGGAATAAAATGTCTTTTAATGAAGCTCTCAACTTGATTATGGAGTCCAGCACTAGTGTTAGGTTTGATGCTGAGAAATTGCTGATTGGCCTCTTGGAAAACAGAGCAACTGACCAAGCCTATAGTGAAATGTTACTACTGTAGGCTAATCCTTTTATATATATCTGTATTGTTTTCACTCAGCCATTGTTCTCATATGTCCTCTGCAACTGCTGCACATAAGGACTTACAAATTCACATTCTGTTATATCTGTTATATTAACCACAGCTGGTATGGTAGAGTACTTCAAAATAACATTACTCAATTAGAAAATAGTCATCCAAATATATACTTAAGTTAAAATACAAAGATATTTGGTGAAAACTGTCTGGACATAACACACTGTAATTTTTTATTTTTTTTTTGCAAACACTCAAGGCAACATGTTCTTTAAAGATTTTCGAGTTTTGGGGCCAACCTAAAATCTCAAATTTTCAGCTAATGATAGTAAGTAAAACTTAACATTTAAACTTTTGAGTCATATGAATGTTAAATCAGGTGAACAAAAACTATTAGCTGCTGAAAACTTGAGATTTTGAGTTGGCCCCAAAACAAAAATTTTAAGGGATCCTGTTGCATTGAGTTTTTGAGTTTTCACAACTTTTTTGTATTTTGTTTTTTTGTTTACAGTGAATCTAATTTATGTTTTCGTAATGATGCATTCAGAGAGACAAAACTAATGTGCAATTTCTGGTATTTAAAAAAAAAATAAATGATAAAAATTTGCAAATAAATATATAAAATTACAAAAAATTAGGTACAAGAAACACAAATTTCCAAATCTTCTCACACAAAGCTTTTGAAACCAATACATAAGTGACTTGAAGGCGTGGGTAGAGTAGCCAAAAATTGTACTCAAGTAAGAGTATTGTTACTTCATAAGTGGAAATAAAAAGTTTGCTGTGAGAATGCTCCTAGAAGTAAGACAGCAGGAAAGCTCCAGATTCAATTCCTGGACTGTAGGTTTCCTCCAGGTGCTCTGGTTTTCTCTACCACTAAAAACATATGGGCTCAGGACTAACCATCCATCTGACCAGCTACAATTTAGTTGTACACCCTGTATGTAAAATGACAAATAAAGCACAGTTAATGTTACTCAATTAAATGTAACAGAGTAAATGAAACTCATATACCCACCTCTGATATTGACTTGTGATCATCTACACTATTGTCATAACTGCTGTCACTGGTATTTGCACTATTATGCTAAATTCTTGTGTACTGTCCAATGCTATTTGTGTTTCCATGCACTTTTACATTTTGCACACTGCTGCAATCTTTGCACTGTTAGCATTTTTTGCACATGGGACTGGCTGAGTGTTTGACTTAGTTTGTAAATTAGTCTATATTGTAGCTTGTTTATTGTTTACTGAGATGGGTAGTAATGAGACATTTGCTCATTTACATTATCAGAGTTGAGTAAACCTGTTGGGTTTTACAGTGTACAGATACATGAAAACTCAAGTACAGTAACAAAGAAAACTTCCAGCACTGATATCTGTATTGTTTTCACACAGGGAAGTATAATGATGAGCTATGATATTTCACACCGTTGTCTGTGCTTGTCTGTGTGCGTACAAAGCACATGTGCACCTTTATTTTTAGGGCAGCTGGGGTCAAGCAGGTTGCCAAAGGGCATAGCTTAAACGGCAAGTATGTTTCCAACCCGCATCCATCAACGGGCGTCTGACAGCTGACCCCAAACGCACACACCACCAGGTCGGCCACATGCAGCTGTGTCACTGTACTCCCAAATTCATCTACAGGAATCTGCTTTTGAACATAGATCAACAATGTTAATGAGGGCCTCTAAAGCGGGGTGGGATTGCAGAACGATGGCCCGGGCTTACGGACACAGTCTAAAGGTGGACTGAGTTTAACCTGCCAGGGTCGTACAACATTTTCCCCTGACCCCCAAACCAATTTATCTTCTCCAAGTAGCTGTGGTATTGGGTGTATTAGTCGTATTTACTCATTAACATAGCATAGTTTGGAGGCACGACAAGTCTACTGTAAGCAGCTGCTGAGGTCACACAGTAGAGGTCTTTCATTGAGGAAAATAATAACAAACACAAAACACTTCCATGGCATGGCAACCATCGTAGTCCCACTCAGCAGTTTTTTAGTCGTCATGGAAATGACTTTGAAAGGGGCGGAGCTTCAGTGTCCTGGGCTGACCATGCTCCCAGGGGAACAAGAGGCCATTAGCAGAGTATTCATGACATATTCACAGTCTGACAGATCTTTTTCACTCAAACATTTTTCAACATGTTTGACGAGTGTCGCTGATGTCATCCTGTCACTGGAAGGCCCCATAAACACTGGTTAAATATATCAGTGTAGCTGAGCAGAGCAAAGGTTCAGCTCACTAATTTACCCAATCCTACTTTTACAATACAAAATTATAATAAATACATTATAAAAGGCCAAAAATATAATGAATAATATATAATGTATGGCATAAATATTTTGCTGTTCTGTTTTGTGAGGTAGGCTATACCAGAAAAGATTTAAATGGCCTTTTCACATTTCACTTTTATAAACAATTTACATACTTTTTTGTCTTACCTCACTGTTACAAGAACATATACGCTGAGCACAGTGCTTTGGGACTTTTCGTCACTTAATCACACACTCACAGTAGACCACAAGCAATGAGTGGATGTAAAATAGCCCAATATTAATAAAATAATTATAAAAATCAATATAATGTTATAACATTAAAACATAATTGTTATTATGTGCTACTATAATATAATTTAATTTTAAATTATGAAAAACGAAAAGAAAAATAATTGAATGCTAATATCGGTGGTTTATGTCTGGGTCTGTCTGGGTAATTATTTTTGGGACACAAACTATATAAAAAGTGGCTGCATAGGCGTATTAAGTAAACACGGGAACGGTTTAGGCTAATTAAAACGTGGGCATGAATTTCGCTGCAGGCCATGAAGCCCTGAGCCTTGGACAGTTGTACAGAGTCCTTTTCCTTTAAAAGCTTTGCCCTCACTTAGCTTAATACTTGACAGAATGTGAATGTTTCAGTCCGTATATTTATATGTGTATTTTAACAGCTCTTTAACCTCAGCTTTCCTCTTCTCACCAGCCGCGCTCATGGCCCCCTCCTCCTCCTCTCCTCTGGTGGCTCGCGTGTCTGTGGTGCGCAGGCGGCGCGCGCACCTCAGCAGCGCGCGGTTATCTCGCGCTCTGACTCCGAGTCGCACGCGGCACTGACTGCAGCTGAGCTCCTGCTGTAATCAGTGACAGCCGAAGATGGACAGCGACGTAAAGGCGCCTCTCTCAGGTAAGAAAAGTGTCTTTAAATGGTTTAAATCGACGCCACGTTGATGTTTTTGGCTCTTTTGAACGATTTTGACTCTAAAGACGAGGAAGCCCATGCCTGAAACATTTTAACATGTGTTTGGAGAATGCTTTCAGTGGAAAATGCGAATCTTCACAGTGCTCTTAGAACGTACTTTACTCACTTTTAAATATCAAATATTATTTTTACTTTACACTCGGAAGTATTATATATTAATCTCAGTGTATGAGATTTATGTCTTCCCATAAACCAACTTTTTTGTGCAAATGCTAGAATGCTAATGCATTTGTCCTTTCACGTCTTTACGGCTGCAGTTGCAAATAACCACGACTCAACAGTATTTTTCTGACGATAAGTAAATTGTTATTTGTGCTTCTGTTTGATTGTAATGGCTAGTTTATATATAGAAAGAGATTATGTGCCCTAAATTTGGTCTTAAGAGCTTAACAACTGGGTGGAAATAGCATGTTATATCGTGAGATTCTTCTTAAAGCCTTTTCTGATCTCAAGGTTGAGTGAAGATGTCAAGGTGGCTGGCTGTGCTAGGAAACACTGGGGTAAACAGGAAGATATATATGTTTTCAAATTATTCTATGGCTGTCAACATTCTTGTATTGTAAAATAATATTAGGTCTTGCTGCAGTACTGTTGTCAGTAACAGCCTTATTAAGCATTAAAGAAGCCTGAATATTTGTGGCAACAGTTCTAGAAATTTTGAATTTTTTTCATTGTTTTCATGTCATTTTGTGTGACTGTGTGAAATGCCTAAAGTGTCCATAATGCATGTTGCAGTTCACTTCACTGTCATTACCGCAAGTGTTGCCATGGCGTACTCAGCTGCTGCTCAAATCAAGGCGAGTAGAGGCCCACTTAAACGCCAACATCATCACCATCATCATCATCCCCATCATCATCTTGTGCACCTCACAGTGACCTTGCCGTCCAGCTCCCCTCATCTGCATCCCTCCAAATGAAGCCGTCCAAACACCGGCGCCAAAGAGGTACTCACTCCAACCGCATCCGAACAGTCATTTCTGCTGTGAACAAAAGGTCCTCGATTCATCAAGTCCCGCGCCTCCCACTGCCCACTCCCCTGAGTCGTGCAGTCATTTTCACCAGCGTCTCTAGTGTGTTTTTGAGCCTACAGTATACATGGGAGAATTTAGATATATATTTTTTTTATTTAGTGCCAAAGATGTGATTGAGGTGTGTGTGATGGTGGGTGCACAGCTGGCTAGTGTTCACACTCCGATATTATACAGAAGACACAATGAATCACAAAATAAGCTGCATAAATGTACATATTATAGCCAGATATTGTCACATGAATAAATATATAGTGTGTTTTTACAAATAGCATGCAGTTGTATAGAGAAAGCATAGAGGTTAAAGGTTATTTTAGTGACAATATTACCACACAAGGTTACAGCCAGAGTAAGAGGCTAGTATTATGACCTTAGACTATGCAGTTCTCAGTATTAATGATATTATAGTAATAAAAATGAAAAGTTTAAGTTGGATTGGGTCTGATGGTTCCCAAACAGCATATAGTGAAAAAGGATTGCAATTGATGGTTCACCAATATGACTATTCATTATTGTGATACCAACAAATGCATAATACAAATCACCAATAGCTGCTTGAACTGTACCAAATGTTATTACAATTACAAAGTATATAAGCGTTATTTATGCAACAATATTAATTATAATAATAAATTCATTAAATTTTATTGAAAAATAACATAATTGACTCAAAACAGTTTATACGCAGTGAGTGTAACGCCACTGCAATATTAATAAGAAATATTTCAAAAGTGTTCATATGGTGCAACATAAATTCAAATGCAGGATTACAAAATGAGTTCAAATTTGGTTGAAAACAGTGTTAAAAATGTAGCTTCTTTGATTTCTTATTGTGTATTTCTTACAAGAGTGTAGATCAAGGGTCCTGGTAATTTCACCGTCCTGCTAACTACTTCTGTCCCAAGCACTGCTGATGAAGCTGAGTGACCATGCTCATTTTATTTTATTTTTTTGTCCCCCCTTTTTTTGAACTTTTTCTCCCACCTCTGAGCCCTTCTCCTCCGCACTTTGGCATTTGGCCGCTGCCGTCTGCTTCAGTAAAAACCATCAAGTGTGAAATTGAGAATAATCATGTGGAACGAGATTGGGATGGGAGCAGCTTGAGCCCGAGCCCCTTCACTGTCAATGGACTCATGGCTCCTGCTGATAAACTCCACCAAGGTTCGAACAATCGCACACGGGGCATTTTTTTTTTGTTATTGTCGTAGAAGAAATATTGCTTTTTGTTATCCGTAGTCGAGATACTGTCTGCCACTCTGAACCTTAGGCACTAAATCGTCATGGCTTATAATTACCTGGACCAGCATTTTTTTTCTATCTGGATTTACTGTTGTGGCTGCCATTTTACCACTGCCGTTGGGTGTGGCTGCCGCGGCATTTCCGACAACGCTTTCAGGCTTTTAGACCTTATCATGATCTTTGAGCGTCTTGGTGAATTAAGCTTAATGTTTCCACCAAAAACACAAAATGGGGGCAAAAGCAAAGCTATCTGGACTGACAAAAAGCCAGCATGTCGCGACGCCGTTTTCTCTCAGAGAGCAGCCATTTTCTGCCTTTCATGCAGCGGTGCCCATGTTGTTCGCACACAGAGCTGATGTCCGATAGTGGCGTGACAAATTGACACGACAATTAGGACAGCGAAGATTTTAGGAGACGGGACATTTGCGTCTTCGTTGATGCAAGAAATGCATGTTCTTTTTAGATAATTACGGGAAATGGGCTGCGGCGAAATGATAAACGGCAGGCGTCAGTCAGTAAATAGTGTGTCCAGTGAAGGGTACACCTCATAAGAGATTGTCAACACACGTTCCCTGAGACACACTGAAATGGATTTCTGCTTAAGCCTCCCATCAAAGACGTAATGGCTCTCGGGGCTGTGTCATTACAAGTCAGCCGACATCCTCCTTCACACAGTGCCAGCTCAGTCCTGCCTCCGGACTGATAACAGTGATCTTTATTCGAATGTTTAGCGGCGCAGACAGGGCCGACCCCACCCAGCCGCAGACCTCTGGATCCCGGCTTCGAGGCACTGCAAACACGCCAAGATGCCCACAGAAACCCACACTCTCTGGCACTGCAGTCAATTGTTTTGTTGTGGCACCTAAGTATTTTTCACAGCTCATATAGTGTAGCGCTGCATTGACTATGAATCATCTCGCCTGAGGTTGGAGCATCACTTCACAGTTGGGAATAAACATTAGAGGCTTTTTTACTGAAATAATCTGTGAGCACTTTAGGAAAATAACACTCACAGTAAGGAAGGAATTTAATGTATAGGGTTAAACTTATAGTCTATGTACCGCCTTAGCAAGACTTCCATTTTAGTGCTGTTTATTTGTTTATGTTTGGAAGTGGACAGTGTTTGAGATGTAAATTTGTAGTGTGTTGTAGCCCATCAGTGATTTATGTTGCTCTTTAGGTCCCTGTCATACAGACTGAGGGATGGACACATAGCCCCAGGTGCATTGTGGGAGCTAAATGTTTGCATGGTCCATTACCTCTCTACTCCCTGTGAGCAGACTGCAGGTAGTGTCAGTGCAGTGCGTCTACGCCCACACGAGTGTGGGGCTGTGTTAGAGCCAGGGCCTCTGTCTGTCAGAGGACTCCTCAGATAAAGCATTTTTTTGTCATCCCTATAATTTTGTAGCAATCAATTATAAGCAAAATTTTTATAATAAAGAATTTAAATGAATTTTTTAAAAAAGCAATTTTTCTGTGAGTTTGCTGCAGTAACATCTGGAGAATTTAAGGTAGCCATCAATAGAGGTGCAGCTGGCAAAACTCAAAGTGTGAAAGGGACAAATTGTTGTATTGTAAAATCTCACCACCAAAGAGCTCTTTGCACCTGATTTGCCTTGTAGACTGCTGTAATGAAATGATTTTCTTCTTTGTTCCGCCATTAAATGGTGTTATATTCCCTCTAATAGCTATTACTACTGAACACAAAAGAGCAGTCAAGCAGGGCGCATTAAATGGCTGTTAATAGTAGGAGCCATTATGGCATGACTCCACTCTTTTCACTGCTCACAGGCCACTGGACCACTCTGGATTTACTGCATAGTGTACGTAGCAGCTAATGTGTTTTTTTTATTTATTTATTGTAATTTTAATTATTTTTGGATGATGTTGAGTCTTAAATGAAGCAAACAGGAATGTTTCAAATTACACCATACACCCAGACTAAAACTAATTTACTTTTTTATTTTAATAGATATCACATTTTTAACACACATATTTTTCTTTTCTCCTCATGCCTTTCCTTTTTCCCTTGTTAATCTTGATGCATTTCCCCCTGAACATTGCTGTTGAGTGTACTGATAGAGTCCCCCTCATTACAATGATAATGCAGCCTAAGTCTGGTGCGTCCTGTTGGAGGCTGATAAGATTATTGCAGAAACATTTAGGCCTCTGGTTTTATTCAAACAGCTACAGCGGGGCCTTGTCTTTCCCCCTCCACCTTAAGGAACCATAGAGATAATTCAGGCAATTAAACTCGTTTTACCCTGGGAGTGCACCTAATTAAAAGTCAATCCAATTTAGGCCGTCAGGTTTGCAATGGCAGTCGGCAGCAATAAGGCCCGATAAGAGGATGGATGGATGAATGATGAAATGTAGAGAGGAAGAACAGAGATCTGAGGTCATCTGTCAGCGATGGATGATTCACCAATAAAATAAATCACTATTGAACGGGACCATGTGTGATCACACACTTCAGTGATTCTCAGTGAGGTTTGATAATCAATTATGTAACTGAAGCACAGAGTTATTTTAGCAGGATATTTTTGTTTCAACTCTGACTGGTCCTGGGAAGGCCTTTCAGTTTACTAGGAAGTTACTTTAGTGTGAAGCTTACGTTGTTGCCTTTGAACACAATCATTTCATTAGCATTACTTTAAATGATGAAGACTGGATAGCAGAAAAGACTAAAACAAATGATTAGCAGTTTTATAACACATTTTACATCTGGGCTGTAATGCTATGTTCAGGGTTCATACAGGTGCTTGAAATCCTTGAAAATGCTTGAAATTAATTGTGTTTTTAAGGTTTGAAAATGCTTGAATTTGCTTTTTTTGCTTGAAAATGCTTGAATTTGTAAGAAGCATGAGGGTACAGGCACTTCTGATATTTCAGCTCAACACAACGCAGTGCGCAAACCACATGGACCAGACCTAGTTGATGCGTACTTTTTAAAAAGTGCAGCTGATTTTGTAGCAGAACCTCTTACTTACATTTTTAATTTAACTGTGAGTACTATGGAAATTCCCAAAATCTGGAAATCTGCAATATTTAATATTTAGAGGTGGTGATCCAACAATCATAAACAACTATAGACCCATTTCAAAACTTTGCATTTTATCAAAAATGTTGGAATCTTTAGTAAATGAACAGTTGAAAGAATATTTAAATTCTTAAAATATTTTATCAAGATTTCAATCAGGTTTTAGGAAAGGCCATAGTACTATAACTGCAATGCTGAAAGTAGTAAATGACATTTCGACAGCCCTTGACACAAAACAACATTATGCCTCACTGTTCATTGATTTGTCAAAAGCGTTTGACTCTGTGAACCATAACCTTCTCAAACAAAGGTTGATCAGCATTGGACTGTCTAATAACGCTGTTGCATGGATGTTTAACTATCTCACTGATAGATCTCAATGTGCCAAATCAGAAAACATCTGCTCAGACTTTCTCTCAGTGACTAAAGGGGTGCCCCAAGGCTCTGTTTTGGGGCCACTCCTATTTTCAATCTATATTAATGATGTCAGGCAGGATCTTACTGATACACATCATCATTTCTATGCTGATGATATGGTCCTCTATTGTTTTGCTAAATCTCTTTCTGCCAGTGTCACCATATTGCAAAATGCTTTTAATGTTGTACAGCACACTTTCTTACAATTAGACCTGAAATGAAAGTTTAACTTGAAAGTGCTTGGAAAGTGTTTGAATATGATCTTTTAAAATTTGCACAAGCCTGTATGTTTTTGTAACAGATCAAAGTAGAAAAGCATTATTTTACTGATGTGGTGCCGAATGGATAGGGTATGGGTTAGGCCAGTATGAGTAAGTTTTCTGTTGTGAGAAATAAGTGTAAAACCTTGGTTTTTGGTTCCATGAGTGTGGTTTTATTGTGACTCACTTTTTACAAATCCACAGCTTTCTAAAATATTTAAGAGCTTTATATTTTTTATGCAATTAAAACCCTATTGAGGCTTGAAATAAGATGAACTTTGAAACTATATTCAACCTCTTTGTGACCTTCTTTTGACCCACTACTTGGGAATGGATGGACTAAACAATGTTATTTATGGTGACTTCAAGTGAAATAATAAAGACAACCTCAGTCTTTTAGAAGCAAATGCTGTGACCTTGAAATTGCACATTGCAGTCATTCAGCCCGGTTGTGTATTGTTTGCATTGGCCACAAATGTAAGAGCGTGAAGTAGACCTGACATACAGAAAGTATATTTATAAGTGATGTCCAGACAAATGACATATCCGACCGCCCTGAACACATCTTACTCATCCTCATTAGTCATCTGTGCTGCGGCCTCCTCCCACTGGTGCTATCACTGCTCACAGAAACATATGCTATCCTGGGATATTAAAGGCCTGTCTACTCGCCATCCCATCAACTGGCTAATGCTTATCTTTAGCTCAAGTAGAAGTCTAAAAAGCACTTGGAGTGGTGGACAAAGTGTGGGACAGGTCCAGATAAGGGCTCTGTGATTGGGATGTCATGTGTTTTAGCTGAAGCCTGTCCCGTGGCCAGAGTTCAGAGGGACAACTGTCAGAGGTGGCTTAACCCTGCTCTGCCCCCAGCTCTTCTCTGAATGTAAACATGTTTTTAGCATCTGTGCTTTATCACTGCCAGGGGACTTGACTTGGCCTCGGTTAAAATTATCACATTGCCCTCAGAGATTTTAAAAAAAGTTATGTTACTTTAATAAATATGTCCAACAGCAATACACTTTTATAACCATTTAAATTATGTAACATTGCCAACATTGTTGTACATGTGCCACTAATTTAGCATGTAAGAAAAAACAAGCAAAGTTACTAAAGTTTGTATTATTCCAACATTTCTGAGCATTAATAAAGTAGGTAATACCATAGCAATGTAAATGCGTGAATACCTGGTGAACTAACAATGACAAGTTAAAAACTTTGTGTTTGTGTGAGGCGTTTTGTAGTTTGGTGACAATACTTGAAAAATCTGGTTTAAAAAATACACCAGACAAAGCTACAAGTTATGACACTTTTGGACAGAGCATAGGCCTATATACTCACAGAGTAATGTTTTTCAATCAAAAACACAAAGTTTACATTTGCCTTGCTGTTTCTGTGGCTTTATTGTGCTGTCCTCCTCTCTCAATTCATAACGTGTCAGAGTCTATGAATATACCCCAGATAACGTAATTTATTAAGTTTATTTATTAATTTATTACTAAATTAGTTGATGATTATTTTAATAATAGATTTATTTGATTAGTTGTTGCAGCCCTACTTCCAATAAAGTTCTTCTGGCTGCAGGAGACAAAAAGAGGACAGTGCACTGCTGGAGGAGCATGTTGCTTTTCAGACCTGACATGAACGTTTAGGACATTTGAGCTAAAAATACAGTGTATATTTTGTTTTTACATTGTGAAAGAAGTCTTAGCATATTTTCATTGTGGGTGCTACCTGCAGTAGATGCTTTAGCTCTTAAAAGAAAGACATTGCACCAGCCTGGTAAACCAAGGATACATTGATAGGTAAAGCTTTCCAAATCAATGTGCTGATCACTGCAGACTTGAAGGCAGATGATTTTCTGAGGCCACTTTATTCAGTGGCTCACACAGTTGCTTTTATTATAAAATAACATATTTGTAAAACTGTAATATCACCAAATCAATCTGGGTAAGTCTATTAGCATTGTTAGCAATGTTAGCACTGTTGTTAGCACAGTTCTTCTAGGTCTGGTCCATTGCAGTCAGGGGACATATTTACTTTAGGCCCCGCTGAGACCTGAGGGCCCTCCCAGATGGCTGATGACAGATGCCCACTCTTGCTATTGCCCTTGGTTTAAGTGCAGTCCTTCCCTCCAGTTAAAAAATACACACCCCCTCGGTCCCTGTTGTCCTATTTGTCCTGCCCTCAATCGGACCCACTTTACTTCACATCATTTTTCTCTTTATATTCATTTGCCTACTGCCTTTTGCTGCTGCGTTTCGGTCACAAAAATATCATATTGCTATTATGACAAAGTTGTTGAGAGATACAAGTTTTAGGATTTGGTTACATCAAAATGTCCTTTTAGTATTTGGAAAATAAATGGTAAATAAAGTTGTCTTGAATGCCACTAATAAATTTGTCTATACTTGGAATTTTTATTTTTACCTCCGCTGATGAAGTTACGTTTTTGCCTGTGTTGGTTTGTTAGTCTGTCAGCAATATAACAAAAAAAAAAAAAAAAAGTTGGCTTTTGGGCCAAGTAAGAAATTCTAACTTTTTGCTTGTTTGCTTCTGCATGATTGCGAGATAGGGCCAACAATGCTAGCTCCAGCAATAAGAAAAAAAAGGGATTTTATCTCAAGACACTTCTTGGTAAAATCAAGGTTAAGTAAATAAATAAATAATGATTAGTTTTAGTGGATTCTGTTGTTGTGTGATATACAGCTGAAAGAAAAAGTATTGGCACCCCTTGGAAATACTAGGATTTCTGCATGATTTGGTCATAAAATGTGATCTGATCTTCATCTAAGTCACAACAATAGACAAACACAGTCTGCTAAAACTAATGCTGCAAAAAATAAAAAATGTTCATGTTTTTATTGAGAATTTATGTAAACATTCACAATACAGGGTAGAAAAAGTATTGGAACCCCTAGGCTAGTGACCTCTTCAAGAGCTAATTGGAGTTAGGTGTCAGCCAACCTGCGGTCCAATCAGTGTGAGAAGTGGCTTAAAGTGCTCTGCCCAATAAAGTTTTGAGTTTGTCATTCTGAAGAAGCATTACTTGATGTGAACCATGCCTCGCACAAAAGAGCTCTCAGAAGCCCTACGTGTAAGAATTGTTGACTTGCATAAAGCTGGAAAAGGTTACAAAAGTATCTCTAAGAGCATTGATGTTCATAAGTCCATGGTACGACAGATTGTCTATAAATGGAGAAGGTTCATTACTGTGACGACTCTGCCTAGGAGTGGCCGTCCTGTAAAGATGACTGCAAGGGCCCAGTGCAGAATGCTCAGTGAGGTGAAGAAGAATCCTAGAGTGTCAGCTAAAGACTTACAGAAATCTGTGCACATGCTAACATCTTTGTTCACAAATCTACAATGGCTAAAACATTGAACAAGAATGGACTTCATGGGAGGACACCATGGAGGAAGCCACTGCTGTCCAAAAAAAAATATTGCTGCACGTTTAAAGTTTGCAAAGGAGCACCTGGATGTTCCACAGCAATACTGGCAAAATATTCTGTGGACAGATGAAACCAAAGTTGAGTTCTTTGGAAGAAACACACAATACTATGTGTGGAGAAAAAAAGGCACAGCACACCACCATCAAAACCCCATCCCCACTGTGAAGTATGGTGGAGGGGGCATCATGGTTTGGGGCTGATTTGCTGCCTCAGGGCCTGGACAACTTTCTATCATCAACAGTAAAATGAATTCCCAAGGTTATCCAAACATTTTGCAGGAAAACTTAAGACCATCTGTCCACCAACTGAAGCTCAGCAAAGGATGGGTGATGCAACAGGACACTGACTCAAAACATAGTTGCAAATCAGCAACAGAATGGATTCAACAGAAGAAAATACACCTTCAGGAGTGGCCCAGTCAGAGTCTTGACCTCAGTCCTATTGAGATGCTGTGGCATGACCTCAAAAGAGCGCTTCACACACAGACATCCCAAGAATATTGCAGAACTTAGACAGTTTTGTAAAGAGGAGTGTTGTGCAGGTCTGATCTTCACTACAGAAAATGTTTGGTTGAGGTTATTGCTGCCACAGGAGGATCAACCAGTTATTAAATCCAAAGGCTCCAATACTTTTTCTTCTCTGAACTGTTAACGTTTACATAAATGCTCAATAAAAACATGAAAAAAAATCTTTTTTTGCAGCATTAGTTTAAGCAGACTGTGTTTGTCTATTGTTGTGACTTAGATGAAAATCAGATCACATTTTATGACCAAATCATGAAAATATCCTAGTATTTCCAAGGGGTGCCAATACTTTTACTTTCAACTGTATATGGGCTTTGTGACTTAATAGACATGGAGCATTTACCCCTATACTAGAAGATCCCCATTTCAAATACAGGTCTACACACTATATTTTTGTCATTGAGAGATAGGGCTGGTTCTTGCCATGCGTTCCCTCTGAATCTTTTGTTTTGGTAGAAATCAGATCTCACATTATTTATTTTGGCATGGCCTTGCTAGAGTTTTATTTTTTTCTTTTGGCCCATTGTCAAACAGTGGCTGAATAGACTGATAAGCAGGCAGAACACCAGCCAATGCAAACGGGAGCCAGAGCGAGTGGAGCCAGCATCTGTCTGCTCAAAAGTACCCTCCCAAAAACATCAGGGAATGTGACAAGTGATTGACCACTCCCCCTACACTTCCTACGCTCTGTCTCTCTCTCTGTGTGACAAGCAAGACAAACAACTTGAATTACAAAGCCACTTAGTACGAGCTGTGTGTTTTGCTAGTTATAAATACATACCTATGTTTAAAGGGCTATACCACAACACAAAATATATTGTTATCACAATATCTGCAAACGCAATAACTGTATAAGAAGAAGACAAATTTATTGCAAGCATTTTATGGTGTTCACCTGACAGAAGTGAAGACGTAAAATAAACTGTTATGACCAACAACAACAAAAAAGTTTTATTTAGTCTTGATTTACTAAATTTAAACTTCTATTGGCTTTGAGCATAAATTTAAAAGAACACAGCTCATAATATAATACAGTCCCAGAAAGCTGTATTGTATGAAGTGTGTGATAGCAGTGTCTATAATTAAAGAGCTGCTTTGTTTAACATCAGGCCTAATCTCTGTCTTTAGATTAATGTGAGAGAGAGACCGTGTTATCTGAGATTACTGTGAGGTGTCTACAAGATGGACGCCAAACCAGTTACAGACGTTCCATGGGAACTGAGCCAGTCTGAGCCCAGAGGGGTGTGTGCTGTGCATTGTCGGTATTTTCACAAGAGAACTGTCATATATGAACACATTTCTGTTAGTATTTTTGGTTAGTAATATTTGGTGAAAAACCTTTTTGAAGCACCCTTTGTGATGTTATACAATTTAGACATTTATAAGGGATCCACATTTTAAAAAGTCACGATGCATCTTCACTTAGCAGCAAGATTTAAAGTTTAATTTTCATCTTCTGGTTTTTCTCTTTTAGTCTTATTTTGTTGCACTGCTGAAATTTGCACATTTAGCTACAATTATGTTATATTTATTCTTTCAGAATCACCTTTATTAAAAAAATAGGAATGCTCATGAAAACAAAATGTATTTTATAAAAATGCCATGTCAAGCACTTGGTGCAATAATTATTTTAATGTTTAATGTCTAAATTGCTACAGATAAATAGGTTTTCATATGGATCACATTAGTTTTGTCTGACAACAGAAAGCTTTAAACAGCAGTTCAAACATAGTCATGACACTCTTGTAAACAAACATCACGTCTCAGACAGCACTGCTCAGTAGTCAGCAAGTACAGAGTCCAGCCCATAGTCCACTCCTCTAAGTGCCAACTATAACCATATATTGTATTTGACTATACTTTTATTCTGTTACTATAAGAAACTTGGCACAATGTAAACTTCTTAAACACATTAATACGGTACTCTGTGTCTCCAGTTGTTTTAGCTGAGACAAAGTGTGGACAGAAATATCCAGTGTGTTAACAACTCCCACTCACTTACCTAACAATGAATCACTGCAGAATCAGAGTGGAGAATTTGCAAATGACCTTGTCACAGAGTCAGCCACACAAGTAGCACTCAACCTACAAGGACTATACCAACTCAACAGTTTTATCTGCAAGGAAATATATAAAAAAAACACATACTAAAATAAAGTAAAATAAATTATACACCCCTGCCAAGGAAGTTATATTTAGATTGGTGTTGGTTTGTTTGTTGTCTGTAAGCAAGATAACTCAAAAAGTAATGGACTAATTGTGACGCAATTTTCAGTAAAGGTAAGGAATAAGCCAAAGAAAATCTTGAATTTAGGATGTTTTAAGGATTCTTTGCCCATTGCGAGATAGGGCTAAAGATAACTCCAGCCACGGGGCAAAGGATTTTTACTTTCCATTGTGAGATATAAGGGTTTTGTGGCTCAGTGGATAAAGCACTTATTACTGGTTCAAATCCAGATCTGGGCCTTATATCTTTACAATAATGGTGAGATTGGCTTAATGCCTTGGTGGAGGTCTACATGAGTGCTTTTTGTTTTGCATTAAAAATATTCACACACATTTTAAACCAAGTCTTGCTGACATTATTCCTAGATTAACTGGATGTATGTGAGGCCAAAGTGAAACCCAGGTAAAACTAATTTAAATGCACCGCTCTGATTTCTGACTCTGATGCAGCCTGTGATGTGGCTTTTTGTTCATTCTATGCCTTCTCCGAACAAATTACAGTATAACTAGGCTGCAATTTGTGGGAAAATGCTCACATTTGAGTGGCCCTTTTCAGTGGATGTTCAGGGTTGCCTAGTGACACAACTCCTAATCCTAGTCCACCGGTCCGCGTGCATTTATTCAGCTGTTCAATATTCTGCAGTATCAGTCCGACAAGAGGAAAATAGGTGTATTGAGCTGTAAAAACTGACACTTCTGATGCAGATGACTTTATGTGTTGCTAATGTAGAATATGTAGTGCTGTGCAAAAGTCTTTTTACGAATGGCTTTAAACAAAAAAAGGTGTATTAAAGTACAAAAAACACACAACGACAAAAAACAGAAGAAAAATCTAAATCTAAAAGCATGTAGACCTCTCCCAAGACACTGGTGCCATCTCAAAATTATAAATGTATTGTGCCCAGACCTGGACTCAAAGATTTTCTAGTTCAGGGGTAAACACTCTTTTCATTGAGCCACAAAAACATATCTGCCAGTAGTAAAGTATCTAATGATTTGTTCTTGTAGTGAGTGAAGTTAGTATCTTTGGTATGTATACTAAGTATTACTGTTTAGTACACTGCTTAGTATTACGTGACCTTGATCCACACCAAAATGTATAATTTTATTCTTGGTGTATTACTGAACTTTCTAAAATTTTTATAACAATATTAAAAAATAAAATTCTTAAGTAATGCACTTAGTTAACAGTGTTTTTTACACCTCTCTAAAACCTTTGCACAGTACTGTAGTTTTATCCATTGTCCAGTAATTTACTCTTTCTGTGTGGTGATGTGTAATGGAAGAGTAGTGACAGGTGTTGCATTGTGGGTACACATTTTGGCCCATAGTTTGTGGAGCTGTGCCATTGTTAAAAGAGCGTAGAAGTGTCTGGACACGTCACTACCAGCTGGCTCCAGTGAAAATGCTAAAGGCCTCGGCCCACCGCTTTAAACATCTGGAGTCTTGTACCAGGATGTTTTCTGGACCACTGATCTAATGGAGGGGTTACAACTATAATGAACATATTATTAAATGCGTCTCTCTAGTGTAATAGATATACACTTAATTATACAGGGAAATGCTATGTTGTAATACTTTCCATTAGCAAAATAAAGCACAGATTTACATGCTGTTTTAAATACATATTCATTCATTCATCTTCTGCTTATTCCCCTTGGGGGTCGCAGGTGACTGGAGCCTGTCCCAGTAACTTTGGGCCTTAGGCGGGGTGCACCCTGGACTAGAGCCAGGGCTGACACAGAGAGACAACCTTTCACTCTCACATTCATTCACTTGGGGCAATTTAGAGTCACTAATTCACCTGACACATTCATGTATTTGGACAGTGGGGACCCCACAGAAACACTGGGAGGACACGCAGACCCAGAGATATGAGTTGGCTGGCTGAGGATCAAACCCCTGATCTTCTTGCCGGGAAACAAGAACACTAACCGCTCTGCCACTGTGCCCCCCTAAATACGTGTTGTAAATTAAAATATCTTGTTCTTCATATTAACAACTTTCTTGGATAGCTTTGATTTTAGTGTCTAAGTAAAGGTGTGAAAGTATTTTTTGATAAAAAACAAAACAAGTTTTCAACCTTCAAGTACACCTCAGTTTGAAAATGGTCAATTTGTGTCTGTCCACCTGAAGGCCCTTTCAAGCCCAGTGTGGAGTGATTGTTCAGTGGGACCTCTCTGTCCATCCATTGTTGTGATTGGCCCACTGCAGAGACAACTGCAGAAAACTACTAACCATGGTGTCTAAGGAAAAAAAGCCCTCAGCCCAAAACCACCACACACACTTTTTTAAATCTGTTTTTTAATATAACAGTTTTGCAGTTAGCAGGTACTGCTAATGCTCACTACTAATATGTTTTTGAATGGATACCCATGAATTGAAAGCTAGTCCTCTTAAAGTCCACCCTGAAAAAGGTGAAGGAATGAGGAATGATTCCAATACACATCAAATATCAAAAATCAAATTTAAAATACTTGTAAGGCACATCTGCTATTTTTCATTCTGCATCTGACTATTCCCTTCAGGGGTCGCCACAGCAAATCACCTGCCTCTGTTTAGCCCTCTCCTCTGCATCCTCTTCTCTCACACCAACTACCTTCATATCCTCTTCCACTACATCCATATTTTTCCTCTTTGGTCTTCCTAGGCCTGAATATTCTTATAACCATATATTCACCATCCCTCCTTAACTACATAACCATACCATTTTAGTCTGGCCTCCTATAAATTTGTCTTAAAAACATTTCTGATTAACAACATTTAAACATATACGAAAAATCACACAACATAACAGTGTAATTCAAGGCAGAACAATGACTGTGGCTATATTATAAGCTAATCTTTGGGTGGCTATAGGCCCCGGTCCCCCAGGTGCTTTTTGCACTGAAAGAGTGCATCCAAGCATGAAATAATCACTAATTATATTTAGTGAGCCATTTCGGGGCAGCTGCTAAAATATCAATCTTAGAGGAAAATGAACTGCTGGGGTTGCTACTAAGCTTTTTCATTTTATCTGACCAAAAGGCGTGTCCAGGTTTTTTAAAGGAAGGGAAAATATAAAAAAAGCACACATTGTAGTTGTGTCATTTAAAGGAGCAGAAGGCGTTGCTAATGCTAGTTTCGTTAAAGACTAAATTCTTAGCAAATCAGTAGGTTTTTATTGGCACTGATCCACTAAGTGCTTTTACTAATGGCTAAATGGATTAATTGAGTTTAGGTTTGAGTCATTTATGATATGACAAAATCCAGTGCTATACCAATGGACAGTTTCTTTGGGAGAAAATGACATGATATTGCCCATGTTTTAATTCAACTAAAGATGAATATACAGTCCGGTGCACAGGTTTTAGTGAAATGTGAGAAAGTAAATATAGAATTATATATATTGTTTGTTAATTTTGTTAATTTCCCAGAAAAGCCAATAATGGGCCTAAGACCAGAACACTGTGTTTTAAAGGATTCTGTACTATTCTGAGATATGGACCAAAGACATATAAAACTCACTAAAAGAACAAATGTTTAGTTTTAGTAGATTCTTTACCATTGTGAGATACAATAAGGGTTTTCTGGCTCAGTGGATAGTGCATTTTCCCCTGAAATAGAAGATCTTTAGGGCACTGTATCTTTATGAGATATGACCGGTACATTGGCAAAGGTTTACCCTCTCCAAGTGCTTCTAGTTTTTATTTTATTTTTTTAGTATTCTTATTATTTTTTGCAAGTTTGTGTATTTTTGTCCATTGATACACATTCATATCCTTTCCTAAAAACCCATGGAAGACTTTCACAGTATTGTAGTTCAAAAAGCAAAGAAAACCCCTTATTTCCCTATTGTTTCAGATTTATTTGTCATTTGTCAGTTCAGACTTGTCGGCCTCTGTGCGGTGGTACAACACTTCAAGGCGGGCAGCGTGTCATGCAGATGGGCTGAGCAGCTTGAGGAGAATACGCTGAACAGGTTGCCAGGTTTATGTCAGCACCCACCTGGCAAAACTGTGACGGCTGCCGCTGCTAGCCATTAGCCTCTCCTCCTGTTTCTTATGACCTTTAAATCTTTATTGGACCATTACCAAAACCTGTGTGGTGAGCTGCCTTGCACTTATGGATGCAAGGGCTATGGTTACAATATAAAAGATAATGTTTTTGAAATACACAATACCACCAAAAGTTCAATTAACTATAAGTTACACATCAGATTAAATTAATTCCTCACTTGTGTTGGCCTGTGAGCAGAGAACATTAAACTGCGAGTCTCCTGATAGAGTAGTTTATAAAGTTGACAGGTCATTTCCCATGCAGCTGTCTTAGGCTGTAAAACAGAGATGTGGGGCATGGCCAGGATGTTGGCTGGGAAAGTTAGTGGAGTGGATATGAAGATGTTGCTTATTAATTGTCAGAGATTGTAATGTTAGACCACAGATTTCTGAAATGCTGGGGATATATTTTAGGTTTACAAAATCTTACTTTAATTAATGTCATGGCCTTGCTTTGTCTTTTATAATACCATATCTTTTTTGTAATGTAGCTATAACTCTTGTAAAAGCCTCAAGTCCTATTAGGTTGTACTTTATATTTTGCTTTTCTGTATAAAACCACATGCATTTTCTGCAATCTAAGCATAAACACATATTGTCAGGTCATTTTTGGAAACGACAGTCACAACCTCAAAGGACAGATGTGCATAAAGCTGTGTCACCTCTCACACTGAGAAGCGCTTGTCTATGAATACGGCTGCTCACATTTGGACCAGAGACCATTGTTTTAAACCTAATTTATGCCATACAAAAAAAACACTCTACAACCTATATCCTCCCACTGGTTTGTTAGCAAGATCTTCAGGAAAGATCAAAAATAAATCGAGGTAGATTTTTTAGAATCTAGAACACTATCTGAATCCATTTATTTAAACATTCTTTACTATTTGCATCCTCTGCAATAAATGTCTTGTTATTTCTGAAAGTTGTTTTGTTTGTTGGTTTGTTTGCTTATTTCTCAGCTAGACAACTCAAAAGATGATGTCTGATTTTGATGAGTTGTGGACGCCATCACCTTTTTAAAGGATTCTGTACCACTGCAAGATACGGCCAAAGATACTAACTATATACTATGGCTCAATGGACTCAGCATTTACCCCAGAACTATGAGAGCCCTTGTTTGAGTCTAGTTTTGGGCACTATTGTGAAGGCCCAATGCCATGGTGGAGGTCTGCACCCTCTGAATTCTTCTTTTGTTAATTAGCCTTTTATTGAGTCTAAAGATTACATTGCATTTTTGATGTTTTCCTATTCTAACATTCACATGCAAATAAAATAGCTAAAACAAACACAGGCAGACAGGAGCGCCCTATCTGTGTGCGAGCTCGTGAACCACGCAGCTGCAGGCCACAGAGAGCTGTTAGGATCTTCTGTAATGGGTCTGGCAGCTGCCACCTCCAGCTGAGGAGAGAGACGAACTGGTTTGTACAACAGAGCATATCAGTTTAAGGAAAGGCTTGATTAACTGCCTTAACATCTAATTAAAATGACAACACCATCTTCATATTATAAGTGAAAATGAAACCCATGTTTTTACTGTTTTATAAAATAAGTGGTAGTTCACCTTCTGCTTCCTCTTTACACAGCAGAGGTTTAAAGTGAGTTGGACAGCAGGCCCCTCCCTCTGACTGACCCTGTCTGCAGTCCTCACATCAATACGATCAGACCTTTTTCTGACAAAAGACTTCAGGGAGCGTTAGGTCTTGTTCTTTAGCTTTATTGCAGATGTTAGACTTTTTTTTTAACTGCAGAATTTAATAAATGGCAGACTTGTTTTAATATTTTTCTAATCAATTTAGTTGTTTATTATTATTCACAAAGGTCTGGTATGTACAGTATATTGTATGTTCTAGTGACAATTATATTAATTAAAATGATATTGACAGTCAAAAAACACTTAAATGTGGTTCTCTAAACACATAGTATACTGTATATCTCATTAATTACCTCTTCCAAGGTCACTGTCTGTGAAAAGATGTTTAATAAAGGTTTGTACCATTGCGAGATCTTTTGTCTGTGCTCTCTCAGTGACGTCTGTTATCTTATCTTTTTCTGTTCTCATGCATTCATTTGTAAGACAGAGAAATTGTTTGAAACTAGCTTATTTCCTGCAGCCAGTAGCAGCAGTCGCTAGTGCCCTTTTCCATATTCACCCAAGTACAGCATTGTTCAAATAATTACAGCGATGGACCGCGGCTTTGATGTTCGTGTTGCTGGTCCAATGCTGATAAACCCGCACACATTTCTACTGCACTTTCATCTCTCCACCAGTCAAATTGAAATTTTTTTTCCAGCAAAGATTTTTATTTTTTTTTTAATAAATGCTGATTTTGCAGAGGCACTTATGGGGAGGGCGGCTTGTAGTGAGGGGTGAAAATACAGACGACACAAGGACTTAATTGATGTTATTATCATATGAACAGGACTGAAACAAAGAGTTGGGGTGATGTTTCCGCATTTACACCAGAAGCCAGCGTTTTTGGTTGATTTATGCAGTCCGCCTGCCATAATCACTCAGCCATTACAGGTATTATAGCGCCCACAAAGAAACATGTCTTTTTGTGTACACCCCAGGATTCGCTAGCTTTTATTAGCTGATAAATGTAGCCAATCTTAAGCCCAATCTAGCTACTATCTGTGCTGCTGTGATGTGCTAGGAGCATCCTTTTACACTAATGGATGTCTAATTCAAGTCCTTTAATGGCACGTCGAAGATTTAAATATGTGCATTCTCAAACTAAAGGGGCATTGCAGATAATTTGCTTTATCTATAAAAATCGTATATGAGGTTTTATCATAGAAGCCCTAAATGGATGTGCAAACACTTTGAATAATGTAGAAAAATGAGAAAGACAAATGCAATGAAAAGCTGTGAATGGAGTCATGCTGCTATGTTGCCCCCCTGTGGATGCTTCAACAACATGCACACTGCAGGTTTTTGATGTTTGAGGTGACGTTTACACTGCAGGGAGAAAGCAAATATTTTTTACTCTTTGTTAATAAAAAAAAAAATACTAATTTTTTATTGTGTAATAGTGTTTTAAGGGATGTCATAACTTTATTCACACTCAAAGTTGAATATTTAAGTAGTAGTAGTAGTTGTAGATATATTTTCTTCAATGTACACACATTTTATTTTGTGCATGTGCTTTTAGTGACTATATTTTTGAATGCTCAGAAACAGTATTTGAGCCACTTGACACAACAGAACATAATTTATAGCAATGATTCCCAAATGGTTGATTAGGTCCAAATGTGGGCCACAGGGAGACTGAATTTAAGCTTAAATAATGTTTGAATTACATTAAATGGTAAAACTGATTTTATACATTTAGCATAGCAAAATCTGTAAAAAAATTGGTCACAATAAAATCAGCCGAGATACAAAATAGGTTTCACATTCAAACCAGTTGAGAACCAAAGGTTTACAGTTAGCTTGTTATTCCATCATTTAATTTTAAATTGTTATATAAGGAAAACTGGGGACAAACAGTCGCACTGCAGTGAAAAATGCACTTGTAAGGTTGTATCTGAGGGATTTTTTGTTAGTACCCTTGTATGATCATGTCTGAAATCTTTTTGAAATGCTTTTGTTTGGTGAAGTTTATCAGAGGAATGTACAAAATGTGGGTCAAACGTGGCAGAGAAAGTATGAATTTTGAGAGACCTATGTGCCAGAATCTGTTTGGACTGTTCTCACCAACATGAACCAATCAGCTGCTGCTCAATGTGTAGAAAATATGCAATATACAATGTTGAATATTGTGAGAATGATTTGTAAAAGAGTTGTGATACATTTTACTTTATCTTTGTAAAAAGTTGCATATAATTGGTGAGAAAATAAAAGACTCTACATTAGTGATTAATAGCTCTAATTCATCAATTGTTTTGGCACACAAATTGTCACATGCCTGTCATAGCGTGCTTCTTTAAAATCTGTCAAAGTGAAATCTTGAAGTTTTTAATATTGTGATCAGCATGCATTTGCATTGTGTAACCCTAAATGAAATCCTCCACTAAGATGGATTGTCTTTTCATTCCAGAAATGAAGCATCCCAAGAGCCCAGAGTCGATGGATGAGAGTCCTCCTCCCAAGTGTGAGATAACGGAGGAGGAAGAGGAGGGAGAGGAGGAAGAGGAGGGGAGGAAAACTGCGGTGGGACACAGGGCCAAACGGGAGCGGCGTCAGGGTGGCAGCAGTGCTACAATGTGCCAAGTCTGTAACATCCAGCTCAACTCTAGCGCTCAGGCCCAGATCCACTACAGAGGGAAAACTCACCAGAGGAGGCTGAGGAGGCTCGCCAAGGTGGTCAGTGCAGGTAGGTCTAAAATCTCTTTTAAGTGCTTTCCAAGTTGTTTGATTTTGGCTTTTACCCACAAATGTGCTTCTCTTTGTAAACCTACACTACTTTGTTGTTTTATAAAGGACTGATCCATATTATTACCAACTAAATTACAAATGCTTACTCCTGTCATGTAGGTTAATCCAGCAGCCAAAGTCATTTGAGCTTATAATATGCAGAGTAAACCACTGAAGGTTTTTATGTAAATGTATGTAAATGTAAGGGTCCTCATTTTGCACAATGGACCTCTGTAATAGACTAGTTTTATGGTGGATAACACTTCTCTAAGGCAAGGTCATGATAAAGTTTTGCATTGTTAGTTGTGATTTGTTTCCAGAGCCTCAAGAGGCTTCATGATATCTCTTCTTTAATTATGAGTTAGATGAATTTGGTTGAGCCAATAAAGATAAAGATAAATACTTAGGTTATGGACTGAGCAGAGTAAGGGTCACAATAAAAACTGCATTGCTTTTTCTGTTGGAAAAGACAGACACTGTTGGACAATGAGGGTAAGTTTATTCTTGTAATAATATAATAATTCAAACCTTGTGTGATCTGAAGACATTGTCTCACATGACAAATTTTGTTTCAAGTGTCAATAACATGGCTAGCTGTATTGTGTTCCTACTGATGAAATTGCAGCTTCTGGGACTGTTTATTTGATCACTGGCTCACAAAGAGTAATATTGTATCTAAAGAGACTGCATGTCTCAAAATCATATCTTCTTGTTTGTTAATATGTCAGGAATGTGGATTAAACCTGACAAAGAGTCAGGATTTTTTATGCACCAGGTTGCTACAAAGGCTCTGGTTTGCCTCTGAACACTGACATAAGAGAGGTTTGGATTACTTGGGTTCTTGCAGGCTGAAAATAAAACATGTTTTTTCTGGTAGTGATATACTGTCAAGTCGATAAATATTGTGTACTTAAAATGTTGAGTAATGCTAACACGAGCAGTTATTGCTGTCTGTTTATGTTGTAAAGGCCAGAGGTTTACTTTGTAACACATTTATTTTTACATTCCCTTGTTCAGTGTAGGACAAAATCTGAAATATACACTGATAAAGGCTTTGATGCAAAAAGGAAGAAGTTGATCGAGGCTGTGGCACAAGTATCACAGGTGTTACTAATATTATTATTTATAGCTTCATTGCATCTAAAGTGTCCCACTGTGCTTTGCATAATACCAAAACCTGGGAACTGCTAATGTGCAGTTAATTATGCCTTTTTCATATCTACACCAGGGGACAGCTTATATAAAACTACAGCACAGAAAACAGCAACTTACAAGATACAGAAAGATTCATAACTTTTTCTGCTGGAAAGAAACTGCCATGTGTCAAAACAATAGTAGTTTAATCAACCAAAATGACAACAATAAACTGGACAATAAGAGCCTCAAATTAATATTTACTCTGGGCTGCTGTATTGTTTTTAATCATTTTGTCCTTCAGAGCAAAGTTTGACCAGAAATCAGTCTCCTCGAATTGGTATCATAGCTCCTACACTATTGTGTTTTACAGCAACACAATGTTAGATAAGGGATAATGAAAATTGAATTCACTGTTCATCATTATTAAGCAAAGGCAGTCAGTTCATTATAGCATTCATTTTCTCACAAAGTCTGTCCAATACCACTCCCTAATCATTAGATATAAAGATGTATTGATGATGTTAGGTCATTGTGCCATTTTGTTGTGCTGTATGGATGCACTCAAAGCACACAACAATGAATTTAGAAAAGCAGACAACAGTGTTTGCTAAAGTGTCTTTGTACATCATTTTGGATGACACAAGTTATCAGTTTTGTGACAATGTAGTGCTTTGTGAATTGGTATTTATTAAGTGGCTTTACTCTCTCAATGGTACAAATATATTGCCCACACAGTCTCACCTGGACTGAAACTGGGATCTTTAAGTTCAGGGGTAAATGCTTATTTAGTGAGCCACAAAGTCCTTATATCTCACAATGTAAAGTAGTCCACTAAAATCACTGTACCTAGATATATACAGCAATATAGATTTCCACTAAAGTAATAATTTGTTCCTTTATGGACTCTTAAGGCTGGAGTTAGTATCTTTGCGGTCGCTACACAGTGGTATACTAAAAAAAACTTTAATTTCTTTCTTGACCCACTGCTGACCTCTCCTGGAAATGTCATTAAAATGTAACCATCAGTCATTTTGCTAACGGAGTAACAAACAAACAATCTCTCTGGCAGAGTTAACAACATGCATAAATACATACCCACTCTAATACAAATTGCTATTCATTCTGTATTAATGTGTATATATTAGTAGCTAGAGCAGTTGCTTTTCCTGGTGCTATTTACAAGCATATTCAGCACACCTGTTTTAACGAGCGGCCATTAATCATCGTCACTCAGCGCCACCTGTGTCACATTGCACTGACCAGCTGGATCCATCAGCTCTCAGAGAAACACTGTAACGAGGAACCGGCCAATCAGACGCCGCCTTCAAACGCTGATTTATGAGTCTGTCTCTCTGTGTGGGCTCACTGTCAAATTGTGCAATGCTTAGTTTTGTTTTATGCCAACTCATTTTACACAACCAAAATATGAGTTATAGATTTGTTGCAAAGTTTTGATGATCTTGGTGGGTCAATACTCTATGAGGGGGAAAACTAGCAAAACTTTTTTATTATAGTCTGGGTACTTACAAGAGAAGTAAATGAGGCTCTGCTCTGTTGGTTTTTGCATTAGCAGTACTTGGAGAGCAGCCATAACTCACAATAGTACATATGGATTGCCTAGTTCAGGGATAAATGCTCTATCCGCTGAATCTCAAAGCCCTTATATCTCACAATAGTAAAGAGTTCATGAAAATATATTGGATCCAGGTGATTTGGATACACACCAAAAAGTAAGCATTTCTTTCTATACTGACCTCTTGTGGCTGTAGTTAGTATATGGGATATTTCTATCTCGCAATGGGACAGAATCCTTAAAAAAAAAAAAAAAATCCTGGATCTAGACAATGTTTTGCACTCTCACCAAAGAACTATATTTTTTCTTGACACACTGACCTTCCCTAACATTTTCACAGACAGACTAACAGACCTTTGCCTTAATAGAGAGCAGGACCTAGTTTACCACAAATAAGTATAATAAAGTAACTTGGACTACATTTGTTAAAAAACATGGCTTCCTGCTGCAGTGCCATTATACCATTACACTATTTTTCTAGTTCAGTTGTAAATGCTCTTTTCAATTATGCCTCAAAGCCTTTATGTAGGGCAACAGTGCCTGCCCCCCTTTGGTGCCAGAAGTAAATTTTTCCCATAGACTTTTTGAAAAATGTGCATATTACAAGTTTAAAACCTTGACGGAGGCTAATCAGCTATGTGGTATCTCATGACCATAGTACAATTAATTTTGATAAGAAAAATTATCAATTATAGTTGTAGCTTGATATATGTTTACAAAATGAATGTCATTACGGACATGAGCTACCACATAGCCGATTAGCCTCCGTCGAGCTTTTAAACTCTTAACACACTATTGCGCCCTCTATCTGTCAGTGGTAACAAATACGCTAAGACTAATCAATTGTTTCTGTACTGACCCCTGGTGGCTGGAGTTAGTATTGCGACAAGATAGGATATTCTCACAACGGTAGAAAGTGTTCTGAATTTACACAAATCTAGCCATCACTTTTAGAGTCATCTTGATAACAGACTAACAAATTAATCAGCACCACTGAAAACATAACCTCCCTGGTGTATAGGTAATAACAAATTAGCCATTTAAATTCACAAAGGGAACATAATTTGTCACAATCCACACAGTTATGCAAACACACAAGACATTTTAGCATTGACATAGTTTAAAGCCGACTGGTGCTGGAGGCCACATTGTCACAAACACTAATTGATAACGGAGCTGAGTTCAATGATGGGCAGCTTGTGTGGGTCCCTCTGGGAGACGTTTCCTCATTTCCTCACACACGGGGCGCGCAGCCGTTTCACACCTGCCATGTTTGAACCACTTAAATGAACCCCGCGGCGTGTGACCTCTTTGTTTGGGCCACTGCGAAACTGACAATAACCTCATTTAAATGCAGCCTGGCAAAGAAACGCTTAAAATGCCATAATTTGAAGACAATAGAGGAGCTAATGGTATTCAAAATGGAGCAACCGGCTATAAACTGTGGCATATATTAAATGGGCCTTTAAATTAGAGCGGCGCAATATTAGGGACATGTGGGATATGTGCTCTTATTGTTGAGTATATGAAGAAATAGTAATGTTTTCCTGCCTCATCTGTGGCCTAATAAAGACAAAAGTAACTGGTACATCATAACATTATTGCATTCAGACTTGATATTGCTTTTATAAATTATTATACTGTGCAATCTTTCCTTACATCTTTTTGCTGATTTCATTCGCCACGAAAAACAAGAGAAGTTTAGATAATGAAAACAAAACATTTTTCATTAAATTGGCAGTGTTCATATTTTTCCTGTTCAGTTTTCTATAGATGTTGTAGTTAATAGATCTTCAGAATTATTAACAAAATGCTACATTACTGTTTTTAGCGTACAGAGAGGGAAAAATGAGGTCAAGCCAACTTGATTTAGGTGCCTCTTGGTATAATTCAGTCAGGATGAAACCAGCCTAATAATACTCATTTCCGTCCCACAGCTGAACTAGCTTTTTTCTTTTTATTTAGCCCCATGAAGCGATTACTCAAATAAAAGAGGTTTTAACAGGGTAGCGCTCACTGGGGTCCTTTTGAAAACAGATCATAACAAAGCACTTTTCCTCACACTAAGCGTTAGTGACTTATGCACAACTGGGGATTATCTTTAGGCTCTCTGCCTGTTTTTGTGGACTGTATGAACTAGTTAGAAATTGTGTCAAGTGAAATGTAGGATGCACCAGGTGGCTTCTAATGGCACTATAATTGATCTGAAAGTGTAGATAAAAGGCTTAAATTGCTGCACAGGTGCAAAAATCATGGCAAGGTGTACAAGAACCTCAGTGAGACAAGTGTACAATAAATTAAACATTGTTTTGTTGGGTAATTATTTTATTAATAATGAGAGATGGGTGAGATAAAAATTCAGTTAAATGTCTTTCTTTCTATTTCCTTTAGATGGAAAGGTGCTTGTATATTTATTAGAGAATCTATATGCAATTTTAACATTGCTTCTTGAAAAATGCCATATTACCATTATATTTATATGACTTTGCTGGATTTTGTTGTAGTTGCTTTATTTTGGTATGAACTGGTAAACACACACACTGATTGATAATAATGAGACCTATTTAGACACTAGGTGGTGGTAACAGTTCTAGCTAAAATGCATAAGCACACAAAAATATTGGAAATCGGTGTCTGGCTGTGTCTTCCTAAACTAACATAATCTGTTCTCGTTTGTAAAACATTTTAATAAAAAAGCTTTTCAGACAAATATTTTAAGAAAATGTGCTTGTAATCTGCTTAAAATGAAAAGCTAATGTCAAGGTGACCCACAACAAAGGCTGAACAATTCACAGAAAAAAATAAACATCTTTACTCAGGATTGTAATAAAAATCTGTACTTGAAGATTGACTTTACTGAATATTTTCTGATGTTGCTATAACTACTATTGCAACTGATGTTTGGTGCATAGCACTGAAATGTATGCTGCAGAAAAGGACATTTGTGATGTGAGTTTTGCTGAAGAGTGGTCTCTTTTATCCAACAGGAGATGCAGAGTGAAAGCTGCCATTTTGAAACTGTCACTTGATTTGACATCTGTGTCCTTTCGACATCTCTGTGAGTCTGCAGGAAGGAGTTTAAGCAGGAGAAAAAGATGTAGAAAAAGTGCAAGAAAACGCTTCCCATTGGTTTGCTATTTTCTCGTGTCTGGCAGAAATGGTGTGTGGTGAAACCCTGAGGGAGTGGTGGTGTTAATACAGACAGGTGTTTTTTTTATTCCCAGTGTTGGTTCCTCAGGTTGGTGATGTGACAGAAATTACCGAGGGACTTGTAGCTGCACTCATGAGAGAACATAAAACTTTGGCATTTTGATATTGTAATACATTTGTATTAGCCTGTGAGCCTATCCCTGAAACTATGAGCCTGAGGTGGGGCACACCCTTGAAAATGGCCAGGGTGACCTATATTAACCTGGCAAAAGACAGATTGATATAACATTAGCAAAAAGTTGCTAACATTATATCAGTTTGAAATGGCTTCTGTTGAACACATTTGTGAAACGGCGGGACATTCAGTAGAATACTTGGAGGTGATTGGATAAAGCGTCAGGTTTGTAGCTAAACAACAAACCGCTACGACAGTAAAACAACACAATAAAGACGCTGTTAGAAGATTTTTGCTGATTTTGTAAATGTAGAGCAGCATACCTTAAGTTTTTCCGCGTCGCCATGTTGTTAACGAGTATTGTTAGAAGACCTTGTTGTTGTCGGAAAATCTAAAACCAACCCACTCATGGCAATACTGCCACACCAATGGCCTGGCCGCCACCGGCTCTGACTCAAATGGATCAGCGGGAGCCTGACGAGATAGATTTCGTGAATTTGTGAATTCACAAATTTCACGACAATCCAGCTTGCTGTGCAAGGTAAGACCTATGCACGCTCTTAGATCTTTCTTTCTTATGGTGAGTGGAAGCCCACAGTAACACAGAGAACATGCAGACTCCTCCCAGAGATTGACAATGAGCCCAAAAATCTAACCCACAATCGTCTTGCCTTGTGGGGCAGGAGCACTAACTACTCTGCCAGTCCTAAAAAAGCACCCCTATAAATGATTGTGTATAACCAAGTTACTGTCTGACTTTAGCTTCAAATACAGTTTACCTCATAGCTACTTTTGGTCCTATATTCTTTAATTAACCCCTAAAAGCTGCACACAATTGAATTATTGGTTCTGACTTCAAAAAAGGTATCTCTTACTATAAAAATACACATCTGATCAAAATTTTAAGACCAGTTGAAAAATTGCAAGAATTTACATTTTGCACTGTTGGATTTTAAGGAGGTTCTAAGTAGAGCTTCAAAATGCAAAAAGAAGAAGTGGAAGTGAGACAAAAAATTTTTTGAGTAAGGCTTTGTGAACTGCAGCGTTCTGTTGAAAAACCCAGTTATTACCACACAGAGAAGGGTGGCCCGCTGCATCATCTCCACAGAGCCAACCATCGTTTGATGCCCCTGCACAACCTGAAGCTCCATTGTTCCATTGAAGGAAAAAGCAGCCCAGATCATGATGGTGCCCCCTCCACTGTGCCGCATAGAAAACGTCTCCTTGGGATCTCCTTGTCATGACAGTATTGTTGGAAACCATCCGGACCATCAAGATTACTTTTTCTCATCAGAGAATTAAACTTTATTCCAACTTTCAATGTCCCATGTTTGGTGCTCCTTTGCAAAGTCCAAACAGGGAATTTTGTGGCGCTGAAGGAGACAAGGCCTTTGAATATGTTTTTTTGCTTTTAAAGCCCTTTTCTTGCAGATGCCATCTGATGGTTTATGGGGCTGCAGTCTGCACCAATAACGGCTCTAATTTGGATTGAGGATCGTCCCGTGTCTTGACGATCAGCCAATCGGATCCTCTGGCTCAGCTCTGTTGACTTTTTTTTGGGTCTACCACTTGACTTCTGTATTCCTCAGGATCTTTTAAGAAATTCAAAATGACTTACTGCGTCCAACCTCAGCAGCGATAGTGCACTGTGAGAGGCCTTGCTTATGCAGCTAAATAATCTTACCACGTTCAAAGACAGAAAGCTTTTTTACTTTTGCCATCAGGAGGTCATGACAGTGTGAATACCTGACAGAAAATGACACATATCAGTCGCTACAGCAAACCAGTAGCACTGTGATTTGGAAGGTTTTCAAGCCAGATGCCTGTCCCAGCCACCCATATACTGTGACTGGAGAAGGCATTGTGGGTGAAGTGTCTTGTGTAAGGACACGAGACTATATCTGCTTCGAGCGAGGTTCGAACCACCAATCCGCCGGTTGATGGCCGTGTGCTTAACCCACTGCCAGTCCATCCATTTTACCAAATAAATTGTAACAGCAAGAATGTGATAAATCTGAACATATTCACAGCTTATTGTATTAAAGACTATACATTTTTTGTATGTTTTACATTCTCACTTTATTCTCATGGTGTAGACCTCACCCCTATAGCTTCTGGGTCTAAAGCACACTGAGTTGACAGAGACCACCCCAGTGCAGGCCATCTCCCTGGGTTTTCATGTGAATGCTGCAGCCTGAAATCAAGTGTAAAACTGTCAGGGTTTGTCAGTGTTGTGTTTCCGCTGCAGCCTGATTTGACCGGACAAGGAGCCAGCAAGGAGCACACGCGGCAGACACATGCACGAACACCGGAATGACATTTCAGGCCAGAGATTCAGGGTAGAGAGGGTGGGAATAATTGTGTTTATTTGAACTGATTAAAGCGGCTGTGTAATGAATAACAAAGCAGTCTGCCCTCCTTAGAATAAGAGCAAATGTGTGTGTTGCATAAATAAATGTTGTGACTACAGGTTTTTGATGGGCCACCTTTTTGACATGTAAATAATCACTGCTGTGATTATTGAATAATGTTGAGGTTTAGCTTTACCAAAAATCAGGATATAAAATGACCATCTATAAAATCTATTCTAAATTGGCGTAATCTTATACAAAGCACAAAGGTCAAACTGGCTCAATCTGCAAAAAACTAGTGGTCCACAAAGCTATTTCCTGTGGTATGCAGTAGTCTCAGGCATTTTTAATAAACCATATAGTCAGATAACTAGAGGCTGATTTAGTTAAAATTTAGTCACAGTTTAGTTCTGGTTTAATTCCTGAATAATGTAGACCCAGTTTTAACCTGAATATATTCCTGTTATAGTCTGTATTTTGCCTTTATTTAGTTGTGTGGGTTAATTGTCATTTCATTATTTGGATTTGCTCATTAGTCCATTAAAGATGGTACTTGGAGAGCCACATATCTTTGATGGTAATACCTGGTGTGAAGAGTTTGAGAACCATAGGATGCTCAAGATATAGGGGCTCATCTGGGATTATTTTACATTTATTATTTACATTTACATACAGAAATTAGGAGCTCCACCAAGAGAAAAAAACAACAAAATTAGGTAAAGTGAAAAGAAACATTTGTAGTAAAAGGTATACAGGCCTGCTTAAAATACAGCAGAACTGAATCAAGTGTGTCAATGCAGTAATCATCCAAAGATTAGTTTGTCGAATGAGAAAGCTATTAAGGGAACAATAATCTCTCCCACCTGCTCATTAAAATACACAGCGCCATGCTTTGGGCGATAATCGAATAGAGTTCAAAAAGGCAAGTGAAAGAGAAACATGTACTATAAATATGAAGTAATAAAATAAGCACTTGTAGCTTCGACAGCTCTTTTAACATGTTAAGCTTCAACACATTCCCAAAAATAGTAGGCCGAAATAAGCAGTACCCAGTTAATTATCTCACTGATTATCAATTAGACCAGAGCGATGGTGGGACAGCGATGTAGTGTGTAAGTGAAAAGGATGTTGATCGAAACTCGAGGCGAAAGTGACCTATTGGAGATTAAATAATTGATATAAATAAGAAATGACTTCACAATCATAAACTAGGGACTGCCTCATTCATCACAATTATCCCTGTTTGTCAGTCGCAATAAAAAGTGTATGTGAATGCTTTTTGTCAGGGGTCAGCAGTGGGAAACAATATTTTAATAACTTTTTCAAGCTTTCTCATCAAAAGTAAAGATCTATGGCAGATTGTTTTTTTTTTGTTTTTTTGTTACTTAAGTGCTTTGTGTTCAATGTAAAAGGCACTTGTACATAACTTAATCCAAAGTTTTTTCTTTTTAATACCCAAGTAAACAAACAACAAACTGTATCATTCCCAGAGCCGTCCATGTTTGTTTACACTCAAGTTATGTTTGACAGTAGAGAGATTTAGCACACAAGTCTGAGTCTTGTTGTTCGTGAAGAGAATCTGTTAGTATGGAGTCCATTGATGTAAACCTCAGAACACTGTTAAATCTTGCATTTTACACAATTCAAGCCTGTAAATTTTTTTAAAAATCTCAATTTAACAAACTAAGACTAAACCATGTCTAAACCAGGACTAAAACTTGATTTAACCAGGACTAAATCTTGACTTAACCAGGACTAAACCATGTCTAACCTATGCTGAACCAGGACAAACAAGGTCTTGACCATATCTTAACAAGAACTGAACCAAGAGTAAACAAACACTAAACCAGATCTTAACCAGGTTTAAACCTGGACTAAAATGGGACTAAAACCAGACTAAATCAGGTTTAATCCAGGACTAAACCTGGTTTAAACCCTGACTAAACCAGGACTGAACCGAGACTAAACCAGGACTAAACCAGTCTTTAGACATTATCATGAACACAATGGGGCCCGGCTGCATGTTAAACAGGACCCACAGAATAGAAACAGATTGATAAATGCTGCCTATTGTTGTTGTCAAGTTATGCAAGGAAGGAAATTGCTGTTGAGTGTCCTTAAGGGAGCGCGCAGGTGGGTACCCTGAATAGAAAATTGTTGTGAGAAAACGGGGAGATGCTCATGTTGTTAATAGCCAGCGCTCACTCTCTCTCCCCCTCTTCCTCCACTCTCTCCTCCAGACAAATACGCTCTTCATGCCGCTCTCAGATACACTCAGCATCACACTCTTTCGCCACTTCTTTTCACTCGGCAGCGCTCCTTTCTCTCCGCCTCACAAAGCGGCAAGCTTTGCAGGCGAGCAGGAGGCTTTTTAATTGCAGAACATATGTATTAAACTGTAGCAATTTGGATCAGCGCCAACATGTGTCACTGACTGGGGCAGGGACTGCCATTTCACCTTTTTAGGGAAGTCAAGTGGAAGCGAGACAGAGAGAGCGGAAAGGTGGCTTTGACGACAGCGACTTTGTTTTTGTTGAACTTGTGCGATGGGAGGTAAAGTAATGGGAGACGCTTAAGAGAGGAGTGAGAGGAGGAATCACAAAACACTTCAGGATGCTGCTAGGTAAGGAGATTTGTTTGCTCTGATGATGTTTCATTAGATTAGATACTTTCCTGACCTTGAAGGAAATTCTGGTAACGCTAGAGTTGCATTTTAGAAACACATGCTGCAGAGAGTATAATAAAGTCTATAATACAAGTGTTATTGAATTGAATTAATACAGCCTCAGAGGGTTACAAGCTAGTGTACTTTTTGTGCCAGGATAAATGGAAAGGGCTGCATCAGAACATAAAAATCTATGCCAAATTAATATTCAAAATACTTGACTCTAGTAGGCAGAGGATTTGCTGTGCCGACCCCAGAAGGGAAAAGTCAAAATGAAAGAAGAAGATTGAATTTAATGAATCCAGCCTCCAGTGGTTACAATCCAGTGTACTTTTTGTGCTGGTTTCAAGCCTAGATAAATGGAGAGGGTTGAGTCAGGAAGGGCATGCTGCGTAAAATCTAAGCCATATTAAATGTGCCAAATCATCAAAATCACTTTCATACTGAATTGTTGGGGATGGATGGAGGCAAATGCTCTGCTGTGGCGAGCCCTGAAGGGAAGCAAACAGCCAAACGGAGATAGAATCAAGTTGAACTGAAGAACATACTTTTTGATGTTAATGCTTAAACTTTGTGATTGAGAAGCTAATCATTATATTTATGCTATATATAGTCATATTACATTGAGTGTGTAGTGCTGGGGCAAGTTTACTTATTCGTTGGCTATTTGGCGTAATGCACCTACCTGCAAGTGTTTTACAACCTTATTTTTACATCATTGCTCAAGGTCAGATTCAGCCTCCTTTACCATCTGTCCCATTTTCTCCTGAATTGCCACCTGTTTGTTTTTTCTCATTGACCCCTTTTGACAGTACCAAATGTGGCGTTCAGATCGGTGAACGTGGCCGCTCCCAGATGTGTCAAGTCATTTGAAAAGCCACACAGAAACACCACCAATATCACTGTGCAGATTGGTGGCAATTATGTCCTGGCCTCTCGAGGGAAATAAGCTCAGATTAGCTCCCATAATTGGAGCCTGTTAAAGATAAAGGCAGTTTGGGGATTTTGAGTCATTTCTGTGTAGATTTTAAAGTCTGGTTTAACTTTGGCTTTAAGTAGGAAAAGTAGCTAAGTGAACCAAGGTCAAGGATCCTTATACAGTACAGTACAAAACTCCAAGGTTTTTAAGAAATGCTATGAACAAGGAAAGGTTTATCAATGTGCAAAAAAACCCACAAGAATACTAAGAAAGAAAACTCAAAAACTTAAAGCACTTGGAGATGAGCACTTCTAGTTCAGGGGTTAAATGCTCTCTCCATGAGCCACAAAACCATTATGTCTCAAAATGGTAAAAAACAACAACAAAAAATCCACTAAAACTAACTTAGTGAGTGAAGTTGGCATCATCGGTTCTAAACCAGGACTAAATCAGGTCTGAACCAGGACTAAAGTAGGACTAATAAACCAAGTCTAAACCAGGTCCAAAACTGATCTTAACCAGGACTGAATCCCGTCTGAGCCAGGAGTAAACCAGGACTAAGCCGGCACGAAACCAGGATTAAACCCAGTGTAATCCAGATTTTAACCAAAATTAAACCAGGACTAAACCAGAACTAAACCAGCACCACACCAATCTTTAGACATTTTTATCATGAATGCAATGTTACAAAATGGCACAATATTTTCAAAAGCTTCAACATGCATTTTGTGATACAGACATACTCCGAGTAGATGAGAAATGTTTGAGCCTGGATTGCTTTCTTCTTTAAATGGCAGATTAGTGAGATCAAAGGGAAACGGGCTGGAGAGGAGATAACTGTGTGGAGTTGTGCCTGGTGGCCATGCTGCAGCTGTCCCCTTCCCTGCACCCCTCCGCCCCACATCAGGAACACTGTCTGAGGCCACAGTGACAGATTAAATGTCTAAATCTCTGCCTCAGCTCAGTCTAACATGTAAGAGTTGTAACAATGTGTGGGAAAGGACTGGAGAACAGAAGCATTTTGTGGCAGAAAGATGGTAATATTTAGTTTATTCTGTAAATTGTATCAAATAAATAGCATATGACATTAGCTGTTTCCAGTTAGTATGAAAGATCCTTAATCTTGATGTATTGTTTAGATGCTCTTTCTTCCTACATCTTTTTAGGTAACATAGAATTATCTATATTCAACTATATTATAGACTGTATGAAATAACATGAAATGAAATTGAAATGAAAATGAAAATGAAATTAACATGAAATACCAAAAAATGTGCTGGAGTTAAAGTTACTAGTGATCCAAATAGCTCAATGTTTGGCTGTAAACCTCTGTATTTTCTGTTGAGAGATTCTTTTCTTTCTTTTGCCCCTAAAAGAGCAAAATTTGGTGCAAAAAAAAAAATACGGATACGGTTGGATAGTATCGACCTTTTGTGCATCTTAATGTGTGACATACAGCCAGTGGAGTGAATAACCCACACAGTAATCAGGACACAGTTACTGGTTTTGGTAATTACGTGTCAAATGGCGCAGAGCACATTTGCAGCACAATTAGAAATCAGATAAAAGGGTAATGGGGTTAAGAAGTGACTGCAGCTTTACTCACTCCGGTTTGAAGAAGAAATCACTGGCACATGGGAAAATGTACTTTTTCCCTCATTATGTCTTTCTAAGTAAAACCATTTTATTGAGTTAAAAAATGATGAATAAATGGATAAATAAATGTTTTACGAAAGCTTTAAAAGAGATTAAAATAGATTAAATACGAAGCCAATAAATTAATTAGCATTTTATTATTTTAAAATATTAACAAAGCTTTTAAAATACCCAGATGAAATGTACTGTATCACATGTGGTTAGATATAAAGCATTTACCCCTAAACTTCAAGATCCCTGTCAACTCCAGCTCTGGGAACAATATAATTTTCCCATTGGGAGAAAGCCTTGGTGGAGGCCTGTGCTCTCTGTAGGCTTTTAGTTTATTATATGTGCAAGTAGTGTGGAAATGTGAGAAATCAAACGTTTTTAATTTGTATTCTAGAGTAATTTTAAAAAACTGTCCAAAAATGTTATTTATTTAGACAGTTTAAACATTGTTACAAAGGTGCATCATGTGACTCAAATCAGGGCTGATGAGCTCTTTACTTGATGGTGATAATGTTATGTAATATCTCTATGGGACATATGGGAACTGTAGAAACTGTGTTGTTTTCTTCTGAATGCTTTAAGAGACTGAAGTTACTTTATGTGGGATCATTAATTTTGCCATTGGGACTCATATTGACTTCCCACCAGCGTTAACGACTCATTATCCTAATCGAAGGGTAATGAGGATGGCACAGTATGGCTTTTATTGCAGTTCAGATTATCTTTGTGAACAAATTTAATTAGAGCACTGTACTTGACTCAAGACCTTGTGTGAAAGCATTTACAGTTATTTCAGTCAAGGCAGTATTTAGGGACATGGTTATGTTGTAAGTTGTTAACAATATTCGACACTTCTGATACTGATTCAGAGACATAAAAAACATTTGTGTGGTGCTTGGTAACTATGTGGCGCAAAGGCAGTGCACCACCTGATGCACAGATTTACAAATATCATGACTATGACTAATTGTGGTGAGTGCATATGCCTTATCAGTTATCTTACTGTAGTTAGTCTAAAGTGTCAACAGCTTCACTACTGCTATAGATACAAGCTAAGTATTATCAGACAGAGTGTATTGTGGTCTTGCTGCACACATTAATACTTCTCAGCCAGAACATAGTATAATGTTAAAACTCTAACCTAAAAAATATTTGCTGTCCAAAGCAAATATTTTTTATGATTTTTCATAATTGTTTCTATGTGTCAAAATAGAGACAGAAAAAATACTGAATTTTATTCCCATTGGGGGTCAGCCCTATGTTTCCACATATCTTAGATTTAGGGTTAGGGATGGGTTAGGGTTAAACACGCACCATTTACCAGAAAATAATCACTCTCTCATCCCTGTATTGAGCACTATTTTGAAAGAATTCAAAAAGTCTGAAATTGTCAGTGACTAGCAAATTTACCTTTCTACACTTTTAACACACCTTAGCTGCTTTCAAAATAGTACATTTTTACAACACGCATACATCACAGGAAGGGAGACGATGCCTCAGTTTTGTTCGTATTTGGCTGATGAATCCTGAACATGAGCCCAGCAGCTCTCCCCTCAGCCCTGAGACTGACAGCTCCAATCAGAGTGTTGTCAGTGTGAGCCTGATTAGCCTCGCTGCTAATGACTGCAGCTTCACACTCGTAATGTTCGCACAGAGGTTACCAGGGTTACAGCTCTTTTAAAATGCAGTTCATTATTTTTTTAATTACTTATTTCACTGCTAAATACAGACTGTCATGGTTTAAAGATAGAAAATATAATATAAAACATAGAAAATATATCATAATTACTGAATTAAATCCCAAATTGTGTGTCACTACACTCCTTTGTAGTGACTGTATTGTAATAAAACAAAAACCTATTGCAAAACTTTTTAATGATTAATATTTCTTACTTTCTGACTATACAGTGTTACTATGCAGTTTCAACTATCAGAATAAGTGTCTCTATGCATAATAACCTTGACTTGTCATTGTATTAAACCAGTAACATTTTTCTTAAACTTTTATTAGCTGTTATTGCTGGTTGACCTACTAACTTTAATCTATTAATATTTAGGTTAGTTGTCACTACATCCATGATTCATGTAAACAATTTGTTAGAAACAGTATTTAACTGATTGGTGATAAGCTGCCATATTCTAGATTTTGACCTTTTCACAGCCATCGTTGTGATTGATTGGTCCCATGTACTTCACTATTTCTGTATTATCTTTATTGATTACCAATTAGTTTAGAGTTGTGACCTGTGTTTGTTGATGAATCCTTGTTGTGAAAAATGCTGAAAGTAAAGGTGACTAAAGTGAAAGGCCCACTGTCAAGTCAATTTATCCAGAGTGTGGGGTGTGGTGTGATCTTTTGTGTCAGCACCACCGCACACTGCTACAACAGTCACTGCTCAGGTGTGTAAAGATCTGTAGGTTGTGTTGTATTTTTTCTTTTTACACTTTCAGTCAGCAATAAGTGATTAAATACTTGCAGCTATTACAATCCAGGCACAAAGGGTCACAAGCCAGTGTGCTCTTTGTACCAGTCCCAAGTCTGGATAAATGGAGAGGGTTTGGTCAGGAAGCCATTAAATCTATACCAAATCATTATGGACATCATGCAACACTAGGAGGCAGATGATTTGCTGTAGTGAACCCAAGAAAAAAATAAAAAATAAAAAACAAAGAAGAAGGATATTTGAAATCTGATGAAAATTTCAGGAAAGGTCAATAATGGTCCAATAGAAGAACTGAGTAGTGTTTGGTGTGAATCTGGATCACTATTTGGAGATATTCTGTATCATTTAAAGGCTTTGTGTCTCACTTTGAGCTTATATACAATACGATTAAACAGACAACTTACTGTGCAAACAAACAATACAAGTAGCAACTGTTTTGAATTTGTTTCAGAAGTACAGATTATGTACTGCTAATTTCTACCATTTTTATATAAGTTCTACTGCATCTTCTAATTTCATACAACGCAATGGGATACGAAATACATAGTCCGTGTTTGTTGCTAAGTTAGGGGAAAGACAAGACTTAATATACAGCTATTTAACTCTAGTTTTACAAAAATGTATTACTATCTTTAAGTCATTTGTCTGCCCTGCTTCTTGGGATATAATTATTTTGCCCCTGACTAATTCCCGTTGTTTACAGAAACTGCAAGGTCAAGTGTATTAGTCTAGCCCTTGAGTGGTCCTTGACACTGCCATTAAGAGTCGCATTAACTCAAGCAAGATTTTCTCCACTATATATGCCATACTGCTGAAGGAGGACATTTTCACAGTTTTCAATGTGGATTAATCTCTGTTATTTAAGTGGCGACAAATGACTGGGGTCAGGAAATCTTAAGTGGCTCTATTATACAGCCGCTTATGGCTTATTTTGATAGGAACAGATGAACGAATGCACTCACAGTCGGTCAGCAAAATGCATTCACGTTGGGTATTTGCTGAACTGCTCACATGAGTGAAACCCATAGTGCTGCCAAATCTGGTGACATGGCTTGAAAATCAAAATGTAAAAACCTGCTGAAATAGGCATTTGTCAGAAAATGTAATATCAAGTGCTTTTGATAGGAAAACTTTTCCACACATTTCCTGAGCTTATTAACGTGTGCTTTAACCCATGTCACAGAGGCAGGCTGTAATTGCCCTGCATATGCACAGCAGCTTAACCCTATGTTAAAACTTACATGAAATTATTAATTTTAGGGTGGATCCAGAGACCAAATAGACCAGACATACTAACTTCACTCACTAAAAGAACAAATGATTAGTTTTAGTAGATTTTTTAATTGTGAGATAAGGGTGTTGTGGCTGAAATGAAGAACATTTACCCCTGAACTAGAAGATCTTTGAGTTTGAGTCCAGGTCTTGTGAAATAGGACCAGTGTGTTGGCAGAGTTCGATGCTCTCCAAACTTTGATTGATTGATTGATCTTGTTTTTGTTTTTCTAGTTTTAAACCAGACTAAAAACACACTTATTTTCCTTGGCATTCAATAGTGGCTAGACTAGCTTGGCTTTTATCCTGTTTTTATTGGATTTTATTATTTTTACATTAACCTGTATTTATTGCCTGATATCACAAGATTGATTTTATTTTACTGATTGATAGTTTTATTTCTCTATTTATTTTAATTTACTTTTGCACAGATTGTACAGCACTTTGGCCAACTGAGGTTGTTTTTAAATGTGCTCTATAAATAAATTTGACATTGACATTGATTCTTCTTTTTTGTGTTGCAGTTTTGTACAAAAATTTTACATTGATACAGCTTTCTTTGTTCATAGCCTTTCTCAAAACCTGTATAGGGTTTTTGCACAGTATTGTAGTTAAGTTTAGTCCCCGTGTTGCTTGCCAAACTTAAAAAGTAAGCAAAGATGTTAATAAGTTATAACATGAGATCTTAAAAACTAATTTGGCTACAACCCAGAGAAGTGCAGCGAGACTGAAAAGCTGCTAATTACAAAGTTCATGAGGCGGATAAAGCTGCCATCAATCTTTAAATATCAATAAGTGAGTGGTGCACATCTGCAACTCTGAGTCAACTTGAGCTTATCTCAATTCAAGCAGATGGAGGCAGTTTATTGTAAGGGTGCTTGATAGTGGCGTCCTGAACTACATAAGGGCTCGGTTAAAGAAACAATGCACACAGCTGGGAAGTGATGATAGTGCATTGACTTATGTCCTCTCCTAGATCTATGTTATCTCTTTGTTTGTCCTTTATGACCAGGAGCTTATCAAAATGGCTTATCAGTGCTTTACCTGGAAAGCCTTTACATAAACAGAGGTGATTCATTGTAACAGTAAATCAAAAAACAATAAAATATCAAAGAGTAAGAAGGAATATTGCTTTTAAGTTTAGGACAGAGATATAAAAATACAGAACTGAGTCTTTTGGACCTATAGTAGCCGTTTAGTTGGTAAATTTAAATAAAACCAATATGGTTTATATTTGTGTAATTAATGAAAGAAATGAAAAAAAAAAGTATTCAGCTGGGACTTTGCTTTGACATGCCATCAATATGGCTGACACGCTGGTACCGCCATCTTGTCATTTATTTTCAAACAAGCCTATTTAGTCTCCAATTTATACAATATATTGCATTCAGTTTAATGACAGAAACACTATCGCTTATTATCATTCGTATTTGCTTTGCCGTCTTAGTTTTTCTGGTTTGGCCTTGAATGAGTTGTCTAATGTAGTCCAATATTAGTGTGTTTTGTTAAAACGTACATATCAGTCAAGTCATTCAAATAAAATAGATATTGATCAAGGCTTTGAAATTTAAAGAGTTTTGCTGTATACTATTACAAGAAGATAACAATTTAAGCCTTCAGTCTTCTTTTATGATGTTACTGGTAGTTTTTCCTTTGACCAGTGGACTGTATTCCTGGCGTTCACCTTGAATAAATGCAGGAGAAGTCGTTGGACCCTGGGGTGAAAATGGCCTGTGGTGCTCCAGTTAAAAGTAGGGCAGGTTTCTGTGGGGAGCCTGATCTGGGCTGTATGGTGGCCTGCAGGTACAAACTATCATGGAGCCACAGCTCTGCAGCTGCTCCTCCAGGATCTCAACACACACTGACAGACGACAGGAGACTTCTGCTCTGGCCTTCATCGTTTAAATGTGTTTTGTCACAATAAAGATGATTTATTTAAGGACTACACAGACCACATTTTAAACCATCAAGGAAATGAGGCCTTTACTCTCCACCTTTGTGTTTCCAGCCGAGGAGCTTAGCAGAGCTGTCGACTGCACTTTTAATGGATGCTAATTCATCCTGCAGCGCTCATCATAAATGCCTCGCTCTCTGCCAGTTGTGTAAGCAGTGAATGGCATCATCATTACTGCGCAGCGCACTAACCACTTCTGTTTTATGACTCAGAGAAGCCTTCATGCTCTCATGCGGTGGAAAACATACCGCTCACTTTCATTATTTGACAGTGTGTTTTTCAGCCTTAACGGCACAGCGCTGTCAGAGGAGGTGGCACTTTCAGTATTTCAGTTTCATGTTCCTCGTCACTTAATTCTGTCTGTTTAATTAAAGCGTTTGTTGTGAATGAGTGTGGTTCTGCAAATAGAAAGATTACTAATAGTTAAAGATAGAGCTGCAGCTTGTAGCAGACTGTATCATTTTGTTATTTGCATTTGAACCCTTGACGATGAGACAGACGCGCTTTATAATTCATGTTGAATAAAGCAGGGATTTGATCATAAAATCACACTGAAATTTTTCAAATGCCATTTCACATAAGGACAAATGGACTAAATTAGAAGTCATGCCTGCTATACAGTATACAAATACATATGTTTTAGGAAACATTAAATTAAGCTGTTGGGGAGCGCATACCCCCGCTATGGTATTATAAATCAAATTTTTTTGTATTAAAAGTATGTGTCTTATTTTGTATGTTTGCTGTTCCTATGCTCTCTGTCAAAGTCTTCGAGTTTTAATTGATAAAAACACCAACTCCGTTTCTAGCTTTTACCATTCATATGCATTTTACATTGATAAATAAGAAACCATCGTCTTGTCATCAAATCTTAGCAAATATCGAAGCCTTTCTTCTGTTGCTCCATTTTAGTTCAGACTGAACACAAAGCTCACACTCAAATGATCTCGGAAAATTCCTTCCCCATTAGAAGATCCAGTGCAGACTTCCTTCCTCTTTCTTTCATTCTACTCCTCATCCTCATTTTTCGACCATGAAAAGACATCATTTCCCCCTCTGTGATTGCTGTGATGTTGAGTCACACAGAGTCTAATCTCAGAAATAACAGAGATTAAGCTTTCCTTATTATTTTTTTTTCAAGGTGCTGTAATTCTCTAGCTCATAATCTTTTCTCCAGTTCAGTGCAGAAAGGTTGGCTGCTCTGACCTACACTCGAAACTATCTCTCTGTGCAGGAAGATGGGGTGAATGGAGATTAGTGAGCTGTCATTGCTGCTGTTTAATGGGTGGAATAACATTTGGGGCTGTAATAAAGTAGTAAGAAGCCAGAATGGGAATGAGCAGTTCATCTGTGTCAGCTTTTGTATTTGGGAATTGCAGCCATAATTTGGTTATTTCAACACAGTGGGTAGTTACATGCTACATTCACATGGATTAGAAGCCAATATAAGTCATTGACCCAACCTGGCAATGGGGAAGATATGCCCAGACCTGGACTTAAACCAGGAATCTTCTAGTTCTGGGGTAAATTCTCTTTCCATCAAACCACAAATAGTTATTTCTCTAATAAGACTCACATATTCTTTTACTGACCCCTTGTGACTGGAGTTACTATTTTTGGGGCTATCCTGCAATGGTACAGATTCCTTTAAAAGGTTTTTGAATCCAAACGGTGTGCCACACCAGAACCATAAAAATAGCAATTTCTTCCTTGGCCCTTAATTGACCTTTCCTGGAAATTTAAAAACCAACCATTTCTTTTTGCGTTATCTTGCTAAAAGACAACAAACCAATCAACTCAACAAATGCTGTTCAAAAATGTAACCTCTATTGCAGTTTGCATCAATAATAAATTAACAAAAGTCTTGTTAGTAGCTGTTTGTCAGTCTATTTGTGTTAGCTCAGATAGGCTTTAGCTAACAATATCAATGGAAGATGACACGGCATGAAATGGTAAGCAATGACATAGCTCCATAGCAACAGTTAAATTGCTCTTTTGTCTGTTTTGTCCAACAAACATCTGTCTTGAAAATGCATATAAAAATTGACAGTAAGCAATATACTAGACCTTTTTAAAAGAAATGAGCCCAATAAGAATCCCCAACTATATGAAATATGAAACCCATTGCAGGATGGCAAGTGCATAAGAGTAACTGGCGACAGAGATGGTGGAGGGCAGTAACACATGTAGTTTTTTATTAAAATAAACATTAAATATAGATTTTGCTGCACATTTATCTAATTAGCTTGGTCTTACAGTATTTTCATTCCTTTCAGCTTTTCTCTTACAGGGTCGCCACAGCAAATCATTTGCATCCCCTAGTATGCAGTAATTTGCATATTAATTTAGCCTCTTTATTTATTCAGGCTTGGGACTGACACAGGAAGTACACTGGCTTGTGACACCTAGTGGCTGAATTAGCTTGGTCTTTTACTTTTTTTCTATGACTGGATTAAATGAGTAAACTTGCTAAATATAGTGTCAGAGCTTTTGGACATTGCCATCTGTTTTTCAATATTTTTTGATATTGTAAAAATCCTCACAGCTGACATCTGCTTAAAGTTTGCCCAGTGTAAAACGCAGTTAATTAAACGTTTTGCTCGAGTATTTCTTGTGAACACAAGCGTAGGAGATTAATGAGATCAATTTCAGATTTGTGTAGGAGAGGGAATCAGTGCCCCCACAAGTTTAGTGACAAGCAGATTAAGCTCACTGGCCTAGTGGAGGGAAAAATATGTGTAACTTTCTCTCCTCGCTTACAATTTACCCCAACACAGTTCATCTTTATTGGCATCAGAGTTACACGCTAAACCGTGGTGGAGCATTCAAAATTAAATTGAAATTCATCTCAATAAATAAGTGCTGCTGTTGTGTGAGTAGTGATCAGTGACAAGCATTATTCCTGCAAGATTAAATAAACAGTCATAATCACCTTTAATCCCTCCTCTCATTTTGAACTCTGATCTAAATATTTGTCCGCTTAGATGAACTGACAGCAGATCACTCAGTGAATAGTGTCACAAATTGTTCAGCATATGTTTATGAGGATTTGTGACCGCAGTCATGTTGTAACATTAAACTCATCTACACTAGATCTAAATCTGATCTGAGTACCATTTTCTTGCCTTTATTATGAGTAGGAGATTGCTTTGACAGTGAAAAATGATAGTCAGATATGATAAATGTGTAGGTGAATGTGTGGTTAAAGAAGATATACTGAGTAATCCATCTTTAAACTTATCTAGCTTCATCAGTCATTGTGGTTCAGCTTTCTTTATACAGATTAAACCCACCAGCTGCTGCCTCTTTGACATTTACATTCCCACATCACAGCTTCATGACCAAAATCTTCTCTTTACATTTCTTCTTATAACACATAACACATAAAAAAAAAGTAAAATCCTAAATCTGTTATGGTTTACTGAGGACAAAATCATAAATTTTAGGCTCTTATATTTAAAATGCCAGAATTTCAATGCAAAAACACTGTTAACATGCTACCTTCAGTAGCGGGTCAGTATTGGGTAAAGGAGTTTATTTTAGGAATCTGTACCATTGCGAGATAGAGCCAAAGATACGAACCCTAGCCACAAGGGATCAGTAAAGGAACAAATTATTAGTAGTAATGGATAGACTGTTTACTGTTTACTATGTGGCTCAATTGATAGAGCATTTACCCCTGAACTAAAAGAATCCTGGTTAATTCTTCCACCTTCACAACATAAAGCCGTTCTCTAACCTGTTCCTACACTAATTTAAGACGACCTGCACACACAAATGGCTGCCCACTTGACTAAATCAGTGGCGCTATTTCAGTATGTGGAGCGTTCAGGCATTATAATGATAATGTAATCAGGTCTTGTGGTCTTGTGCATTTAAACGTGAGTGCATCACTGTTTACGTGGATCCAGGGAAAGGTCAGTGCAGCCGTGCTCTTTTAAGCATGAGCAGTCTGAACACATTTGTGCTATTTCAGATGTGATGTAATGAGAAAAAGGTCATGTGAAAGGATATTTTAAAGCGGTACATTTTTTTGGTCAACAAAAACTGCATTTCCTAAGCCCCTCACTGAGACTGTATTTTCTTTGTTTGAAAATGTTTGTGTTTTCCTTATAGGTGCTCTGACCCAAAACCAGATCCACCCACTGCTGGGCTCCCTGCCTCTCCCAGGACGTCCCCTTCAGCCACAAACACAGCTGGAGCACTTCCTGCCGCTCAGGGTCAATGGCTCTTCACCACTCAGCCTCTTCCCTAACTTCAACACGGTAACATCTACATCACATTTTCCTCATACATCAAACCTTATTCACCAAATGATAAACAATAACTACAACTGGCTCTCAGTGGTTAAGATAAAGTGTTCAGACTTGAACCAGGGACCTTCTAGTTTAGGGGTAAATACTCTATGCCATAAGCCAAAAACCCCATAGCGCCAGAATTTTTTCAAAACATTAATAAAATAACAAACTTGATTGAGATAATGAATACTCTTAACAGTTTAAATGTAGATTATAGCATTGTATTGAAACATTTTATCTGGCCCATATCACTAAATGTATATTAATACATATTTATTAATTCCATATTGGATTTTTTTCCATTGTATTAATATTTGTAACTATATTGAAATTAAATCAATAAAGAAGCATAGGTTCAATTCAATTCAGTTTTATTTATATAGCCCAATATCACAACAGCAGTCACCTCAAAGGGCTTTACAAACAATTAGTCACACAATCAAAAATAAACAATAACTACACCAAACTAAACAGTCCCACGACATTCCCTGTCCTTAGACCCTCCTTGGCAAAGAAAAATACCTAAAAAACCCAGCTGAGGGGAAAAAGAAGAAACCTTATGGAGCCCACGTTGAAGGAGAGAGGTGACAGAGTATGACCTGACAGGCCAAGCTGGTATACCAGCTGAACATTATTCTTATTTTAACTTAGTCTCATTACTTAACACCTCTTAATTAGACGAGACATTCAGACAGACAGATGCTAGTGTGTCAGTCATATGCTGCGACAAGATTCCTGTCTGGGTCCTAAATAAGACCCTCCAAAATACAGCTGCACTAAATAGGATAATTCAATTAAATTAATCATATTATATTAAAATGGTCTTTTTGTTTGTAAATATAGTCTACAGGTATAAGAAAGGTTTCAGGTCTGGTACTAGACTGAAGAATGTGAATGTGGTGACAACTGGTTATTTATTAGCCTCTTAGCAAAAAAAATAAAAAGACAGTAATAAACGTCTAACATTTGCTTTTGGCCCTTTTGTTAAACATCAGACTTTCAGAAGTAACATGTTTTTCCATATTTGTATTTGCAGATGGACCCTGTTCAGAAGGCAGTAATCAACCACACTTTTGGCTCTGCTCCACCCAAGAAAAAGCCCATAATCTCCTGTAACATTTGTCATCTGAGGTTCAACTCAACTGTAAGTCACTTATCAACCCATATATCCATTTTCTAGATGTATTTAAACATTGGCCAAATGAAACAATTTTCTCCTCAACCAGAATTCTAATTTCTGAAAGCATTTTTCTTCTTATCACACTCTTTTTAAATTCACTGCGCCTGTTCCTATAGAGTTTATATGTATTTGCATTTATATTGTTAGGAGGAACCTTGTGGAATGAAAATGGTTCTGCTTTGTGTAGAAAAAACCCTAAAGGAAGCAGGCCACAAGCCAGTTACTCAGTGTGACTTCCTTGTCTTGCTGTGTGTCTTTTAAATAGTCTGTACTTTTGGACTTTTGGATGTTTTAGGAGTATGTTTGTAGCTAAAGTTTCTCTTTTTCTGTGCTACCTGCAGCTGAGATGAGATTGCCATGAAAAGGATGCCAGGCAGGTACCGGGTCCCAGCAGGGGGCAGCACTGATCCACTACTCCTTATAAACCAAATTAAAGGAATAGTTGTAACCGTCTGTTTGTATTTAAACTCTGTACATGTGTCATAGATGTGACAGGTTTTATCTCTTGTGTTTATTAATTTATGCAAGGCATTATTTAGAAATAAGAACATTTTAAATTACTTGACACTGGTGCCGAAATTATTCTGTCAGTTTTGTTGAATACATCAGGGAAATATTTGTCCAGTATTCACATTTGTTAGACACCAGCATTTTCAACAGACAAACAAGTTAGTTCCCAACTGCACTGAACATATTATAGAAGCTCTCTGGCCAGTCTTTGTCTACACATCTGTCACTGTTAATGCTGATGCACATATAAAATGTATTTAGGGTTATCATGGACTTTTGTTAAATAATTTAGCCATACATCAGTTAATAAATAAAAACAATGTGCTTTTGCAAGTTAATTACCTAAGCTATTTTTAGGCAAGCTAACACAAGCTATTTGTGCTAATTATTGCGTAGTAATTAATACATAATTACTGCTATTACTACATTTGAGTGCAGTGTGAAGAGATGCACAGCAGCAACACTGACTAGCATAACATTAAACTTTGTTCCATCTTTATTTGAAAGCATTTGATTTTATGCAGAGAAGCCTGTACAGTCTTACACAATTGCTGATTTAAAAAACAAATAGACCCAATGAGTTGAAACTATTCCTTTAATGCAGCTAAACTCACTGAACAAGCATGTGAGATTCAAGCCTGGAGGAGCCTGTGTGACTTTGTGAGGACAGTGGCTTCTGTTTGTGTCTGCAGACTTCAGTGGTGTATGAATGCATAAAGACGCTTGAATCAAGGTCAGCGCAGGCTAAACAGCTCTGACAGCCCTGTGTTTTAGAACCTCTGTATTTTCTCTGTCCTGGGACACTGTTATTCTGATTTCACTTCACTATACTGGAACATGGCAATTACATACTACACTGGCATGCCAGATAGTATGGACCACTGCGGATGGGGCAGACTGACTCAGTTGTAAATCACGCTGAATGGTCAGTGTGCACTGACATTCAATGTGGCCAAAGGGGCTGCACACCCTTTTGCCAAGCCCTCTCGTCCCCGGCACACACACTTTGACCTTTGACCTGTGGTGGGAGCTTTCTCTCTGTGCCACCGAGCTTTTGGCAGCCCACAGGGGACACCCTTTTCATAAAAAGATCACCTCTACACTTTTGAGTTTGAGTATGCAAATGCTGTGTACAGAAAGTGCCTGACAATTGATAATTTGAGCAATGACAAATTATCTAATGGTGCTGTGTGAAGACAGACAGCTGTGTCTGTTGTTTAAATGAGTGAATATTAGGTTTCTATAACATGTTTTCTTCTTTTTGTGAAAGAATGTTGCTCTAAATATAAAGTTTGGTATGAAAAATGCTTTTGTAAGTTTGATATACTACCAGCCGTACTGAAACCTATATTAAGGTTTAAACCTCACTATACATTTTACACAAGCCCAATTTAAAGGACACCTTTATTCTCTTTATGAATTCCAAACTTCTGATTTATTCAAGTCATGATCTAAAGCTTCTTGAATGTCAGGGGTAAATTCTTAAAATATGTCCAGTTTGTCCACTCTGGGCATTTGTAGGAAGACAAACAGTAGGTAGCCAAAGTATTTGCCTTTTTTGTAAATATACATTTACGGAGCTTTAAATGTCTATTTACACAGACACAAATATGTAAAAAGTGTTTATTTGGGATGATAAATTAATATCCTTTATATTTCTATTTTTGTGTGTATGCGAACAATAATATAGAACATTATTTGAAATGTAAACTTGTAAAATTATTTTGCTTAAAACATTATAGAAAAGGCATAACAGGTGACCTTCAAATAAACAGATGGCATTCTCCTTGAGCAAGCCTTATGTCTACATTAAAGCCATGCAGAGCCTTTTTGGACCCCCAAATCTGCATGCCAATGTTGTTTCTCAACCACTAATGTGTTTCCCTCAGAGTAAAGCACTGAGAGACTGTGTGTGGCATCACAACAGACAGGGGCCATTTTGTGTCAGAATGAATCAGTGACAAAAGGACCCAGTGAGCTTTGAGGACGGCTTCGAGGAAGCCACGACTCTAATGAGATCTGATGCTCTCTTGTGCAAAACCATCAGTGATCAAAACCATGATGTGACTGTCCATCCAAATCCAATGTTACTAACTTCAGACTTCAGAAAGTGGCATGTGAAGAGGCCACAGACAGAAAGATTACAGTTTTCTGACTTGATGCTGTCTTCACTAATTATTTACAATACTGTGCAAAAGTCATGTTTTTAAAAAAGGCTGTGAACAAAGAAAGCTGTATCAGTATTCAAAAATACACAAAATTGCAAAATCAGTAGCAAAAAAAAAAAAAAAAAAGCCAGTCAGAAAGCCTATACCCTTGCCAAGGCACTGGTCTCATATCACAATGGTAAAGATATACTATCCAGACCAGGAAACTTGAAGGTCTTCTAGTTCAGGGGTAAATTCTCCTAAAAAGCATTTTTATTTACTAACAGACTGACTTTTGCACAGAACTGTACTTGGATTTTCTGTTTATTTGCTGTAACATCCTTGCTTTTGTGCTTGACTTTTGTCCCAGACCCAGGCTGAGGCTCATTACAAGGGCCACAAACATGCTCGCAAGCTCAAGGCCTTGGAGACGCAGAGGAACCGGCAGAAAAACGCCAACAGTTCATCAGTGTCTCCACCCAAAGATCGAGAGAGAGACCGAGAACCAACAGACACCAATGTGACAGACACTACAGGTACAGATCCTTCTAAAGGCAGTGCTCTTCCTCTGAGTAATTAGCAGTAATTGAAAAGATGTAGGGACTAAAGGCTGGTAGTTGCCACTCAGCTGGCTAATTACCAGCTATTACCTGTCCTGCCATCACCGGTTCTGTCAGATATGCAATTAAATCTCATCAAGACGAGACATTCGGGAAGATGAGGAGCCTCCAAGAACCTAAATAGATAATCTAAGAAAAGATGCAGAGGCCATACTTTAAAGAGTTTGAATTGGTGCTCTCAATAGAAAACAAAACAGCAGTAGATTTTATGTGGAAGCAACAAACCAGCACAAATCACAAGATACACCTGAAGTATTTGATCCGAAATGATTTCCATTAAAGTGTGCAGCCTTATATTGCGAGTTTGTTGGTCCACAGTTCACACCTTTTATGATAATGCTCACCATTCGAGATGTATGGTAGAAAATTAGGAAGCTCTGGGCCCTGTGGTGACTAAATGAGGGCTGTATATTAGGAGCACATTAAAAAATCCTGGTACAATATGTGATGTGATGGTATGACTTGCAACATTTTTGATCAGGTTTTTCTGCTTTGTGTTCACTTACAATATATTTATATGACAATGGTGAATGCTTGGGGCCATTCGTGTTTCCCCTTATGCATATTGATTTAATGACAATAACACTCTATTATATCTATTTGTATAAATCTGTGTATTTAGCCAGAAATCCTCAAGAAATTACAAGATTATGCCTATTTTGTTTCATTGCACAAACATCTGCTATAAGACAAAAGGCCTTTTTTCTTCTCCCTTCCTGTCACTCAACTTCTCTGTCAGTTTAAATACAAATTTCACCACCCTTCCTTACCATATTGCTTTTCATCATTGATTTTCTGGCTCCCATTTTCCTTCAGCACCTATCAATTTCCCTCTAAACACATAATGATAAGCTTGTTACATGCAGCCGTTGCCATGGTTGTTGATTGATGGTGACAGAGAGAGGCTCGGCAGAGGGAGCCGATAAATGACACAGGGACAGAAAGGGAGTGTGATTGAGGGATGTAAAAAGACAGGAAAATTAAAGACAGAAGATAGCAGAAAAGAGAAGGCGCTAGATAAGCATAATGGAAAGTGTAATGACAGAGATTGACTGGTGAAATAAATAGAGCAAGAAGTGTCAAGAAAATAAGTGTTGCATGTAAAAGACCACAAATGTTAAATTGTGTTTTCTGTACATTTTGGACTTACATCTGCTTAAAAATGACCAAACATTGACTATTTTACTGCGGCCAAGGAAGTATGTTGTGCAGCATTGGTCTGTTTCTCGTTATGTTTGTTATTGTGTCAGCAAGATAATCAGATTTTGATTAAATTTTCAGGAAAGGTCAGCTGTTTTGGTGTGGAGACAGATCAATGTCTAGTTCCAGGAATGTTTTAAAGGCCATTGCAAGATAGAGCCACAAGTCAGTAAAAGAACAAATCAATAGGTTTTGTGAATTATTGTGTGGTCTAGGGGCTTTGTGACTTCATGGATAGAGCATTTACCCCTGAAATAAAGATTCCATGGTCTGAGTCCAGGTCTGTGCACTTTGTTATTGTGAGATAGGGCCAAAGCCTTGGTGGAGGTTGGCTTTTTCCTAGATGCTTCTAGACTGGATAAAAACTTGAAACAAGCAAAATAATGTCAAGTGTGTATCCATAACTTTAGTTTCTGATCTACTGTCATTATCTCTGATGATGTAGTTCCAGGTCCAAGCAGCTCCTCTGAACCTGTGCAGCCTGAATCAGAAAACGGGACAGGCGGTTCTCTGTTACCCACTCCAGCCCAACGCTCTTCATGTTCGGACTCCCCTGAGTTGTCCCCCCAGGTCTCGCCGGAATCACAGATATCTGATCTAGCCCTGGACAGTCCATCTGCAGAGGGGTGCAGCTTGGACCCCAATATACCCTCAGACTCCCAGGGGAGCTCCATGGAAGATAATGAAACAGCTGGAAAGATGGAGGCCAAAGAGGCCAAGAGCAACAAAAAAAGTCTCCACTGCCCCACCTGCAAAGTGACGGTTAACTCCAACTCCCAGTTAGAGGCTCACTGCAGTGGTATGTACAATTTTAAAAAACTAATTGCATTGCAAAGAAAGTTTCTAGTTGGTTAAGGTGTTTTGTAAATGCGTATAAATTGGAATGAAATATTTTTCTGAAATGTAATGAATTCCAAACTCATGCCATAAGCTGCCGGCCACTTTGAGCAAAGGATGGCGGTAATTCAAACAGGTTTGTATTTAGAAATGCTCAAGACACAACTATTCTGCTGAATACAAAACATAAGCCAAACTTATTAATTTATAATACAAATAACATAACACAACATATATTTACATGTAAATGGCCAGCTATTTTTGCATCTATACAGCTAATTACCTTCGATTTTCAGAAAATGTTCTTAAAGGGCCAAGGAAGAAAATATTAGTTTTTGATGTGGCTCTGGAACACCATCCAGGAATTATGTACCTTGCAAGATATATAAGGCACATCACACAAAATAACTTAACTTTACTTGAATTTTTTACTATGAATTTTGTTTTGCTTTCCTTAACTTTTCCAGGTTCAAAGCATAAACAGATGGTGGATGGCCAAAGCAGCAGTCACTCACAGCGGAGAATAAAGATGGCGTCCTCACCTCGGCCCACCAGCCGGATTAAGCCGCGGCTCGGGAGCAAGACGAGAGCCGTGGTGAGTGTGAGCAGCCAGCCCTTCCACTGTGAGCTGTGCCAGGTGTCTGTCAACTCCGAGACACAGCTGAAGCAGGTATGTGACCTGTGCTGGCCTGATGAACAGTCACAAGATTAATCCTAATAAAACCACGGTGCACTGATGTCTGATGAGATAACACGTCTGTCAGTCGTGCAGAGGTAGTAAAAGTACTCTAAATCTATAAGTGCTGTTACTTTAAAATAACTACTCAAGTAGAAGCCTAAGTTCTTCTACAATAACTGCTATTATAACTACTTCTGCACATACTATTACTACTATAACTGATATTACTAAGGTCAAATAAATTGAAGGATTAAAAAAAGTTACTTTCCACCGCTGCCTTTAAATTTTTTATGGCGGTATCATTTTAAGCAACAGCCATCTCAATACAGTTGAATTTATTAATAAAGCTGAATACCACAACAGTCGCCTCAAAAGACATCCCTTATCCTTAGACCCTTCATTTCAGTAAGGAAAAGCAAACAAAAAAACAGTTATGGGAAAAAGAGAAACCTCAGGGAGAACCATGACGAAGGGATCCACTCCCCGGATGGGCAGGCTATAGATGACTGATGGTTACAGTCCATTTCTCAAACCTGGTGTTTTGCAAGGTTTTATTTATAAAAACTACTGTCTAGTGTCTCGTGTGAATCCTTGTGTATCCTTGTGCCCTTTATAGCACATGAACAGCAGGAGACACAAAGAGCGTCTGGCCGGGAAGCCTGTCAAGCCCAAGTTCACCCCCTATAATAAACTGCAGCCCAGTGCCCTCTTAGCAGTAAGAATTTGACACACAATGGCATGCACATTTGAGTGGTTTTATTTTGGTTGACACTACACATGAAGACAACATTACATAAATAAAGTTGCATATGGTGCCTAGTGACTGTCAGCATGTTAGCAAGTGTTTTATATAAATAATTTTAAAAGCTAGAATGCTCTTATTATTATTATTATTATTATCATTATTATCATTATTATTATTATTATTATTAGCAACTGAGGTCCATCATGTTTTTTTGTGGTTTTGTGCGAGTCTGCCATTTTTGTTGGCCTTGTATTGACACATTTATATAACAATACCGGTCAAGATGTTTGCTTGGGGGTCGTGGGTGGCCAGAGCCTATCCCAGCATCTGTGGGCATTAGATGGAATACATCCTGGAGAGGTAGCCAGTTAGTTGCAAGGCTGACACAGAGACATACACAGACAGACAACCATTCACTCTTACATTTATTCACTACGGATAATTTAGGTTCATCAATTCTCCTGTGTCCTAAGTACTGTCCTAAATTGTTGTTTTACTGTATTTGGACATAATCTTGAATCTATCCCTTAGTAATAATCATATATACTACTTATTGAATAGACCCTTTAATCATTTTTGTACTTTTAGAGCTAACTTATGTTTCTTCCTCTGTCCAGACTAAACTAGCTCTACAGAAGCAGCTGTCAAAGGCGCTTCCTGCAGGGTTCCTGACAAGCCCCTTAAATCCGGCTGCCTTGTGCACTATGGCGTCCGGACCCTTGGCTCTTCGCTTACCACCGGGTCCCGCCGCCATCATCCAGGGTCCACTGATCAGCCCAACACTCTTCAGGCCTGCCCCGGGACCACTGAGGGCTACACACACACCAATTATATTCTCTCCTTACTAGCACAGAGCCAAGCATGGCATCACAAGACCTCAAATGGCCCTAACTGAGCCAGCGTTGGATAAGCACTCAGCAGGGTTTTAGAGGACAAAGCACAGGGCGACCCCTAAGTGTCATCAGGACACTATGCTCTGGCCTCTCAGCTACTTTGGCCACTTCAGGTCATAAGAACAGTATGCACAATTCCCAGGAGTGGATTGAGATTTCAGTGAAGATGAGCCCTCAACCTTTGTCGGACCATTGCTCAGCTGTCATTAAAAATTGTTGCGTGCATGTACTCTGGGGGTCTGGACCCCTCTGGAAGCCATAACATCTTTTTATTTTATTTATAAGACAATAGAGAATAGATGTGTCAATGGTATTAAGTGTTATTGCCAAAAACCTTTATTTCAACCCTCTCAATTATAGGTTCATTCAATAATGTACCTCCAGTAAGAGTCTACTCGGATATTGTTCTGGAGCCACCTTTGAAAGACTGAAGATTACATCATTTAAAGCACATTGAAGCCAAACATTGTCTACAACATTGTCGGACATTGATGCATTTTTGTATTTTTATGTCTGTCATTTCTGTGAAATTAAGTGACAATCAGCAATGATCCAAACACAATGCCAAGAATATCTACTATATAGAAACAACTATAAGAGTATGTGCTAAATGGATTTAAATAAAGTAATTTATTTATAAAGAGGGAACATGTTTATTTAATTTGAGTGTCATTCTCATTATCACAAATATTTTTATACATTAGTATTTAAAATGTGTTATTATATTTCCATCCCACACAATTGTGATGAATCATTTTAAGCAATATGTATTTTTAAGTGTTAATGGTTAAATTAATTACCAGTAAATATTTGCCTCTTGCAATAATGTAAAATATGATGTGATAAAATGTCAATACTGTATTCTATGAGTATAAATAAGTATAAATAGTTGTTTTTATATAAAACTGTGTTGTCTTTTCATTAAATTAAAATATTAAAATATGACTTTAAAGAGATTAAAAAATATGTTTTTGTAACATGCAAGTCATTTTCCTCAATGTGATGATGACAGTTCCATATTTTAAAAGGCGTTTCGGAACAGAGGATTTTAGGTTCAATGGGCGATTTTTTTTTTTTTTTTAATTTATTATTTAAGAATAATATCAAAACTATAAAATAACTGAACGTATTCCGTATTCCCTGAACAAAGGCCTGCCTCTCAGACACGAGGCCAAATAGGCTAATCCTACCCTGGCATACTCGTGTTGCTTTATCGCCATCTAGTGGTAGTCTGAAAACTGGGGCAGTGCAGGGACGCACAATGGGACGTGCAAGGATTTTTTTTTTTTCTAGTTCAGAATTAGCCTGGGCAGCCAGTATGAAAGCCAAACCCACCAATGCCACTTCAAAACAATTTTAAGTAGGCTTACCTCCTAAAGTGCTTAAGTTAAGCCATACAAGAAATTATTGTGGAGTTAGCCAAACCTTTTTTACACACACTGATAATATAATATAGAAACCTAATTTAAATGGCCTTAACAGAATTTTATGATTTGATGGACGCTAAAAACCTTTACCCCACGTTTACACGGGATGGGTCCGTCATCAAAACCTCTCAGTTGCAGAATAATCCACCGGAAGTGACGAAGCCCACGGTCGTCCTTTCCAGAAAAATGGCCGCTGTTGACATCGACGTACCGGTGGCTACAGATCCCCAGATCCACAGCGGGGTCGATTTAGAACGGTAAATACAGATATTTATCCGTGTTTCGGTGTATTTAGCTGTGTACGATATTATAACACGCATTTTCTGACGGTAGATGAAAACATCTGTGCGATGAGCGCGCGGACGTTTGGTCACCTGCGAACTCACACACCGGGATGTAACACTGGCATTAAAGATTTTTTAGTAATGTTTGAAGATTGGTATTGTTTAGTTGTTTTTTTGGCGGTGTATTGAATAGTCCACAAAATTATTCTAGTATTGTAAAGTTATTTGAGTTGAAACACCAAACAGATGTAACGCTGCTTACACCAACATAATTTCAGTTTCGAGTAAAATAATGTTATTGTTGTAATGTTACATGTCTCTGTTGTCTTGATTATCATTAAATGTAAATCATTTCGACCTTTCATTACACTGTATATTGTCCATGTGAAGTTCATTAGGGCAGGAAAACATGCGGGATTATGGTCATCCTGAGGAATTGCCTGTTTTTCGAGAAAGTTCCTTTGAGCAGCCTCAGCCTCGGGTCATTCCTCAGCTCAGAATCCGAGCCATAACGGAAGATTTACTTAGATTTACTTAGATCACTTAGATTTACTAAGATTTTTGACATTTAAACTAATATACACACACCAAAATAACATTAATAATGAATTGAAGGAGAAATAAGGTTTTGCTTCTAAAATATCTAATTTGAATATGATTTAATGCACTCTTTAAGGCTTAGTACTTGCAAAAGACTGCAGCAGGTGAGTTTCACAGCTATGTTTAGTATCAGAGTTGCCAGGAGGACAGTTTGTACTACACTGTACTGTCCTAGTTCCTGGTGAAATATCATCATGGATCTGACTCACCTTTTTATCCTCTCTAAAAGTTACCACCAGTAAAACTACTAAAACTTGAAGGACTATTATTTGTTTGTGACAGGATATATTCCTCACTTATGTGTCTTTGTGTGTCTTCTACTTCCAGGCAAGCTGAAGGCTTTAAAGAGCAAGGAAATGCTTTCTACAGCAACAAAGACTACTCTGAAGCATTCAACTACTATACCAAGGCCATTGGTAGGAGTTTTAGTTATTCCTTTATTAGAGGTTTAGTAGTCCTTCACAACAGGTCTAGACCATTTTAGCAGGTGTTGTATTGTATATCATTATAGGAATTTACGTGTTTCAGTCAAATAGATTAGAAGCATTCTTTGTGAGAGTTTTCTGTAGTAATTTTTGACTCTTTTTTTTTTTTTTTTTTTTTCTTCAGATGCTTGCCCCAAAAATGCCAGTTATTATGGTAACAGGGCAGCCACCTTGATGATGCTCTGTCGTTTTCGAGAGGCGCTGGAAGATTCTCAGCAGGCTGTGCGACTAGATGACTGTTTTATGAAAGTAGGTTTTGTCTCAAATATTTGAAGTTACTACTTTACTGTTGATGGGGAAAATAAAGAGATTACTTGAAAAACTTGCTACCAAATATTATGCAGTGCCTTAACTGGAAAAGTAATACTTAGCCCAACATAATTAAAGCTGCCTTCTCTCTCCCACAGGGTCATTTACGTGAGGGCAAGTGCCACTTGTCTTTGGGAAATGCCATGGCAGCTACTCGCTCCTTTCAGAAAGTCTTGGAGCTGGAACCAAACAACAGAGATGCTCAACAGGAGGTGATTTTTTAATTAATATATAGGTTAACACGTAACAATTCAAACTATTTAAATTGGTCTTGTAAGTGATACACTAAAGGATTTTTTTTTACATGTTAGAATAAAAATGCATCAACATTGCTGGACCTGGAGCGAATGGCCGAGTTAGGCTTTGAAAAGCGAGATTTTAGAAAGGTACTAAAAAACCTTTATCACAATATAAATCTTTCTTTGTCTGTCTTCCCCAGCTTCTAAGCAGAGTCCTGCCTGTAACCTAGATGATATAACTCTAGTTTGTTTATGTAAGTATAATAATGTAAATTAATTTATTGCAGGTGGTGTACTGCATGGACCGGGCCTTAGCTTTAGCCTCAGCCTGCCACCGCTTTAAAATCCTCAAAGCAGAATGTTTGGCTTTGTTGGGACGATATCCTGAAGCGCAGTCTGTTGCAAGGTATGGGAGGGAAGAGTATTATTGTTGGCTGTAAGAAATTACAGTAAAACCACATCAGTGCATCCTGTCTTCAGTAATATTTATGAGACTGCTGTGTGAGTGTATGGTTCTAAGGCATCTGGCTTAATTAAATGTTGTCTTTTTCAGTGATATTTTGCGAATGGACTCCACAAATGCAGATGCACTGTACGTTCGAGGCTTGTGTCTTTATTATGAGGACTGCATTGATAAAGCCGTGCAGTTCTTCATCCAGGCTTTGCGGATGGCACCTGACCACGAAAAGGCTCGTTTAGCCTGCAGGGTAAGCATACCAACTTCTATTTCTACTACTAACTAAAGAATTTTATGTTTGGCTCTTACCTAACTATTTTCTACCAGAATGCCAAAGCCTTGAAAGCAAAGAAGGATGAGGGGAACCAGATGTTCAAGACCTACAACTATAAAGCTGCCCACCAGCTGTACACGGAAGCACTAGCAATAGACCCCAACAACATTAAGACCAATGCTAAAATCTACTGCAACAGAGCCACAGCGGGAGCAAAAGTAAGCCAGCAAATTAGTAGTAATACAACATAAAACTTTAATTTTAAGCTTATAATTGTCATCAATTTCTAAACATTATCTCAATATCTAAACTATATTATAATATATTACCTCAATATCTAAACAGCTTAAGAAACTCAATCAAGCCATTGAAGACTGCACAAGTGCCATCAAACTAGATGACACTTACATTAAAGCCTATTTAAGAAGAGCACAGTGGTAATGCATTCTGTTTAGTAATAATAACTCTTACTTTTGAAACAGATATGTGACTGGTTTGTTTGTGAATCCCCAGTTATATGGACACAGAGCAATATGAAGAGGCGGTTCGAGACTATGAAAAAGTTTACCAGACAGAAAAGACATCAGGTGAACTGCTTAAGAGAATATCATCCATATAATAGCTGTTAAGGATAGGATTTTTTACCCAATCTGTTTATTTTAGACCACAAACATTTATTAAAAAACGCACAGTTGGAGCTAAAGAAGAGCAAGAGGAAAGATTACTACAAGGTGCTGGGAGTTGGTAAAAACGCCACAGATGATGAAATTAAGAAAGCCTACCGGAAAAGAGCTCTTATGCATCACCCAGGTACTCCTGCCGCTCTTTGAACACATGTAAAAATTCCATTTACATAAGGTGAGCATTTATTTTGGCCACGTTATGATGTAGATCGCCACAGTTCAGCAACACCAGAAGTTCAGAAGGAGGAGGAAAAGAAATTCAAAGAAGTGGGTGAAGCGTTCACTGTCCTCTCTGATCCTAAGAAAAAGACCCGCTACGACAATGGGCATGACCTGGATGGTGACGGCGGCTTCAATGGTGGAGGTAAATACTATATATTTGTATTTTTAATATTTGTGGTTTTATTATTTTTGCAATAAAATAAGTCTTTTATGTGTTTGAAAAATTACCATAAATAAGGGTGAGTAGCTGACCAATCCACTAGGGGGTGCCATAGCAATATACTATGCAAACACAAATAAAGGCTCACTACATGAATTTATTTTGGCAGTTAATTTATTTCAGCAGTAGGGCTGTCACCATGTCAGATTTTATGTCATGATTATTGTGAGATGACATATTGTGATTTTACAATGTTAATGATTATTGAGGCTACTAAAGGAAACACTTGAGTCTTTTTGAACCTGCCCGACCCTGTCTTTTTATTCCTTTTTAATTTTACTGATTAGCCTGAAGACCCCTATGAACATGTACTAAAGACTGGCGAGAAACCTTATCTTCTAAAATTCTTAGTATTGTCCTACCATGACATTTAAAATCGTGACTAATAGTAAAATCTATTAATCCTGACATCCCTTTTCAGTAGTTGAGAAAAATGTTTATTGCATTTTGTACACACAGTGGGAAATATGTCAAGCAGTTATTTAATGTGACTTACCATAAATATAAAAAAAAATTCAGCACCTTTGAATATTATGATCACAATTTAAATAAACTTGAAATTTCTGTCTGTACTGAATCTATATGATAGAAGTCTTTTTTATATTTGAACTATTGAAATAAATGGATTTTTCTACAATGTTGTTATTTATTAATATACATATTTTAGGCAGTGTTTTTGATGTTTTTATTAATTTGAAACACTATTATTTTAAATTATGTGTTGCAGATTTTGATGCAAACAACATTTTCAGGGCTTTCTTTGGTGGCCATGGCGGTGGTGGTGGCTTCACCTTTGACTCTAGCCCAGGTATATTTCATTTTTCATGATTCTTATCTCTATATATTATCACAAAGAAGCATATATTAATTAATTGTGACCTCCTCCCTTTGTTTTTATTTTCCAGACAATGGACCAGGAAATTTCTTTTTCCAATTTGGCTAGAGCAGAGGAGAGAAAATGCAGCCCTGTGGTGGACAACATGATGCTTTTTGCAAATCTCCACAGATTTGAAATGGTGTTTGATTATTGCATTCAGACAAAGCCGCGCTACATTTAAATTGGCACTCTATATTGGTATGGACACACCAGGGATCCTAGATAGTTTTCACTTTGTAATTAAAGGTGTGTTTTGTGTGGAATGGTGCAGGTCTTTGTTGCCAAAATCAGATAAAATCTGCCTCCACTTTTATCCCATTAATCAGTAGAATATTATAAGGAATGCATTGAAATAATAGCATCATGGTTGACTAGTAAAAATCTTAAGGTGATGTCTCTGTGGAGCAATGTGTTGTCATTGTTAATTTGACCTCAGGACAGTCCTGGTCCAGGTTTTATTGGCAGCCTTTGCCAAATGTACAATTGATCTGCAGGGGTCCTTATCTTATTCCTGTTTGAATGTACAGCATCTATGTTATTCCTACTCAGTCTTCCTCTGGTCTATTTATATTTATTGTATATTCCAAACATTATGCAGCTGATTACCATTTTTCATTGTCTTCCTAATTTAAACAACCACATTTTCATTTAAGCATTTCTTATTTTTTACTTTGAATAGGCCAAAATCTGGACTCATTTGTTAAAAACAGCTTGGGCAAGATCTAACTCTTCAAAGTGGTGCCTTACAAAAAGTAGATCAATACAACCTTCCAAATTATCATTACAAAACCTGCTGGAAAAGTAGACAAACCCTGACTCCAAACTCACCCTTTGTTTCAAAGAAAACCACACCTTTCATTTGTAATTAGCAGAGTACATCAGACATGAAAGACGTGATTTGAATTATCCTGTTCTTGTGGTGCATGTTTGGTTGGTGCAGCTGTCACCACTCCCAGTAGTTTTACTTATTTTAGAGGCCACTGGGTTGGAAGCATTAAGTCACCTCGTTGTCATTTTTATGTGACACCGATTTAACTATGTTTTTCTTAATGCAAAATAAATGCTTGTCTTTTACTCTAATACACTGAGTCTTTTGTGTGTGTTTAAGTATATGTGGATATTTGAGTGTGTATTGTTTTGTTTTTTTTGTAATAATATTTATTACATTTAAAAAATTTAAAAAGAAGAAAGTTACAAAGTGACAAGACTCACCAATCATTATCAGATCAACATCAACATATAAATGTCATGTTAAGACTTACACTCATACGTGTATGTGCAGTGGAACAGTTGCAGACTTCTACTTTATGAAGTTTAATTCCTAAAAACATTTACTTTTTCCTAACCTTTTGATGTTTAAAAATTTAAACAAACTGATTTAAATTAGAAGATTCACCTCTTGTTATAAGTGGACGATAAAGTTAATATAAGCATAAGACAAGTCTAATTTTTTTTTTTTTTTATGTTGGACTATTTTATTATTGGCGTGATAACCTGCAACAATATTGATTTCTATTTGATTATTTATTGTGTGATTGCATTATTGGATTTGGACAAAACTATATAGTTATAACTATATAATCATCTGTAGACTCTTGAGATTATTCTTATGAATAATCGATAAATAAGGGAGGTATAAGTTAATAATGGCTCATTAAAGCCTGGTCCTTGTTGTAAAGCAGGAGGTGTGAGCTCTGGGTGTGAGTGACGTTGCCACGTGACTGTGTGTCAGCCAATCAGAACCGCCGCCGCCGTGTAATCGGTCGCCAGATTATGGTGCGACAGGACCCACAGTGAGGTGGCAACTGGCAACGGCACACTCCGGTACAAGAAGTGTCTCTGTGTCCTTTAGCCCGGACACAGCTGCGATACTCCGTGAAGTTACTACTTTCACTCACAAGGTAACATTTTTTATTCAGTTAATTTGTTATGTTCGCCCTCAGCTACTCTGGTTAGCACTCAGCTAGCTCTGCTGCAGCAGCATTAGCCTGTGTCAGGAGTTTGGGCTAGCCACTGATGCTGAGGCTTCACTGTCAGACCCACACTCACACAAACCCACGGGAGATGGGCAAGTGCGAGTATAAAGCTCCTCGTAGTCTACTTTCTGCGACTATTGCGATATTATACTTATGCACTTGCCATTCCCTAAATTGTATTAGTTAGTTCTCATTCACTTTGTCTGCATTCATGTCCAACGCATTTGTCGTTGCATCATCTCTTCTCACAATATTTATTGTCTTACTCTTGTTTTTCTGCCAATACAGGGGCACTTTCTTTCATTTCCCCTCTCAGTAGCTATTTTTCACTCATTTCAAGCAAGGCAAAGTTATTGAACTTCTCGTTTGGCTAGCCTGTCCAGTCTGCAGTGGGGTGGGTGGGGTGGGTGTGGTGGATGATATCACAGTTGGCGTAGGTGACGTAGCTTGACAAAAGGTGCACAGAGGTAAAGATGTAGAGTACAATAAAGAGTACTATGACAGCAGCTCTACGTAGCTCCAAACACAAGCATGATTTCCTCTTAATATTCATCACATATGAACAAAATGTATGAAAAGTATTGCAATGTGCCTAGGCTTAGTCAGAGAGACACCTGCCTCGCCAAAGTATTTTGGGAGGCTTTTTGGCTGCTCTCACTGCCAGTCATTTGCATGAGTAACAGTTTTTTACTTCAGATATAATTATGCGGCACAAAGTGTGCCTGAAGAGTTTTGTCTTTCTCACTATTATTTTTATGGTAAGGTTGATGAAATGACTGGTTGAACTGTTTCTGACAGCAATGCCGTCTCAAGTCATGCCCTGTGATGCTGCCACATGCAAATGTAGATTTTCTAGTCACTGGAGCCTAGTATACAATGACACAAATTTTACAGTTAGCTAACTTCAGACAATGGGCTGGACTCATGGATTATGTCAGAGTAAATACTGGGACATCTGTTCCTGAAAGCATGGCAGGATATACTATGAAGCTAAATCCAGGCTATACTACACAGGTTAGAGGTCTCCATCTACTGCGAACACACCCCTTCAAAAACTGAAGTGCTGCGCAAACCACTTAATTTATTTTATTTTTTAGTTTGTGCCTTATTTCAGAAATTGGAACAATGAACTTTTTCATTATCTTGGAGAACCAGTAGAGATAAGCTTTGCTGCATATCAAGCTCACTGCTTAGCACTGTTTCGGTTCAAAGACATGTTAAAACTGCATGCTCCAGTTTGGGCTGTTTCTCTCAACTCTCTGAGGCTGGCAGATAGTTGTGTCTCCTTAAATCTAAGGTAAACGTCATGCCCAAGGTCAATGTAAACGGGCCATTTTTAAATGTCGGTTGAATTGCTCGGGTTAGATTTTTGTCTGGCAGGTCTGACAACATGCCGCAATCTTTGAAACACGCATGTCAAGGCTCCTTTTGTTCTTTTTGTGTAGGCTGCTTACCATCAGACTTAAACGTATTTGAAACATCTAAACGAACTCACTTTAAAGACTGGTTGTATGTGTTTGAATGTTACATTGTAACCTCAACTATGCCAAGGTTTTAGTCAAGGTCTGTAACACATTTCTTTGTTGATGAAAGGATGGGCACTGTAGCTATTTGCACATTCTGATGACAGTTTCTTTTGAACCCTTTGCAAAGGTGCAGCTAATGTGCTAGAAAAGAGCAAACCATTTAAGCTTTAACATGAGTTGTCTCCCTGATAAATTTTCTCCAAGATAGTAGTTGTTTATTCATCTGAAGCAACATTGGTTTCGTGCATAGTTCATGCACACAGGTTGTTTTAAAAGCATTCAGTTATTGTGCTAAATAAAGGTCAAGCATTTCTTAAGTGTGCCCTACCTATCTGCTTAAATAATTGACAGTAACTCACAAGCAAACATGTAGTTTCTTATTAATATTGTCCCCTTGCCCTTGTTTTAATATGAACTGTTGTATGCAAATATTCCCAATTTGTTACTATGCAGTCTTTTTCATTGTTATCTTTTTTGTACATGGTGTACTTTTCTCTAGCATACCTAATTGGCTTTATTATGTTACTTCAGGTCTTGTATGATCCAGCGGTACCATGTCGGCCAAAGCCATCTCAGAGCAGACGGGGAAAGAGTTCCTGTACAAGTACATCTGCACCACTGCTGCTGTACAAAACAGATTTCGGTATGCCACAGTCACAGAAGACACAGACTGGGACCGCCTTTTGCAAGAACATCCCTGGCTGCTAACTGAGGTACAGTGCCTGTACCGTATTTTGTATATAATAGTGGTCTTAATACTCTGTAAAAGGAAAAATATGATTGCGAACTGTGTTATGTAATTGTTTGCCTTCACTATAATCATAAACTATAACTCCTATTCTTAAAAGTATTAAGAGTGATTGCATCTGGTGGTCTCAAAATTAAGGCAGGCATTTTTTTTCTTTGGGTTTTAAATTGCAACATAAAACATTTGCTTTGCTTTTATTTTTTTGTCATTCAAATCATTTCCCTATTCCTAATGTTACTCTCATATAATAAACTGTTATTAGACATGAGGTATTCCAACAAGAGGCCTGTAATTATAATATAATTAAAAAACTGAAACTTGGCATTACATGTTGTGGCATTAAATTGTATTAAAAGATCAACGTTTATCCGTAAAAGCCTGGAGCTACACTGTTGCATTAGGGACACTGAATCTGAAAGTTTATAATTGCTGTGATATTTTTATTTGCTTTTTCCTTTTTAGCAACTGGTTGTAAAGCCTGACCAGCTCATCAAAAGACGTGGGAAGCTGGGCCTAGTTGGCATCAACCTTGACCTACAGGAAGTCAAAGACTGGCTTAAAGATAGACTCATGAAAGAGACCACAGTAAGTAACTATATCTTGAATTTGTCAGTACACCCATTAAAAAGTGTGCCCATATACTGCATTATCTATATCATGCCAATAATATCACATACTTTGCTTTAAAAGCCATTTTCTTCTTCTTCTCTGTGAATTTTCACTAATTATCTTTGTGTATACAACTGCATGAGTGCTGCATTACGTAAGGCATTACTACTTTATAGAATGAATAAAAGTGAACTATACTAGCCAGAATATGGACCTGTTGTTAAAAGCATGCCTGAAGCCATACACTTGTTTAGTACTGCCAGGTCAGAGGTTATGCAATGCTGTTGGAGGGGGCGGGGCGGGGCAGGGGGGGGTCTATTCTGGTCCACCATGCATACAAACATGCTACTCTTTAGTTATGCATGCATACCTTGCTTTTGCCCAAAATAGAAAGCAGGACGTAGTTTCTTCTTTTGTTTACTACTGTTCCTTGTAATAGCTGGCTACATGGAAATCACTCAAATTATTGGTCATTGTCAGTGTAAGAGTGTCTTAAGCAATGTTCGTGGTGACCTAGTTTTTAAATGCCAAATAATTTGTGACCTCTTTCCTTAACTTCATTAACGTGTTATTGTTGAAATGCACACATGCCAATATTTTTTTAAATCACAAACAAGTTTTGGTTTGTTTTTTGAAATGGATTTGTAAACTTGCATCTACAGCAACTTATAACTGGGGGAAATAGGGTTAGACGGCCTCACTGATTCCTCTTTCTTAATAGGTGGGAAAGGCAAAGGGTGTACTGAAAAACTTCCTCATCGAGCCATTTGTTCCACACAAACAGGTAATCTTTGCCAACTCAATTCAGTACAGAGAGCTGAATGTTCTCAAACATTTTTGAATAGCTACCACTGCTCCTTGCAAACCAAACGACTTTGACAGTGAATGCCCCCTTGTGCTGGCCCACTCAGGAGGAGGAGTTTTATGTGTGTATTTATGCCACTCGTGAGGGCGACCACGTGCTCTTCCACCACGAGGGGGGAGTGGAGGTCGGTGACGTGGATGCCAAGGCCCAGAAACTCATGGTGGCAGTGGATGAGAAATTAAATGAGAACCAAGTGACAGAAGAGCTCCTTACACATGTCCCTGATGATAAGAAAGGGTAAGGGAATAGTGTTTTTGTTATTTTGATGCATAAAATAAAGCTCTTTTCATATTTCCACTTTGGCAATGTTTTTGTAACATTTGTTTTTATTTTTGCTTTGAAGAGTTCTGGCTAGTTTTATTGTGGGCCTTTTCAATTTGTATGAAGATCTCTACTTCACCTACCTGGAAATCAACCCCTTAGGTATGTTTTGATTAAAAATACTCAGACACTCTAAACCTCGCTCAATAGCTTTTAATAATTTTAATTGATTTAATAATTGTAATTCTCTCTTTTTTTTTTTTTTACTCTTTATTACTCATACAAGATTATGTCTCAATGGCTTAATAATTAATTTCAGGAATATACATAATTATACTACAGGCACCAATGCAGCTATGAAATAACTAGAAAAGGCCAAAGCAATTTAAAAATTTTGAAAACATTGCTGATTTTGAATTGTTTGGACAAAGTTTTGGAAAAGTGAATACCTTTACATGAAACATTATTCTATTACATGCATTGTGAAAAAAATCCAGTCAGTTGTAATGTTTCTGTATTACTATAATTAGCACTGTAATGAATACTGTATATGTTTTTAAATACAATCATATAAAAACTGCTTGCTCACTTTTACTAAACTACTAACTATGTCATATAATTGTGTTTTTCCCAATTGCTAATATTTCATTTTAATCCAGCCACAAGAGGTCACAAGCCAGTGAACTCTTTGTGCCAGTCCGAAGCCTGGAAAATAAAGAAATTAATAGGCAAATCCTTCATCAGGCCAGGACCTTCAGTGTGCACTGGGGCGGTTTGCAGCTGAATGTGAAGTGGCTGGGATGAGAATCAGCACCTCCAAGTCCGAGGCCATGGTTCTCGACCGGAAAAGGGTGGCTTGCCCTCTCCAGGTTGGAGGAGAGTTCCTGCCTCAAGTGGAGGAGTTTAAGTATCTCGGGGTCTTGTTCACGAGTGAGGGAAGCTTGGAGCGTGAGATCGACAGACAGATCGGTGCAGCGTCTGCAGTAATGCGGTCGTTGTATCGGTCTGTTGTGGTGAAGAAAGAGCTGAGTCGAAAGGCGAAGCTCTCGATTTACCGGTCGATCTACGTTCCTACTCTCACCTATGGTCATGAGCTTTGGGTCATGACCGAAAGGACAAGATCCCGGATACAAGCGGCCGAAATGAGTTTCCTCCGCAGGGTGGCTGGGCGCTCCCTTAGAGATAGGGTGAGGAGCTTGATTACCCGGGAGGAGCACGGAGTAGAGCCGCTGCTCCTCCACATCGAGAGGAGCCAGCTGAGGTGGCCCGGACGCCTCCCTGGGGAGGTGTTCTGGGCATGTCCCACCGGGAGGAGGCCCCGGGGAAGACCTAGGACATGTCTCTCGGCTGGCCTGGGAACGCCTTGGGGTTCCTCCTGAGGAGCTGGAGGAAGTGTCCGGGGAGAGGGATGTCTGGGTGTTCCTGCTTAGACTGCTGCCTCCGTGACCCGGCCCCGGATAAAGCGGAAGAAGATGGATGGATGGATGGATAGGCAAATCCCTGCACCCTAAGAGGCAGATAATTTGCTGTAGAATAATATTTTATCTACTGAGTGATCTTATATTTAAATCATTTATATAATAGGTACATTTTTATGAACAATAAAGTGAAGTTTGCTCAGGGAGTTTTTGGGGGGTAAAAAGTGAACCCTGATACTCTTAAATTAAATGATTAAACAATTGCATGCTTACAATACATCCTTCTGCAGTGGTCACAGAGAATGGCGTGCACATCCTGGACATGGCGGCAAAGATCGATGCCACTGCCGACTACATCTGTAAAGCTAAGTGGGGAGATGTGGAGTTCCCGCCTCCCTTCGGCAGAGAGGCTTATCCAGAGGTGAGAGGTTTATTAGGTTATGCTGCTGCCGCTTCATTAAGGGATGATTAGGGCAGCCTCCAACACTATTATGTCATTTGTCTGTAGGAAGCTTACATCGCTGATCTGGATGCAAAGAGTGGCGCGAGTCTGAAGCTGACCTTACTCAATCCTAAAGGCAGGATTTGGACCATGGTGGCTGGAGGAGGGGCTTCAGTTGTCTACAGGTAGAAATATATAACCCATTTTATTGATCCTTTTTATTTTTATTTATTTTTATTATATGTAGTGTTGAGAATTTTTAGGAATCTTGTCCCAATGACTTTCAAACTTGCAGGTCATTCTTTTAGTATTTACTGAGATGGAAAGATGCTTGTAGACAAGCCTCTGCCGTGATGCTAGTATTTACATTTTTTTGTATCTCTCTTCTCTAGTGATACCATTTGTGACTGTGGTGGAGTGGATGAACTGGCTAACTATGGAGAGTACTCTGGTGCACCAAGCGAACAGCAAACCTATGACTATGCCAAAACCATCTTGTCACTCATGACGCGGGAGAAACATCATGACGGTGAGCAAACCAGGACGACAGAAAGTAGCTCTACAACAATTCAAGTCTGTTTTGAACACTTAGAGATGACATTTAAAGTGACCTTTCTTTTACATAGAAAGATACTGTGTTTGTCTTGGCAGTTACATGTAGAGCTTTGTTTGTTCTCCAAGATATTGTTTCGCTATGTTCCTAGCAGTAGACCTCACACTGGCACTGGGTCATGCAGCGCTCTGATTTCAGTTTTAAAAATGTTTTAACTTTTCCCTTATTTTTTTGTCTCCTACAGGGAAAGTGCTTATTATCGGAGGAAGTATTGCTAACTTTACCAATGTAGCAGCCACATTCAAGGTGAGTTATGAACAAGTACAAGTATCTACCTTTTGCATGTAGCATTGTTTCCCAACTGGAACCAGCCAAAAGGGTTCACAAGCCAATGGCCTTTTGTGCCAGTCCCAAGCCCGGATAACTAGAGAGAGCTGTGTCAGGAAGGGCATCCAGTGTAAAACCTATGCCAGATGAATATGCGAATCACTGCACACTCTGAGGCAGATGATTGCTGTAGTGACCCTGAAAAAGAAGAAAAAAGGAAAGAAGAAATGTTAATCAGCCGGTGGATCGGTATCCAAAAGTGTGATAATTTGAAAATAATCAAATAAATAATGAAAATAATTTCTAGAGTGAACCAAAATGAGGCGAGAACATTGGACAGTATTTTAGGGAAATTGTTCCAAGGGGACTAATAATTTAGATTTTTAACCGTACATTGAATATCACAAGATGTTAATACTTCTGTGTTTAGGGCATTGTCAGGGCTATCAAAGATTACCAAGAACCATTAAAGGAGCATGACGTCACTATATTTGTAAGACGTGGTGGACCTAACTACCAGGAGGGCCTCAGGGTGATGGGCGAAGTCGGTGAGTGAGATAAGCATTACATTGCAGTTCCTAGTCAGTTAAAGCCAAAAAATGGTTTTGTTATTTAATGTTGTTATTATTATGTTATTTTCTTCTTTGCAGGGAAGACCACAGGAATTCCCATCCACGTGTTTGGTACAGAGACCCACATGACAGCGATCGTTGGAATGGCTTTGGGTCATCGCCCGATCCCTCATCAACCTCCTGTGGACGCACATACAGCTAACTTTCTCCTTAATGCTAGCAGCAGTGCAAAGGTAATTTAACTCCATTCATACCAAAGAGCAAGATTTGGAAATTATTTGTTTGAATTCTCTACAACCTAACGTCTTAAAATAAAATATGATTATACAGTATTAAAATGTTTTCTGTACACCAATCAGGCATAACATTATGACTACTGACAGGTGAAGTGCATAACACAGATTATCTCTTACATCATGGGACCTGTTGCATTAGTTAGCAAGTGAACATCTTGTCCTCAAAGTTGATAGAAGTTAATAATTGCCTTTATCAAGTCATTCAGATGGAGCTAGAGCAATAACCCACATGGACACATGGTTTGGTCCTGGATTAGTCATGCTGTAACAGGTTTTGACATGGTTTAGTTTTGGTGTAACAGATTTAGACCTGGTTTTGTGCTGGTTTAGTTATATAGTAAACATGTAAGATAAATAGTCTGGATTTCTGTGACCTCTATTGTGCTTATACTTACTGCAGATGGATGGACATCACAGGCTACAGAAAGCTGTTTATCAGTAGCTACATCACATCACAGTAGGAGATGAATATATTTTGCAATTGTTTATTTTATTTTTTTAGCAAGGAAATTGTATCGAACACTCAAAAAACTGAACCGAACTGTGATTTTAGTGTATTAATGTATTATTTAGCATATATAGTGTATGTACTCGAGTCTGACAAGAGACATATTTTGATGGCTAGACGACTGGGTCATAGCATCTCCAAAACTGCTGCTCTTGTGTGGTGTTTCTGATCCAAGGAAGGAACAGCGATTAAAAGGGATGGGTGATGCACTTGAGGAGTGTAGGCTGGCCTTTGTGGCCCAATCCCACAGTTGAGCTACTGTAAAAGTAAATGTTGATTCTGATAGAAAACTGTCAGTACACACGGTGCATCACAATTTGTTGCATAGGTGGTCATGACACATAGCACTTTGACCACCAATAAAAGGCCGGTGGTCATAACGTTATGCCTGATTGCTGTATATTTCCCTTTAATCTTGTAGATTTATTTGTGTATTTCTCTTACAATTATTTAGACTCCAGCTGCAACAAGGACAGCCTCTTTCTCTGAAACCAGAACAACTAATGATGCTTCTCCAGCCAAAAAGTCTAAAGAAGGTCTTCCAGCAGGTAATTTAAACTTAGAGCCACAACATAGTGCTTTTTCTTATCAGCAGTTTTTACTCACACACTTCTGCTTTTCATTTTTTTCTTATCTTTGCTTCCTTTATTTGTCTTTCCCTTCCCCATATGTTGTCACTGCTTTACTGCGTCCTTTCTTTCTTTTCTCCCTCCTGGTCTTGCTCTACCACAAAACTGCCCATTCACTCATGTGTTTCATGCATATTTCACGCTTAAGATTCGCTTCATTCTATATTGTGGCCTTTGAAGAATGTGGTCACAAGCAATTGGAAAGGTAAGTGAAGGGTTGTCCACATTATTGACCACAGCCGGTACGTCAGCTTGCCCGGTTTTCATTGGCATTTCTCTAATGTTTAGAAAAGTGCGTCTGCGTGTGACACTATCCATGTCTGCATCACGTGGGTGGTTTTTGCTAAATTACTTCTTTCACACAAAGATTGTTCTTTGCTTTTAATCCAATAAGGTTGTACTACTCTCGCCATTAAATTGTTGAAACTAAGCCATGAGGATGCAGTGATTTAGAAAACTTGTATCCATTTAGTTTTGTGTTGTGTGGAGACATGATCAACTGAAATATTGCAGTTTCAGTGAAGCCCCAAAAAACCTTAGTCTGCTTTTCACAGCAGTGCAGGCATGATCTGTAGCAGCTTCGCTTTGCATGCTAGAAGATCTGCTGTGATTTCTGCTTTTCTGTTTTTAAGATGACACATAGTGGATAGGTGTTAAGTTAAATATGCACTTACTGTTTTCTCTTTGTTTTTGCTTGTTTTGGACATTTTTGTTTCTGTCCCATGGGGGTAACAGAAGCTCAGGCCTCTTCAGGCTGCGTTGGAGGTACGGAAGGGTGTGTCCACTCCCATCTCCCCAATCCCAGATTGTGGCATTGTAGTTTCCCTGCAGTATTATCTCCCTTTGTGGATTGCTTCATACTTGTTTTAGCTAATGTGACTATGCTCTTTGTCAACTGGTTAAACAAGCATTACCTCTCTTAAGCAATTGCCTATATATATGTAGGACATCCTATAAGTGAGAGAGAAAAGCATGAGAAGGCATTAAACAACATTTGCTTAACTAACGTACTGACCAAACAGGCCGTTTGAGTTGGGCTTCTGAGCTGTGGGTCTGATAATAACATTTTATGAATGTACAGGGATAGTGTGAGGCAACAGTAACCACATGTTTCTCATTTGTGGTAAACCAGTCCAAACCATGCGACTTGCTGAAAAATTGCATTATGAAGCAGAACAAACTTACATTTGTCAGTGTGAGTGTAGTATAAATGTAATGCTGAATACAACAAATTAAGTGTTAAATAATTATTTTCTTTTCACGTGTTAATTTAGGCTGTTCAGATTACTGTTACCACCTTCTACCTTGAATTTAAAGTATTTTATTAAGAGTGACCTCTTTGATTGCTTGTCCCTTATTAAATATTTTTCTTTATTTTTCTTTCAGCAAAAGCCACTACACTTTTCAGCAAACACACAAAGACCATTGTCTGGGGCATGCAGACTCGAGCGGTACAAGGCATGCTAGACTTCGACTATGTGTGCTCACGCGATGAACCGTCCGTAGCAGCTATGGTCTACCCATTCACGTATGTTAGGAAATAACAAGAAATATGTGTTTCTATGTCTTGTGTGTGCCCTTTTCTCATTTTCTCTCACTGTCTTTTGTCAGTGGGGATCACAAACAGAAGTTTTACTGGGGCCACAAGGAGATCCTGATCCCAGTCTATAAAAACATGGCCGATGCTATGAAAAAGCACCCTGAGGTGGATGTGTTGATCAGCTTTGCTTCACTGCGCTCCGCATTTGACAGCACTGTGGAAGCTATGCAGTACTCTCAGGTAGAACAATCATTTTCCATTTAAACTGAGCATCCCACCCTCTAATCTAGCTATTAATAACTTCAATGTACTTGTCTGCAGATTCACACTATTGCCATCATAGCTGAGGGCATTCCTGAAGCTCTGACAAGAAAAATGATTAAGATGGCTGATGAGAAGGGTGTCACTATCATTGGCCCTGCCACAGTAAGCAGAGTAGTAGTAGTAGTAAAAGTATTTCTTCAAATAACCCCACATGAAATATTTAATACAGTAAATGATACCTGGGTCTTGTGCAAAGTAGGTAATTCAGTACCTGTTTAATTCTTGTCCCAGGTCGGTGGCATCAAGCCTGGCTGTTTCAAGATTGGTAATACAGGAGGCATGCTGGACAACATCCTGGCCTCCAAACTATATCGCCCCGGCAGTGTGGCATATGTGTCCCGGTCTGGAGGCATGTCCAATGAGCTCAACAACATCATATCCCGCACGACTGACTGGTGTATATGAGGGCGTGGCAATTGGAGGAGACAGGTAATGCTTAGAAACAAAAAAAAAATGTCCTGTAGATTTAAAAATGTATTTAATCTTCTCTTTTGCTGTCATTTTTTTCAAAGATACCCAGGCTCTACCTTCATGGACCATGTGCTTCGTTACCAAGACACTCCAGGAGTTAAGATGATAGTGATGCTTGGAGAGGTAGGTGTAATAAAATAATTGTATTTAATTTGTATTTTTACAATAAGTGTTGAAGTGGAAAATATTGTTGACGTTTCATGAAGAACAATGGCTTATTTTCAATATGATAGCAGCAATATTTATCAAATAAGTTGGGAAAAGGCAACAAAATCTGTGAATAAAAACATTTTACTGAGATAAAAAATAACTAGTATATACATTATTCAACTTATTGTGTTGGCAAGTGATGAAATATCTGTTTCAACCCCTAAAATATTGTTAAATTTCTGCTGTGAAATTTAATTTGCAAAGTATTTTGTTCTGTTTTTATTTACCTTTTACACATTGGTTCAACCTTTTTGTAAATAGCTTTGTTCTTATTAACTGTAAAAGATGTAAATAAATATAAAAAAACTAAAAATATTTGGCACTATCTTATGTACTTGTCTGCAGATTGGTGGAACAGAGGAGTACAGGATCTGCCAGGGCATCAAAGAGGGCAGAATAACCAAGCCAGTGGTGTGCTGGTGCATAGGAACTTGTGCCACAATGTTTTCTTCAGAGGTTAGTTTGTTTTGTTAACACGTTTCCCTTGTGTTAAAGCAGGCAGTTTTTGAGCCTCACGTTTGATGTTGGTTTCTTCAGGTTCAGTTTGGCCATGCTGGGGCTTGTGCAAATCAGGCTTCAGAAACAGCTGTGGCCAAAAACCAGGCCCTGAGGGACGCGGGAGCCTATGTACCAAGGAGCTTTGATGAACTGGGAGAAGTGATCAAGTATGATAATTTCCACATTGATATTTTAAAAATTAGTTTAAGTATAGTTTTCTATTATTGTTTGTTTTTTATCACAGGACTGTTTACAATGATCTGGTGGCCAATGGTACAATTGTTCCTGCTGAAGAGGTACCACCCCCTACAGTACCTATGGATTACTCTTGGGCCAGGGTAAGACTTTTGATCATTTCACTGACTGCTAGTTTGATTACTGTTAAACAAATTATAAATAATTTGCACTTATTTGCTGCAGGAGTTGGGTCTGATTCGTAAGCCAGCGTCATTTATGACGAGTATCTGTGATGAGCGAGGTCAAGAGCTGATTTATGCTGGCATGCCAATTACCGAGGTGTTTAAAGAGGAGATGGGCATTGGAGGAGTGCTTGGCTTGCTCTGGTTCCAACGCAGGTAGGTCCAAATGCAAAATAGCAGTTTTATGAAATTACATTAAACTTGTCTTTTTCAAACAGAATGTCCCAAAAGCATTTAACTTTAGCTTTATAACACTGCAAATGTTGATTTCTGTTGTCCTTGTGTCTAGATTGCCTCGCTATGCCTGCCAGTTCATTGAGATGTGCTTAATGGTAACTGCTGACCATGGCCCTGCTGTGTCTGGAGCACACAACACTATTGTATGTGCACGAGCTGGCAAGGATCTCATCTCTAGCTTGACCTCTGGCCTACTAACCATTGTGAGTACTGCTTTTTACACATATAAAAAGACGTGTGGCATAAGTTTAATACACAGCTCTTACTTTACTATACTATAGGGGGATCGTTTTGGTGGTGCTTTGGATGCAGCAGCAAAGCAGTTTAGCAAGGCGTTTGACAGTGGCATGCTACCAATGGAGTTTGTCAACAAAATGAAGAAGGATGGCAAGCTGATCATGGGCATTGGTCACAGGGTTAAATCAGTAAGTAATGTTATGTATTTTTAACCTGCTGTAGATGTAATGTTTCACTTGCTTTGGGTCATGTTTTTTTCTCTCTGACTTCAGATTAACAACCCAGACATGAGAGTCCAGATCCTGAAGGACTTCGTGAAGCAGCATTTCCATCCAGTCAATTATTGGATTATGCCCTTGATGTGGAGAAGATTACAACTTCTAAGGTTTGTCAAAAGAGGCATATTCACTTTTTTATGGGAAAGTAGGACGGTTACAAGCTTTTCTTAAATATCTTTGTTCTAACAATGTTTTTTTTTACTTTAGAAGCCAAACCTGATCCTCAATGTAGATGGTTTCATTGGTGTTGCATTTGTGGATCTTCTCAGGACGTGTGGCGGCTTCACACGGTAAGAAAGTACAACTCAGTCTAGATTATTTATTACATTATATTAGTGTCCTTTCTTATTTCTTTGCTCATGTAAACATAGTGATGGATGGATGGAAATTAAACAAGAAATAAATACAAATGTTTTTGGTTTGTGCATTGTATTCATCTTAAGTAGTATTTCATTTCTTGCCTTCTGCATTTACAGCTCAAAGGTCAGGTTTGTGTTATAATGAATTTATTGTTTCAGGGATGAGGCAGATGAGTTTGTGGAGATTGGTGCATTAAATGGGATCTTTGTCCTGGGTCGCAGCATGGGTTTCATTGGTGAGTCTCCTCTAAGACATTGTGTAAATGACATATCTTTTATTACAGATTATTTACATTTTGTCTTTGTGTCCATTAGGCCATTATCTGGACCAGAAGCGGCTGAAGCAGGGTCTTTACCGCCACCCATGGGATGACATCTCTTATGTGCTTCCTGAACACATGTCCATGTAACGCTTGTAATGTTAATTGGACTAAAGAAGATAATTCAACCTAGTTTTTATGGAGGAAAAGGGGAAGTATATTTTTAGAGTCAGTCTGAGAAGTTATTTAGTTTTGAACAAGAAGCCAAACCAATGCAAACTACAGCTTATAGAGCACAAGTTAAGTTGGTACTGAATTACACTAGTTACATCTTTTTTGCATAGATGGTATATGGTACATTTGTGGTTGTTGTCTAAGGAGGTCATTGAGCTCGTCTGCACTCTGCTGCTGGTGAAGAAATAGTTTAAGCCGAGCAAAACAGTTACTCAATTTTCTTTTAAAAACTGACTTATTTCATCAGCAGTTGCCTGTTTAGTTCTCAACAAAGCGCTGTCTGGCTTTCTCAGTACCTTGCACCTTAGTTATTTATAGGTCTGTTAGTTATAAGAACGGTTTCTCCTATTTTCACTCCCACTAAAAATAAACCAAAGTTGTTTTAGTAAAAAGGGCCCAGTGTTAATTTAGCTGATGGTTTTTATTTTGTATTGTAAACATCATAAATAAGTGAACATCTTGATGACAGACACTGTGTCACTTCATCAATGCCTTCCTCTTGTTTAAATGGTTGGTTTCCACTACTGTGAATTCAGCACAGTTAGTCTGGGTTAGTCTTGCCGTATGTGTAATATAACCAGGGTAATTTCTGTTTTAATTGCCACTTACAGTTTAATATACACTCCAAAAATACTGAAGCATCAAAGTAAGACAAGGGTCTGGGGGAAACGCCTTCATGAATGTGCCCTATGAGTCTATAAAGAGGGACCATGAAAGCCGCGAGCTTGTGGACACCGTCTGCAGCTGCCGAAACTGGGAATAATGTCATAACTTATTTTATGCCTTGACCTCATAATACTTTGTCACTTCCCAAGGCTCAGCCTGCCGTGTTTAATCTGTTTTGCTATTTATATTTAACTGTGAATTAAAATGCTTTGTTTTTGTAATATGTTGTCCTATAGAAGTATAATAAAGAACTTATTGTCTATTTTTTTTTTTTTACTTTTTATTAAATTCTTAAAAGAATAAACCATTAAACACACTCTTGCAGTGTAACAGTTCTGCGCTAATGCGATGAACACTTTTTTTTTTATATATATATAAAAATATTTATTTTTGATGGCATAGCAGTCTGTTTTTAAACTTTTAAATATACGCATGCGCGTAGATAAAGTATAAAACTTTAATTTACTCGTCCCTGTATCATATATTTAACATTTGTTTCCTCAGTTCAGCATTAAATGTTACTTGTAGCCTATTCTTTGTGCCTTTGTCGGCGCCAAAAACGGCATTGCACAGGGATTGGACCATTGGATTAAACTGAAGACGGAAGTGAAGTGAGCGCTCGGTTCCCGCACTGCGCATGAATGCCACTTTTCCAGTGATTTTTCACCTGCGTGGTTTGTGCGTATGCCTTTCCCCAAATACACTTCCAAACCTCCTTTAGCCTCTGAGACTATACCGGCCTGCCGGGGACATGGCGGCGGCGGCGGCGGCGGTGGGCGGTGATCCGACAGAGAACAGCTGTCTGGGGGAAGAAGGAGAGGAGACGGTAACAGGTGACGAGGCCGAGGAGTTCACCTGCTGTGCCCACTGCTCGGAGCTCGCCCAGCGGCAGAACGAGCAGCGAAAGGCGGGGCAGTTCTGCGACCTGACGCTGCTTTTTGTCTCTGGAGAGCGGATCCAAACATTGTCCGCGCACCGCTCAGTGTTGTCGGCCGCGTCCCACTACTTCCTCCTGCTGCTGAGCGAAGAGGGACCAGCGTCCGAGAGAGTGGAGCTGAGGGACTGGAGCTCAGCGGGACCTGACCCGGACACTGTGGAGGAGGTCGTAGGGTTTATGTACACGGGACAAATCAGCGTAACCACCACTAATGTGCATCAAGTGCTGGAGCTGGCTCACAGGTGATTGTCGACGAAGTTGTTCTGCAGGTTTTGCCACACCTGTGTGAAGAGATAAACACTTTCATGTTGTCTAAGTATAGCACGACCAGCTTTTCAAGTAGCTACAATTATCCCTGCATTACAAGAGTATTATCAAAAATGTTGTCCGCCTTATGGTCTCTGTAATATCTGGGAATAATTAACTAGATCTGCACCAGTCATCTCATTAATGATTCACTTTTTGAAATGTAGTTTAGTTTGAGGTTTTTGGCGGCACCTGGTGGTGACATTGCAGATTGCAATACCTCTCCACCTGTGAACACGTTCAGTAGACTAGCCCAAAATGGGACAGGGTGGGGTGTGCAAAGAAAAAACGTAGAAATAGTTAAAATAATCAGTTTGCTTTAGAAATCCAGCAGTGCCAAATTTGTCCACTCCAGGCCACCATACAGGAAGTGAACACTGTTCACAGGTTTCTAATGAGCTGGAAATGACAAGCTGGCTGTGCAATGTCAAGTCTCAGTCAGTTTTTGTTAATAAAGCAGCTTTTCAGAAAAAATAAAACATTTAAATTGCTGTTGTAGTATTAATGCTAATGTTGTTTTCTTATCCAGGTTCCTCTTGGCACACTTGAAGAGTTTCTGTGGAGAATTTCTGATGAAGAGGTTGACCCTAACAAATTGTGTGTCAGTGCACTGCCTGGCTTTGACGTACTCACTGGACCAGCTCGCCGAGGGAGCCACCACCTTGATCCGAAAAAACTTCTACAAAGTTATTCACAGCAAGGAGTTTTATACTCTTCCCTTTGACTTGGTCCGAGACTGGCTGTCAGACTCAGAAATAGCCGTCAATTCTGAGCAGGAGTTGTTTGAAGTCCTTGTGAAATGGGTAAACGGGAATAAAAAGGAGCGGGAGAAACACTTTGAGGAACTTTTTACACTTTTAAGATTGACACAAATATCCCCTGCATATCTTACTAGGGTTGTGAGAAAGGAGTCTTTAGTTGCCAATAACGCATCTTGCTGGCAGCTGGTGACTGAAGCTATTGAGGTCCATGCCATTAGCTTCGAGAATCTCAAATTGTCCGACGTGGGACTTTATGCTTCCTACATGATGAAACTCCAGCCGCGTTTTGGTCAGAATATGGACGTAATCTTGGTAGTGGGCGGCGTTTCTGAAACCGGTGACTATTTAAGTGAATGCATGGGTTACTTTGTTGCTGAAGATCGCTGGGTCAACCTGCCGCACATTCACAACCATCTCGACGGACATGCGATCACAGTAACGAACAGCTGTGTTTACGTCGCAGGATCCATGGAGCCGGGATTTGCCAAGGCTGTGGAGCGGTACGACCCTCACAACAACACCTGGGAGCCCATAAGCAGCTTGTCCACTCGTAAGCACTCGTTTGGTCTCGTTTGTGTCAAGGATGTTCTTTATGGCATAGGTGGTCATGGCAACTTCAGTCCAGGATTTAAAGATGTCGATGTGTACAACCCTGAGCAGGACCTGTGGCATAATCTTGAACCAGCACCGCAAATATTAAGAGATGTGAAAACAGTGCTTGTTGAGGGGCGTTATGTGTACATTATGGCCAGGACTCCCATAGACATTGATGAGGACGATGGATTACGCACTGTGACTCTTTGCTTTGACACAGAAACCCACAGGTGGCAGGAAGTCGCGTCTCTGCCTCTTCTTGATAACTACTGTACTTTTCAAATGGCTCTTGCATGCACTAACTTCTACAACACTGCCTCGTTTTGTCCAAAGAGCTACGACGTGACAAATGAGTTTGCTCAGAACAAAATAAGTACAAGCATTACAGACGACATCCTCGACAGCCTCCCCCCAGAGGTCACCACTCTGGAAGGGGCCAGTGTTTGCTTCCTGGGTGAAGACATCTTTGTCATTGGAGGATGGAAAGGCAACGGCAGCCTGGACAAACAGTGCAGAAGGGAGGCCTATCGGTACTGCGCAGAGAGGAGGAGGTGGATGCTCCTGCCCCCGATGCCCCAGTCAAGGTGCAGGGCCGCAGCCTGCCACGTCCGTGTCCCGTACAAGTACCTCCATGGACATCAGCACTACCCCACGCCTCACAACATTTCCCGCCAACGAGACCGGTTTCAGCACCTGCAGCACCTCCATCGCCGAACGCTTACCCTGCGCAGACATCTGCAGTCTCAGATTGAGTGTTGAAACTGAAACCGGACTTACTACTTCTTGCTAAAAGTTTGACAGCTATGCAAAATATCTAAACGGGTGCATCTTTGCCTATGTTTCATCTTTCCCTTTATGGTTTGAGTTTAGTTTTTATCAACAGTAAATATATTGCCTCTTTCATTGAGTTTGGTATTGTTTATTAAATTCTGTTGTTAAATTATGCCTATATACTGTACCTGATTAAAAATGACTTGTTCTTACAAATTTGGTATCACGTTTTTGCACTCCAGAGTTTGATAATTTTAACCAAATGACGTTTTCTAGTTTACTGTGCATTTTTCTTAATCACTGTCTGAACTGAAAAGAAATTACACACATAATGACATCTGTTTGGTAGTTCCACCAGTAAATGTGTAATAATCTAAGCATTAAGAACCATTTGTTTTCTATTACTGTGGAGTATTTTTTTGTCATTAACTAAAAGCAGAATGTAAACGTAGCCTAGTATATTCCAGTATGTATTTGTATGCTCTTAATTTAAAATATTGCATGAACTGATATGACAGGTTTTGACCATTTCTGTGCCCTCATGTTTATGCACTATGGCTGTTTACTTGAACAGTTAGCAATGATGATTTACATGGGATCTCTGACTTTGAACTTTCTTGCATTTCTAATAAAATTATCATTTCTAATATTTATGACCAAAGCAGGCTTTATAAGTCATATGCGTGCATTTTATTGCACACTGCTCTTAAATAAATACAAAAATTAGAGTAAATACTTGAGTAACATTTATTTTTTTTTCTGAATACGTTTTTATTTAGTTTTGGACAAATTCAGGCAATATTTATTCAAGCCTAAGAGGAACCAAACTCGGGTCGGAACTATTTCTGCTGCAAAAATCGGGGGGAACTTTACGAGTGGAGCAGCGACAGTACTGAACGTAAACAAATCATTCAAACAGCGGTCTCATCAAATATACCTTTTTAAAATGAGACACTTAGTTGCGTTTTAATCGCTAACATAGTCCTGGACATTACTGCGATGTTTATTTAGCGTCTGGAGAAAATATCGACCTCAAAATGGTGAGTTGTTTCGGATAATCCATGGTTACGTAACACCCGCAGTCCCAGGGAAATGCCTTTGGGAGACTGGCTCAGTCAGCAAATGTTTTTTTTTATTTTTTTTTTTATTTAATGCACACTTAAGCGTAGATGACCATTTAATTTAAGATATTCGAGTATGTGACAGTTACGCAATCATTAACTATAGGTTTGCATGGTGATGGTTGGTTAGCTTAAGCTGCAACAACACAAGCATAGCATACTTCAGTTCTTGTTCTACCTAACGTTACATTTTAAAGTCCCTCACATCAACCCAAGCACACATAGGGTGACCACCTCAAAAAGTACAAAAACTGGGAGAAATAATTGTTTTATTTTATAAATCTAACTTACCAACTCACTGAGATACAAGTTGCCTCAGTTTAGGGCCTATAAATCATATGATGTGCTGTTTTTTGCAGTACAACCAAAAGTGGGACAGGTGGTTACCTTGAGCCAGACATGTCCAAGTGCGGCCTGCGGGCCATTTGTGGCATGGGTTGAGATTTCATATGGCCCTCAGCTTCTGTGACAAAATGCTATACTTGGCCCACAACCTCTGTATAGTGTTTCCATAACTTTTTCTGTACATTTATGCATCTCATACCACTACTATACTGCTCTATGCTGTGTATTTTCAAATTAGCTTGCGAAAAAAAAATTGCGGTTGCAGTTTTTGTGTTAAAAAATGTTTAAACATAATTTATAATTATTTGGCTTTTGAAAACAAAATACTTAAAAAACAATAAAAAAAAGAAAAAAGTAACTGTTTGCTCTTGGTGTTCAAACAAAGACAATGAAGGGTGCTCTTGGGAACGAGGGACAGATACTGTAAACCAAACTAGAGACCCAGGCACTCCAAAAAAGTTTTAACTGCACGAGGAAGTATACTTTAAAAAGCCTTTATTTTAATGGCCAAATCATTAAAAATCCAACATGTTTCAACCTACTAAAGGTTGTTGTCAGGGCTCACATAAGGGTTGTGGAGTGGGTGTAGCCACATATAAATACTGTCCAAACAAAGCCAATGAGAGACACACAGTTTCAGTTCAGTTCAGACAAAATTACACACAGGTGTGAAAGAACAAAACAGTGTGCATTAAATGTATACTGTGCGTTCAGTTACTTGAAAACATTAGGAGGGACTGTTGGCCCTTGAATAATTGCACCTCTTCAAATCTGGCCCTCTCTGAAAAAAGTTTGGACACCTCTGCCTTAAGTCCACAGCTTAACTTACTGCTGCATGTTACTGAAAGTATATGTATGCGTGTATTTTTTAAATTTCTCTTATTACAGATTTGTGTGCTGCAACATATCACTTTATATATAAAAATATTAAATCTTGCAGATACACCATATTCCTTGGATCTACACTCCAGTACGGACTGTGCTAGCAATTTGGCACCAGTTGACCAAAAGTGAAGTAAGGAAATTTTCTGTAAGATATTTTACAATATTTGAGTCACTGGAGACTTATGGATTTCTACAAGTGTGTGCTGTTTGGCTCTTTTGTTTCTAGATCCCTGAGCTGGCAAAATGCTCAGTGCTGATGAGAGAGCGCAGCAAAGTGGAGGAGACCATTTACAACATGCAGCGAGCCGGAGCAGGCAGCCTTCAGGTGATAGTCAGATGTGTTTCTGGTCCATACTCTGTAAATCTCCTGGCAGAAAGATCTTCTTCTTGGTTCTTGCCTTGGTCCTTATCTTTGCTTTCTTTCTCACCTGAACTTACTATGACTCTAATCCCAAAGTGTTGTCTAGGCATTTTTATACAACATTTTTCCTCTTTCTTAGGTAATCTCTGACTTTGATATGACACTAACAAGATTTGCCTACGAAGGAAGGAGAGTTCCCACCACTCACAGTAAGCACTCAGTTCATACACACTATTTTATATGCTCTAAATATCCATTTAAAAGTTATTTTTACCTAGACATCCTGGACAACCGGTTGCTGATCGATGAAAACTGTACAAAAAAGGTAATTAGCATTTGTCTTAGATTTGCTTGACAGTAACCAATAATTTTATCTTGCACATAGAGTAAGAGTGGAAATGTTTTGTTTTGTTGGCTCACTGCAGATAAAGAAACTGTTAAACACCTACTACCCAATCGAAATTGATGCTAGACTTTCTACTGAAGAAAAACTACCTCTAATGGTAGAATGGTAAGATGTAATAATTAGTGTTGTCATTTAAATGTTACTAAAAAGTGTGAATAAAAATGTGATCTTAAAGTCATTATTTTTTCTTCAGGTGGACTAAAGTTCATGAGCTGCTGATTGAACAAAGGATCAGAAAAGATATGTTGGCTCAGGCAGTTAGTGAGTCCCGTGCCATGCTTAGGTACCTATTTCTAAGCTAACTAGCCCTGATTTAGTATTATACTGATAAAATGGTTTTATGTCAAAATTGCACTTACATGGTAAATATGACTGTGTTTAGGGAGGGATACAAAGTGTTTTTTGACCATTTGGCCGAGCACCAGGTTCCTCTGTTGATCTTCTCAGCTGGTATCGGCGATGTTCTGGAGGAGGTGATCCACCAGAACCATGTTTTTCACCCTAATGTTAATATAATTTCCAACTACATGGACTTTGACCATACTGTAAGTTTAAAACCTATCCAACATCCTACCCTATTAGACTGTGGTTTGATTTGCTCTATACGTATATTGTTGCTCAGGGGGTACTTCAAGCTTTCAAAGGACAGCTAATCCACACATTCAACAAGAGAGAGGGGGCTCTGTCACACGCGGCCCACCTCACAGAGCTTAAAGATCGGCCCAACGTGCTGCTGCTCGGGGACTCTCTGGGAGATCTGACCATGGCCGATGGAGTTTCTGACACGCAAAACATTCTGACTATTGGCTTTCTTAATGACCAGGTCAGATTACAATATTTGTATTTAGCATTGTTTATATAATAGTCTCTTTTTTTTTTTTTTCACTAGCGCCTGTTTCTTGTTTTGTTTTTGTTGCCCAGGTTGAAGAGAGGAAAGAGTTGTATGTGAACTCCTTTGATATTGTTTTAGTGAAGGATGAGACAATGGAAATCCCAAATGCGATTCTCAAACACATCATCTTTTCGAGACACAAGTAAGACGATCGAAAAGGATTTCCTTGAGAAGCTCTGAATGAACAAACTGAAATGGACAAACCAGGTCACTCAATTTACTGTATGAATGCACAATAACTCACAACACAAATTACCTCAAACTATGCAGCCTATATGAACACAAGGAATGTACTCACTGTTGGTTGAACTTTTCTTACACTTTTCACTTTTCAATGGTAGTGTCAAAATGTGGCTTATCCTCTTAAAACTGCATTGAAACAATCCAGACAAAAAGGCATGTTAAGTATAACGCTTGTTTGAAATCCCCCAATTTCTATTTTATTTGTCATTATTACATTTTTATGTCCAAAAGGTTTTTAATGTTTATGCGTCTGATGTGCAGAACTATTTTTTATTGTACTAATAACCAATATCTACACCAAATTCTATTTAGAAATCTATCTATAAATACTTTTTTTAAGTTACTTTATTTGCTATCAATATCATTAATAGATCCTACTTAAAAAAAAAAAAAAAAGCATAATCAGCTGTTAAATGAAAGTTTATTCAAAAACATGGTGCTATTACTATATGTAAAGGTCCCACTTTTAAGCAGTGCTGTGTAGGGATGGCATTGTAGCGGTTGCAAAAAAAAAAAAAAAAAAAGTGAAGGAGAGCGATCTGATTAAATTTTAGTGCAAGTAATGAAATGATCTGTTAGGTGTAGCTCTCTATATTTGTAAAATGTGGGGTTCTGTCTACGTCTATGGGATTGTTACAGTGAAGTATGCCATTTTGTGCTACTGATTGTTTTACCTCATGAAAAATAAGTTATGGATAGAAAACTGTACTCTAAAAGACTGTCAGTATTTTAGTGTATTTATGAAGTACCAGCTTCTGGCAGCATTTTTGTCAAAGCTACAATTCAACACAGAAAAATGTCAGACTGGTGCAAACTGTTTACCACAAACTGATGAGTTGCATGTGTTTTTACTTTACAGAAACCAAAACAAAACAGTATTTATTTTTTTAAACAAAGGTTTTAATCCATGTGACTCTCTGTGACAAATAAAGGTGCTTGAAAAAAATATATCTGTCAAACACAAACAATGATACAACAAAGAACTACACACATCTCGTTGACGCCATTTCACTGAACTGTCTTTTGAGCCAATAATAAACAGTGACCTGAATGTAAACAGTCTCTAGTTGTTTCTTTTGTTTTGGTGCCGGGCGCTTATCCCTGAGTGAGAATGAAAACATGTCTGTCCTCTTCACAACTCATCGTGCGTTGCATTCTCTTTGTCCTCCTCCACTTTTAGTTTGAGTTCCTCGGCCGTTATGACACCATCTTTGTTTCTGTCTTGGTTGTCAAACATGTCGGTGATGACCTGCTCCATGCTCATCCCAGGCTTTATCCGACCTTTGCCCTCTGTCACCTGCAGCTTGATGAACTCACCAAACTAAGGAGTAACAGTGAAAATAAATTATGTGAGAGGGAAAATGTTGGAGCAAATATTAAGTGTGTAATTCATATTGTCAATAGAGGGGAGCAAAACAAAACCAGACAATAAAAAGCAGAAGCAGCAGTAGGCGTAACTGAAGTAAAAGTCATTTGGAGTTTACATTCAGTATCTTTGTATTTTTACTAAACTAGGATTTTTTTTCATTTCTATTGAGTAATATCTTTACTGCAGTATTTTTACAGTACAGAGTTTGAGTAGGCTACCTCATCCCTCTCAAGAATTTGCAAAGTGATAATTTTTGTGATTTTCTAACTTCAGCAACAAACCTAATCCTAAAAAATCCAAAGTCCCAAAGTGTCTTTTAAATGCAGATACTAGATGCTTTTACATAGTGCATGACGTGTGTTGTTAATGTTAAAACCACATTTATACAGCAAAAAATAAAGTTGCTTGAGGGTTTAGTTTTTAACAATATATCAATCCATCTTCTGCTATGTGATTTCCAAGCTTATTAAGCAGAAACATACCTCCTCTTTGACCACTTTCTCGTCCTTGTTTAAGTCCAGGGCTTGAAACAGTTCATCTGGGGCGTCCCCGAGCCACACAAACAGATATCCAGGTGGGACGCCCTTCTCAAAGCTCACCAGTTCGACCTCAAAGACCAGCACTGCGCTGCTCGGGACGCCCGCAGCTAACAGAGGAAAAAAATTGACAATTGTGTGTTAATAGTTTAATACAGTGGTTCTCAACTGGTTTGGATTTGTTATTGTATTTTAATATTATTTATTTAAAGATTTTTACTACAACCTTTATGGCACATGCATTTAAATATTGAACCGTTTTATTTAATTCAAAGCAAATAAGCAGAATATTTAAACTGAACTTCCTAGTGATCCACCTCACTGGTTTACTGATAAGAGGAAAAAGACAAGCAAAAAATTTCTTTGTGTGCTGGATCAAGAATGGTTCATCTAAAAGTAACAAAGAGTAGGATCTGACAACAATACTTTTCAGCTCCAATTTTGTTTTTTTTCACCGCAAGTAGCGTTTCAGGCACCTGCCCTTCATCAGACATGAAATGTGCATTTGAGACACATCTGCTTTTATCAGTCTATAAGGTCACCTGATCAGTGTCAGGTGATACATTTTTTTTTACAAAATTCAAGTCACATAGTGCTAGAAATGTCACAATAAAAAGCTAGTTAGCAGAGAACATTATAAGAGTGAAGAATCATGATCCTTTAAACCTGTAATAAAATGTAACAAAAAGAAACAACAGTTCAGTCATGCTGTCCTGGAATCACGATTCTTATAATGTTCTCTGCTAAACAGCTTTTCGTTATGGCATTTCTAGCACTATGTTGTATGCCTTGATGTTTTGATATTAAACACAGTTATTGTATGTTTTTTTTATATTGTGCAGCCCAAATATCAGAGGTGGACTGTATCGAAGTAAATTTACTTGAGTACTATACTTATGTATAGTTTCTGAGAATATGAACTTTACTTGAGTAGTATTTTTATGGGTAACTTACTACATCTAAAAGATAAATATAATACTTTTTACTCCACTACATTTCTAAAAAAGCAAAAGTAACTTCTGCAGAGAAATTGTCTTAAAACCAAAAAAACAACTGACTTACACCAAAAGATAATCATTTACTACATAATACTACTCAGATTTGCTCTCAGGAACTAAAAAGAACACAATCTGGAACCAATTTACCTTTTGCTTTGAACATTATTTGCACAAATATATATTAAACCTATTTAAATATAATTGATTAGTATGATCAAAATACCCAGCTTTATTTAGAATATGTATGGCTCGGTTTTGCTGTAGAACAATCTGATCTATTATGGTTTTATAAGTTGATTCCCACATTTTGTTACTAAAATGATGTAAAATGTATTTTATTGAATGTAGCCGATATTTTACCCAAAATTCTTGACTGCACTCATTTGAAATACATTGTAAAATAAAGTTTGTTTTTTGTCCTACCCTAGCTTTATGCCTCACCTCCTCTTTCTCCGTGGCCCAAATGCGGTGGCACCGTCACCACCCTCCTCTCTCCCAAACACATGTTCCTCAGACCCAGATCCAGTCCATCAATCACCTTATCCCAGCCCAGCGTCACCTCCTGCAGGTTCTCATAATCATGTCTGAAAAACAAACTGACTCATGATGAATTATGCTGATTTATCGTTCACAAACTCGCCGGTCTCTGGTTCACTCACGATGAGAAGAGCCTGGTGCCGTCCACCAGTGAGCAGTTGTAATGGTACTGGACGAGGTCGTTGACGTCGGTCGTGTCATTACAGATGTCAGGTTTGTGGGTCACCTGTATGTCCACTGTGTCTTTGGGATTATGGAAGTCAATGATGTGGATGTCAAACACAACTACGGCTGACGGAGGGATCACGTTGCCTGCACAAAGACAAAGTAATTTCATTTCAAGACAAACACTCTACGTACACTACATGGCATGGGTAAAGACTTATTTTAAAAATGTATGCACTTGGCTCCTTCCTAAATTTATTGCATTATCATTAATGAGCTCCAAAAACATGGCAGTAAATATTAAATTTAATCTCTTTCAATGTTTTAAAGATTTCTGTATCAGTATTACATGTCTTTGATTGCTTTTGACCTTACATATATTATCATCAATATGACTATTTATGACATTTATTTTTTCTATTGTTTCAGGTTACACTTGGTATACTTATTTTACATATGCTTTTTCTGATTGATCTTTTGTTATACTAAACCATTAGTACTTTGGGTTAGCATTTTTTAATTGAAGCCCTAACCATTCAATAAAAAAAGACTTTAAAAACAGCAGAAATGCACTAAACGTTTGCAACATTTTGTTTTTCACAGATTATTTCTGTGACGATATGCTGCACAATAAACAGTTATAACTCGAATATGCAAATTAAATCACTAATTCTGTTTAGGTTATGTAAACATTATTCATCTTAACTTTACTTTTACTGTTTTAAGGATTTACCTGCTCCTTGCTCTCCATAGGCCAAATGAGGAGGGATGACCACTTTTCTCTTCTCTCCAGTGCAGACTCCTAACAAGGCCTGGTCCATGCCTAAGATCACGTAGCCCATACCGATGTATGTGTTGTATGTGCTGTTCCTCTGGTAACTAAAATAGAAAAGATGATTGTATAAGTAATGCAAATACCACTTTTTAAATTTGGCATAAATTTGACCACAAACCTGGTGTCAAAGGTGACTCCATTTAAAAAGGTCCCATTATAATGGTATCGCACATAATCCCCGACCATAGATTTGCGTTTGCACGGCTCAGGCACGACTTGTTCCTCGACGGTCATGTTGTCTTTTGGGTTGTGAATGTCCACTAACAGCACGTCAAACACAAGAGTGGCCTGAGGGGGAATCTCTGAGCCTAGTGTTTGAAAATAATTAGATAATTTACTGAAATTCAGGTCTTCAGAAGCAGCATCAGAATAAATGACATCCTGCTAGAGCTGGGTACTCTTACCTTTGTGGTATTGAATGGTATTGAAAAAATATTTTTTATACAATACTAAGTTTCAACACCTAGTGCAGCGATAAAGGCCTATTTATATGTTATTTTGGCGCTTTGTTCACTGTGCGCAAAAATACAACCCAGTGTCTCTCTAATGTACAAAGAAGTTTTTAATGTATTATTTGTGATTCAGTTGACCTTTACCTGATCCTTTCTCCCCATAGCCTTTAAAGGGAGGGATGACAATATTTCTGATCTCTCCGACGCACATGCCCAGCAGGCCCTCGTCCAGTCCTTTGATCATCCAGCCCTCGCCCACCAGGCTGTCGTGGGTCTGATTCCTGGCGTAGCTGCGTAGGGCTCATACAAGCCAAACAAGTCAAACACAACAGACAACAACCCTGGGCGACACAGTGACACAATACACAAAAGCTGTCATTGGGAAAGCAACATGCAACATATCATTTCTTACCAAAAAAAAACTACTGGAAACTGAAAATCACCTTGAGTCAAACACAGTGCCATTCAGGAGCGTGCCGTTGAAATGGTAACGTACAAAGTCGGTTCGCATCACAGAACGTTTGCAGTGTTTAGGAGTGCTGATGGTTTTGGTGACGACAAGATCTGCTTTGTTCCACAGGTCCACCAGAAGGATGTCGAAGATCAGAGTGGCATCAGGAGGAATCACGTCACCTGTTAGGAGAAATAGTGACAAATACTGTAAAAAAACAAAACAACTGTGTTTTGTGAGATGTTTGCATGGACACTCAATTATTTCATAATATACTCTCTGCACATCTTCATCCTTAAAGGTTAAAAAGGCTCTAACATCTCTGAGCTTTCTACCTTATTATTATGTTGTTCTCTCATCAAAAACATTTTATGGTTGGTGTGCTGTTTACTTCTTTAACAATGTGAGCTGCCATTTTCTTACAGGGGCAAACAAATGAGCAAACCAACAGACGGCTTGCCTCTAACTAACAAGTTCTCAGACAGTATTGTTGCAAATGGACTACAATTACACTGAAACCCTCGAACAAACAGCCAGGAATTGCTGCCAGGCCTAACATTGTTTAGAAAAGGAGACAAATGAGAGAACAACACAAAAATGGCCCAAAGAGCTCTGTCATATCAGGCCAGATAATTTATTTTTCACTCTAAAATCTGCAATTGTTGTGTGGGATGTGGGAAAACTGACGGGACATAATCAGGCTGATTCTGGTTTAACACCTGTTTTAGTAAATAGCACTGTTGTATAGTTTTAACATGTAGATATGTATTGCTCTTTACGTTTAAAATGACAAAATCTTACTTATCTGTAACAATAACCAATATTTAAAGTTGCCCCAAGCAAAAGTAACGGTGGTCTGTTTATAGAGCCGCTGGATTTGCAGGATCCCCTCTGCCAATTGTTCAGAGCCATTTTTTTTTTCATCTTTGTGGCTCTGTTGTCACTAGTAAAAACTTTAAATGAAGTTGCTGTGCATTGTTTACAACTTTATTTGTGTGCCCCACCCCACAGCAGCCCTGCATTATTGCTAAAGTGTAATATTTTCGCAACAAATGCAGTAGAGTCATTACTTTCCTATGGGTTGCAGTCTAATGTTTCCCCCAGCAAGCAAAGCGTCATGCAAGTTCTGAATACCTGGAGTTGTGCTTTGTTTCATTCAAGCCTGTTTGAGTAATCCTGTAGTCTCTGGCAGTGAGTTTCTGAAGCTTCAGGAGGCTGGGATTCACAAACCTCTGCCCACTCCAGGAAGCACTGACCAATCAACAAGGCCTCTACATCCAGTCTGCTCTCATTCATTTATCCAAAAAACAGGGTACATCTCTGTTTCACTGATTCCTCATCTGTTTTTCATTTTGTAGAAAATTGGCATCATACAAAAAGTTTAAGGAAGTGAAGTTCTTTTTTTCCACTGATTATGTTCGAAAGACCTCAACACTCTGCAATCTACTGCCCTCTGCTGGTCTCATGTCCTGTTTCTTTAGGACACCAGTAGTCAGTCAGATAATGTTATTAAGGGTTGTAAAACGTACAAACATGGTTTAAAACTATGAATAAAAGCATAATATATCCTCTTTCATTATGCCTTAAGACTCCAGGAACTTATGGCCTGGGTCTACTGTAGTTGTAGTAGTAGTAGTTGTAGTAGTAGTAGTAGTAACAGTAGTAGTAGTAGTGCCTGTGTGTAGTAGTGTTTGACGTACCTGCTCCAGTGCTGCCGTAGGCCAGGTGTGGAGGGACTGTGATCCTCCGGTGCTCGTTCACACACATGCCCTGCAGACCTTTGTCGATCCCAGCGATGAGACGACCTTCTCCCAGAAGAGCCACCTTAGCTCCTCCTCTCTCCAGACTGAAGAGGGAAGATTATTATAAAAGATTATAAAGTAGACCGGTTAAGGCCTAGGTTAGAAAGTGGGCATTTAGTCTCCTAACAAGATAATACAATTTTTTTTTTTAGATTTTGATGACGTTTACAGGAAAGGTCAGTCTTTATCATTGTGAAATACAGTATATGGGTTTTCTGGCTCAATTAATTTACCCCTGAACAAGAAAATTCCAGGTAAGAGTCCAGGTCCAGGCATTCATTATTTTTTGTTTGCAGTTTTATGTGAGTTTTATGTGTCAGTAATTTTAAAAAGTAAATTTTAAAAAGTCTATAGTGTCTGGTTAGAAACAGTTCAGTTACTTTGTACACAGTGGTTTACAGAGTTGTAGTAGGGGAATCAAATAGAAAATAAACTAGGTTGGAAAGTTATAAGGCAAGCGGCAAAAAAAAAAAAATATATATATAATATAACTGAGTAAAAGGGTAACTAGATGAAAGAAAGAAAGAAGTTGCAAAGTATTTTTAAGTAAAAAAATTAGTAATCAAATAAACAAATAACTAAGCCAGAAAGTAGTAAAGTAAAAAAGTAATGATGCTTGATAGAAATTGATTCAAAAGTAACTAAAAAAGTAGTAATAGTAATCAAAGTAAGTAGTAATCAAAAAGTAAGTAAAAAGAAAAAGCAATTTTTTAAGAGTAAAAAACTACTAAACGTACTACTACTAAACAACTAAAAGTAATTGAGTAGAAAAATAACAAAAATTTCAATAAGTAAAAAGTAACTGAAAAGTCACTAAAAAGTTTTCAAATAAAAAGGTAACTAAACAGTAATGTAGTAAAAATAATTAAAATGTAATCTAGTAAAAAGTAAATAAAAGTTTAGTTAAAATTAAATGAAAAGTAACAAAAAGAAATCAGGTAAAAAAGTAATAAGAAAGTAATCATGAAAATGTAACTAAATTAACTGAATAAAAAGTCACAAAATGTAATAAAAAGTGTACAAAAACACGAAGTACTTTAGTAAAAGAGTAACTTATTTGGAAAGTAATCGAGTAAAAAAAAATAAGTAAGCAGAAATCAGCTTAAATGTTCCTGAGTGTAGTGTGTGCTCCTGGAGGGGGACATGAGGCGCAGGGTTAAATCTTTCCTTTCGGCTTTACCTCCCAGGTTGGGTCGCCACAAACTCCCCGCCTACAGTGATTTGCATAATGATATAGGATTTAAATCAGATGCTCTTCCAGAAGCAACTCTCTTCTTCATTTATCAGAGCTTGGGACAAGCACAAAGAGTGACCCCTTGTGGCCATTACAATAATGTAGACTACACCTATGCTAGAAGCCCTTCTGTGAACCATCATCAGATTACAGTAAACAATAAAATAAAACCCAGACAGCAGAAAAGTTCAGTAATTTGTAGACAAAAACTTCTCTTGGATCGCTTTCAGAAATTACAACTTTCATAGAATATATAAACTCTATAATGAAAATTTTTTGCAACAAGATAAAACGTTAGAACAAAATTATTTAGTTCCTGGAATAAATAAAGTAAACTGTTACAACAAAATATCAGAAACGCACGGCCCACTCACCTTGAATCAAAGGTTTTCCCGTCTACAAACGTGGCGTTGTAATGGTAGCGAACATTGTCTCCATTCGTGGCTTCTCGCGCACAGTTTGGGGGGATGAAAAGTCTGTCCACGTTTACATCTCCCAGGACAGGACTGGGGTTGGACTGCACCGAGGACCACACCGCCAACAAGAGGCACAGCAAACTAAAAACCGGAGACATCTTACAGCGGTGAGAGTGGGAGGCCTGGTGGAGAGTGTGCGGGCCCCTGGACAGATGTGGATGGAGCAGGGCAGCGGTGTAAACGTGGACAGTCTCCGTCTCCGGGCTGCTGCGCAAATTATAGCACCGCCGGGCAGGAATGTGAGAGCTGGGAGTGGCGAGTCTCTGCGTAAAGTTAAACAAAACAAGAGAAAAACATACTTCCTGCTACCAAAATCCAGTCAGAATACCTTACAAACTGTGAACTAAACTATTGTTTCTTCATTTCACACAGAAGCAAAAAAAAAAAAAAAAAAAAAAAAATCAGTTTACTATATGGAAATTCTTCGCTTATTTTGCTAAATGTGAGGACAGTTAAAATGTAATGGTTTTATTGCGAAAGCGCGTTGTCTCCTTTTACTTGGGACTTGATGCTGATGACGCTCCTCTGTCTGCAGCTGCACGTCTACAACATCAGCTCCTCTCAGCCGTAAAGTAAAATGGCCCCAGAAAGTTTCATTATTGCCGTAAAGTTCACCAAAAATGCTGAAAGACACTTTTAAAGGCAGTGCTTAAAATACTCTTCTGTTTAATATCTATACAAATTATGTCCGCTTTGATGTAAACTTATCATCCAATTACAAATTCCTACTTTACTTCACATTGGTATTTATTCTCTCCTCAGTCATAACAAGTTTGATAGTCTTTATGAAGGATTGCCAAAAGCAGCATGTCTGAGCAGGTTTGTGTGAAGAGTGCAGCTACAGTCTGAGGTGTCAACACCAGATGCCACCAAAAATACCCAAATTTAATTCACCAATGAATGAATGAATGAATGTTTTATTATTGTGTCTTGCATACAAACATGCCAAGCCCTTACTTGAGCTTATAAGACACCATCAACTAAACAGAAGATCAGTAGGTGCAGTAGATATACACAGATATATACAATCTAAACAACTTTATCTAAATAAACAAGACTGCAATTTCTTCCAGGTTTTACAAACAAATGTAGTCAATTTGTACACATTGAAATTAAACAATTATTTTTTCAATTATTTTTTATTATTTATTATTTTATCATCATCTGTGCTCCAGAAAATCTCAGGGTTTTGGACAAACATCTCATTTAACAAGGAGTTTTTAAATTCATCATAAAGTGGACAATGCAAAATAAAATGAGTTTCACTCATTTTTTCCACTTCAGTAACTCACACAGCCCACAGAGTCTGTCTACTTCTGGGATTTGGTTACAAGTTTTAGTGCCTATATTAAAAGAATAAAATGTTTTATTTCATGTTAAGACCTTTACTACAGCTATTAGAAATATCAATAAAATGTAGCTTATTTTAGATGATCAACCTCACTCCCCTGTCTGGATGAAGCTTTCCTCACTTGCTGAATCCTTAAACAATGATACTATAAATGAGCTGATGAATTTTATTTAACACTCCTAAACACATTTTAGCCTGTCTGTCCTGGGAGAGGATCTCTCCTTAAGATTTTTTCTTTTTTTTCCTCCACAGCTGGGTTTTTAGCAGTTTTTCCTTACAGAGAAGGAGGATCTAAGAACAGCGGATGTCCTGGGTTTGTTTAGTTTAGTGTAGTTATTGTTTGTGAAGCCTTTTGAGGCTACTGGGCAATATACTGTAAATATCATTGAATGGAAAATTGAAGATATAGAAACAGACCAGAAAACATCTGTCTCATTAGGGTCTGTTATATCAGCTTGTACCACTGGAAGGAGTGAGCTGTTGCAGTGTTAAATCTCAGCATCCTTCAGTTCAACAATTAATTCGTTATTATTATTTTTAGACTTAATCATTGATGAGAAAGGCCAGTTATGCACCAAGAAATGCCATAGAGAGTTAGAGATCTGTATTTGCTGTTCTGGTAGGTTTGATTTTTGGGATATACTTTTGCACACTTCCACTTGGTGTTAATAATTGTTAAGTTAATCTTTAAAACAGTAAAACAATAATCAGTACAACACAATGCATGTGCAAGGTTGATTTTCTAGCAAACCACAATTAACTGGGAGGAGTAAACAAACAGGGCCAATACAAAAGAATGCTTATTCTTGTGCTAAGTTTAGAAACACTGTTAGAAGAGCTAACAACAGCTGATGTAGCAGGAGGATGAGAAACCTGAGACAGTAGAGGCCCAGTCCTGGTTTTCCCACAGACCCCTAAGTGTTTGAACAGACCCCCTCAGTCAGATCCACATCACCAGCAACAGAGCAGCTCTACTATGTGGGATCCGAGTTTAACATGGTGACAGTTTGTGTTAAGGTGACTTTACTGACTCTTCTGTTTGGTTTTGCTTTCTCTCTTTATGAAAACTACAACTTCAAAGATTTCCCACAAGAGTTGCTGAGGCCACTGACTGCTGCCTATGGACTGGCTTTGGATCAATACGCAGCTGAAAACTGGACCGAGGCCATCTCAAACCTGGAGTCAAGTCTTCGCCTGCACCGTTTGTTCAGAGACAGTGTGAGATACTGCACTGTGCACTGTAACAGAAGCCAGACTGAGGACCCTCCTCTCACCCTGAGCCGGGATCTTAATGTTTACTGGCAGCTTATTACCAGAGCTTCGTGTCAGAGGAAATGCAGAGAGCGCTTTCCTGCTCTTCAGCTTCCTCCTCCAGGGAAAAACATACTGCAGGAGTTCAGCAACAGGACCCCATACAAATATCTGCACTCTGCACACTCCAGGGTAGGAAAACATATTTGGACATAAATAAATGCTTTAAATGGGTCACCTCATGTTTGTATTGTGAAGGCATTGTATCAAATCTTGGGCCTTGTGTCATTGCATGTTGTCATCTGCGTGTTGTTGTGTAGTTGCATGACTTGCAGAGTGCCATTCCGTGTGCGTACACCTACCTCCAAAGAAACCCTGAGGACCAGGAGCTGCAGCAGCTCATGGACAAATATAAAACACAGTACAACCTGACTGGATACCTCATAGACTATGAAGACAGGCCGTATGAGGTGGGAAAAACTATCACACAACTGAAGCTTTTTAGAAATTGCTGCTAGTTTTGGGCATTTTGGTAATATTGGCTGCTTTTTTGTAGTCTTATTTCCTCAAAGGAGTAAATCTGGTGAACTCTGGGGACTATGACGGCAGCACTGATCAGTTGGAGGAAGCATTGAAACTGTATCTACACGAGTATGAGCTGTGTCAGTATGAATGTGAAGGAATCTCTAACTTTCCCCCAGACAAGGACCTTTATGCCGCCATTGCAGGTTTGGCCTTTAAAAATACACTGATCACGCATAACATCATGCCCACGGACAGGTTTTTTCACTTAGGCATTTGTCCACCCTCCCACTTATTAAGATAATGTCCCACTTTTTCAGTAGATCTTAGCCTATAAAAAGTGAAATTGAAGTTGAGAACAACCAGGTAAGATCAGTATTCCTTGTGGAAAATGTCGAATAAATATTTGTGGGCATCCTGTATCTTGTTGGGGTGAATATATGGTGCCCTTGTGTTTCAGGAGAGGCCTCTTCATTGAGGCATTTTTAATTCAGTGAATAAAGTCTCAGTAAAGACATTACTTAGCAAAATGTGTGTTTTATCAGCGGTATGGTTTATGTAAATAAGCTTTTGAGTTTAAGTTGTCTAAAGCTTTGGTAATGAGATAGCATCAAATAGCAAAGCTTTTATTTCTCGAGTCTGTCCCCCCATGTCCCACCAAATTTCACAACTTGTCCCTCTTTTAGTACTTTTTGCAGTGGTCACTCTGCATAAAACATGACCACCAATAATAGGCAGGTGGTCGTAATGTTTTGCCTGATCTGTGTACATTAATCAGTGCATCAATGCTTTGATTCATAGTTCAACATATTGTTGTTTTACAGATGTCTATGTTGAAATACTGAAGTGCAAGCTCAGATGTGGAGAAACCCTGAAGCCTAATATTGGTGGCTTTTTTGTGGATAATATTTTGTCCACTATTTACCACTACCTTCAGTATGCCTATTATAAATGTAAGTTGGCAGTTTGATGCTTTAAAACAATCTTCTGTTTGATTTGGTATCAATAATCTTGTCTTTATCTGATCAGTAAACAATGGCCGCAGTGCTGTACAATGTGCTCACAGCTACTTCCTGTTTGAGCCTGAAGATCAAGTCATGAAGCAAAACCTGGTTTACTATGAGGCCTACAGTGAACAGTGGGGTCTGCAGCCTGAGCACTTCACACCACGGCCGGTAAGATTAAACCAACCTTAAAAAAACACACACACAACCCAAAAATAAAAATATCTTGTTTTTTTCTTGTCCCTACTTTAACAGGAGGCTCTCAAACACTATAATCAGACCACTGCACAAAAACACATTCTTACATTTGCAGACAAGTATATGAAGATTAATGATGAGGTAAGTAACTTTTCTTGGATAAGCATAATCTTTTGTGGAAAAACTGATTTAAATGCTTTTCCATACTCCATCTGCCAGGATTTTTTTGGAGCAGAGGAGGCTGCAGCTCTGACCGGTGACTCTCCTGACACGGAGTTTGAAGGAATGGGAGATTATGAAGAGTCCTTCTTGGCCAACTGGAGGCAGCCCAATGGCAAAGGGGACGCTGGGGAATCTGAACTAAATCTACAAATGGGTCTATAGAAATGAAAGAGTTTTAATCTGAATACAAAAAAAACAAAAAAAACATTTTGAAACTCCAAGGAAGAATGGAACAAAACATGTCATTAATTCACATGATCTATTTAATTCTTACATTAGATAAAACACAAACACTTTAGAATTCAGATGTTTTAATGTATTTTAATATACATCATTATTTACAAAGCCAACACTGTTTTCTTGTATTGAGTGTGAAGTGCTGAGACTCCAGTGTCCAATCGTAGACACAGTGGAGGAAACACAGTGAGACCTGTCCTGGTGTTCTTCATTCAAACTCACATACTCTTTTTGTAAAATATTTATGTATATTTTTATATACAATATTTGTACTTCACCTTCAGTATATGGTTGTTTTTTTATTGTGTTAGTTGTATTAGTCTTGTCTGGTATAATTTTAAAAGGCAGAGACATGTACCATTGTGCACAAGGTGTGAAGGTTGCAGCATCACGGCGTGTTTCCTTAAGTCTAATGTAGTTAAGACTGGCAGTGTGTAACATGTGTCAGCTCATCTGGCACTCAGATACTTGCAGTTTGATACTGTTAAGTAAAGTGGTCTATGCATTGTGACTTTGAGACTACGTTATACAAGCTTTGGATGTATCATCAGAGCATACATAACATTGTCTAAAATATTATTGCTTGGATTAGATCTGGTTATTTCTAGGAAGCTTGTATAACAAATAGAGGTTAGAAAGTAGGTTATATAGTATTGACATGATGCAACTCTGAATACCAATAATACTATAGTATGCAGTCAAAAAGTCTCTTTGATGCCCTGTAAAATATACAGGCAAGTGACAAATCAAGAAGTTAAGGAAAAAAAGCTTTAAGGGGAGGACATAAGAATATCATATTTAACCAGATGTTTACTGTCTTAATACTAGGAATAATGTGAGAATGTGGTTTTGTGATGTACACTATATTTTACATGAGCTAATACTTTTGGCTCAGATGAGCTAATACTTTTGAAAATATAGTGTATGTGTTAATGGACCCCACTTTCTTGATGCTCAAGATGTTGAATACAATTGAAAACTACCTTTTTGTGCCTATATGGCGCAGTTTAGCTGTATACTGTGTACTATATCATCTAAACTCCTTAAAAGTTTAATAAGTAAGTAAGTAAAATAGTATCATGTGAGGTAATACTGTTAAGACCTCATGCAATGCATTATACAAACCAATTATTATTTATTTTAGGCACAATTTAATTTCTTTTCACTCTGTGGTAAGTATTTTGGTGAAGCTGGCATAAGAACAAGATAAAGAAAAATTATTGTGTTTATAACATAAAATAGCTTTTTTTTTGTTTTTGAAGCCCTTAAAAACAAATTCATAATTTGACCTCAATTTGTCATATGTCTGTATTCTCCACAACATATAAAGCTCAGGCAAGAAAAGAGCTCCAACACACTCAAAATATTCCCTAAACCCTCCATTTTTGTGCTTTTAGTGTTGCTCACTTCATAAGTCGAACCTATGGTACACTATTTACAACAGCACCATATTGAGCATACTTGTATGCATATTGTACTGTGGATTACATTTTATACAATGGGATACAACATTCACTGTGTGCAACTGTCTACCAGCTCGGCTGCAGAGACACAACAAGCAACTGCCTCAGCACTTTGAACTATACATTCATACATTAATGCATATTATGTATATGTTATGATGAATTATTGTAAGATGATGCCAAGCAGCGGAGAGTACAACCTATGACTATTAGTGTAAAATGTAAAGGTCTACAATCAGAAACTAACCCTTGTCTAGAAGCTTTAAAATGTCCACATTAATTTGTGTTACTGTAGCCTTCTAGAGTTAAATACTGCATTTAACAGGAAGCCTCTGAGCATCCTTCTTCATTTAAAGGGGTAAAGCACAGTAACAGTCGAGATGGCAGGAAAAGAGTAAAGAAACCTGAAGATTTTCCAAAACAAGGAACAGGTCTGAGAGATCTTCACCATTTGCAGAGCAAGTGGAAGACGTCTTTATCGTCTCCTCAGATCAGAGTGGACTCACAGTGAGGAAGACAGGACAGAGACACTCAAACTCCAGAAGATCTGAAGAAATGAAATTGGAAAGAAGAAAAAGGGGAGGAGAGAAATATGTTTAGCATCTTAAAAATATAAACTGGTCTTAAGCTGGTGTTAAATTTTATTACTCAATATTACAAATTAAACACAGCAGCAAAAAACACCAAAATACAATGGGAAGTATAAACTAAATGAAAAAAAAAAAACAACTTGAAAATCCCCAAATATTATCAAATGAAGTGAAAATCCAATGCAAAAAGATAGTAGCATGACTCTATAAAATGTGTGGCATTACTACATCGGTGGTGATTAGTACGGATAGGAAGCATCGTACCTTCCTCTGCGGATATTTCTGGATTGGCAGCGTGGCAGGAAGAAGGAAAGAAACAAAACCAGAAAAAAAAAAAAAGTTAGTCACAGTGACACAGTTTAATGAAAAAGTATTGCAGACAAACATGCAGTGAGTCCAGGCCAAGTGAAAGAGTCTTATCCTACAGGGGAACTTGCAGACAGCAGCAAGATCTGTTTAAGCAGAACTGATGCTATCATGTGATGAGAGCTGATTAAAGTCTGGGGCTAGCCTTGTCTAGCCTCACATGCTGCAGGCCAAGAGACAACACACAGTGATTGGAGTAAGACACAGGTCAGGAGTGGTGCAAGAAGGGACAAAAAAATAGCAAAGGAGGCAGTTGCAAGCTATTAGAAAGGTCATAGTAGCAAGTAACTTATTAATAATTAATTTGGTTTGTACTATAAACAAGTGTACACAATAGTGAAAACCTCTCCATTTATTTGGGCTTGGGACAGGCAAAAAGCATACACTGACCCCTTGTGGCCGGATTTAATGCTACTTTATAAACAAATTGTTTTGCAGTGCATGTAGACGTACATAAAACATGCAACTCTCTTACAGAAATACTATAATGTACTTCGACTTGAGATTGGTCTTGACACTATTTTTTTTTTACAGTCTTGGTCTTGTCTCGTTCTCAGCTATAGTTTTACACAGTCTTGGGCTCAAATCAAATTTTACTCGGCTTTATCTGAGTCTCGGATGTAGCGGTCTCTGAGATTTTGTTTACCAAACATTATAGGAAAATGCTATTCTTCATAAATTTGGAGTAATTAGTTCTCTGCATTAGAAGAACCAGGAAAATGATCTCTGTCTCCGCTCTGTCTCTACAGCTCATTAGTTGTGTGTATGGTCCAAAGCAGGGCATTGAGGGAGCAGTGTGTGTGTTAGCGACAGAAACACACAGATGGAGGCATGCCAGAGGTCTTACTTAAATCCCCAGCCAGTGCCCCCCAGGATTATCGCTGCCAGCAGAATAGCGCCGGCAACCGAACCTATTATGATATTGGTACCACTGGGACCTGCAGGAGTGAAGGAGTCAACAAGAAACAAGTAACAGTGCCGATCTCAAAGTAATGGCTGAAAAAGGACTGTCTAAACTATGTACTCTAAGTATAAAAAGGGCATATAGTGAGGTTCAGCGGGGTACAAAATCTTTGACATTGTTTTGAGTGGAGTCACCTTTGTACTTCTCGGGTCCCTCGGGGGGAGTGGGGATGGGGATAGGGTCAAACACGCTGCAGTCCTTCCCAGTGTAGTCTGGATCACAGATGCACTTCACCTCATTACTGCACGTCTGGACAGAAGAGGACAAACTTTATTTTAGATGCCCATTAGTTAGTCATTAGCTGTTGTTTCTGGGGTCTCAAAGCTGCTACAACCCTAAAAAGACCTACACAAGCAACACAACCACAAGATATACAGTACATAGCCCAGTGACAAAATATAGCCTACAATTCATGCATTTGTCTTACACATAAAGAAAATTCCTTTATTATTATTGATTAGCACAAAGTTTTAATATTGAAATTAACTTATATATACAGTAATATTTAGCTCTTAATGTCGAATTATAGCTCTCTTTTTCTAATGCAGTAGTAGTCTCAATGTTGTAAAATGTCAAATTGAAGACTGAGAGTGCTAACCCCATGGTGTGAACAGATGCGGGACGTGGAGGAGCCGGGACAGGTGCTCAGGTTGAAGGTGGTGACGGGGAGACAGCGTCGGTCCAGACACATCATATTTGGGCCACACGGCGTCCCGTCATCCACATAACCCAAGTCCAGTCCATCGTCCAGCACTGCATGACCTCCCCTGTATGCAGCCAAGTCATTAGTGCTTCACGATTAAGATTTAGTTTCTTATGAAGTATGTGTATCATTGAGAGTTAGACTTAGTCTTCTGACCTGCAGTCCAGATATCTGCTCTGGTGGTAGATGGTCAGACTGGTGATTTTTCCCTGCAGCTCTCCAAACCTGGGCTTCACCGTCATATTGGTGCACAGCAGTAAACCACACAAGACGTCTCTATTTGAAACAAAGAAGATATTATGGTAAAAACAATCAATTAGGCATGGAAAGAATTTTTAATCTAATGACAAAGTTGATGTTTGACTCACGGTTTACTACACGGCAGCCATCCCTGTCCGCTGGCGTCATAGCCACAGTTCCCTTGTTCTGTTCCTTCAGAGTTGAGTTTTTCATAACAGAATCGGTCCGCTGAGTCTAAAGAAAAAAAGTTGCATGTTTAGAGCTTGAGGTAAACAAAACTAGACTTAAACGGGTCCGGCTCTTGGCATAAATGATCTATGCGGTTGTTTAGGGCCACAACCATTAGAGGGAACACATGATTAGAAAAGCCCGAAAAGTGGTCCAATAGGCGATATGCTAAGGACGGCGAATGACTGGGAGGTGACAGCCGCTGCCGTGCAGTCACTGATGTAACAAACTAGCCTGGTCAATCACAGAACAAAGTGAGAAATCATGGACGCTGGGAATTTTTTTTCAGCCCATAAATGTGTGCCACATTTCTCAAGCTTTCACATATTTTTTGTTTGATGACAATTGACCTCATATTCGCGGAGATCTGCTCATAAACAGGGCACTGAAATAATACGAGCATATACTCAACTTAACCCGAAGTGCGACCCTGCGGGAAGGACGACATTATCTTAACTGTGTGTGTTATAATAAAAGCATTAAGTTCATTAAGTTCAAAACAGAAGTTCAGTCGTTCTGACAAACATTTCTGTAGCCTGTAGTGTTTTCTGGAGCCTCTGTCCTCACAGAAGGATCATAGACTGTGCTATGTGCTGTGTTTGTTTCTGTGCAGGAGCAGCAGGGGCAGAGCAGAGCAGGGTCAGGGTCTGGGGCTCCAAAAGAAAAAACTTCTTTAGGGCCACTTAAATCCTAGAGCCAGAAAGTAAATAAACTGGTGTTTGTGGCTTGTGTCATGTGACTTACTGTAGCCCCAGAGAGTCCGGCACTGTCCGTCTCTGGTCTTACAGCGCCCTCCATAACAGCGCCCCTAAAAAAAAGAAAAAACAGAAATATAATAAGTGCCAGTACTAAGCTTTAAGTATTAAAGGTAAATAAAAAGCACATACCTGGCCTGCATCACACATGTAGCCATCCAGTTTGTGCACATTATGAGGACACTATAAAAAAAATGTAACAGCCATTGAACAAATATTATTATTATTATTATTAGTGGAACATAGATTTAAATATCAAACTATGACTGGTGGTAAACTACTTCTGGAGCCACAGCTGCCCTGCGTGTAATGGGGCAGAGTCACAGAGACCTGGCTGCCACCACCACTGCCAGTGGCCTCTCCCACCACCAAACACACAACATACACACATCAAACTATATCTGAATAAATCCCAATTTAAATTACACACTAAAACAAAATAGTATTTGAGAAACTCACAAAGTTGCTGGTTGTTTTACCTGACTGGAGTCTCCTGTGCAAGTCTCAGGTATGTCACAATCATTGACGGCATCACGGCAGGTCACTCCTCTCAGCTCATACTATCAATCAGGCAAAAACAAACAGATTCAATGCCACAGAGGACAAAGAGAAAAGTAAACCAGGAATCCAGAATTCAGGTTGTGCAGAATCAACTCACCTTACAATCTCTGCAGCAGAGCCCATTGCTGCACATTGCATTGTGGGTAAGAGTGCATTTCTTACAGCAGTTGGCTCCACTACGAGCACATTCCTACAAGTTAAGTTAACAGGTTAAGTTCACCTATTTATCTTTCTGAATCTGCATTCATCGACGTCACAACTATTTGTTACACTCTACACAAGACAGTATGATAGAATACTCACGACTAATGACCCACAGTCACACTCCTCGCCCAGCTCCACATATCCATTACCGCACTCCGGTGGATCCAACAGCTGCACAAAAAAGCATCAAAACAACTAACATGGTACAGTAAGACTAACGTATAAAGCAACTGATTGTATTTTGTCCATGTTTTCTGTATTAAATATTGACAAAATCTGAGTTTCACTGACCTTGCTGGGTTTGTTAAAGAGACAGCTGCCTCCTCCCAGTTGAAGGAAGCGCAGATACTCGTCTATACTGCAGCGGGAAAACTTCCTTGGCAAATAGTAACTGCAATGGACGACATTATTTATTAACACTTAATCTAATCTTTGGTGACTCTATTATTGATTGAGGTCATACCCTGTGTCCTCCATGATGCAGCCGAGCCATGGGTCTGGACACCTGCAATCACCTAAAACACACACACACACATATAATTGATTTTAAGGGTCATTTTTCTGCATTCCCAGTTCTGTCCACAAGAGGGAGCTGTACATTCATAACACTGACTAATGCTAAGTTGACTTCTTACTTGCTGCAGCTCGCTCCTTGTTCCTGTACATCCCAATGTTCTGTCCAAGACTTTGACACAATGTGATGGCCATGGGACCCACACTGCCATACTGAAGAAACACAGATGCAAAATATATAAACATGGTAAAAGCAGAGAGGATGCTATTCCTCGACTTAGAAGGTAGACACACTGTAGAATAAAATACATATTACTGGACAAACAGGGCCCATTCTATTTCTGATGTATTTTAAAACATATAGTTTGATATATTTGATGTTGATATAGTGTGATACATTTAGGATGTGCCCGCACCTCTGCTAACCAGCAAGATGCATGAGGATTTCCACTTTGACAGGTAACACTTTCACAAAAAAGTTTAAGCTACATTGCCCATCTCACCTCATTGATGGCTCCTCCTCTGGTCAGAGAGCAGATTCCCCCGATGTATGCTGCCTCACTTCGACTGCTCATAAACGTCCTCCCACTGAAAAAAAAAGCCAAATTCACTTAGCCAAATAAAACAACTTAATAGACATTAATGAAAGTTGTAATTGTGACTGTGATCTGGGACCCACGAGAAGAGGTGCACGGCGTCGCAGCGCTCCCTGATGCTCTCTCTCCTGTACTTCATGAAGTCTCGTAGGGTGCGTAAGGGGTCATCGCCCACCGCCACCTTGTTTTCAGACGACCAGGTTTCCATGGCGACCAGGACGATGCGAGTGTTGAGTTGCTCCTTAAAGATCTGTGGGAATAAAAATGGAGACATTTATAAACTAAACAGAGGAGGATATAGTAAAAGACAGGCTAAAACTGTAATTTTCCATAATGTCCAAACAGGGGAGAGAAAGTTAGTATTTTTACTTCCTATGTGGAGTCTCTTATATTTGTAATTACATTGTGGAACCAAAACAAGCAGTAGGTGAACTGGTACAGCATAACAGTATACTAAAGAGTAAACCTCCTAATACAGTATGTAATTAGTTGTATTTGCAAAAAAGAATTACCATGAGTACCCCAAAGGGGTCTGTTGTCCCAGGCCTCAGGATCAGAGTTGCTCAGAGCTGGTCTGTCTCCTTATATTTTCTATTAGAATGAGACTATGTTAAGCCTTCTTGCCCCGGGCCCAGCAAGTCTGTCAGCGGGTCTGGTGGCCAGTATTACACTATGGCTTAGAAACAATTTTTAAAAGAAATAACTGAACAGAAAATTCACATATGTTGAACCTGACCATGTTTGTTAGGGATTGGCTCCACAACCTCACTTTATTTCTCTCATGCCCTGTCTACTGACAACTATCACGCCCGTGTGATTGAATAATATCACCACTTTTAGATGCTAGAGTGAAAAATTATTTCTACTTTAGGTAATTTGTGCTGATAGAGAAGACGTTGAACTTTGTGCGAGTTTTTGTTTCATGTCGATAGGACAAGTAATTGCCGAGATATTAACCATAAATCAGGCCAAGACATCTACATTTTCAGTCTTTAGTAGCAAATCCTACAACAGACTTTTAACTGCCCTCCACCTCAATCTCACAAGATAGGCTCTTTAGAATTTATTTTTAATGTATTTTAACTATAATTATAGTTTGCAGTTACACCAACTCTTTTTATGTCATACATTTTGACTATATATAAAATTACATCATCGTTATAGTCATCACAATAAAAATAAATGAAAGCTTGAAATATTTCTTTCCGTGTGTACTATATGGATTTACTCACTTTTTGAACTGAACTACTGAAGTAAATTCACTTTTCTATTCTATTCCAGCTCAATGATGTGGGACTGTACTTAACCAAAAACAAAATATTCACATTTTCATACAATGTTTAAAACATCTGTGCCATTCTCATCTCAGCGCAGACACAGCCCGTCGGTGTGTGACAGAGGGAGAGAGGGCGAGAGTGGGAGATGCAACCTGCAATTGGTCGTCATAGTAACCTGCATGGCTCCAGTTTGTGAAGGGTTTCCCCTGTTTCTGCCAATGTTACATCAGAAACATGGGGACATGTACAGAGGACAAATATATGAAGTACAGATGCATTGTTTAACTCTTAGCTGCATAAGTGGGTCAAAAATGACCTGGTGAGGTAGTTTTATTGCAATATTTTTGTAGTGAAAAGTGGTTATCTCTTCATACTCCAGGTATTCCTCAAAAACGTGTCATTGATGTCATGCCATTATAATTTTTAACTTACCTTTTATACTTTTTACAAAATTCAGTTTTTTGTATCACTGCCCCTTGTTTCCATAAGTGGGGCAAAAATTACCTGCCTATATTTCCAGTGGAATTCCATGGTGACTTTTGATTCTTATTAACTTTGACTGTCAGTAATATGTATTTTGTGGACCACACCGACTATATCATAAGTGTCAAAATACAATTTTACCCAGCAAGAGCTCATACATGTGAGCATTTTCTAGCTAACACTAGGTGGCTAACCAGGTTAGGTAACGTTACCGTCTATATTGCATCTGTGTGCAGACCTGTGCAGTCTGCATTATGGGGACCAAAAACAGGTCCTCCTGAGATAAATTATCCAATATTAGATCAAGAACATGTTCTAGAGTTTAGATATGGGTCAGCAAAGACAGCGAGGAAAGAAAAAGTGTGCATTGCTTTGGTGCCAACAAACGTTGCATTTTAGCCTAAATATAGTGAAATAAAACTCATGAGAAACAACTCTGTCCATAGTAGGTTATTCCCTGTGTTTTTACTGATGTTATAAAAGAAGTACGCTGCACAGGGGCAGACATAGGTGAGTTTTTCTTCTGTCTGGCCGCCCTGCTGAATTGAATGGTGGGGAAACTGGTTGAATGTCTACATCAAGCTAAAAATAATAGTGTAAGTTATGGGGAATAGTACAAGTATACTTCAATTTACAATTTGGATTGTTTGCATCTCAGATAATTTGAGGTAGTGATCCAAATGTAATGTAACTAAGTTACTTTTAAGAGTTAGTAACTAAGTAAAGTAATATATTACTTTCTAACAGATTTACCTTTTTGGTAACTTTCCCAACACTGATATAGTTGATACAGTTGTTAAAAAATAGAAAAAATAAAAACATTTCAAACATTAAATTATTCTTGTGTAGACAAAAACATGTTAGAAAATATAGTACAAATTATATAGTTAAACTAAAATGACAAAAGAGGAGTTGATTCTAATACGGGTCATTTTTGACCCCCTTATGGCAGAGTGTCCAGTCACTCATGCATCTAAGGGTTAATTTATGTACATTTAATAAGAATTTCATGCACAGCTCACACCAGCCAATGTGTCCTCAGATTTAGAAATAGATGAATAAAGATAAAAATCATTGTATTATTTTCTTATTTCTGTTAGAGGTTGTGAGTGGCTGGAGCCTATTCCAGGAACGATTGGCCTTAGGTCTGGCCAGTAAATCAATTCAATTTTCAATTAAATTTTATTTATATAGCCCAATATCACTACAGCAGTCGCCTCAAAGACCTTTACAAACAATTAGTCACACAATCAGACACAAACACACAATCAATAACTAAACTAAACAGTCCCAGGACATTCCCTGTCCTTAGACCTTCCTTCATGGTAAGAAAAACTCCTAAAAAAACCCAGCTGTGGGAAAAAAAACAAAACAAAAACAAAACAATAGCAAGTAAGTCATAGGGCTGACACAGAGACATATACAGACAGACAACCAAACACATTCATTCACTAGGGGCCATTTAGATTCACCATTTGACCTATACAGCTAGAGAGAACCTACTATGAAATGCACAGACCAAATGAAATGAGCCTGCTTAAGTATAGGTCCCAACATTATTTGAAAGACAAAAAACAGGGACAATCACATCAATTTACTTTGAAAAGTTTGTCAATTTCAATAGTTTCGAAGTATGTGAGAGCAGTTTTTATGCTCTTACCGCATCGGCCATGTTCACCACTGCTTTGGCAAAGTTCTTGGTGTGAGTGGTCGACCGACGCAGCTGCACAAACTACAGTCAAACAACACAACACTCTTAATAAGGATAATCTCCATTTTACTCAGGTTAACAAACAAATTATTAGACACATACCAGCTCATGATCGTTGACCACCATCAGCTCGATGTACTTGGTCTCAGTCTGCACAGTGCGCTGGCCTCGTCTCACCTGAGGAGGGCACACATGAGTTTCTGTCTTAATAACCTTCACACACAGATAAACAGCAGACTCGGAGCAGCGGGCGAAGCTATTACTCACTTCCAGCCGAGCCAACACGTGCTGATGCAGTGAAACTTAAGTCTGTGCCCTTCAGAGCTTTACAAGTCAAGGCCAAGTAAGCTCCTGTTAGTTTAGTGCAACTTTACTTGACAGAAACATAGCTTTTATGTGGTTTAGAAAAGAAACAATTACAAAATGTCTGCACTGCACAAAAGAACAAGAGAAATACATCAGTACAAATCTAGTATAGTGCTGAGACGGTTGCACAACTACAGTGAGCTGTACAACAATACATAATATTAAATACTGATACTGTTGAAGCAGTCAATATTTAAGGAGTTACTTGGAGGACTTAATAGTAATACATAATTTGTCATATTTATCTGGGGCCACCAAGAACATAGTTTTAATAATTTCTGTCAATGTTTTGCTTTAATATTTAAAGTACATATTAAAATACAATACATTATTAGTCTGGCAGTGTTGTAACATAAAAAAAACATTAAAGGGCCCATATAATGCTTTTTTATGCCTTATAAATAATTTAGGACACCTCCAGATCAGCATCTGACATTTTGTTGGTCAGAAAATATAATAATTATTGAAAAAACTCTATTTGAAGAAATTCATTATTTGAGAAACGCTCAGATTAGGTCCTTGTCCCTTTAAGAGCACTCCCTCCCTGCTGCCCAGCACTTCACCTTCACCTTCTGCACTCCTCACAACATGTGCTGCTGCAACATTGCAGTCCACGGTGTGTTTGTTTGGTTGCTGCAGCGGGAGGTGTGAGCTGAACGGGACTGGGCCATGAGGGAGGAGAGGCGTGGTCAGGTGACAAAGGCAGACATCAGTGAAACAAGACATTTCTGTCCTTTTAGGAAGTCAACGTAAATAAATAGAGCATTACTCAAACATGCATGAATGAAACAAAAACACAACTCCAGGTATGTTTTTGATGCAGTAACAACATTAAAACATGGTACAAAGCACAGAAAAGACGATTTTGTATACAATTTAATATCATTTAAGAAAATTAAAAAACATTTTTGCCATTTTTTTTCTTACTAAGTCTGCCATGGAGATGTCACTGGTTGGCTTGTTTGATTGTTAGCAACATAACTTAAAAAGTTGTGGCTCCATTTTCTTAAGCTTTTCAGGAAAGGTCAGTTTTGGGTCAAAGAAGTAATTGCTCTGGGAGGAAGGGCAATTTTGATCCATTACAGGCACATTTTTATGAAACCTTGAGAAGGTCAGAAGTGGTAAAAGGATTAAATGGTTCAAGTTCATCGTCTGGATATAGGGTGCAACTGTAATACCTTGGCGCTGTCTGAGTGCGTCTAATGATGTTGTTGCTCTGTATTGTATTTTATATTGATTTGTATTTAACAGCACCATAGAAGAAAATGCAATTATTATAATAAATCACCTTTTATTATTTCTAAAATGATGCAAACTTCTTGTGTAATTAAAACTTCAGTTGTCTAAATCCTCCTTGGTCTGACTGATTGCTGTATACAAAACTGAGGTGGCACATCTGATCTCAAATGTTTTTTAAGGCGGCAGTGACACTTTCTCAAATGTGTCCGACATGTCCTGGCGGCCCATCTGTGAGTGTAACAGTGTGTGCATGTACCGGCAGAGAGCTGAGCTGCCTTTTCAACCGTCTCAGACTTTCAGTAAAGACTGGCTTTTCCTGTTCAGTCCACACGTCTTCATTCTGCCCATCGGCATTGAAGTCTGTCTGTCCCTCAGGTGCCATTGTGCTGTTGTCTGAACATCCTGCCACACACACATATTACACATTATATAGAGTGAGAAAGGAAAGTGACTAGTCATCAGAAATGTGGATGAATGTATTTTAGTCTGCTCATCTGGAGGAGAAATCAATATCACGCAGCCAGCGGAGGTAAGTGTGTAATGGGCTGAAAGAGGATTAAATAACAGGAAGGAGGGGGGAGAGAGAGAGAGGGACAGAAAGGAGAAGAGATGTAAGTCAACTGAGATATTTAGCCGTATAGAAAGGCCATGAAGGACAGTCAACCTAAAGCTACAGAGAGTCAGAGGTGAGAGGGAAAGATGTGTCAAGGACAAGCAAGGATGAATGTGGCGTCTCCAAAGTAGGGCTGTACGGGACTGTGAGAAAGTGTGACCTATATGTTGTGACCTAAGATAATTAGAGGAAATTGCATTACATGATATGGGTTGCAACGTATGCCGGAGGTTATCCAAGCAACTATGGGCCTTAGGCAGGGTACACTGAGGCCAGTGGTCAGTAAGTCACAGGGCTGACACAGACAACCATTCACTCTCTTATGCATTCACTATGGGCATACTATAGGCCAAACATAACAGATGCACGATTTTGGGAGGAAACAGAAGTACAGAAGAGAACCCACAGTAACAGGAGGAGAATATGCAGACCCCAATATTTTTAGTAAACAGTGAGCAACCATATTTTAAATTAAGACCTTTCAATTCATTCTGCCTAATACTTTAGTAGCTAATTGCTAGTGGCACCTAATATCTACAATTGGACATATGCGACTTTGTGGACAAAAAATGAAATGAAATAGGAGAAAAAGTGTTTCCAACAATGAATGTCAGTGTTTTGGGGTGCTGGATCCCATACACCCTACCTTTTCTCTACAACAGTCACATCCTATCAGATATTCTGCCAACACGTCTAGTGGAAATGTGCTTTTTGCTGCTCCTTTTAAATCAAGTACAATTTTTTTTTTTTTTTGCCTGACGTGACATTGAGCATCCCAGACGTGACTATTGCACAACCTTACAAACAAAGATGATACATTACACAGCACCATGAATCCGCAAAAAGGTCAATAAGTTATTTATATGAATTATGAAACAGCACTGAAACCAATACAGCTTTGCAATATCATTATATCTGTCTTTTAAAAGGATAGCTTAGTATAATATGATATGACCAATAAATGATACAAGATAAGAATCCAATTGCAATCAAGGCAGTTTGGTGGCTAAATATATACCACATATATATACATGTCTATATATAGGGAACTTACCGGGACAAGGAGGTGGGAAGAGACTGATGTCTGGAAGACGACACACAATGTGGTCCTGAATTGAAAAAGTCAAGATAAAAAGTTAACTTAAAGTAAATGAAAACTCAAAGCTCAGCATCTGCACTGAACTGATGGATGGACAAGGTCACAGTGACATTTACACAACTTTTAGTAAACACAAACACATAATTATGTAGGCTTCACAGTTCTGTAATCACATTAAACCAAAGGGTGAAAGAATTACTTAAGTAAAAGTAAGTACTGTTACTTCAGTATACTTAAATATAAATAAAAGTAGTCAACAAAGCCAGATGGACTGTCCTCATGAAATGGAAGAACAAGTTTCGACCTACATTCAAGCATTAAATTAATGATTTGATGCATCTCTGACACTGGAACAAATTTGCTACTCAGTGTAGGCGAATAGTCTCAAATTTTACGCTACCTGGAAACCCGTTCTCGTTCTGGATGAAAAGATGGACTGATTATGTTGTGACTCAGTGAAACTTTTTACTGGCCTCCTAAATGTCTATGTCCTATTTTTAGTATTTCCCTTAAATACTAAATATTCATAAACTGTATATCTTTTGTATACATCTATCTGTATAGTAATCTGTCAAGTGTGAACAAATATATGTTGGTTTCCTATTTCCAATAAGTTACTTTCTTTGTACAATTTATGTTTTCTTTAGTGTGATATACGTAATGGTGCAGTGGGTCGTGGGTGGGACTCTGGGCTGTTGTTTCTGTTTCTTCTTGTTTGTTATATATATAAAAAAATCTATAAAAATAATATTTAAAAAAGTAGTCAACAAAGTCAGGACTTGAGTTAAGTAAGTATAAAATGTAACATTTATTTAAGTAAATTTTTTGCAATTGCACATCAACATCATGTGCTATTGCTACTTTTTACAACTTTCACTAGTGCTTTTACTACTGCTACTATTACCACTACTACTACATACTATTACTACAACTAATATCCTACTAATAATTCTACTACTGCAGCTACTACAAACTTGGGACTGGTGAGTGCACTGCACTTTGCCACTAAGGACAAAAATACTCATGTAGATACTTTAAAACCTTACCAGAGTAGCATGTTTTAAGCAAACATTTATTGTTAGTAACGTTTAACATACTGTACGCTATAGCTCACAAAATCTACTTAGTACTGAATCTAATTACCTGAGTAAAAGTGCTGTATCTAGTTACTTTCCACCTCTGCATTAGCCCAGCTGTGCTGAAGCCGATCATTGTGAGGAAAGTGCCCTGATGCATAATTAATCAATTACTCGGTACTGTCATAACGGTGATAACACGACTGGACTGAACAGCACGCTACACTCGAGCTGGAGATGAATACTTTATGAAAATGACCCATCGAAACAGAGAGGACGGTTTGAAGACGAGCTGCAAAGATATTGATCCATGTCTCCCGTCTATGTAACTGAGCTGGACTAAAAAAATGCTTTCACCTAACATTGTTCTTTCTGCATTGTCTTCTTCTAACTTCATCTCCAGAAAAAAAGCTTGAGTGAGTTGTTAATTTATGTAATTGAAAGGTCATACAGAAATGAACACATAGTGAGAAACTGATACTGCCTGGCATGTTTTGAAGAGTTTGAGAGGTTGCTGTCAGTTTGTTTACCCAAGATACATTTCACATGGCTTCAGTGTTTACTTGGTCTGAAGCCATGAAAGCAAATATGCGCCTGTTTACTACTAATCCAGTCCATGAAAATCCTGACTCACCTCTCCGCTGTCGTCAGGTTCAATCCCGTAGGAGAAGTTCCCATCCGAAAACATCCCCCTGGAAAACAAAGAGTTAAATAAAGTGACAATTAACTACAAACAATAAAAACTGAAAGCATAACTGGGAATCATTAGGACTTTTGAGAATTTTAATTAACATGTGGCATCTCTGTAAATGACGACCGTATAAAAACACTTGACACTTTGACACTGGTTTTGTACATGATAATTGTACATTGAGTCAATTTACAGTTTCCATTAAGTGCAGTATAAAGTAGAGAGGCAAAAACAACTAATGATTTGGCTTCCTATAAGATAAATATATGTACTGTATATGAAATTTTAGTATCGTAAATACTGGTTCACCTTTTGCCATAAAGGGATTTTGAGTTTCTTGAATTAGCTATATATATACAATATTGCCAGATGAAAACATTGGCTTTGACTGCACTTACAGATACATTTATATATCAATGTAAAGTTTAGATTTTTTTTGTGCAAATGTTCTATTAAAACCAACATACAGTAATAGTAGTAGTATATTAGTGGCAGAAATAGTCGTATGTTCATAATACTATGTAGGTGGTGACTGCCGTAGTTAATTTGAAATATATATTAAACTAAGGCCATATATGCATGATATTAACATCTACTCGCTTCTGTAACATCAAAGAGAAGTAGTAAGTACTAACGAATATGTGAAACAAATCCCCACAATGCATTGCACCTATACGACACATCTTTAAACAATAGCTGTTCAGTGCAGTCTTTTAATTGTGGTCGTCCTATTTACTTATTCTGTACTGCTTGAGCATTTAGACCAGTGATGTTGTATGGCTTATAGACAGAGGCACTGAGGAAAAGACAAGAGGCAGAGCTGGAGGTAGCAGAGCTGAAGATGTTGAGGTTCTCTTTGGGGGTGGTGAGGATGAAAATGATTAGGAATAAGTACATCAGGGGGACAGCTCATATTTTTGGAGGTGAGAGTTGGTGGAGGTGAGGTTTTGAGATGGTCTGGACTTGGAGGAATAGTGAGTATATCGGTAAAAGGTAGGAGATTTATGGAAAGTGAAGAGGACATGAAGTTAGTTAATGTGAAAGAAGAGGATGGTGAGGATAGCCTTAGATGGAGGCAGATGGTTCACTGTGGCAACCCTTGACAAAAAAAAAAGTGCAGAAAGGAGAAAAAGATGTTATTTCAAAAACAGTGGACAGAGTATAATGGACTCACTGCAGGCCGTGGCAGGTGGACAGCGCTGCCCATGAACCTTTGACCCCTCGGACTTGGCCGTGGTAGTAGCAGTGCTCTCCTCCCTGTGGTTCAAACAACACAGCAGCATACATAAATGAGACAAATGACAGTAAACAAAGCTTGCACTAACTGTAAACCTGTATTTGACTGTAGTGGGTCGACCAGAGGAGATGACTGATCTCTATACATGTCAAGCTCAGGGAAAACCTACACCTCACAAGGCAGCAGATGTACAAAATGTGTTAGAGATGGAAGCAGGATACAGTGACTTTGGAGTCATCATTTAAACTATTAGTTCATTCACAAACAGCACGCATAATCAAAGCAATTTACTGCAGTCAAACGAGCCAAAACAATATCATAATTAAATAATCAAGGTTATAATAAAAGGTTATAATAAAAAGCAAACAGAAAAGACAAGACAGTCCAGACAACTCGCAAAGATGAAGAAAAGGGGGCTTTAAAGAAACTGTTGAGTTGATGTGAGTACTTGGAAAAAATATTTGGATATTTCTTGCGGTTGACAAAAGTTAAAGTATTTTTGACTTAATGGTTAGTGAAAGTGAGTAGTGATAGTAGTAGTAGTCCATACTTAGTAATAATTTAGTACATTTTTTCTACTTGAGCAACACTGCTTACTTAAGCAGATCTGCAGTAGATCTTCCATTGGCTACACTATATCTTGCTGTGCTGTTCTTCGGGAACTGTTACCTGATTATTCATAATGCTCCAACTGGACGATCATGTTTTGTATATAGTGTTTCTTCCACTCTGCCTCTCACAGTACAGCAACGCTCGCATTACCAAAATCGGAGAAGACACTCACGTTTATCAGTCAGGTACATGTCTTTAATGTGTGCCAACCTACGCTGAGGGCAAGAAAAACATGAACTGTGTGTGAGGCAGAATTACACTGAAAGATTTGTAGTGATCTAAGTACTAAGATAATGGAGATTACTATTGCGTGGGTGTCTCTGAGGTGCAGTGTTGGTGCTTGTAATGAACTCCAATAAGTCTTTGTCTGCCATTTGAGACCGCTGTAGACTGCCACGGATGAGAGCCCCAAAAGAAAAGAGGCGATTCTTTCTGCTTGGCCAGCCTTTACTCCCACTTACACTCCTGCAGTTTGATAGAGACGCATAAATTTACAGTCTTACCAAATTTATTTCTCTAAGACACTTTAACTTGACAATAAATTACTTAATATCTGTTTCTAGGAGTTGGGTAAAAGAAAGCATCAAGGTATCATTAAACAAACACCAAGACAAACGCCAAAAAAAGTTCCAAAGGTGGACACCAACTAGATACTTTCAGTTGGGTAATTTACTCTAGTACATTTTAAGGCCTATAAATGAATAAAAGTATTTTTGACCTCAGTGGCGAAGTCAGTAGTAGTAGTAGAAGGATTAGGAAAGGGAGGTGTTTTAGAAGTGATAATAAGAGTAGCAGTAGAACTAGTAACAGTAGTAGTGGTAATAGTAGTAGCAGTTTGTAGAGTGGTAGCAGTAGTAGTTATAGTAGTATTAGTAGAAGTGGTGGTATTAATACCGTATTTTCTGGACTATAAGTCGCACTTTTTTTCATAGTCTGGCTAGGGGTGCGACGTATACTCAGGTGCGACTGAGTATACGTCAGTTGCATCTTTCACGCGTTTGTTATTTTCACACTGACAGCCGCAAGAAGGCACTCTAGGCTTGTGTACCAGCATCTGCTGCACCTGTACCACTGACAATTTAAAATGTAAACATTACCACTTAGGCTATAAAGACAACTGAGAAAGAACAGAATAACTGGAAATGGAACTGATGCTGAGTCTGATGACAGCCACGCAGAGGAGGAAGCGGCGCTTCGTCTACTTCCGGAGTTGGCAAAGTTGTTCAGAAGCAACACCGAGGATGAAGAATTTAAAGGATTTAGCGATTAGGAGTGAAATCGTGAGTTTGGTGAACTTGTTATATTATGTTCTTTATGCTATAGTTATGTGAATAACTGTTAATATATTACGTTAACATATGAGACACCTATTCAGTTCGCTGTTTATGCTTCATGTAGCTGAATAACCATCAGTGTGTTACGTTAGCAAACCGCACACCTGTTCAACCTGTTACTATAACTTGCCTTTCAAGATGAAATGTCTGTTCTTGGTGTTGGACTTTGTAAAATAAATTTCCCCATAAAAAATGCGACTTATAGTCCAGTGCGACTTATATACGTTTTTTTCTTCTTCATTATGCACTTTTTGGCTAGTGAAACTTATACTCCGTAAAATACGGTAGTTGTAGTAGCAGCAGCTCTAAGTTCTTTCTAATTAAGTACATTTTACATTCAATACTTTTTTACTTTGACACAACTAACAATATTGTTGTGTATATTAGAACAGTGTTTCCAACATTTCTTGTCTTATGTACCCCCTGGGCTCTCTTTAAGAAGGGGGACCAGAGGGTGTGTTCCATCTATAGGGGGATCACACTCCTCAGCCTCCCTGGGAAAGTCTATTCCAGGGTTCTGGAGAGGAGAATTCAGCCGATAGTCGAACCTCGGATTCAGGAGGAACAATGCGGTTTTCGTCCTGGCCGTGGAACAGTGGACCAGCTCTACACCCTCTATCGGGTGCTCGAGGGTTCGTGGGAGTTCGCCCATCCAGTCCACATGTGTTTTGTGGATTTGGAGAAAGCGTTCGACCGTGTCCCTCGTAGTGTCCTGTGGGGAGTGCTCTGGGAGTATGGGGTCCGGGCCCTTTGCTAGGGGCTGTCCGGTCCCTGTATGACCGGAGCAGGAGCTTGGTCCGCATTGCCGGTTGTAAGTCGGACCTGTTCCCAGTGCATGTTGGACTCCGGCAGGGCTGCCCTTTGTCACCGGTTCTGTTCATAATTTTTATGGACAGAATTTCTAGGCGCAGCCAAGGGCCGGAGGGAGTCCAGTTTGGGGGCCACAGGATTTCGTCTCTGCTTTTTGCAGATGATGTTGTCCTGTTGGCCTCTTCAGGCCGGGACCTTCAGTGTGCACTGGGGCGGTTTGCGGCCGAGTGTGAAGCGGCTGGGATGAGAATCAGCACCTCCAAGTCCGAGGCCATGGTTCTCGACCGGAAAAGGGTGGTTTGCTCCAGGTTGGGGGGGTGGAGGAGTTCAAGTATCTGGGGGTCTTGTTCACGAGTGAGGGAAGGATGGAGAGTGAGATCGACAGACGGATCGGTGCAGCAGCTGCAGTAATGCGGTCGTTGTATCGGTCTGTTGTGGTGAAGAAGGAGCTGAGCCGAAAGGCGAAGCTCTCGATTTACCGGTCGATCTACGTTCCTACTCTCACCTATGGTCATGAGCTTTGGGTCATGACTGAAAGGACAAGATCCCGGATACAAGCGGCCGAAATGAGTTTCCTCCGCAGGGTGGCTGGGCGCTCCCTTAGAGATAGGGTGAGGAGCTCTGTCACCCGGGAGGAACTCGGAGTAGAGCCGCTGCTCCTCCACATCGAGAGGAGTCAGTTGAGGTGGCTCAGGCATCTGTTCCAGATGCCTCCTGGACGCCTCCCTAGGGAGGTGTTCCGGGCATGTCCCACCGGGCAGAGGCCCCGGGGAAGACCTAAGACACGCTGGAGGGACTACGTCTCTCGGCTGGCCTGGGAAAGCCTTGGAGTCCCCCCGGTAGAGCTGGAGGAAGTGTCTGTGGAGAGGGAAGTCTTGGCATCTTTGCTTAGACTGCTGCCTACGCGACCCGGTCCCGGATAAGCGTAAGAAGATGGATGGATGGATGGATGGATGTACCCCCTGGGCTTTTTGTCATACCACAAGTCCCCCTCATTCATACATGTTAATTTTTCAAAAGGTGGTCATAGAAAACATCTGTGTTTATTCATGTTTAAGACATCTTATCCTTACTTTATTGTAAATGCTAATTCTCTGGCATTTTTGGAAAAATTCAACATAAAAATGCCTCTAAAATAACAGTGTGGCAGACACTATGGAAACATGTATGGATCTCATACAGGAAACTATCTCTGGAGGTATTGGGGAGGGGAGTCTCCAGGGGGCCCGGGCAGTTTGATGAGGATCCCGAAATGTTTCTTTTATTGTTCAGTTGATTGATGTAAGTCAAAAATAAAGCAGAGACTTAAAGCTCTCCTTCGTCATATTTCTTTTCTTCCACAGCAGAATGAAAAAAAAAAAAACTTTTATGACATTAACGTAAAACAAATGTAAAAAGAAATATGTAAAAATATATTATCCAAGTAATATTTTTAGCAGTTTCACATCCTTTTCATCCGTCAGTGAGACATTTGAGCTTGTTTGTTTTTTTAATAGTTTAATTTGAAAATAGGCAAACATTTTCAAATGATGAAATAATTCCAAGTACCCCCTTCAAAGTGCTTGCGTACCCAAAAGGGTCCCCATACCCCTGGTTGGGAAACACTGTATTAGAACACTGAGTATGTAGAAGATATTATGTTGAAGTACAGTAACAGTACTTTTACTTTAGTACAGATTGTTAGTACTACTTCTATCCTGGGAAAGTCTGAGCATATACAATGAGGTAATTTGGATTCACTTTGTTGGTTGGGAAGAACTAAATGACTTTGAACATTCGTACAAGAGTAAGACGTCGCCCAGCACTTAGCCTCGGCAAGATAATAAATAAATAAAAGGTAGCATTACAAGGCTAAATGGAGGAAATCAAATTGCCTGACACAGCAGACACAGACTGCCTAAAAGGCAACTGAGTGCACTGTTAAGAGGACATATACTGTACATCATTCGAAAACGATGACTCTGAAAATTTTCTGTATGTTCTTATGTAAAAATCATTGATGGGTGAGCAGTACGCCATGTTAAAGACAAGTTAAGATGGCTGAGGATATACTCATTGTACACTAATAGCTAATGTTAGGTCAAAAAGTATTTAACTTGACATCAAGGTCTAATACATTCAACTGATTTTCAACTGAGCATGTTACAACATATATAACAGCTGAAAGAAAGAACAGTCCATAGAAACTATTCTAATTCTGTAAAGATTGGGCAGTAAAAGTTAACAATACCATGTTTTATATGACAAAAATAGCAATAAATGTGAATAAAATTAGGCCATGGTCTTTTGAAATATGAGCTCCAGAAAAAAAAAGTTTGGGAAACAGTGCAATGGAAACCAAAATATTCAATAGTATGCATCACAAAACTCATTTCATTCAGAGAAACTGAGCTATTTAATTTCATCCCTCAAAGTAAATAGTATCATTTTTGATAGTGGCAGATAGACATATATACGAGAGCTGCTTTCTATTTAGACATATCCCCACTCCTAATTTAATTTTGCTTTTTGTCGTGAGTCATTGAGATATAATCCAGGGCAGTTCAATGGGACATGAATCCACAGGGACCAATAAAAAAGTGACACACAAAGGCAGCAGGAATTTATTGGCACGTCAATGAAACTAAATAAAATCAAGATGGAAATTGTGGTGATAGGAAAGGGCCGTGCACACTAAGGCCTGAGTCCAGAATGCAGAAAAGTGAGCATCTATACTGTTTTAATTTTCCTCCACTTACTCTAGTCTAATGCTAAATTACGTGAAAAACATTTAGGCAATTAGAGATTACTATTAAGCGGACAACAACGACAGTAAGCTTGAGAAAAGGCTAATAATTCTACCTGTGGGAAAACATTTGTTATGTAATGGTGTCCACTGTTAGAGCACAATTATTCTTGTGGAGTTCTCCAGGGATCCATATTGGGGCCACTATTGTTTGTGTAAAATTCATCATCTTCACAGTTTACAGTGGATTCAATGTACCACTTTTGATAGATACTGACCACTGCAGACCAAGAACACCGCTACAGTTTTTGAGATGCTCCGATCCAGTCATCTAGCCATCAAAATTTAGCCTTGTCAAAATCACAAAAATCCTTACATTTTCCTGCTTCTAACACATCAACTTTGAGGACAAAATGTTCACTTGCTGCCTACTATATCCCACCCACTAACAGGTGCCATAATGAAGAGATAATCTGTGTCATAATGTTTTGTCTGATCAGTGTACATATCTTTCAAATTGTACAATGGCAATTTTCAATTTTCAGCTTACTATTTTTAACTTGCTGTTTTCAAGTTCATTGCTCTGGTTCTGAATTATACACCCGGTGACTGTTTAGTTGATTCTGATAATAGACATCATTTGAATTCCCCTCACAACAAGACGAACTAGACCCACGCTGATGCCGCTGGCTGCTGGTAGCCATAGCAACCTGATACTGATTGGTCAGGTGGCAGGAAAATGGAGAGTATAAGAGAAACGCAGAGGAAGATTGAGGAACAGGGCGACAGAGAGGGGGAAAAAAACAGAAATAGTCTCCCACATGGTATTATCCCAGTTATCGTCAAGTCTTTGAAGCCCTGTCACAAGATTATTATTGGGTTCATGTCACTATGCAACAGTTGGTACATTACAGTTATCAGCTAGGGGTGGATCTTAAGCTCAAACACAGTAAGACTACAGACATGCGTCCTTCTGAAGTTACCACAGCAAATCGTCTGCCTCCTAGGGTACAGATATTCACACACTGATTTGGCATAGAATTTACGCTGGATGCCTTTCCTGACACAACCCCCTCCGTTTATCTGGGACCAGCACCAAAAGTACTCTGGCTTGTGACCCCCTGTGAGGGGATTATCCCAGACATTGTTTTAATAACACAATTTCCAACAAAAAAAGTCTTACAGAAAGGCAAGCTCACCTTCTATTGATTATTGATCGTGGCCAATTTCACTCAAGGGGAATAAACCCTTTTTAATAAATGTACACACACACACACAATGCTGTATAGAAGCTCCCTTAAAAACACTGTCAAAACCTATTAAAATTAACTCAACCAGGATGAATTAGCTTAGCCACTGCAAAAGAGACAGCGAACAGTAACAGTGTAATGTAATACAATAATGGGCCATTTGGTCAGTTTGGCTAATTGCTTTACTGTCAAGTCCTAAAGACAGATGTCAATCTTAATTAGCCACAGTCCACTAGAGAGTGTTCTGCTGAGGTATTAGTTGGGGCTAAGTTGTATGACCCAGGAAGTTAAGGTGTCATATATGTAAACATTTATTATTGTTTGAGAGTTGTTTGACTGATAATAATTTCATCTGTAGTTTACGAAAACTCAAGTTTAGTTTACGACAAGGTAACAGTTAATGTTAGAGAAATAATACACAGTGATGAGTATATAGGATATAGAACTATTGTGGCTTGTATACTGTGTGTTTTTGAACTATAAGCGTTTTGTGGTCAGTAAAGTTGGACAACAAAGCAACACAGCGTAACAGTGTGCGGAAACATTTACTGTTGTCCAACAAGTAAAAAAGTGGTTAAAATGAGAAATATTAAGGAACCAATAAGACGCCAAGCTTAGACACTACAATATTGTTGATCTTACCATGTTCTCAGACGGCTGGCCATGTTCATCGATGTGACGCTCCACATAGTCTGTTGACAGGAGGTTACTGGAAAGGAGATGAAATATTTACTACTAGCATGTTTGGTGATTCATAAATAAAACCAAATGTCTGCTCATAGTAATTGTAGTATTATAAATTCTATTCAGTCCCTGTAGTAAACAAAACACACCCAACGTGGGTGGATGAAATTATTTAAATAAAGGAAAAGGTTGTATATCTGCAACAGTATGCACCAGGTCTGTAACTGCTATAAAAAAGCAGTTAAATCTTGGCAGACTTTTCTCTGTGGAGTGGATGTGTGAATGCTGTTGACTTACTGGTTCAGTTCCAGGTCAAGGATAAATGATGTGCCAAAAGCTTCGACGAGGAAGCTGCTCTGAGCCAGATGGACAGGCTGAGGAGACATTTAAGACAGTTATTAAGTCATTTGCAGGAAAGGCCAATATTAGTGAGGTAGCTGTTTTACATAAGGCAATATATTGCAAATTTATTGTTATTGTCATATCAGGAAATGCAGCATCTGTATCACAACACTAAATGTATTGGAAAAATGTTATGGTTTTCCATCTGACAGAAATTTACACTTGAGCCCTGAATAAAAATATGCAAGTTATGACCAAATAAAAAACTAAAAGATCATACGTTAGTCCCAATTCAGTCTTAAATTTAGACCTGGTTTAGTCTTAGTTTAATCCTGATTTAGACCTGGTTTAATCCTGATGTGTTGTCTTTACTTTTCTTCAGTTGTAACCACTGAGTCCAGAGCCGTGCATCTCTTCATGAATAAAATTGAATTTTACTTTATTGTGTCAAAAAAACTATGCCCTATTCAACATAAACTACATATCTTTCCAATATCATGCAGCCCTTGTTTTACACATAAATATTTAATGTTTTGTAATGATGCTTTTGTTCTTTTTGCATGTTCACAACGGTCTACTTAAACAAATGACTCACTAATTTGTCAAGTGCTTTATGCTTTGAAGAAACTGTGAAGAGGACTTGTGAACAATGTGACAAAATATGACGAGTGGAGAGTGTGGGAGTTAGACTGACAGATGATCAATGGAGGAAAATTATTTCACAGAGAGAGGACAGAGCAGCAGATAATAGGGGACGTCCTGCTGCAGTGACCTCCCCCTCCAGGCCTGACAGACTGGGGTTCAGTGATAAAGACTCTGTATTAGAATTCAGACTCAACCTTGGACCAAGGTTAGTCCCATCTACAATATGTGACAGAGATCAGACGTGCCCACCGTTTGCATGACGGGGCACTCTGTTCGATTACTTATATCAATATGCAGCAACTATGTAGGCGTCAATAAAAATGCTGTAGCTACATATGACCATTGTGTTTTCAGTAGTTCTTCTGTGCGAATCCTGTCTCCAGAGCTCTCAATACCTAAAAATATAGTTGAAACAAATGCAATAAAGCTATGTCTAGTTGCAATCAGTACCAATCAATAATATTTAAATAAAGTTGGGGAGGAACGTTTCAATTTGTTTTGTTTTGTATAGAATTACGTACATATAACAGCTTATTTTGAGATCATTTATGTTGATTGGGAGCTTGGGACCAGAAGTCCATAGCTAAAATTACTGTAAAATGGTCTATATGTGAATTTGTGGGGTCATGGGGGCTTAAGCCTATTTCAGCAACTTTGGACCTGAGGCAGCCCTGGACAACGGCATTTTACCTGCAAGGCTCTCACACTGCTTCACTAGGAGCAGTTTTGATTGACCAATTGACCTACCCACAGTAACATCAGGTGGACCCTTGATCTCCTTGTTATAAGGCAGGATAGCTAAACATTCTCCCACCATGTATCCATTAATTAGGACTAGATATTTTCTTTCAAGAAGGTCACATGGTCAGCTTAACCAAAATTAGATACAAACTGCGTCGACTACTATTTATTATCTTACAGGACATCTGTGACTGACTATGTTAAATGTTGGAAAGTGTGACTGGGCACTATCCAGTTATGCAGCACTGCAAAAATCTGCCCAAAATCCTCTTGCACACATCTTCCCAGGATCTCTCCAAACAGAAAGGTCATGAGACAGCACAGCGACCACAGAGGACAGCACAAGGTCAGCTGTGTGTCAGATCCACTGACTGGGCAGCTGCTGGCTGACATAGACTGTAGCTGGAGGTAACAGGAGCGCGCAGGTAGAGGTGTGAAATATAAGCTAATGGGTTGGGACACTGGGGCTGTCAGACTAGGATGGGGTAAGAGTGGCCTACACAATATATACCACTGCATTATGAAGCTAATCCTAAATTACATAGGATCTATTATTAGTCTAGGAGGTTATGCCAAAGATAAAAACACAAAGGGTCAGCAATAGAGCATTTACCCCTGAACCCCTGAATCTCCCTTGTTGAAGTCTAGCTATATATCTTTTCGAATGCGAGATAGGGACAAAGCTTTTGTAAGAGGTAAATGCCTTTCTTTGACTTTGCTGTGCATGTCACTAAAATATTACTTACTTATTGCTTAGGTCATCTTAGGCATATGGGTCAATAAACACTCCATGCCAAATGTACACCTTCAGATTAAAAGGTCATTGTGTGCGGCAAAAAACTCAATGTCAGATTAAATTTACCAGCACAACAGATGTGTAGTTCTTGACTCGGGTGTCCAGTTTGCTGTGAAGAAGCTCTTCGTTCGTGTGAATCTGCTGTAGGAGCTGTTTGGGCTGGACTATTTCTTCTGAGGGGGCAAATCTGTCCTCTGCACTGATCCATCCTCTCAGACCTGCACAAGGACGAGACCAGAACGACATGTCAGGAAGGACAGTGAGCCCAATGTGCACTGGGCTGATAAAATTCAATAGACCCTGTCACACAACAATTACTTTAGTTGGAACGGTATACAGCAAGGGGCTGTCACCACAAATGCTTAGTGACATCTAAATTAATCTGACAAAATTCAGATAAATGAGCCACTTTTTCTTCAGAATTAGGGTTATTTTACCAATTTTCTTATTAACACCAAAAAAAAAAAAAAAAAAAAAAAAAAAAAGATACTTAATGGTGTCTTTAACTCTCTAACATGTGCAACCTTGGGATGCAGTCAATTCAGGGACATTCATTAAACTGAGACACAATGACAATTAATTTGGAAACAAAGAGCTACTAAACCCTTAGGTAACTCTAAGGGTAACCCTTTGTACAGACAGACGACTATAGCCCTAGTGATCATCTGTAATAGACTCGTCATTAGAAGTACTAAAGCGTACATCCAGTGTTCATGTTGATGACAAAATAACTGAAAAAGACTGATATGTTGTAAGACATACTCGTAGCCTACCTGTGACAGAGGTCGGTGAACAAACTGCAGCGAACAGCAGGCATCTCACCGCGAGCATGATGCTCACATAGTCCCGGTGGTTCCTCTGAGCAAAGCTTTATATGAAGTGGAAGCAGGACTGTTGTTGACAGTGAAAACAAACACAGCGGCGGGCTCTGTTCAAATTCGCCCGCATTTTTTGCGTCAGTCTTGCTTTCACATCCTACAGCAGCTTAAAAAGCATGTTGTTGGAGTATCGTTTCCTCGCATGCAGCGTGTGCATGAGCGGCGTGCGTCCGTCTGTCTTGCCCGCTTTGAGCGCGCGAGAGATGCCTTTCCTCGGTCTGATGCGAGTGTTGCGTTCAAAGGCAGTGCGTCTGCGCGGAGAAACGGTGGACATGGAAACAAGGAGCACGTGGGGCTTCACAGACCCACCCACACTTTTAGAGAAGACCCTCATATTGTATCCCATGATAGATCCCCATAAATTCTCGTCCTCACAATGGTCTAGACACAGAGAGAGCTGGTGTCATGTAATGTGAAAACATGAAGCAAAAACAAATTGAATTTTTCAGTCCCCAAAAAAAAAAAAAAAAAAAAAAAAAAAAAAAAAAAGAGTTTTGCTGGGGAAAATGCTGGTAAGAGATATCTACAATGTGGAGTTTAAAAGCTTTGATCGACAAATCTGCAGTCAGTGAGATGTGGCATAAAAGTTCTACTTCATAAGAATAAAACTGTTGTCATGTGTCAGACGCTTTGATGATGGGGTTTTAATTTCTCAGTTAACAGCTGTAACAAACACTTCCCACATCCTTTTCTCATCTCCACATATGGTAATCAATTCAGTGGTCAAAGTGCTCTATTCTATCAGCACCACTCTTACAATGGGCCCCTTTACACCTTTATATGAATATGAAAAGTGAAGAGTTACATAAAATGTGGTTATGATATCAAATGTTTGCCAGGTGAAGGCAATGCCAAGCAAAGACAAACTGTCGCACTGCCCTTGCTTCTGATCTGATCCTTACTTGTAGTTTACTTTACAGTCAGAAAAAAAGTCTAGATTAATAACATCGCAACAAAAGTCTAGATTAATAATTGCAAAATATAAAAAAAAATGTTTAAAAGCATTTATTTAAAAACAACACACATACTGTAATGTTTTCCTGAGAACTACCAGTCCTACAAAATGTCCTTGTGTTTCCATCACACGCCATTAGTATGTTAACTGGCACAGCTATGGGGGACGAGTGACCTAAAGTTTTTGTCTTTCTGACAGGCAAACCCCATTGGACCACCTTCAAAAGGCAAATGCTAATGACTCTTTGTCTCCAATGCTCAAGAGTACAAATGCCTCATGTTTGAGCATCAACAGTGGCGCTTGTGGGATCGCATCCAGGCACAGCACTTACAGTAATTGAGTAATGCCCCTTCAGAAAAGCCTCATTAAAATCTCAATACCACCATGTGTTCCTGGAAATAGCTGCTGAAAGACATACATTGAGCCGCTCGGTGCACAATAATGGCAAGTAGATATTAATATCAGCTGAGATACTGCCATTTTTATGTAACAGTCAAAAAATTAGCAAAAACAAAAATACATTTCTAAAAAATTCACTTTGTACAATGTAATAAATATTTATTTAGCATACACTTGCTTCACATATTCATAATTAAGTGCTGCCAATAGCATCTATTAAATCCATCCACAGTAACTCACAGGCCAGTGTTACTCTTTGTGCCAATCCCAAGTCTGGATAAATGAAGAGGGTTGTTTTAGAAAGGGTATACAGTGCAAAACCAAAAGAATATGCAAATCACTGCACACGAGAAGGCAGATGATTTACTATTATTCCACTTTTAAATTAAATAAAAATCTTTAAATTAATGTCAGTGCTGCACCTCTACAATCTGTACTACGGCTCTGGAAAAGCTTGAGGAGTCCACTGACACTGCTTGCGTTGTAGGTTGAAGGACATTGTGGAGGCGGGACTCGTAGCTGCTGTCATGCATCCAGGTGCAGGGCTGATGAAGGAACTCTTGGTCCAGTTCACAGTTGGGTTCAACGGGTGCTAGGGCAGTCCCAGAGGGCGGACCCAGGCGGGACAGCAACTCGCAGTCCCAGTCCGAATCAGAGGAAAGGGAGGAGAGGGCAGCAATGTCGGGTATGAGGGCCGATTCAATGCAGACAGAGGTGGAGTGGGAATTTGAGGGTTGAGAGTCTTGACTAGAAAACACACTTTGAGATTTATCACCAGGTGGAGAATTTTTACAAGACGGTTTTGAGGATGGTGGCCATTGAGCTGCCATGTTCATTTGAGGGGCACTAAATGTGCTAAAAATCTGTGGTGAGTTTTCTATTGTACAATATTTGGTTAATGTTCTGACTGGTTTAGGAGAAGACTGAACAAATTTACTAGAAGCACTTTCAAAAAATAAAGAATACTTATCCTTTGTAATTCCAGATTGTGGTCCTTGTTTTGTCTTCTTATAGCCACAAATTGCATTTGTTCTCCTTCTTTTACTTAGGCTGCATTCGGGACTGGCCGACCTACAGCGCTTTTTTGAGTTAAGTGTGGTTGTTGACTGCTTAGGAAGTGAACGGGATCGTCGCTTCCAGCTATTATAACAAATTGCGACTTTGATTTCTGATTCAGTTTTTTCACATAATTCAACTGCTGTATAAACAGGGGTCGTGCTGAGCAGTGTATCCACAGGAATAGGTTGAAAAACACTTGACTGATTGTCTATTTCAACTACATGCTCACCTTTAGGCTCTTCTGATGTCAGTGGTTGTGGACTGAGAATGGGGGCCTCCAAGTCTGAGCTGTGTGCGTGCAAATCAGCCACTTGTGGGCTAAGCACTGGTGGGAAAGGGTCAGGATTTGTAAAACGATTAACAGGACAAGGAGATAGAGGTTTTATGTCTTGATGTGGGTCCGTTAAAGGTTGCTCTTGTGGCACAATTTCCAACATGGGCATGACAGGACTCAAAGGTTTGGAGTCAGTCTCAGGAGTTAAAGCTGGGATTTCCACCTCAACTGGATTGGGAGTGGGCTGCTGGATTTCTAGTTTATTAATGGCAAGGGCAGGTAAAACAGTGCCCTTCGTCAGGCTGGAGACGTCTGTATCCAAATGTAACTGTGTCTGTAGCTCTTTCACAGCATCCTCCATCTCCATGTCAGTCAGTGGTTCTAGTTCGCAGACGTCTTGGATTGTAGAAGTTTGTCTAAAAGAGAGAACCAGAGTATATTTCACAATGTTGAACTTAAGGTCATTACAGAGAGTTAGCAGTAGTAGGACAATAAAAGCAACCTGTCGTGGGGTTCTTTAGGTTGTGGAGGTGGATCAGGGTTAAAATCAGGCACCATAGCAGCTACAAGTTGATCTACCACACTGTAGTTGGAGGCATCCAGCACAAAGGCACGATGTTGATCTGATTGTAAATGCTGTGAAGTCCAAAGAATAACACTTTAGAAAATATCAGCACACACAAAACATACATGTAACAATAAGAGACTCCTGTGTGATACCACTACTACCTCTTCTTGATTATTATAGGTTTGATGGCAGCATTCACAGTAAGCAACATCCTTCTTGCGCGGCCTCCAGGGTGAAGGATTACAACTGAGAGGAGTCTGACATTTGTCCTCAGTGCTGACCACAACTTTATGATTTTCCCTAAAACACCAAAAAGCATATGATCACATCATGACCCAAGACTATTGTCTTTCATTTATACTATAATACAAACCTGTTTTTCTTCTCTGTTGTTTCTGTCCATTTCTCAAACCGAGGAGGAGGAGGGCACTCGAAGGGACTATATTGCCCTGAATAGTACAGACTAGGGAAGGTCATAGACTGCATGTGCAGAGGCTTGTATTTTCTAGAGACAAAAAACACACGTTAATCAATAATAGGTTAAGACAATTTATGCCACCATTTATTAGAACTGACCACATTAATGCAGTCTATATTTAAATTCAGTGCAGATGTTTTTCTTCATTTTGAACCCCTAAAAGAGAATTACACAAATGAGACTGACCCCAGCTGAGTTTATATAGAAATGTTTCAGATGTCATGAGCTCAATTTCCTAAAGCAAAGCCCATGCATGAGCCAGAGCACTTCAGCTAATTGAAATGAGAATGCTAATGAAAAGACCTGTTCACACATAGAGATCTCCTACAGCAGTCAAGCGCTGGAGCCTGCAAAGCCTCATCAAACAGAAATTCTATCTGCTTGAGCTTCAGGCTCCTGGGGAGCAGCATCACTGGGGGTCATTGTCACATTATACGGTGAAGTCCTTAACACGTTCAATTAAGAAAATCATCTAGGCTGAAATGCTAAACTCAGTGGGGAAATGAGGGCAGAACTACAGCTCACTCCCACATGATTTTACTGTCAAAGGATCAGTTCATTACAGAAGATCCTGTTAAGATAGCAAATCTAAAACTAAATATATTGTTTGGATTTAAAAAAAGGCATATTGAAGATGGTCACTTATTCTGGTCAGTGGTTCAGTAGCCAGCACTGAAGCACACCATTACCCTTTAAAAAAAAAAACAGAGTGGCAGAAGGTCAAATGTGGCTTCATGTCAAGATGTGGGTCAAGAAATTGGTGTTTTTTGGCACTACTGTCCCACAGGTGTCTTGTTACTTTGTGTACTGGCATCACATTGCCTTCCTGTGTGAAAATACAATTACACAAAGTGTGAGGTGAAACCCACCTGCTTGAGTCTTCAATTTTGAGGTACGGCGACCTCAAAGCTGTTGCTGTAGAAGGAGAAGAGGGAAGAATAAAAAAATAAATGGTTATGTTTATACTTACATGGGGCATTTATGTAAATGACTAATTAGCGAAATGTATTACTAACCTTTCACAACATTAGAGCTTTGTTTGATGTAAACCTTCTGTAAAAATAAACCAAAACAAACGCATTATGCAGTGATAGAATATAAAATTATGTCAATGAAATGGTTATATACATATAATATACACATTTCTATTTAATAAAAACAAAAATGTAATTAGGTTCATACATCATACCTCTGACTTCTTGGATTTAGAGTCAAAACTCTCTCGAGACAACTGCTTAAGGTATAAAAGGACATCTAAAAATATATTAAGGACCAACGCTAGATTGGCAAGACAGTAGACATTTGTTTCTAAACTTTATCACAGTGCCATCTGCTGCATGTAGAGATATACTACACTTAAAATACACAGGCAAGTGGGGCATTAAAACATTTGGTATGGAAATTATCTATAAACACTGACAAAGGATACCATCTGCATACAAAATCTTTACTCCCCAAGATCGGGCGTTGGTCAAAACACTGCTCCCCTGCAGCCGCTCCTGTGTAATGATCATTCAGGTTGAGTTAAATAAACCAGTTCACTTTTTATACAATAAAAAAAAAAAAAAAAGATCAGATTTATAACAAAGGATATAGCTGACTTACATTATTACGAATTGCTTTTTCAAGTAGGGCCTTCCCACGACTGCCACAGGCCTGTTGAGAGGAATACATATAAAAACTAATGTGGTTTCAACTGATTGCAAGCTGCTGCCCAACTTGAATTAAGGGCCTGTACATAACTGAGACTTTAATTACTGTACAATGATATTTTATGGTAAAGCCATACATTTACCACAGGTCTGGGAGTCCTTGTCTTTGGCTGTCGTTTCTGAGGACACTCTCTTGCTGTTTAGAAGGTGTAGCTTCTTCACTTGTGGTTTTTGATTTTGCTTTACTGTCTGATGCTCCATGTCCTGACAGTTCCTCTAGGCTTCCAGTCACAACAAACTTTACATCCTTGTGCAAAAAGCTTTCAATCTTCTACAAAAACACAACATACGCACAAGTTTTCAGTGTTTTGGCAGATATCACATGAAACTCAAGAGCATAAATGATTATCTTTGACAACAAACATACCCCTCCAAATTGAGTAATGGCTTCCAGAAGGAGGGCAGTAGAGCGTTTCTTTACTCTGTCCAAGTAGAAAGTCTTGCCGTCCAATTTCTTCTCTCCCGGAGACAGTTTGCCCAAAAGACCACCTCTCTCGTGGTACTTTTGCTGCTCCATGATGTTTTGTCTGTTTATCTATAAATTAACGCCACGGTCCAATGACCGATCCTACAGTGTAAGTGTCAACTATAATATAACGTTACCACAATATATTTATGAACACAAGAAAATACATAGGCTATGCTACACTAATAAACAAAAACAATGTAGCCGTGCTTTAAGGTATCATCTTAAACATCTTTAACATGTGTATCATTTAGGTATTGTGAATGTCCGGCTTTATGAACATTTATTACAGACAAAACAAACGTGTTTTTAGGGGTAGCGTCCTAGCTTACTACAAACTAGCACTAGCTGATGTTAGCTCGCAGATTCAGTTGACGCACAGAGTAACTTATGTTGGTTTACCCAAAACTTTTAGTAAACTGGGCATTTTAAACATCATATCAAAATATAATGTGGCTTTACGTACGCCTTATTATTCCCACGACCGTAGAAATTGTCTTCTATTCATTTAATACAAGGACAACCCCGCAGCCACAAACCGCCGCTTTTTAAAAACACTGTGGACACCGGAAGTTAAGGCAGAAGCCACTTCCGTTTAACGCTCCGACTCTGAAACGTAGCAATTTAAATCTGTAATGTTTCCTCTTCAACTCGACGATACAAAATGTCATCTCAATATTTAATTTAATATAATACGTCTTTATATTTAATTTATAAGTAAAATATAAACATGTGTACTATTTATTAAACAAGTGCTCTGATCTTTCTGTACACTCTATGATACTTACTATTTTTTTGGAACCATAAAGTCATTTTGTATCTTTTCTTTGTTATTATTATTATTATTATTATTATTATTATTATTATTATTATTATTATTTATTGGTTTTATGGTAACTAAAAAGACCGAGGTTACGTGATGTTTTTTTCAAATGTAAAGGGATAGTTGTACTTTAATTATCCCAACAGAGGGCGATGTGCAGCCAGTGTATAGTCTCGGTGTTCATGCATACTTCTTAACCAGCATTAATTCTCGATCTATCGCTTTTAAACACAACTATACCCCTGACATAAAAAATAAACATAAATATACTTTGAACAATTTATTTTATTTGTAAGATATAAAAAGTAAAAACATATTCTTTAACATAAAACTATTTTTCAAAAAAATCAAAAGTCGTCACAATTTAAAAGACTAACATGGTAAATTTAAAACAGAACAACAACGATATGCAATCTCCCAGTTTTGAAATACTCAAGTCAGATGTTTTTGGGTAGTACCTTCAAAAGTAACGTCCCATTAACAAACTAAATATTAACACATGGACCGTTTGTATCACAACGCACAACTGAACTTACAGCTTCAAACATATCTGAATACACACAGTTTTTGAATAAAATGAAATGCCGCCATACCAAAATAAAATTTTCAAAATTGGACCCTGAATAGTCACTACGGACGGACTTATGTTTGCATAAAGACATTATTAAAATTTTTAAGTAATTGCTAAACATAAAAACACAGCCATGAACTCTCTTTGGCGCTTTCATAAAACACCTAGAACAATAGCATGGATGTCTTGTCTTCGCAAATGAAAGAAACAGAGATTGATTTATTTTAATCTGTGTTTTAAAGAAAGACAAAATGGCAAATGGGCATCTTCACTGAACCCTTTTTTTTCTCAGTTTAACAAATTTCTTTTGACTCAGCTTTGTTGTTTTACATTCTTATGTTACTCTGTTTTCTATTCCCACTTTTAATTTCACAAATACCTTCAAGAGAGCCTTTTTTTAACTAGGCACATGCTTGTATATTATTGAAATGACTGATTGTTTTTAGCAGTCCAAACAAGCACTCTTGGGCACTAAATAGCACACTAATTGAACAGACATGAAAATCATTTACAGCCAGCAACATACTTAGGTTACTTAGCTTGTAGTTAGTTTAGCTCAGTATTTACTGCCGGATGTTAGTGACTAAATTCAAGCCTGTGGTAATCTGTAAACAATCAAGCAAACACTGTATATATTACTTCTTCAAGGCGATAATATTATTGACAATATTAGTTTGAATGTTTTAGATCCATTCTGAGCCCTTTATTTCTCCATATTTGCTGCTACTGCTGGTGCTGCTGCTCCCCCTCTCCGTGTCCGCTTTCCCTGAGGTGTGCTTTGAGGCCTGTCGGTGTTTCCGCTCTCTCTGAGGTTTGCTGTGGTTGTTATTGTGGCTCTGCTGCTTGTTGTAGGTCTGCTTCTCTGCCTCCAGCCTGTTCTTCTGCTCACCCAGGTCTTTGTGAAGCCCCTTTGAGCCGTCTCCCACGCTTGTCCTGCACAGGTTACCGTTATTATTGCAGCAGTGTTGGCGCTCCTCTTGGGCGATGTTGACGTGGTTCTGCCGGCATGCCATCTTGGAGTTATTGAGATCAGTGATGGGCAGCAGCTGGTCACGAGGGCCTGTGGACACCAAAAGAGGCTTGATGGCGATGTTGTAGCCTGGAGGAGCGGATGGTGCGTTCCATGAATAAGGGTATGTAGTGTAATCCTCTTTGTTTAAATCAGATTCATTAAATGCACTCAGTCCCTTGGTCAGTCTACACAGCTCCTCCTCATCTAACTGTTTTTGTCGAGAGCGGACAATCACACACACTGTACCAATTCCCAGGTGAAGCAGCTCCCATATGTTGAGGGCCAAACAGAGCAAGGAGACTGCGTACATGATTAGTAGAAAGATGGTTTTCTCAGTGGGGCGAGAGACGAAACAGTCCACGCGGTGAGGACAGGGTAAGTCTGTGCACTCGTAGCGGGCAGGGACAGCAAATCCATACAGAGCGTACTGTCCACACAGGAAAGCCACTTCCAACACTGAGCGGGTCAAAAGCTGGAATACATAAATGCGCATCAGCCCATCTTGTTTGATGCGCTGGCGTCCGTCATGGCGGACCTTGATTTTTTCTTGGCCATCATTGCTCCCTCCTTTGGACACGTCAGGGTTTTGGTCAACTTCAGCCATTTCATAGATCATGGGATCTTCCTCTTCGTCTCCCTCAGCCTCCTCTAAAGCCCGGTGCTGATGTCTGCCTGCGTGATAGTGCTTTTTATGTTTCTTCCGAGGTGAAACGCCTGCCTTCTCCTCAGTTCGAGCTATTTTGTTTATCGCGTAGCCCAAATACATGAGTGAAGGTGTGGCCACCAGAATGATTTGAAAAACCCAAAAGCGAACATGTGAAAGTGGGGCAAAGGCATTATAGCACACATTCTCACAGCCTGGCTGGGCAGTGTTGCAGACAAATTTGCTTTGTTCATCGTAGTAGATGGACTCGCCTCCTACTGCTGTCAGCACAATGCGAAACACAATGAGTACAGTTAGCCATATCTTCCCCACAAATGTGGAGTGATTGTGGATTTCTTCTAACAAACGAGTCAGGAAACTCCAACTCATGATAGTGGCAGGCTTGCGATAGCGTGCAGCAACATACACCTCTTGTTACCCCCCTGGAAAAAGAAAAAACTTGCTTAAGCATTTTGCAGGAAACTAATAGAAAAAAGTGACCAATGGGCAGCCTTATGTGAACAATTCTTCTTTTTTTGTTTGTCCAGGCTAATTGAATCACAACAAAAGGTTTAAAAAGCAGTCATCTGGACATGGTTTTTAAAGTTAAAAACGTTTCACCTCTAATCCAAGAGAATAGAGAAAGCCTCTTGGATAAGAGGTGAAATGTTTTCAAGACTGCTTTTTAAACCTTTTGTGGTGATTCAATTAGCCTGGACAAACAAAAAAAGAAGAATTGTTCACATAAGTCTGCCCATTGGTCAACATTTTGTTGTGAATAGTTTATTTTTATAAATCTTGAAACAAAATGATTCCACGTTAACACAAAAATGAAACAAAACAATTGTTATATATACACTAAAGCTAAGTACATGATGTTCCTATAATACTTGCAAGAAAAAAACTACTGCAAGCGATATTCATCTAGTAAAAAGGAGGGTAAATACAGTGCCTTGTCTTCTGTCACGTCTGCTGCTCAGGTGAGGGCTATACTGCCTTTACTCATTTGCCAGCAGATGTGAAACAACTAAAAGCACATTTACCCCTAAACACAGTTTCTCGTGTAATTAATATGAATCAAACTCTTTCCTATACAAGGTTGTCAAAGCAGATTTTAGCAATACCAACACGTGTATCCTTGCTACCTTTAATAGCCATCTCCAAAAGCCTGTCTAAACATAGCCTTGGTTTTAATACACAAAAGGCTTGACTAATGATGGTGGTCTTCTAAAACATAATTAATTAATAATAAACATAATTTTCAATGTTTCATTGCTACAGATTATAGCTTTAAGTGTAAGAGAACCCTGTACAGTACATCAAAGATTGGAAAATGTTTTTCCGTGGCTCCCTCTGACACCATATATTCACAATCTCTCTATGTTCCTGTGTATTCATCTAGTGATCCCTTTCACTATGACACAATAAAAAAGGACTGAGAGAGAATAAATGAGATGTAATTTATACAAAATAAATGTTAGTATTTAAATATAAGTTAAACATAGAGCTAAATTATCATTAACACAACACTTCAACTAGAGGACTGGCACACATTTATTCACCAACAAACTTAATAAATTATGACCAGCTGCTACTAAGTAAATCTGTTGGTCTGTGAAGAAGGAAAAAAACCTGATCATCTCATTAAGTGCCTTTTAAAAAACTGCACATCTGGCCTCGTTGTGTAATATGCTATGTACCACCCAAACACAAATCTCAAGAAGCTGGGAAAGGTCTTTCAGATCACACTGCATATTTTAATTGTATCTGTGAATTTACGCAAAAATAATCTAAGTAATCATTCTAGATGAGTCAGAAATAATAACAGTAGTTTGTTCCCCCATCATTCGGGAGACTAGGACAGCCTCAACCACAGCCACAAGGTCACCTTCATGCTGTTCCCAAGCCGACATGAATTGAGAGGGTTGTGTCAGGAAGGACATATTTGCTGTGGTGACTCCTAAAAAGAGCAGCCAAAATATATTGTATGTAGTAGTAATAATACATTTGTTTATCAGAACATATTTATGTTTTTCATTCGGGGAACTTTGCACTCTGTGCTGGTCCCAAGCCCAAATAAATGAAGAGGATTGCTTTAGGAAGGGAATCAGGACCATTTGGCATAGATCATACCTTAGCCACATTATTACAAGAGTCACTGCAGGCAAAAAATATCATAGACATGGCTATGTTGGTTAGACTTTAAACACATACAACACAATACACTTTGTATGTTTATTGTGTTGTGTATTCTGTTTATTTATTGTTCTTTTAAACATTTTTTCCATGAATTGCTGATCTTTTTACATAGCTAAATTGACTACTACAGCTAATCAGGTAAACAGGATTTGCTCTTTAGATTAGCCAAACTGCATGGACCTGTTGCAGCAGCTCTATAGCTCAACTGCTTTCATATGCCTAAATGCAGTCCAGTGCATTTCTCCCAGATGCTGTTGAGTTTCAGACCAGCAGCCTCCAGTTTCCTACAGTGCCAGTAAAAGAACTATTTAAGGAGTGTATTTTTTAAGAGCACCCAGCCTTGTTCAAGCCTATCTCAAAGGATTTCAAGCTGTGAACATAAAAGATTAAGGTTTCCTTCAAAGCCGTTAAAGTGATTCTCCACCCTAAACCTATGCTTTCACTATGAAACACTCGCTCGTCATTAAGTTTAAAGATGGCTGTAAAAAGTTTGTAGTTGCTGAGTTTGCTGACACTGCACCAGTATTTCTGAGAGGTATGTTTTTCTACCTTGTTAGATGCACAGTTCCCACACAGAGTCAAAAAAACTCTAGAGGTGGTAGGGGGAGAGATAAACCAAATTTCCATAAAATATCATTTAAAAAATTTGAATCAGCAACAATAATTATGGTGTAGATATTAACAGAACAAGACAGAACTAAAGGGTCTTAAAGCTTTGACAAGCACCATGTCTAATGTTAAAGGCGTTCTCTATAGATGTGAAATAAGACTACTGCACTACCCACAACCTCAGAGATTACTATAGAACAGCAGCCAATTAGAGACAGGAATTCAGGCAGTATACAATCACACAGTGTTTATAGCGGTGTTTATGTACACTATGCCATAGTTGCTAAATTAATCCAAGGTTAACAGCCTGTAAACCAGTTTGGTTAACATTTCTGGTTTATGATCACAGTACAGATTAAGAACCATGACACATAGCTTAAGTAGATGCAAGTGAAACTTACACACTTACTGCCAATTCATGTACAAATGACAACACGTGTTCCAGTCCCAAATGATGAATAGCACATAAGCTGGACACAATTACTCCTCTGCTTATGTCTCCAAATTACTTGTCATTATCTGGTGGTTAATTTAACCGAAATGTTACTACATATTATTGTAAATACACTTACCTGTTTTTGTGTTATTTTTCCAGTCTTTCCTTTTGTCTCGGACAAGAAAATGGAAAGATAACACACTCCATATGTCTGAAAAACAGCAAACTTAACATTAGCTGTACTGAGGTGGAAAAAAAAGTTACATATACATAGCTTTATAACAGAACTACACATAAGCCATATTACAAGTTAAAAAAAACAGCTAGATTCAAGACAAACTTAATAGGCTGAATTATGTTTTATAAAACTACATTTAATAAATAAAATCAATTTGTTAACTTATGTTTTTTTAGTAGGTAATATAAAATCCTTATAAAATAATCATAATAAGTTTCCTTTATTCATCAAGAAGAAAACGTCTACTGCTGAATTTAAAGACCACATCTTTTACACTGGCCCAAACTGTAACTAACGTTACAGATAATAAAGCTAAGCTAGAAGAATTTAGCCGTTTAGCTTAATTAATGCTAACCTAATAACAGAATAACTACTTAGCTAGTTGGTATTGATTTAATCTGAAATGACTAATACAAAAGTTCAGCTATCTTATACCACAACACACTAGTCCAGCATCCTTTTTTACTTTATATTTGTGGTCCACTTAGCAGCGTAAATATAAAAAATTCTCACCTTTTCAGAAGCTTTTTGCGCGGCTCTCCGTGGACTTCACAAATCCACCAGCGGCAAAACGCGGCAATCTGGGAAAGACAGCAACATCCTCAGAAAAAGTAGGATATCTCCCACTATGATTCAACAGCTATAATTGAGTTAAGTCCGAATTATAGGAAAATAACAAAATTGTCTAATCTAAATGAACCCAATAGTTTTAAAAGTCCCACAGAGAGCAGAGAGCCATGAGCAGAGAGAAGAAGGACTGGTGTGGGACTGTGTGTGGGACCAGACGAGGAGGAGTTTGTGAGTATTAAGATTTGTGTGAGTGAGAAAGACAGAGAAGGAAGGGGGTTGTGCTTTTGATCCCTATTTGCTTTTAGGATCGTTGCAAAAACAGTCACATATTTTTGGAACAATGTCAAATGTCATGTTTCCTTTTGGGGACTTTGGGATTCCTATAGGACCATTACACTTCCTGCTGACAATTAGAGCCAAACTTTTACCACTGTTTTCTTCACAGTTTCTGAAATCCAGATACATTACAGGCCTACACAAATGACTGGTTTTGGTTTAACAGATATATGACCTAGAAAATGTTATCCTATATGTTGTGTTTTTTAAAGGTTGTGTGTTCTTAGCCTGGTTTTGGTTTTCATCGCCAGTAGTTTGGCGGGTTTGAGTTTGTAAAGAATGTACCATCGTGAATAGAAGGGTTAGGACTGACAAATATGTTGTCAGGTTGGGTTCATGATGAGGGTTTCCTGCCAGTTTTCCTGGTTCAGACAGCACAAACTTGAATAAGGCAGTGGTAGAATGAAAAGGGCAAATACATTTCAGCCACCACCTTGTACTTTTACTGCACTCACCCCGACACTGAACAGGCACCAGCTCAATGTTTCATTATCTTCCCCTCACCTCAGATCCCATAAATTAATTATCATGCAGAGAAATTCACACATTAATTTGACACAGGTTTTACACTGGATGCCCTTCCAGACTGACACAACCCTTTCCAGCATAAGGAGTACACTTGGCTTGTGACTCATGTAGCTGGATTTTGGACTTACTATTGTAGAAGTCTGTACAATTACTAAAAAAATGCTATTAAACACTACATGAAAAGTGAAGAATAGCCATTAAAATAGTGGCATTACTTCTTTAGAGTGAACTCTTGTGACAGTGATTAGGTTTGACACATAACGGGAAGTCAGACAACAATTGAGCTGTTTTTAGAGAGGTGTTTCCTACTGGAGGATGCCACACAGATGCTGGCAGGATCTGTGTCTACAATGAGTTTTAGTTTGAACTTTTGACTACAAATACCTGCATTGTATTGTGTCAGTTTTTGTGAAATTATCAGGAATTCAAAAAGCCACTGACACAGCAAGCTTGAGTTTGTAATACAACCTCAAGGACTGACACATACAATTCCTGTATTGTTTTAGTGAATAATGAGCCACAAGCTGGGGAGGTTCACTTTATCTCTGACGTTTATCTCAAGGACAAAGACGAGCGTCACCCTGCCTTTTCCTTTCCATCTTCACCTCCCTCTGCCTGATACAGTTGTCGCTGTAACTTTTTAGGGATACTCTGGGAGTGGCGCAGCTCAACATTATTAGCTGGACTTTTCGCTCACAACAGAATCTGACAAGTGAGCAGAAAGACGCACTAACAGGTCTAATCATGCTGATAGCCTTTTGGCATATCCTCATTCAGAGTGACCTCCTACAAGGATGAAGTCCCTTAACCGAGTTATCTTTCACCTCAAAAGCTGTAACTGAATGGTTAAGAAATCAATGAGGAGTTTCCACTGAAGCAATCATTAGAAAACCTCAGCAGACACTTCACTTGCAGAGGAGTGTCTTGTGTTACTGCTCAGGTTTTAGCTGTAGATATTGATGGTGAGAACAGGAAGTGAGAGGAATGCACAGCTTTTACTCACAAGTCTTTCAAATGTGATTTGTCATCGTTCTGCACAGATTGATGTTAATTGGATTTCCTATCCATCCACTTCCCTTTAGAGGTCACTGAAAATTGGTTTGGGCAGCATGTTATCTTTTGGCTGTTTAGCTGTGATAGACACGACATGTGCGAGTGCTTCTGCCTAACAGTAACAATATAAACCAAATTGAAAGATCAATTTTATGTAGTATTGTTTGAGCTGAGGGGTGCATTGTATAAGGGTTGTACCAAATGAGAGCGAGAGATGAGATGGCCACAAGTGTGTGTAGTCAGCTCTGTGGCTGGTGAGTTTATCATTAGGGGTCAGACTGACAGAAAATATGATAAAAGACAACAACAGTGACATAACAACACCCGGGGGACTGAATGAATCAGGGAGTACATAGTTGGAAAGATCACATCAGAAGACACAAGTGTTCATGAGCTAACAGGACAAACACAGAGGGACCTTGAAGATTTAAACAGGGGTCAAAAGTAAGAGTTATGTCAGGACAGAAGTACATAAACTATGAAACTGTGAGAAGATTTGGACATGTGTGGTTTTGGTGTAATTTATATTTACTTTTTTATTGTTTGGAAATACCAGAATTTGCACAGTATTTTCGTCTCTCTGATTACATCAGTACTAAAACATAAATCATACGTCCAAACAGTTACTCAGTCCTTGAGTAGTTTTTTCACTGTATTCTTTTTTACTTTACTTGAGTAATTATTTGGATGACTACTTTTTACTTCTACTTGAGTAATACCATTTTGAAGAAACAATCCCCTTACTTGAATACAATTTTGGGCTACTTTACCCAGCTCCACATGTCCTTTGGGAGGCCAGGATTCAGTTCTCCCAGGGCCAAAACTCCAACCACAAGAATGTCACCCCGGTGCCGGTCCCAAATCCTGAAATATGGAGAGATGTAGAAGACCAAACACAAGGACCGGGACAAAGGTAGTTCAAAAATGAAAAAAAAAAAAAAAAGTATATTTAATTAAGTCAAACAATGTTAACCAAGCCCAAACTACAACTTAAATTATACTGAACACATTTTGGGTCCAAATAAGGTCAACTAAACCAACTAAATTGACCAAAACTGACCTGACTTGACAAACAAAAGGACAACACAAGGGGGAGCCATTTTACCATAAAAGAAAGTTGCCTAAAAAAAGTCGTGCAAAATCAAACCATTAGACAAATGTAAAATACTAAGGTGAGATATAAAGTGTATCAAACATTAATAAGCAACTAAAATGAACTTTAAACAACTAATAGTGTCCCCCCTCTGTCTTGAGCTCTGCTTCTTCTTCCAGCTCCACAAGCAAGTCTTTGTCTGGAAGACTCAGAAAAGTAAGTATTAAAATGTGTTTAAACAAATATTAACCAAAATGTGTGAAGCCAGATTTTCTAATAAAATAAATACAATTAAAAATTACCTAAACAGTGTATTGCAATATTATGAAAATATCTTACTGAAGAAATACTAAGATGACATAGTGGCCACCACAGGAGGCTTGTGTCAGGAAGGTAAAAATCTATGCCAGACCAAATGTAAAAGTATGTTTAGGTGTAATATTGAGTATAGGCTACTTAAAAAAGGTGTGTACCCAAAAAGTCAGGTTTTTACCAGTTGTACAGACTGTTATAGAAAATGTTGGTGTGGTGAGACCCATTGAAAACCAGTGGCAAAGATGAATTAACAAAGACTTGACTGTCCTCTAGTGTTACAACTGGATACCACACACACAAACTGACTCAGATCACACCCAGTCCCAAGTCAAGGCTGTCAGATTCTTTTATCAAACCCCATCTGGGACCAGGACTACTGTCACGTGTTTTAACAAAAGGAGTGAACTGCCAATCTGCTGTCCTTTGATATCTCCTAAAACAGAAATGCACTAGATGAAAGAAAAAGTGTACCATATATTATTTTGATTCAGACACAAATTTAATAGGTAATTAAATATAGATTGTTGTAGTGTTCTATCTGTGCACATTACATCTGTTTGGTCAGTGAAAGATTTGCATAATGTCCTTCGAGATAACTTGTAATATATTGATTTGTTATTGGGATGTCAGTAGTAATAGTATATAATAGTATTATAACAGTAATAGTATTTAAATGCTTGTTGTTAGAAAGTAGCACTATATTTATCTTAAATATAAACCATGGCTTTTTTACGTTATCGTTCTTGTTGGAACTCAGTGAGCCCTCTCAGATATTATCCTTCTTAAATATTACTGCTAATCCTTAGCAGGCTTTTCTAATGAAATTGCAGTTCCTATGGTTGCATTAGCAAAAATATAACACAAGAGAAACAAATTGATCAGAGGATGGCTTTATATTCCTGTTACATTGAGTTGACAGATCATATTACACAGGTATTTCATGGAAACACAGCACAGTATACAATACATTGAATACAGTATTTTGTAGATAGTTATGCCATTATTGACTTGATTTTACATCCCTGAATCAAACCATTAAAAGCCTAAATGTCTCTGTTTAACCTCCTGTAAAGTATACAGTGGTTAATTATTGCACAAAAGTCAAATGAATTACTTTTGATCCATTTTCAGTCAGCTGTAGTGATGCCCACAGCTCATCCTAATCTGACTGGGATTAGGATTTGACCTCAGAGAATCTAGGGGTCAAACTCCAGCTGGCTTGATTACACTGTATAGATAAAGCAGAACTTCTGTATGTAGTATTTAGACCTTAAAATATTGTAGAGTGACCTATCCACTCCCCCGTAGTCATAGAGGACAAGAACAAGAAGCACTCATGGTTCGGTGAAGTTAACCCACTCCCCCATAAGAGTTGATCTACCGCTAAAATAATTTTCAAAACATTATTTTAAGGTCAAACTACTACAGTGTTGCTTTAAATAAAAACAAGTGTTTTGTCTGTCAAGCAGCACAAATGAAAGTGCAAGTAGCCCACATACATGTCCACAACCCTCATTTTTGTAGTTGCTTTTTACCACTGTCCACTCCCTGAGAAAATAAAATACTGCTTAAAGTCTACAGCTTTTATACAGAATTGTGGTCTTTTAAGGCAAAATTGCACAAGACAAAAGCCTATACTTTTCATCTGCACCACCCCACCATCAAACAATTATTTTGATTTCACATAAATTAATTAGACAAACTTGTATTCTTTTCAAACTTGCTATACTGGTCAAAGTTGATTATCACAATACAATTTGTGGTAAACAGGATCTAAAAACAAAAGTTGTGGTGAGATATTCCACTATGACTTCTTTCAGGTCAGCATTGCGTCCAGGGAGAATAAATTAGAATATCATGGAAATTAAGTAGCTTGATTAAAAAGTGAACAGCATATGAGTATATACAGAGTGAAATATTTGAAGGATTTATTCATTATGATTGTGTAATTATGTAATATTCACATTTTATGATACTGAATTCTGGTTGTCATCAGCTGAAAACCATAAAAATTCAAATAATTGCTTGAAATATTTCACCTTGTCTGTACTGAATCTATGCAATACACACATTTCACTTTATTAAACCACTGAAATGAATAGAATTTTCCATGATCATGTGACAAGTGCCTCTATATTTCTTAGTGAATAAATTTAGCTAGGCAACATACCAGCACAAAAAAGGAAAAATACAAGTATTATACTACTATACTGCACTGTATTTGGTATACTATATTGCTTATATCTACTGTACTGTACATAATCTGTGACAATATTTTTTCAAAATCAAAAGCTATGAATCCCATATTAGTTGCATTAATAATTTATTTTGCTGTTTGAGCCAAGGGCAGCCCTCTCCTGCTGGTGTACATTACGCTTGTATAATCAAGCTCTAGATTATTTATCAGTACTGTGTTTGAGTCTGTCACCTTATCCCAGCTCTGCGGCGCTCTTGTCCCAGCCCGACATGACATGCGCTGTCTTTTGTCCTAGGACACCTTACAGACAACAGTCACTGTCTGCCGCCGTGTGAGGGGACCCCCAGGCAGCAGGTTGTTTGTTACCATTGCGAATACATCTATGGTACATGTAGAGATAGTTAATAGCTGACTTCTCAAATGTCAAACGTGATACAGTGAGATGCTCAGATGCAAGATGCCACACAAAAGAGGTTTCGGTCAAGGGCAAAAACATGTCAACACCTCTCGATACTTAACATAAACAGTGTTTTTATGACTTATTATATTCATTTGTATGGCTTAATCCAGCCACAGAGGGTCACAAGCCAGTGTACTCTTTGTGTCGGTCCAAAGCCTGGATAAATGGAGAGGTTTGTCAGGAAGGGCGTCTGATGTATAACTTGCACTAGATCAGTATCAGAATCAGGAGGCAGATTATTTGCTTTGGCGACCCCAGAAAAGAAAAAGAACATTCATTTGTATTGCTTAATAGCTATGGACCATTTGCACTGTTAAAGATGCATCAGATATACATTCAAGTTAATTTTATTATAGTCATGTATTGGTGCTAACAGCTTAACTTTGTTAAGGTTGGGTAGGTTAGTAAAGGCAGTAATAAATTTGTGTTAAGAAAGTCTATTAACATAAAACATAAACTTTACTACATACGTAAGCTTAAATCTGCTCTAAATCTAAAATATAAATAATTATTATTATTTATATATATTATATATATTAATTATTAATAAATAATATCTTAAGGAGAGGAAATGCATCACTATTTTATCTGTCTGCAAATTATTTTGTTGGGGAAAATTTGTCTAGTTTGGTAGGATAGTTTTAAACAAAGCCATAGCTATATATCATATTTAGTTTGATTGTGATTAAAAGATTCCTATAAAGCTTTTGTTAAAAAAAAAAAAAAACACTGCATGCTTCTGTTAATGAATGTTGTTGTCCTTGGATACTTTCATTGTCAGCCCAGCTCATAACCTGAATACACATAGAAAATATTAAAATACACCTAATGATATGCTTCCAGTGATTCTATAAGATCTTTATACCATATTTCTATGAGTTGTGTGGCTAGGGGCAAACCATGCACTCACGAAGCTTATAGTTAGTGTGAATAATTTTGTTGTATTTGAATGCCTTTGTGTTTTTCATCTCTCCTCTAGGACTTTCTTCAGACAGCCCATTATATCCTCTCCACTGGTCCAGGGAACCATATTAGCCTTGAATTTGGCTGGCTGGGACTCCAGTATCTCCAGCAGCAGCCTGTGCATGGGGAAGTCTCGTCTCGGAAAGGCTGTGTCCCTTGGCCCTAGAGCTTGAGTGGGACAGATATCATTGGCTCCATCTCCGATATAGAAGACTCTCTGAAAGCCTAGACCACCGCGCTCCTTCTGCCGCCCTGCCACGTAGTCCCGGAGGATCACCTGCTTGCACATGTTGTCAGGACAACGTGGACACGAGTGCGAATGGAAAGGGAGCAGAACAAGACGATCAGATGCATCAAAATTTGCTGGGTTTGTGAAAATCTTTCTAAATAGATGGCTAACTCCTGCACGCTCTAACCACGTTGTGATGAAATACGTGTTGGCGTCCGAGACCACTGCTAATTCAAAGTCCTTCTGGTGGCTTTGGAGGAATTGGAGGAGCATCAGTAGACCAGGTGTAGGCGGGATCTTCTCCACGGCTGATTGTATGGAGTCCTTGGACACGCCCTCTTCTGCCATGTAGGCTAAAACTCGCTGCATGTGCTCATTGTAGTGCCCCTCCCTGAAGCTGTTTATCAGCCAATCAGGGAGCTGCTGGTCTGGCAGGGCCCGCACCACGGCGTCATCACTGCTTTCATTTATGATGGTCTCATCGAAGTCGAACAGCACCAGGAAGCGTTGTTCTTGTGGCATGTTGGTTACGTTTGAAAGGGCTGTCATTAGTGTATAGGTGTGGAGATGGTCCTAATGGGAAAAAAGGACAAAAGAAAATTACAGACTTTTTATATTATGGTTTTGGAAAACTTCACAAAAACATTTTTGAAATTGATTTTTCAAACAAATATTGCGACATATTGCAGAATCAATATTTTCAATAGTTTTTGACAACAAGTACAAGCTTTCTTATCTTAGCCTACCTCTCTAACATGTGTGCAGTATGAAGATAACAGTAAGCTGGATTATGGGTTATGATGGTTGATGATGGACATAAATGCAAAAAAAATTTGCAGAAAATATTTACAACTTAATATTATACTTGCCCATAAAATATAATAGCTTATATAATATATATAATATATAATATATAATATACCTTTAATGCCTTGATTTTCACACAATCAAACTCAATATATTCTTAATACGTTTAATGCTTTGGGAATATCCTGACATTTTTACAGACAGTAGTAAAAATGCCTTTTACGTGTTTATTGCAAATTCTCATTTAAAAATCCCAGCATTCAATAAACTGCAGCATTAAACTGCTAAACATGCTGAGAAAACATCTAAATGTATAAATGCTCTTAATTAGGCCATAAGCTGAAGGGGAAACACATGTTTACAAGATAAGAGGATGGGTGGGGCCATCCATTTTAAACACAAAGCACACATAAACAGGATGTTAATAATCTTGTGGGGGTGCACGGTGGCAGAGCGGTTAGCGTTCTCGCCTCCCAGCAAGGAGGTCGTGGGTTCGAGCCCCGGGCTGACCAATACACACCATCACATGAACTCTCTGGGTGGAGTCTGCATGTCCTCCCCGTGTTACCGTGGGTTCTCTCCAGCTTCCTCCCACCGTCCAAAGACATGCATGTCTTAGGTGAATTGGTGACTCTAAATTGACCCTAGTGGATGAATGTGAGAGTGAATGGTTCGTCTCTGTGTTAACCCTGCGACAAGCTGGCCCCTGTCCAGGGTGTACCCTGCCCATGGCCCAAAGTTACTGGGATAGGCTCCAGTCACCCGTGACCCCTAACGGGAATAAGCGGTAGAAAATGAATGAATGAATGAATGAATGAATAATAATCTTGTCTTGTATCTTGCTATTTATTTAAGAAAAAAAGAGTTAAAGTGCTTTACACATACTTTCCTAAAGGTATGTTGTAACTTGAGTGTTATGTCACTGCATACTTTCACCATAACTGGAACAAGTCAATGTAGGAAAATCCAGAGGCTGAAAGTCAATGCACTTTGAAAGCATCTCACCCTTATGAAAACTACCTTAATAGTTGATTGATAATGTATTTTGATATGAGGGTTGATGAGGCATATAAGCAAAATCATTAAAAACACATAGTTTAATTGGTTTATTGATCCTTAAAAAGGTGCCTAGCCAATAAATAGAATACGTACCTGTCATTTTCACACAAGTTAAAACTGCATTACTAGAAAAGCCCTAATTGTACTCCACGTAACAGCGTAGATAAAACATACTGTATATTTATACATTAGTAATAAAATGAGCTACAATTAAGTCCACAGTAGCCCACAAAATAAAGAATTTGCATCACAGAATATTTTGCAGTGAAATTGTATACAGATTGTACGCATAGGTTTAGCCTTGCACTTGTTCAGTCAATACACTCTGTTTTAATTATTCTTACAGTAGTGCAACCTTAGCACTGAATTGCATTAAGATGTATTACTGATGCATGGTACAATTACAGGTAAAGTTCAGTGTTCTTCAATGCAAAACTAATATATGAAAACTGGATGTTGGGTGGGAATATACAGATATGCTGAAATATGTATTCATTGATTCTCTCGTTTTGCATTTTTTTGCGGTTTACTAAATTTTCCATCGCTATGTAACAGTAATAGACAGCCCAAACCGCTCTCCTACTGTAGCTAACATTATTCACAGCACATATTTACACACTAAGCCATCTAAATTTAACTCCTGCTGCGCTATTTCTGCAGGAGAGAGAGGTTACCACTGAATGTCATTAGCACGGCTCTGAAACAAGTCCCTCACTGTACACACTGACCTTGCATGCAAAAGATGAAAAGGCAAAACATAAATAAACGCAATGGTCCAATGCACAGATAAGAGGAGGTTAAATGGTGGGCGAACACAACGCGGGGCCTGTACTCACCGCTGCTGGTGGGCATACGAGCGGGATGTGCAGAGCCTCAGAGCCGGCTTCAACCGCATCCCAATGACGCGACAGGATCTTTTAAAGGAGACTCGGCCCGCAGCTCCCAGGGTTTTCCCATTTAAAGCCGTTCTGTGAAGATAAAAGCCTTTAGCCGAGCACTTCCGCCAGGCCTTTTCAAAGTAAAGGCAACATGGGAACAACAGTAGTTTTTGTGTGTGTGTGTGTGTGTGTGCTGTACGTCAGTGTCTCCCAACCAGGGTTAGGGGGACCCCTAGGGGTACTTAAGCACTTTACCGGGGGTACGTGGAGCTATTAATTAATTTACTTCCTGGGTGATTGAAAATATTTAAATATTTTTTCATTTCATTGAAAATATTTAAATATTTTCATGTTCAACTTTTTATATACTATTATATTTTTATTTTATTTATTATTTTATTTTATTTTATTTTATTTTTTTATTTTTTTCCATTTTAAATACTTTATTTTTATTATACTTACTATTAGATTTTTTTATGTATAAATTGCGTTTAAAGTAAAAATGCAGGAGAATTAGTATTTACAATAAAGTATAAAATGTCTTTCCTCATATATCTTTTTGAAGAATTGTCAGCATATATGAGTATGGGGGTACTCATGGTATAATAAAAATGCCAGCAGGTACACGGGACAAAAACGGTTGGGAACCACAATACAATATAATAATATTGCTGGATAAAGAAATTTCTCACCTCCTTTAGGTTGCCATCTTGTCGTCCCTTTGCTATGTAGTTTAAGGAACAGTTGCCATGGTAACAACAAGTGGCTCCTGAAAACTAACAAAGTTAAGTACTTAGTTACTTTACCTAAGTAAAATTTTCATATATTTGTACTTGCGTTAATTTTACAAAGGGGACTTTTACTTTTACTTCACTACATTTTAGAGCAAGAATCTGTACTTTTTTTACTCCATTGCATTTAATTGGTTTAACAAACAAAGTATGTTGAGTTTTAGATTAAAATCATGTATTTTTGTTGTACCCTCACTCTAGACACGCAGTATTTAAATACCAAAGATGTAGTAAAGTAGTAGTCCTTTAGAAACATCAAAATAAATATAAATCCAAGGGCCCTAGACAGATGGGTCCCAGGAAAATATTACAATAATATAACATTAGCTTAGTTTGCGATGTTAGGCCCCAATGTTGTATATTTTCAGGGAGCTCAGAATGCCTGGCAGTGTAAGATAGCTACTACTACTGTCCCCAAACATGGATAAAATCTCTAGAAATACAAGACTGGAGTACCCACTTCACCACAAAAGTTAAAAAAAAAAATAATAATAAAAAAAAATTAAAGATTGCACTAGTTTCTTTAAAATGTTGTAGCGTATTAATTTGTAAATTACTTCAGTAAAAGTATTCAGTTACTTTCCACCTCTGGGAGTGACATTAGGCTAATTTTTCAGATTATAATGAACAGAAAGCAGAAAATGTTCTGATATTAGGCAACAAACTGTGAGGATAATTAATGAATTGAAATCTACTCTCCTGTTATGTTGTTGGATTTTTTTAGATAAAAAAAATATCTTGAAAGCTGGGGTCTAGTTAAGCATATTTCTCCAAAGAATTATAAACACCTTCATGGGTTTCTACAGCTTTTTGAAATTTACAGATAAAGTGCCTAATAAATAAAGCACAGATCAAAGCTCTCACATATCTCCCTGAAAAGAAATGTAAAAATAACCCACTTATTATACAGCATTTATATTGTGTCAGTTGAATTCATTTACTTTGGTTTATATGGTTTATATACTTTGTCTTTTTTGTCAAACACATATGAACAATTGCAAACATTTAAAATGGGAAAGATGTTAAGCGGCCACGTGTTTTCCAAATGTCCATCTAAATATAAACTGTGGCATTTGTGTGTGGCTGAGTAAGCAGCAGATACAGTACTGTACTCAGACAGCTGAGGTTAAACAAAGGACATCTGTAAGTGGAGTATCTACTGTACGAAGGGCATGCAGCAAGATAATACCAGAGTTACATTCTTCTCTGAATAAATGGGACAAGCTTAATCCCATCAGGACATCTGCCTCTTGTAGTAACCTCTCACTTTTTCTACAACACATATATTAAATTGCTTAAGCTTTTTTGTCTTGTCTTAATTTTTGTAGGAATCAACTCGGGGACTTACTCACACCATGATTTCAACATTTTTATGGCACTTGTACTTTGCACTGCAGTTTTTCTGTACTGTAAACTTGTACTGCATCACACAAAATGTGTTGGATAGTACTCCCTTACCTTTGGAGTGTCCTCAAAATGAATGACAATGTTAAACTCTGCAACTTCACCCAGAGGTGGAAAGAAACTACTTTACTCAATTAAATTACTTAAAAACATTAGAAAATGAACTTTCTAACTTTCTAGGTACATTTTATAAAACATACTTTACTTGTAAATGTTATTTACTTGAGTAAATGTTTTTTGTTTTTTTTTACTTTGTGGTAAAAATTTGAAAAGCAGGAAAGTAGAGGATAAAGTTGATAGCACAGTCACCTTACAATCAGAAGGTCCTGGCTTCATAGTAGTTTAGAAGTAGCAGTAGTATTAGTACTACTAGATGTTACAGTTAAATGGAAAAAGAGGCAAAAAAAAAAAATAATAATAATAAAAATAAAAAACATTCAAATTGACTTATATATCTAGTTGAGTCCAGGTTTGAATAACCTACTTCTTCCACCTCTGACATCACATTACATTAGGTTTTTATAAAGATATTTCCATACTATGAATTTTGCACATAACATTCTTCTCACCCATCTCATACATCTTATTATTACTGATGTGTTAGCAGGGCTGGCCCGAGCCTATAAACAAACTAAATGGCTGCTTGGGGCACCGAGGCTAACTCCACACCCCCACCCCCAAAGAGCACCTACATTGACAATACACATGTTCATTAAAAATGTATTTAACAATGAAAACTGTAGTTCATAGTTCAAATGTATATTGTGTATAAGAATATTAACATTTATTATTATTATATTCCAAAATCAAATATCTTGCCTTGGTATAGCTCAGTAGGTAGAGCTGTGGCCCATGTGCACGGCAGCTACAGCCTGCCACGGTGTCATGGGATGGAGTCTGGACTCTGACACCATGCCAAATGTCCCTCCCTGCTCTCTGCCCCATGATTTTCTGTTGCACCTTAACTGCACTATAAAATAAAGTTGATAAATGCCTTTTAATATCTTTAAAAAATGTGAAAATAACATCACAAATTCAACACATTACTTTACACATAGTTTACCCAGCTGGAACTTCTGTTAAAATGCACCACTATACAGGAAATATATGAATGTCAAAGAGTGAGAGGCTGAAGCTAATGACATAGGTCAGGACTAAGCCCTCAACCTTTTCAATAACACTGTTCTGATGTTGCAGTGCATGAAACTAATAACAGCTGTGTCACATATACAGAATGTGAATCACGAATAGTGGCGCACTAGTGGCACTGTAGTGGTGGGGGTCGTTAGTCAAATTCTGTTTAGGGCTCCATGAAGGCTTGGGCCAGCCCTTTGTGTAGGGGACAAAAGAATTTCTTTAGAGAATTTCTACAAAAACAGCATTAATCTTTCTGCGCACCTCATCATATATCAATCATAAATGTCACTTATTAAACTGATCAGTTTCAGTGATTATTCTGTCGTTAATAAATAGCAGAAAACCTAAACCTCTCTTCTGTGAACGCAACACGAGCAGATAGGGCCCCCTGCTGGTTGGACCAAAAACAGCCACTCCAGATTGAGTACAACTCTTGCTTAGACCGTCAGACCAGATGAAAATGCACATATTTGACACAGGCTCATAACATTTTTACTATTTAATAAAAAAAAAATGTATATATATTTTAGATGCATAAATATAATTGATTGAGTTTGCCTTACGAGAATAATAGCGAGTACATCCACACACCACACTTTATTATTACGTGTCATTACGTTCTTAATTGTCGTTTGGGCATTGTGCCACACATTGAATACTGTTTACCAATTCTGTTAATTAAAAAAAAAAAAAAAAAAAAAAAAAAAAAAAAAAAAAAATCACAAAATTTTCTAATGACCACTAGATGTCAGTGTCTGCATGAGTCTTGAATCTGTAAACAGTCACACATTCATGTCATCCACAGCATTTTGGTTCAAATCCAAAATATCAGAAAGAAATATAAATGTTATATAAAAAAAACATCTAACTGAAAGTTGCAAAAGTGATTTTTTTAATTATATTTGCACTTAAAATTTGTAATACATTTTACTGATCACTTGTGATGTTTATAAAAAATAACAACAATAGACCCACATTAACTATAACATACTGATACTAACTTCACTAAAGCACAAAGAGACTCCAGCTCTGAGTCCAAATCCATTACAGACCTCACTGAATACTGGGAAGACACGTGTCCAGGACTTGTCCAAGTGAATACAAAAGAATGCCACAAATGTAAATAACATAACATATGATTCTGAGTGTTACATAAACATCTGTAAAGTGTAAGGGTCGATAGAGGGGAGGCTTGGACATAAAGCAGGACTGAGGGTGGACAGAGGAATGTGGACTGAAAAAAACAAATTCTCTAATGCTTTGGTAGCGTTTTTCCACATCACAGCATTGAATTACACCCACAGCTGGACAAAATATCTCCAGACCAGATCAAGTCTAGAATTCGAGGTTGGAGAAAACCATGCGAAAAGTGGAATTATGTGGAATAGTTTAGCAAAGGAAATTAAACTGTAAAACAGTACAAGGCGAAGGTGAAGCTGTATAAGGCAGCACCACATTTTTTTACCACAGTGTAGGAAAAAAAGTGCTTTAACAATGTTACAAGCCAACTATTTCATTAGATGCGTTATATCATATTAATTTTAATTTTGATAGATTTTATTTAGTAAGGCATAATCATCACAAGATAATAAGCTTGACATATTTTCAACTTTCTGTACAGAGTATAAGTAATATAGTATGTGAGTTTCACTTCGAACTGAACTACTAAAATAAATTGACGTAAACACCATAATGATCTAATGTATTGATGTGCGCCTGTAAAAAGAAGAGTAATTGCTAACCACAACTAATGGCAGAGGTGACATTTTTTGGCACATCATTACTATAATTACTAATGTTACAAATTAATGTTTCAAAGAACAGCCACTTCACATACCACAGTGCAATAAACAGTGCATTGCAAAACCACAAACAACAGCCGCCAAGTCTTTTCAACAGAACTTTCATTGTGATCTCCAAAGAGTGGTTACTTGTTGATATCTCTATAACACTCGCCTGGTTTAGAAAAACTGACCAGCACCCAGCTTTTACAGTTTGTCAAGATTAATAATGGACGTTTAAAAGTTACACAAAACATGTATTCCCTTCTTAAACCTTATGCTATAAATATACCACACAATACTGACAAAAAAATCATCCTCATCCTGCTTTTATCTCTTCAACTTGTCATGCAAGTGCATGAACTATGACCTCTCTAACTCAGTCCTTTTCGCCTTTTTCTTCCTCTGTCACCACCTTCTTCGTCTCTTTAACAGCAGCTTCTGTTTTTTCCCCATTTTCTCCCGATTCAGCCGTAGTTTTTGGTTTCTCTTCCGCCTTTTTGGGTTCAGGAAGGAGGATGACTTTCCCGATATTCTGCCGTTCGTGCATCCGTCTCATAGCATCAGCAACCTAAGAGGACAGTAATAATAAGTGGGTCAGAAATCAAACAATTGAATGATTGTTAATGCTGAACAATTAATCTCATTTGCAATTACATTTCCATATTCTATTCATTGACTCCAGGGTATTATGACCACTGACAGGTAAAGAATATTTCTTCATCATGGTACCTGTTAGTGGGAGGGATATATTGTATTAGGCAGCTAGTGAACATTTTGTCCTCAAAACATGCAAGCTAAGAATTTAAGTTTGAAAAGGGCCAAATTGTGATGGCTGTACAAATGGGTCAGAGCATCTCCAAAACTGCTGCTCTTGTGGAGTGCTTTTGGTCTGGAGTGGTGAGTATAACATTATGACCACCAATAAGAGGCAGGTGGTCATAAGTTATGCCTGATGTATTTTTTTTTTTTTTACTGACTGATAATCACTAAGACAATTTATTTTAAAAAGTTTCAGTGTATACTCAATTATTAAAATATACAGTAATAAACAGAGATTTCATGAGAGTTTTCATGTCAGTGCTTTTCGGACATAAATATTATATGTTAGTCAATCCAGTATTGTGAAAATAGTATGGCTAAAAAAAAAAAAAACATACATTCATGCAACATCTAATTCCTTAATAGGTCTGGCCTACAAGAAACATTTGACTTATCTAAGGTAATAATGTTTTGGTTATATTCATTGCTTGTGGATTTGGCCTAAAGCAGAAGAAAAATAATTGCAAATAAAAAAAAAAAAAAAAAAAAAAAAAAAAAAATCCCAATTAGATTTTTTCCTAAAATTGTTTAGATCATGTAGACTGCTGAAAAATAGGTCAAGTTGTGGATAAAATTTATTAGCTGTGTACTTTGGACATGCAGAATAAACATAACACTTTTATTGTTTAATTTATAACGGCATCAGCCAATGATAAGCAGTGGACTTTGATTTAATGAAAAGTGTCTTTGATCTACTTTTCATGAATGTCTTAGATAAAAAGGGCCATAGATGAATTGTATCTCTGTACATCTTGACTTTTCCATTGCCTGTTCCCTAAACACTTCAGTCTATCCTTGAAGCAAACCAGATGAACTCAGAACAGGGATCCTCGCCAACAGCAACATCTGAGAGTGTCACCTAGCAACAGCCATTAAGTACTATCAGAGGGGCGACTAGGGCTTCATCAACCTCAGTAATAGTGGGAAAAACCACTAGCTTTTTCAACCTGGGGCCAAGACACAGACAGTGCTCCTATAGACAGCCTACATTACGTTTTCTGATGCTGTGCCATTGCAAAACAGGGCCAAAGATAGTAGCTCCACTCACAAGGGGTCAGAAAATAAACAATGATTATTTTTCTTCACCAAGATGAGATATTAGGACTTTGAGGCTCAGTAGATAGAGCCTATGCCCCTGGACTAAAAGATTTCCAGTTGTTCTTGCTTCCAACACATCAGCTTCAAGTACAAAATGTTTACTTGCTGCCTAATATGTGTCACCTAATAACAAGTGCCATGAGAAAGAAATAATTTATGTCATTCACTTCACCTGTCAGAGGTCTTAATGTTAAGTCTGATCGGTGTCTCTTATAAAGTAGGAGTGCTTCCAGCCATCACGTCTCATTGAGGGGGAGACTAGGGCGTTATCTATCTCAATAGTGAAGGGAAAAACCACTTATGTTTTCAACCCGGGGCCAAGACACAAACAATGCTCCTGTGGATGCCTACATCCTGCTTTCTACTAGTGTTGTCGGGATACTAATCCAGACCAAGACCAAAGTGAATGAAGACAAGACCAAAACTTTTAGGGGTCGAGACAGAGTCAAGACCAAACCCTGTAAACAAACACTAAATAAAACGGGTGAAAACAGAAATCAGTGGCTTGATCATTTTAATGAATAAATGATGCAAACAGTCACTACCATCAAACAGAGATGGATAATTTTCCTGGGTCTTTAGTGTTTTCATACAGGGCTTGTTTCTCTTATTCACCCACTTTTACTTGGATTGTGCCAGTGACACTTGTGTTCGTAATATAATATGAGCCACTGATCAGTCAATAGTCAATCAATATCAAAAGTTACCGAATAGGACTAGGTTTTATAGCCAGAGATTCCTACCTCTAGACCTAAGTACAATCTGGTGCTATTTTAGTTAGTTCTTAATTTTTATGGGCCGGCACCAGTGATTAGAATAAAATCTAAACAAATTATTTACAAATTAATGATTATGAGACTGAGACAAGGCCATAAGAAAGTGATCTCAAAAACAACACTTTGGGCTTAATCCAAGCCATTAGTGAAGACAGTGAAAAACTCTAGGCTTCTGTGGATGACTCTCTGATGCTGTTTGGTATTTCGATAGAGAATAAACTGACCTCTTCAAAGTGAAAGTGTGAATCGATCCGTGGCTTGATCTTTCCCTGGTTGTAGAACTCCAGCACCTTCGTCATGGTCTGGGTGATGAGGTCGTCGTCTTCAATGTAGCCCAGGTGGAAGCCGCACACCGCCTTGTTAGCCTGCATGAGTTTTAAGGTGCCGAGAGAGAGTTGGTGATACCAGAGTTTGGCCATGGCCAGCAGGTTCCTTTTTTGGCCTGTCACACAATTAGCTGCACCTGAAATTACAGTAGGTTAGTGAGTGTTTCCTTTCAGAGCCAAAGGTCAGGGCATTACAGATTTTAACACAGCACACAAAGCTAGAGTGAAAGAGGGTGTGAAAGATTTGCATTTTTCACAGATATGCATATAGTTTATTGCATCTGTCCTTTAAAATACTGATGTTGCTCTTTGTTAAAGCCTTTTTCTGTTTTTATAATTGGATCAAAACTTGCAGTATTATTATTATTATCATTATAAAAAATTCACCTATGCCATATCAAAATGCAAATGATTGCGCACACACTAGGAGGTAGATGATTTGCTCTGGCGACCCAGATAGGAAAAAGTCAAAAGGAAAGAAAAAAACAAATCTATACAAAAACAGCACCAGACATCACTTGGAACCAAAAACCCTGCAAGGGCACCAGTTGGGTAATTTAGCAGGGGCTGCCATACCTTTTCAAAAAATATATTTTTTTTGTAATTGCTGTTGAAAAATTATCTTACCAAATACTATAATTGACCCCATAGGCTTCAATAAATTAAATCCTTTTTGGGTATCTGAGCCGCCAAGTGGATCAAGAACGACGTCCACACCTGTAGAGACAGAGACACAAACAGACAAATCATTCACAAGACAATAATATTACTGTAGGTAATGATAAATGATGGAATATAGTGAGAAATATGAAACTGATGACTGATGTATTTACCCTTTGGGCTGATTTTGCGGACCTCCTCCACATAGTCTTTGGTGCGGTAGTCGATGGGGTGAGTGACACCTCCTTGAGCAATAGTCTCATGCTTAGCGGCAGACGCTGTGCCAAATACGGTCACATCCTGCACGGCCTGACACATCTGGGTGGCAGCGATACCCACGCCACCTGCAGAGGTGCAGAGAGCAGACAAACATGTTACAATAACCTATTTAACAGTTTCTGCATAACCACTACAGAAAAGGCTTTTCATTCATGGATTTAATCAGTATCAGTGGCCTTTGACTGTAATTTTACTTAATACAAAAAGCTTTTGCTGAGGGGTCATACATTTTGTATTATTTGCATGCCTAATAAAAGTAAATATTAATACCACTGTCAACAATGTGTTGCGTGCATTGGTTGGTTAGTCTGTTAGCAACTCAAACTCAAAAATTAAGTAAGTATATTTTAAGAAAAGTTTGTGACAAGCCAAGAAATAACTGATTAGTTTTTGTGTTGATGATCACTGAGAGTTAAAAATAGTAACTTCAGCCACAAGGGCTGAAAAGCAACAAATTATTATTATTATTATTTTTTTTTTTTTTACCAAGGTAATATACTGGGGCTTTGTGGCTCATTGGACAGAGCATTTACCCCTAGAGTAGAAGATCTCCAGTGTGAATCCAGGTCTGGTCACTTTTACTGTAGAAACCTTTAAGTTACACATGTAGAAGATGGTATTTAAAAATCTAGACCTTTGTGCAGTAGTTCAAATGTTTTAATTTTGTATCAAAGTATCAATCATACTTATGTGTTATGTGAATATTGTGTTATAGAGGTCAAGCCATCCTAGGCAACATTTCTCTCTGCTCTTTTATTGCTTTATTAAATCTATGCTAAGCTTTAACCAACCAAGACGGCTGCCTGAGTGAACAGCCACACTCTCATACCTTGATCTTCCCCCAGCCCTGATTCAAACAGGTCATGTGACTCATAGAGGTCAGCTGATACCTCCCACCCAACACATGAACATGGCCTTTGAGAGGGAGTATGCAGAGGAGCAATAAACTGTGATGGGGAGATGTACTTGGGCTGGTGGAAAATTACTATAAACCATATACTGTACAAACACTGATTAAGTTGTTTACATTTCAGTAGCATTGGAAATGATAAAAAAATATGTTAACAATATTTATAATCTATCACAGTGGTTCTGTACTGATCTGGTTTTATGCCTTATTAATTTGTTGTGACCCACCACTGACAGAATAGCTTACCATTTGATTTCATTTACGAAGCAAGCTGTATTGTCGCGAGATTTGTGAGCTCACAAAGAAAGAGAAACCTTATCTGGCTCTCACAGATTTGTGTGGGTTCACACCGTTGGCAATTCATGCCAATGACCAACAGCCCAACAGCCACAAGCCTCTTAGCAATACTTGTAAACAACATCGCGCCGCTGTATATGCAACAATTCAGCCATTTACATTTACAAAAAAACAAACTTTTTTTATATTACATTGTTTTACTTTTCATATCTATCTATCTATCTATCTATCTATATCTCCTTTCTGTAAGCCCTTTTGGGCCCCAACCCATTTGAGAACCACTCACTAGTCTACCCTAAATACCTTAACAATGTATGCTTACATTATCAGAAATCCCACACCTAATACCTCAAATACCTAAGCTGTTTACTGTTTCTATATTTAAACAAAAGCAGACTGATAACATTTCCACACCCAGGTTCACTTCAGCATTTTTTTTAGGTCAAACTTAATATATCATTATATAAAATGACACAATCATAAAACTATGTTCTGCTATTTATTGTCCACTAACGCCGCCTCATTACAGGATTTCCTTTCCTCAAGTGTGCTTTATTACTTTGTTCAGAATACATATTTGGCTGCTGCTGTATTGGAACCTGTCTCCAAAGCAACTGCTGCTGATTCTATTTGTTATTTCATGAATATGTCAGTGATTCACCCACAGTGTCGACCTTTGACCTCTGGGCAGAAAATTTTTCAATACACCAATGTGTCTGCATTCACAACACTGATTAGTAAGCCAGCAGCGAGTCTGTGAGCAGGTTTCCCAGGAGACCAATGCTCATGCTGGGTTTGCACAGCTGGGGAAATTAGATGTAATATCAACAATAAAGTGGACCTGTAATCAAAATGAAAATCTCAGCCTTAGACCATTTGTTTCACAGTGTGGCGTTACCTGCTGCCATGTGGACGAGGACGCTCTTGCCCGGTCTTATATTAGCCATCTCAAACAGCATCAGGTAAGCAGTAAGGTAGTTAATAGGAATGGCAGCCCCCTCCTCGAAGCTCATCTGATCAGGCATGATGAATGCACGGTGCGCTGGCACAACAACCACTTCCTGCCAAATCCCGCTGCGGGCCAAGACAATTACTCGATCTCCCACCTGGAAAGGACAACAGAGAGAGAAAAAGGGGAAAACAGAAGTTAAAATGACTAAATGAGACAGACTACTATAGACCCTTCTCAGCCAGTGTCATCTGATCACGTGATTTCCGCGGAGATGCACGGAGCCGCCATGTTGGATGGCAAAAGCCCGATTTGGATCAGTCCTGCTGTCTGTTAGCCTAACAAATTAAATTTGTTTTACTCATCAAATATAGTTTAATGTGTCCTATATCTGTGATAGCATCTACCAGCTGTCGTTTGAAGTAAAAAAGTTAATGTTGCACTGTTTGACAAAGTTTATTCTTTAAAAAAAGTCACATAAAAGATCATTCCAGCTGTAATCGTCAAATAAAGTAAAAACCGATCTGAAGTCAGTTACCCTCGTTCTCACAGTCTGCTCAGGTTTATTAGCAGGGTAAACACGTTTTCACGGACAATTAGCAAACTGGAGAGAAAAAGAAAATACAATGTTCAGGACAGCTTGGTATTTTGATTATTTTCACAACATGGAATACTTTAATGTAAATATATCTCAGTATTTACTGTGGATTTATACGAACTGATTGAGCATTACTAATCCTGGACTGGACTGGTTTTGGACAAAACCAGTGTTCCAAGGTAAAAAGTCTGTTTTTTCGGTTTGGGCATACTGAGGAATCATCATTAATTACACTTATGTCCTATTTTAAGCATAAAGTTAACCTAATTCCCATTTTGTACAGCACATAAGCTTTCTAACAGTGTATATCCTGCCTGTATTGACAAAATAATAACTGTGCAAATTATGTTTTCACAGAGTTTCTTTCTGAATCTGGTCGCCGCTAGATTGAATGAGGTTAAACATATGCAAGTCTTAATACTCCGTATCTCAGCAAATTTGCGACTTTTTAAGGCCTTAAATTTTGATTTATAATTTTAGACTTGTAAACCTCTGTGGAAAGCCTACTTTAAGTATTTATATTGCCTTTTCACTTATCTGCGTCTCTCACCTGCCTACTCACATGGACAACAGTTGTTTTAGGGCCATATTTGAAGGTCTGTCACCCATCCTGCCACAAAATATTTTTCTGCCTCTTGTAAGCTTTTAAATGTGCCCCTATAAAGTGAGATTGTCGATTGATTGACTAAATAATTGTAAACGTTGTGATATACAAAAGTGGATTGTGTGTTGAAGGCTGGTAAACCGTAATTTTGACATCATATGAGTCTTAAGCATTGACAAGTGAACATTTCTCTAAATATCGCTGTCTGACCTGACCACTTAACGTTAAGTACTGAAACGGTGTAGAAAGTGGAAAATATGAACTCAATTTCTATGCATGATCGCTAATCGCTAGCCAGCTACAACGGCTTTTTGCCATCCAAAACTGGCAGCGCCAACAAACCAAGTCACGTGACAGAGAACGGTCTATAGGAGTATACAGATACACCAAGATCAGGCATAACATTATGACCACCACCTGCCTAATATGCAGCCCCATTTGCAACAATTCAATGATTCACTGTGTTCTGTGACACTTTTCTATCAGAACTAGCATTAACTTATAATAATAATAATTATAATTTAAGCTCCAGAAGCTCATCTGTTGGATCACCCCACACGGGCCAGACCTGTCGCTGGTTCACCTCTGAATCTTGTTGGGACCATTTTTGATAGATACTGACTACTGCAGACCGGGAACAGCCCACAAGAGCTGCAGTTTTGTAGATGCTCTACCCAAATGTCTATCAAACTGACTCAAATCCTTATGCTTGCCCATTTTCATTTCAACTTTGAGGACAAAATGCTCACTTGCTGCCTAATATATCCCACCCACTAATAGTCAGTGGTCCAAATGTTATGCCTGGTGCCTTGGTGTGTTTTACATGTTGAATATGTATCATCTTTGGTATTTGACATTTCCCTATACACTTTATCTTGAAGCATCAGAAGGCAAACTGAGGCCACGCAAGAGATAAATCACTGGAAATATCTGTGCAGTCGTCTGGTCTAAAAGCACTGGCTTTTCATTACACTGTACTGCTCTCTGTCAACACCCCATACATCATCATAATCTGGACTAAGCGCTAGTCTTTGAGCATTCTTCATAAAAATAAATGTTGAGATTTGTGCACTCAATTCCGAGAGGGGCTGCAAATTAAGCATATTTATTTGACTCCCAACATTCCTATGCTAAAGAATAACACACATATTTTCTTGATCTATAAGGCTCGCTGTTGAGTAAGATAAAGCCACTCATACTTATAGATGCTTTAAGATAAAAACAGGCCAAACAAAATTATAAATGTTTTATTTTAATCAAAAGACATGCTAGCTAGATCTATTGTGATCGTGCTAAGAAATCAGGCTTGCTTATAGTACTTTTAAAGCTGAACACTGAAACTATATCCAACCTCCTGTGACCCACATTTGGGCCCCAGAACCAAAATACTTCACTTCAGCAAAGTAACAGAACCTATACAACAACAATAATAATAATAATAATAATAATAATAATAATAATAATAATAATAATAATAGTGCATTTTTTATATTTAGTAGAAAACAGACATAGTATTTCGGGGAAATTAGTTATATAAATTATATAGTGATTGCAATATCTGACAATAGTTCTCTTTAAAGGACTATTATAAGTTGTGTCACAATTGAAGGCTAAAAAACAACAAAAAAAAAAACAGGTGAGTCTTCTTAAATGTTCTTCCTTTGTATGTTACCTGTTTAGGAGACTTTTCTATACAAGTCTCAATGGTGTTGTGAAATTTGGCTCAAAGAACCTGAAGGACACAGGAAAGCAGTCTGATGTGATTGTGAATGCTGCAGTGTTTCCTGTGAAAGCTGTGAGCCCCGCACATACTTCCTGCTGCACACAAGGCCATGACAATAGACATATGACAAACACACTCAAGTATCTACAGGCATCAAAACACACTCCTTAAAGCACATTTTTGTGACAGATGAGTTGTTACGCTTTATGGCTTACCCTGGATAACCCTGAACAAGTATCATAGTCTACTGTAAGAGGCTGAAGTCTGTTATTGGAAAACCTGATGTGAACTGAGGTAACCGAGTTAATGTTTGAAGTAGAGCAGCTGCTGAACTGTGAAGTCTGTGTATTGGCCTTGTATTTATTTAAAACGGCCATGATACACTTGGTGCCAGCAAGTGCTAAGTGACCGTGCAGGAGAGTATGTGTTTAATTCATGTGGACATTTAATGAGACAATTTTATGTTTTTCAATAAAAACTTGCAGTTATTTCAGGCTTAAATTTCCATATATTCATTCTTCTTTCCACCACAGCCAATCACCTGCCTCCTAGCATGGATTGATACACATAATATGACATTACACCAGATGCCCTTCATGACGGAACCCTCTCCATTTAGCCAGGCTTAGGACCAGCACAAAGAGTACACTAGATTATGACCTCTGTGAAAAAGGGTAACATTTTCATATTACATAGTACACTTCCTTTCAGATCATATTTTGTACTTTTATTACTAGAAGCACTTGGAGCATACAGACCTCAGCCAAGGCATTAGCTCTATCTCGCAATGGTAAAAGATACAGTACCCTGACCTGAACTCAAACAAGGAGCTTGCAGTTTAGGGGTAAATGCTATCCATTCAGCCACATTTATATCTATTAATACATTTTTATATCAAGATAGTGTTCCTGAGCCAAACCAACACAAGCAAAAAATAACACCCTTGGCAGAGGTAACAACACCAAGAAATGCTACTTCAACTTCAAATACATAATTTAGCAGTAAGGCATAATCAGTGGCTTATGGTTACATTTTTTACATTGAGGTAAAAGCCGGATGTGGGAACTGGAAAGACACTATATTTATTAGATTCTTACACAACACATCTGGCCTTCTTTCAAAACATCGTAACAACCACACCCTTTCTCCACATTTTAAGGGGGACTACATTAATTCAAACAGGATGTACCCCTCTCTCTTTCTCCCTGAAAACAGCTCTGCACCTCTCGGAGTCTCTGATGATCTCATTGTGACAGCACCACAGACATTCTTTCTCCCAGCTTAACCATTTCACTCCACGATCCAGACATATTGTAGTTAAGAATGGTGGTTGAATGTTAGTGAATAAGGATTTGATGGGGCATTTTTGTATTTATTTCATTTACAAAGAGTAGAGAGACAAAAAGGGAGGGTGAGAGTAGGAGGGATGAGAGTGAGAGGAGCAGACAAAGCATAGAGAAGAGTAGGGATAATAAACTGACAAAAGGAGAAAATGCAGTGATAACTAGAAGTATTGGCCATATCTCACAATGTACCCAGACCTGGCCTCGTCTTGAACCAGTTCTGGAATAAATGCTCTGTCCATTAAACCACAAAGTCCATAGATCTTGCAATGATAAAGAGTCTATTAAAACTAATCCATCTTTTTTGTCCTGGTGGCTGGGGTTAGTATGTTTGGCCCTAAAGCTGTCCAAACTGAATGCCTTTATGACTGATAAAAAAGTGAGAAGGCTTATCAATAGGTTGCCTTCTAAAGGGCCTTTGCTGTAAGAATGAGATGGATGGAGGGTAGATAAGAATTCAGCGGTATAATAAATGATATGAAAGGGTAAAGTGAATGTCAGGGACAAAAATGTAAAAAAACAAAACAAAACTATGAATTATCTTACAAGTGTCTTTCAAAACTGTAACCTGCCGCAAATACACCACACACTGATCTTGCAAATATTACTGAAGGTAAGGCAAGCAGAACAGTGCAGTATCTATCTATCTGTGGTAGGAATGTGAAACGTTCCATTGCGAGCCAACAGGAAAAACTTTTATTTGTCCAACAAATTGCTGATTAAATAGCAAACAGAAGTAAAACCTGTACTCATGTATGAGGGCTTACTTTAAAAAGAAACAATGAACAGTTATGATTTATGGCTGAGGAGTAAACAAATAAAAAAAGATTTTGCACAAAAAGTAAAATTGTATGAATGGAGGAATCAATATAAGTTATCATCGTGAAGGTGTACAGTGCAATTGCAGACAGAATCCTTAAGAGGGCACTGCAAGTTACTATCCCTTTAACTCAAGTTTCTTAAGTAAATATAACGGGATAAATTTAACTAATTATTGCTCAGCTCGTTTGCAGTGCACCAGATAATAAAACAAAAATGTTAAGTTATGTTTCTGAAGATTACTCACTTTTTTGTCCTCCACGTCCTCCCCCACCGCCTCCACGACCCCGGAGCCCTCCATCCCCATGGTCACAGGCGGGGAGGGCAGCGGGTCGTACAGCCCCTGTTTGCCCATCAGCTCGGCGAAGTTGAGCCCGCACGCCTTCACGCGCACCAGCACTTCTCCCGCCTTGGGCTGGGGCTTGGGCTGCTTCTTCACCTGCAGCTTGATCTTGTCGTAACCCCCGTAGCCAGTCAGAACCAGGGCACGCCACGAGAAGGTGGTCTTTTCCTCGATAGTTGGGCTGTTCCCCGGCTTCTTTGGAGAAGCAGGAGGTTCCTCGGGTTTCTTCGCCTCTTGCTCGGGCTGTGGCTGTTCAGCGGGTGCATCCTCTCCAGACATGATTATCACTTGTTAACAGCCTACAATGTTCCTAAACAGTCAAAGAAAGATAAATGTATCTAGTTGAATGCTAATATTTCAACGCTAGCTGGTTTTAAAAGTTCTTCCCACCTGAAAGCAGGCGTCTCCTCTTCAAAATGAGATTATTTTCACTGGGGTTTCCAGTGTGCGCCCTGCTCAACAAGTGGCTGCTGCTAATATTGCTGTGATGGGAAGCACTGGTTCCGGTTTGGGTTTTCAAAATAAAACATCTCCCCAAAGGACGAGCAGCCTGTTTTCTAAATTAAAACAAACAAACAAACAAACAAAAAAACAAAAAAACAACAACAACTAGTGTTTTCCAAATACGCCGCCTGCCTACTGCTATTATTTGTCTGCAAAATGTACTGATGTCAATAATACGGTATGAAATTGTGAGTATAAACAATGATTATGATTTGCTGGATCCAGACAGGAATATCATTTTCGCCCAGATGTGGCATTTATGTGGACACCTTTGGCTGAGATGTGGCATGGCAAAAACAGATGTGGGTCATATCCTACCACACTGTGGTTTGCCAGTCCTTCAGATCAAGAATGGTGTTTAATTTGTCAAAATAGGCAACGGACATTTGTCCCTAGATGGCCTTAGTGCTGAGATTATCAAAGCATTGTCATTGTTCATCATCTGTAAACACTTTGCTTTGAAATTTCAGGAATGCCATGTTCACGTTGCGGTTACGTGCTGAATGCTGCCATCTAGCGCTGATAAGTGACAGAAATACTTTTATTGTATGTGCCAAACCGGCAAGTTTCCGGCGTTTCCCGAGAAGCTTGTGGCAACTTCACGGACCACAGAAAAAGATGACCAAAGCGTTTGGTTGGCAGATGTGTGGAAGACAGCTGCAAAGCCCGGACAATGGAGTTACCACGAATTGGATTAGATCACAACCCACAGCTGATGATAAAAGTATGCATCCATCCATCCATCCATCCAGCTCATTCAAAATTATTTTTAGATTAGCACTTTAAAAATAAAATGATAAGTGATAAAAGACAGGCCACTTCCATTACGCACCAATTATTTTACAGTGAGCCGCCTTTCAGATGCGCTGCTGTAGCGTTTTCTAAAAAGTGCCTTCTAATCCGTTTGTGAGTCTTTCTGACAGGATGTGGAGTCATGTCAGCGAGTTAAATGTTATTTAAAAGTGACAGGAAACGCCTTCTTGATGGAAAGGTGCACGAAAGGCCAAGCTGTTTTTAAGTCGTTCTAGTTTCACACTTCCTTCAACCCAGTTTAAGGTCATGCACTCTTAATACAAAAGGTTCTTTGGGGCCAAAAATGGTAGTGTATGTTTCAATAAGTTCTATTACTAAAGCCATTGAACCCTTTCTGAAAAATTGTTCTAAAAATGACAGATATAGAACCAAAGGGATCTTTATTAAACCACAACAACAGCAAAAGGTGAGTCTTTTAAACTTATTTTCTTTTTTAAATCTTTTATTTATTTTAGTCAAATATTTTATTATTGTTACTGACAAATGACAAAAAGCCAAAAAGATACAGTGATGTATCCCTTCTAAGTATACAAATATATATAACGTTAAAAAAAATTTTTTTTCAATATTCCTATCCAACTGCTAGCTTAACGTTAACTGTTTCTATTAACGTTAGTATTTCTGTTAGCAAGCTGCTAAAGGGTTAGGGTTAGCTATGTTACTACATGATACTACAAATAGTATTTACTACTTCAAATGACAATACAGTTTAGGCACTAACTAACATACAGTTAATAAAGCAGGAAACTGAGGCACTCAAAAAGATAGAAATTATTAAAAGGCCTTTATTATCACATGGCTGGTTAGTTAAAACAATGCCAGAGAGGACAGAGGCTGTAGTCTACAGTCTGATTATTTTTATAATTAATTGAAACTGTCCTGCAGAACTCTTATTTGTCCAGACGGTGGCGCCAAAATACTGTACTGGGGCAACCTTATCGGTCATTTATTTATTAAAAAAAAAAAAAATTGTCCGAAGCAACGAATGTTTTATATTGTCAGTGCATAATATACATTTAATATACTCAATTTTAATCAGTTTTGTCACTTGCTAAATTGTTGTAAAGGAGTGCCCATGATGTCTGTGTAACTGGCGCAGTAAATAGCATGAAATATTATGTATGTGTTGTTACTTGATGAATGTATTGAAAAGACTGTAATATCTTTACGCCATATGATGAGAGGTTGGCAACCAAAAAAGATGGGAGAGGCAGACGCTGGAAAATACCGGATGCATAGTAATTTTAGTTTCAAAGTAATAGTGACAAACAGTCCGAATAATTCCCGCTAGAAATGTTTTTGGGCTCTGAATATGACCATTCAGCCCAGGTCCATTTAAAAAGCATCAAAAACAAATATTTTCTAATATAAATTACACTATTAGGCTATTTGTTTTGGTAATGTTATACATATAAAATAGCTATTCAGATAAATCAATGCTTAATAAGCCACACATCTCCATACTGACATTTCTCAACATATAGTAGTCGTGTAAACTATTTGTTTGAAGAAGTTTGATAATTCCACGAGCTTTTATTGTGTAACCCTAAAGGCCAGGCTGGTTACAGAGTCTCTGCCTTGACAGGCGTCAGCGCGTCTCACTGAACCGGTGGAGCAGATGAGCGCAGCGTTACGCGGAGCATGTAGCCGAAACCCCATCACATAAGAGCTGCTAAAGTTTTGGTTAGAGTTCAGTTTATTCTTATTCTTATTTTCAGGGAGACGCGTCAGAGCAGCCCTTGACTTTTAAACAGTTCAGGAGCTAAATGACAAGGAGACAGAGACTCAGGAGCACTCAGTGATACGCGGACCACGATGGAGAGCAAGGGACTGCTCCGCTGTAAGATCGTGGTGGTTGGGGACACGCAGTGTGGCAAGACGGCTCTCCTCCACGTTTTTGCCAAAGATTCGTACCCAGAGGTAAGACGATTTTCAGTCAGTATACGCGCATCAAGGTAAAAAGAAAGCAACTGCAGAATGTGACTGAGCCAGATTACTGTGACTAAGAATGCAGCCATTTCCACAGAAACTTCAACCTGTTTCATGACTCACGAGACAGTTTATTTATGACCCTTATTATTTTAATATATAGCCCAATTCGTGGCAGACATATGTTCGTTCGTGAGTGGTACGTACATTTGATGTCATTTACCCATGGTTTTCGTGCGCCAAATCCAGCTGTGCCACAGAAAGCCGGATTTGCGCGCGTTATTTGCGCACAGTGCGTGTCACTGGATGTTACATTTGTGGGCTCACTGGAGCTGACGAGTCACTTTTTTACCCACAGCTACCATCAGGAGGCTATTTAAAGTGGTTCCACCTGAACAATATAGACTAGGAGACGGCAAAAGCTTTTCCAGCCTCTGTTGAGTAAGAGTACAGACGCCGCTAGTTTTCCTTAGAGGTCATATTTAGTTAAAGTGAGTGGTTAAACAGATTGATTGTTAGGTACAAGGAAGTTATATTCGCAACACAAACTTTAATACACTATATGTATCCTACCTTGGGCCACTTATGAGAGATACTGATACACACCACAAGAGCTGTAGATTTTAAAGATGCTTTGACCCCTAGCATCACAGTTAGGCCCTTGTCAAACTCGCTCACGTCCTTGCACTTGTCCATTTTTGCTATCACATTCACTTTGGAGACAGAATGTTCACCTGCTGCCTAATATACATTTACCACCCATAACAGGAGCCATGATGAAGAGATAATATGTGTTATTTACCTTAACTGACAGTGGTCATAAAACAGTATGGAAAGATATGTACATCTCGAATATATGGTTGAGTGTGGTTAACAACCATGGCATGTTGTAAAACTGGAGGAGCTGAAGTGTCTTAGTACTTCTTAAACAGTTTAAAAAAATGCTCAAATCTTAGCTTGACCTAAATATGTGAATTTGGAAATGGGTCAAACCATTGAATTGGCCTCATCTACTTTCCTCTCACTCCCTTCTCTCCCCTGTGATGTTCAGGACCCACTGAGCTGACTGAGCTAATTAGGACTTAAGACTCGTTTGTAAGACATTTTATCAATTTCATTTCAGAACTACGTGCCCACTGTGTTCGAGAACTACACGGCCAGCTTTGAGATCGACAAGCAGAGGATCGAGCTCAACATGTGGGACACTTCAGGTAAGAGGAAATACTTTTGTGCTTTGCTTTATGTGGTACGATTATATCATGCTAGAGGTTAAGAGGTATAATAGACTCTTCAAACTGGCAGGCTCCTCACTGCACACAGCAATGTCTGGGCTACTGGCCAACAACATAAGTAACTTGTGAGTGTGTGGATAATCTGATGGGACAATGTGTGCCTCTTTAACTCATTTAAATATGTTTATGATTGAAACTGTCTTTAAGCAAGTAGGTATTTGTTAGAGTCGACATCTATTGTGCCTGTATAATATACCTTTCATAACATTCACAAACACTTTAGAGCTGAATACATGCGCGCCTATAATGAGTTGGCATTTTGACAGATGTGACAAGATGATTGTATTATTCGGAAATCATAAATGGCTCGTCATAGCAAGTTTTCAGTCTATGCTTGTACAGTTTAGGGACTTGTAAGTGCACCCAAAATACTTAGGACTAGAGGCTTCTCATATATAGTCACGTATGCATTCAGCTTCCAATTATTTTTGGGTCGTTTGTGGCTGGAGCCTACCCCAGCAACAATGGGCCTTAGACGAGCTACCCCATGGACAGTTGCATGGCTCATACTAACTTGCTTCTTATAGGGGTATTTTAAATTCTCCATAGAGCTACGATAGCAATCTATTTGTATGTGAACCGAAAGACTGTGGTTGTGGACCAACTATAGTCAGACTTATTTTACTTGAAAAGTTGTTGTTGTACCAATATACATTTTTTCCCTTGGTACTTGCTGTATATGATATATGGTGGCATGATTGGAGATGTATTTATATAAGTGCATAGACTGACATTTCAGCAGTCCAAAACAGTGGGAACCTTTTCGGTACAGAACATTACAGTCATTATCGGATAGTATAGGATTTTAGTGCTTTTCCCCCCTAAGCAAAGGTCAGCTAATCTTACAAAAATTCACACCACTTGTCCCACAACAGGCATCTTCTGGCAGCTTTTCAAACCTGTCGATCCAACTGTGATCACTGAAATTTAACCTGCCGTTTCCAGTCAAACCATAAGCAACATTTTTCTTTGCTTCTCAAATTTCAACATGAGCCAACTTTCTCCTTTTGCCTTCAGGCATTTTCACCTTTAATTTCCTCTTACATAACAGCCTAATACCTTCTTTAAAACTGCTTTATTGCATGTCCTATAGATGTGCACAGACAGAGACAGACCAGCCCAACTAGCCTGAGATTAAGAGCTTGAGCTTCAGAGAGGGGTGTAGCTGCTAGTTCTGGATGAGGCCTCTCCCTGGTGCTCAAACAACACCCATTCAAATTGTTGGGTGCACTGTTTTCTCACAGTGGATAACTGTTACATCAGCTCAAAACCCAAACAGTAATTTCTGCCCATTACAAGAAAGAACCTGATTCGTCATGTGGGAGCCATTTTTCATTCAGCATTTAAGTTTGTCATATAAAAGGAATGGGCTGGAGACAAAAGAGGTTTAATACTGGGCAGCGGCATGGCAGGCGTGGATGTGTCATTTGATGATGAATGAGAGGTTGGTGTGTTTGAAAAGTTTTATGAATGAAAATATGCAAGGAGATTACTATGCAACAAAGCAATTAACTTATTAAGCAAATATACAGAGACTCTTTTTCTGTAATAAGCCAATATTTATAACAAGTGATCCAAAAACCCTTAAGTTGAAGTTACGTTTTACAAGATTCATTAAAGTCACCTCCTACCTACCCATAAGCAAGATATAACATGAATATTCCACTTATTGGGTGTGGAAAAATTTACTCATTAGAACAAAAAAGGATTAAACAAAAGGACATACCAATAAAACACCAGGCCCAAGTCTTTCGGCTAAGCAATTAAGTGAAGCTGGTTGGCCAGACAACATTTTTGATCATTATACTAAGCTTGGTTCCTTAAACATTTCTCAGTTTGGTGTTGCTTATTCACATTTGTTTCTACAAGTGTGGCTGTGTGTATTACAAAATTCGCAAGAAAAAATGAACGCAAGGTCCTGCCTTAACAGGCTTAATTCAATCACATTCCCATCATGAAGACTTAATGTCAGGTGATCCATGTTCTGACCTGAGTTTGCTTCTCTGTGAGCTGGAAACAAGAGCCATGCCTCAGAGCATCCCTGGAGCTATTCTGGGCCCTCTCGTGGGACAGGTGCACAGTCAGGCACCCACATTAGTCTTGCCACAATCCCCTCTGCTTTTTTCTTCTTCCTCCTCCTTGAGTTAATAACCAGAGATGAGGATTACTGTCACAGCAGCATTACACCCCAGAGTTGAACTTAGTGTCTGCACATTTACTACTTTGACATAATGTCGGCATTGTTTGAGTCTCGTGCGCAAACTGGCGTGTGCAGGCGTGCGCGAGGGAGACCATTTGTTGTTAGTGTGTCATTGCTGTAGCATGCAAACGTTTGTGTGGCAGCTGGTGAACCTGGCCAGCTTGAGTCAAGCTGTGGCTGACTGTGAAACAAGCAGTGGAACAGTTTTTATGTTTATAATAGGGTTTCAAAATGCATCAAGCTCAGCTAATTACCTCTGTAAGGAATGTTTTTGCCAGTATTGGCTTGTTTGTTGTTTTGTTTGTCTGTTAGCACAAAACTTAATAAGGTCTGGTTGGATTTTGATGAAATTTTTAAGAAAGGCCAGTAATGAACCAGATAAGACATTATTAGTTTAAGGTGCTATGAGCAGTATATATTTTTTATATTTCATAAAAATGACCCACATGTGCCCCCGGATATGAGGTAACATGCTTAAATAAATATTAGTTTTACTGATGGTACAGTTAATTTTGTCCAAAAAAGTGGAAAAAGCTCTGGTTGTCACACAGGGCAATCTGTACATGCAGCAGTTGTGGACACAGCTAACAACAGAGCACAAAACCAGTTGGCAAAAGAGCACACTGTGAGTTAGAGATGTGACGTTCAGGAAAGATCTGAATCTTTCTTCACCGTGAACAATGAGAACCGAGTCAGAGTGGGCACGAGTCGTTCTTTTTTTTTTTTTTCCTCCCGTATCAAACTGAACAAGCTCTTTTTTGTTTGCTAAATGCAAAATAACCTTATAAGAAAAACTAGAAGAGGAATACAAGTTCATGAGAGTCACACGGAAACGGAAAGAGACGAGGAGAGAGAGGAGAGGCTCAGACACACATTAGTCAGAAGTCTCTAGCTGTAAACGATATATTTATCCATTAATTATTTATTACTCTATGCAGAGGTTTATGATGTCACCGTTAGTGAATTTAGTCCACACATATACACCGCACACACAAATTATATTCTCATCAATGAATAAGACAATAATAATGTCCCATCAATAGAATACATTTTATTTTGACAAAAATTATATTGTATCACTCATCCCAGTGTTTATTTTCTGAAGGAACAGATTGGCTTCACAAAATGACATAAATCCAAAGTCTTTTGAATGGCTCTTTGAAATGAATGGATCCCAGAGATTCGGCTCCCGTTAAAGAGCCATAAATCTCATCTCTACTGTGAGTGGCAACCCATGAGACTTGTTTTGATTTAGACTGCAGTATCGTTTTTGAACCAGTATGAGCACATGCTGCTCACAGTACCTTTAATGGTGCAGAGCTAGAGCTGGATCTTGTACCATTGCAAGATAGAGCCAAAGATACAACCTCCAACCACAAGGGGTCACTAAAGGAACAAATGATATGTTTAGGGTAGTCCTGGTTGGGATACTATTGTGAGATGTAATGTTCTTTGTGGCTCAATTGACAGAGCATTTACCCGTGGTCTTTTTACACTGTCGGCATCTATCACAGCTTAATGCCATTTGAAACTCTTATCCAAACTATGTTATAGCAGCTGTTGAAAGCTGGACCCCTTTTGAGGCAATGATAATATCAGGAAAAAAAAAAACATGATAAGACGTGATAGTGTTGTTGTGGTACAGTTAAGGAGACAGCACAAGGCACAGTGCCAGGACAAGCCTCTGAGCTGCCCACTCATTGTACAGAAACACAGAGGATTTAATTAACGGGACGCTGGCTGTGTGACCAACCACTTGCCCCCTGTCTGTTCCATTTTTCATCTTACTCCACCACCCGCCTGCCTTTTTAACTCGCTGCCTCTTTGCCTTACGTCCTTACATGCCCGTGCACAGGCTCCCTGCCCAGCCTGCCTCATGGTGGTATTTTAAACACTGCCTTTAAAGTAACGTCAGTTTTTATTCTTCTCTTAATCCCCACCATTGTTTTCTTTTATGGAGAACTCAGAGCCAACATAGCCAAAGGGATTTTCATATTGCAGCTTATTTTATTATCAAAATGTGAAATGTAATTATCCATAGTTATTAAAGAAGTGAGGGGTTTGTCACCTTTGGAGTTCCACTACAGAGTACAAACTACAGTAGCACTATTTGCAATATCTACATATAAAGAAGTGGATAAGTAGTTTTAGCAAGAATTCTTGTCACATTTGCTGTTCCAGCTTTCTGCATCTGTTTTCAAATAACAAAGACAAAAGGACTGAATGCCAGAAAATGTATTGATTTCTTTTAAGCTGATGGATATTACTGACTGAACACTGTTTCAATATACAAGTATTTAACTTCTATCTGAATTCTTTTTACATAATTGCTTTTAAAATCACATAACAGTCAGACAGACAGAGAGGACAAGTTTAGACATGTTTAAACGTTACTCACTTCTTATTTGGGACAGTTACTGTTGACATTGGCAGGATGGGTGTCAGTCATTGTCCTGTTTTTAGCTGACACGGTGGCTTTGGCAGCAACTGGAAAATACGGTTTGTAAACTAAGTCCACCTCATCACAGAAATATGCTGCGTTGTTACTGCTGTAAGATAAATGTTTGGCTCTTATGTCAATCTTATAATAGCCTGATATAATGACATTTAAATCTCTGTTTTGGCCTGAAGTTCTGGCACAAAAAAAGATGTTGCTGTTTCTATTGAAATAATGCTGTAACTGTCTTGTGGTTTTCTGGGACAAAGACCCCATTTAATTCAAAAACATAAAGCTCTTTCAGTTTCTAAAACAATTGATGTGAAAAGCAACATTATTTGTAGCCACTAAGGCTTTCTTAAATGCCACAGAAAATAGAAAACGCTTATCAAGATGGAGACATCTGAACTGAAGTATTTACTGGGAGGTGGGTTTATACTTGAATAAAATATTATTGTGAAATGGGAAATATACACATACATATAATGGCTAGACATTGTAGTCTCATTGGCATCTGGCAATTTTTAAATATAAAATGCACATCCATACTAAAGTATTTAATTTTAAAATAGGGCTGCAACAACTAATTGGATTAATCGATTATAATCGTCAACTAATTTAGTAATCCAATAATCACCAGCTGGGATATTTAATAGACTCTGACACATGCCATGTTCTGTGAGAGAATGTTTTATTACCTAGATAGAGCAGTAAACGGTTAAAAACAATGTACATTTTGTGTTTTTGATTAAAAATATCATATATGTATTACAGATGATATTTGATGTGTATATGCTCTATATAAACATCTTCAAGAAGCATGCTTGTAGCTTTGTCTGATTTAATTTTGTAAAAATTAAGTGATTTTTGGTAGCATTATCACCAATTTTTAACAAAAACTATAGAACACCTCAAGTTTTTAACCATTTTACTTGCGCTTCTCTATCCGATTATTAATCGACTAATCAAAAAAGTATTCAAAATAATCATTAGTTGCAGCCCTATTTTAAAATAATAAGTAATAGTAATATTGGGCTTATCTCTTGGGTAGCCTCAGCAAGTCATTTGCCTCCAGATGTCCTTCCTGACACTTGCTTGTGACCCCTGTATCCCAAAATTGATAAACTAAACTTTTGAAATAATAAGCATTTTTGTCTAAACAAATGCTTGTGTCCCGACCTATGGGCCCCCAATCTCACCCCCTATGGACTTCCTGGACCTTTACCTCCCCCTCACTCCCCTGTCTGGATAAAGCCAAACCTGCTGCATCCTTACAGACCTGAACCATGATCCTTTAGATGAGCTAATGGACTTTATTTAACAGTCCTAGACACATTTTGCCTGTCCGTCCTGGGAGAGGATCTTTCCTTCAATGTGGACTCCATAAGGTTTCTTCTTTTTTCCCACAGCTGGATTTTTTAAAAAGTTTTTCTTTACCAAAAAGGATTGTTTAAGGACAGTTATGTCCTGGGTCTGTTTGGTTTAGTGTAGTTATTGTTTGTGTTTGATTGTGTCTTATGTCTGATTGTGAGTTTATGCTTGATAAACTGGTTGTGAAGCCCTTTGATGTGACTGTTGTTGTGATACTGGGCTATATAAATAAAACAGAATTGAATTGAATTAGACCAGGGCTCTAGCAACTTTTGTTTTTGTCTATTCTCTTCTACAATACATGATGAAGAACTAGCTTTTATGAGACCAGTGATTCCCAACTAGTGGGTTTGGATCCAGAAGTGGGTCATTGGGAGATTAAATATAGTTTACATATAGCAAAACTGGTATTAAAATGCATGTGTCATATAGTTTGTAGTGAGGATAACTAAATAAAAAGTGGGTCACAATAAAATGATCAGGGATACAATTGGGTCCCACAGTTGGACCAGAGACCCGCTGATATTGTTTGGATATTGATGGTACGACTGAACCAATTCACCATAAAATGAAACAAAAATAAATTACAACTGTGAACAGTTCATAAAGCTTACAGTGCAGTCATGGCTGACCTTTCTTCTCTGGCCTTTTCCACAATCCACTTCCCCCTATATCCACTTATAATCTCATTCATTGGTTCTCATATCCATTTTACTGGAGGTGCCAAGGTCAGGAGCCCCGCCGTCCTGGGTCAGAGCCCTCTCAGCACTCCACCGCCACTTGATTAGCTTAGCTTGCGTTTTCCTCCACTGTCTCTCTATCTGTCTTAATGTCTTCTACCTCCCACTTCTCACTCAATCTATTTCTCATTTCCTGCAGTAATCCCATAATGCTCAGTGCATCTTGCCCCCCCAAAACCCACATATGGCTGTCTCTAATCCAAACTTACACAACTGTGACAATAACAAGGACTCAGTTTGCCTGTTGATTGATCTGCTTCCACCAAATGGCCCAAAATGTGGCACTAAAAGATGTTTTTCCTACTTTTGTGTACCTATCACTATTTATCTTTTGTTGTTGAAGGTTTAGAAATGACTTGTATTGTAAAGTTCATTTTCTCCCTCTGTGGTTTTATATTAAACTCCATTCCTGCATTGATTTCTGTGGATGCTTGGTAGAGTAGCCAGTTCAACTTAGCTGACCTGAATTTAATGTTTAAAAGCATTTACCTTAGCCACAAAACCTTAAAAAAAATTGTAAAAAGTCAGAATTTATGTTTTTGTATAGGTGACAATGGCGATAACTAGATAAGGTAATTTTAAAAAAGCACTTGGAGACAGGGTTCATACACTTTTTTTTACCAAGAATTTTCTATGACTTTTCCATGACTTTTTCAAAAGTTTTGACTCAATTTCTAAGACCTGAATGGCTGAAATGACTCTTAAATAGTATTCAAAATGTCCAGTGTGGTGCATTAGAAAAGTTTGCTGCAATTTCACTTGTTAAATTTGGAAGTCAGTTGGGAAAAAATATATATTATTCCACTAATTTTACTGACTTATAGCCCACACCAGTGATGAAAAGATAATTATGCTTGGTAAGTTGGTTCAGAACACATTTAAAAAAAGGGAAATTAAGATATAAAGTAATTATCTAGGCGGGCTGCTGCAGGTTTAACTAGGAGTGGTCGAATGTTAAGCTGTTTAAATTTCCAAAACCTTTCCAAAACTTTACACTAAAATATAAAATTCCCAAACTTTCCCAGGGCCTGGAAATTGCATTTTGAAATTCCATGATTATTCCAGGTTTTCCATGACTGCACAAACCCTGTGGAGAGTGCACACCACTGCTATAAAATTGACAATGATAGTGCCCAGACTGATTTCGAACCAGGGATTATCTAGTTCAGGGGTAAAGGCTATATCTATTGCTTGTTATAAGTTAGTCTTTTACAATGATAATGAATTCTTGAAAAGTTTCTGATTAAAGACAATAATCTGCATATGTAACAAAAACTAACAATTTCTACTTTGGCCCAATGCTGACCTTTTCTGAAAGTTTAATAAACATTTTACCTTTACTTTTCTAGTAATTTTGCTAAAAAACAAACACTGGTGAAAACAATGATACAGTGCCTTGCCTGAGTAGTAGCCCTTATTACAGTTAAGAATTGCAAAATAAATTGTGTTTAGCCCAAATGTCAGCAGTCACAAAGTCCTTACTTTGTTACAAATTTTCCTGTAGCAACTATCCCCGATCAGAAAAAAGTGTACCATATGAGAGACTATGTGAGGGCCATGCTTGCTTTTTTGTTAAATGATTAATACACCACATTATGTATACAGTTATACAGTATTGTCTGTCTTCTAACCATACCCAAAGTGTCTTTATTCTTTAAACCAAAAACAGTGACTCGAATTAAGTGGAATTAAGCAATTGGGGTTAGGGTTAAACATGCACCATTTACCAGAAAATAATCGTAGAAATGTGGGAACATGGGTCTGAGGGAACATAGGGCTCTGGGAACATACACACATTCCAGTCTTTGTCCTTTAAATTACAGATTCATAAACTTATTAAACAACAATGAGAATATTCATTAATAACTGCAGCTGTCATATATTTGAAGTTTGTAAAGAAAGTCACACAGTCTGATTGTTTAGAGACTTATTTTGCATAAAGTCCCCGGCAATAATTAAATTTGCAAAATGAATAATTAACTAATTATCAACCTAATGACAGCCTCGTGTATTAATGTCATGGTAATGAATTTTAAATCACAGTCATCATCCTGTAAAAGTTTTGTCAGTGTTGAATTCGAGGTTTAATAGTTTTCCACAGCTTACTAATGATCAAAACATGTCGTACGCCTCCAGCGAAGTAATGCTACAAAAACAAAAGTGAGATGTCACGGTGGAGCATGTTGTGAGAGGGTGAAGAGAGAGCTGCACACAACAAGATGAACCTGCAGAGTCACCGCATACACCGGAGGAATGTGTCAGGACAAGAACAGGCCTCGGGCGCAGACCTAATCTGCAAACTTAAAAATCTGATCTGTCAACAGGCTAGCCTTAATTTTAGATCACATGTTGTCATCTTATTATTATACAGTGAATAAATGTGTTGAAATGATCCCGCAGTGGGCCCCATGTGGCGGTATAGTTAGTCCATTAGTTATACAGTGTTTCACAAACTTTTTTCAGGGGGCTCATAATTTGATGTGATGCTACTTTCTGATTTTAATAGAAATATTTTTGGGGACCTTATTAAAGTCTTTTTTTCTGCCCTGATCCAGTGTTTGGGAACCACTGCTCTAGAGTACAAGCCTTACTGCCTCCTTTGCTGAGCCTTAGTGAAATGTTGAATGTAAAACTAAAGGATTACATGTAACAGTCAATTATTTCATTTGCAGAAGGTTAAGCAAGGGTATAATCCCTTTTGTTTACGGGATGTACTTTGTGTTATAATACCACAGCTGCAGTCGGTCCCACTATAAAAAAAGGCACTGTTAAAATGCCAACTTCAAAACATGTATTGATTCAGTCAGGTATAAAGCAGGGTTGCCAAGTCTGTGTTTTTTCCGCAGAATTGGGAGGTGTTTTCGCTGAATTGGGCGACTTTTTAAATGTTGCAGCAGGTGTCAAAAATTGTCCGCAGGTTGGCAGAGCAATTGATAGGCTTTTTCTTTATATTTTAAATGACAAATATTTAAAACCAAAAGCCAAACACACTGAAGCCAGGCCAAATCAGCTCGTCTCTGTCTGAGAGCGAGGGACGGGGGTGGGAGGGTGGGGGCTGGGTAGGTGCATTTGTGTCAACGGAGGAGCACTCTTTTCGTTGCAGTGGCACTAATTACAGTTGCACAGTGTTTTCATACACTGTTCCGTGGATTTTGGGGCGGTTCTTAAGTTTCTTTTGGGTGTATGTTTACTTTCAGACCTGGCAACCCTGATAGAAAGTGCACATTGTTTTCTTGCTTTTGGTATAAGTCAGGAACTAACAGTCATCTGCACAAAATGGCTTGATTAAATTGAATTGATTTTCAGTGTCCAATTAGAGCAGAGAGACTATTTTAGTATATCTACAAAATAATCATTAAAAAGCAGGATGAGGTGATCTTAACTTAACAGTACAGCATTGATGGTATCTAAAATATGAATTCCCCAGAAACGTTTATCTGATTTGTCATCAATGAACCACTCCTGTGCCTTGAGGAACTTCCTTGTACACCTCTAACAAGACTCTGTAGACATGTCCCAACAAGAACCCATGCAACACAAAATCTTCAGCAGACAATAACATCCGTCCCATATCAGCAGTTTATGAGATCGTCTCAAAAACACATTATTCATTCATGAGCAGCTTTTATGACCACTACTGCACACTGGGTCCTTGAAAGCGTCATTCAGATGTGTTACTTAGACAGCATCTGTGTCAGTGAGTGGCACCTGGCTCTGGGTTAAAAAACAAGGTCTTATTGTTTCTGCTTTTCACTGGGTTTTTGGACCAAAGCACAAATCATAAGGAACTGGGTTTTGGGACCAAAAACTGGAGGAGTTTGCTGTGTGTAGGGCAGCACCTGTTTGTGAGTGCATGAGGGTACTATAAATAGCATATAGAGGTATAAGTAATGATATGTGGAGTTTGCAGTGGAGCGTATAGGTGATGTATTATGTCTACTGATTAAATACAAGGTATATGTCAATAAATGAGAATACCATAGAAAAATGAATTTATTTAGATGTAACTCTCTCGCCATTTATCCAGGCTTGGGACTGGCAATACTTGTGACCCCCTGTGGCTGGATTGTACACAAAGAGTGAAATATTTTAAGCGTTTATTGATACTCTAATGTGAATTTTGGTTTGCATGTAAGCCATAATCGTAATCTGCATTTCACTTTAAATTGAACTACTGAAATATACGGACATTTTAACAATATCCTGATTTATTGGCGTGTGCTTTGTCTTGTAGGTTTTCTTAGTGCAGTCCACTTCAGTCTCTGTTCTTGATGCCCATTAGAAAGGTACATAGAAAATCAATGGCCTAGAAGTGTGTCCACTCACATGGGACTCACTCTGCGTCTCTGGGCCCCAGCTGCATGCTCAAGCGATCAGTCTCTGAAATACAACTCTGGAGGAGCATGCTCACAAATAAATTTTAAACAAGGACATTTGCATAAGATTATTAAACCATCATCACACCAGGGAAGACACCATTAATGAAGTTGTATCAATTTATTGCAATATTCATAATTATATTCACAATTGTTGCATCATCCTCCTCTCCCTGCTCCTTCTGCTGCTTATAGTTATATCTGTGCTTTACAGAGGTGGAAGAAGTACTCAAAATCTGCACTCAGATAAAAGTACTATAACTTCAGAATAATGGTGGCATGGTGGTAAAGTGGTTAGCACTCTCACCTTACAGCAAGAAAGTACTACGTTCAGTTCCTGGACAGCGTGGGGCCTTTCTGTGTGGAGTTTGCATGTTCTCCCCATGTTTAGGTGCTCCGGTTTCCCCCATCAACCTCAAGACATGCTACAATAGGCTAACCGTCCAGCCATATACTCCTGACCAAGATCCTGGCTCAAGATCTGAAGAAGGAACCCCGGACGCAGCACTGTAGTCGCCCACTGCTCCTGACAGGTTGCCCCGTTTCATTGAAGAATGGATCAAATGCAGAGGACAAATTTTCTTATGGGGACAATAAAGTATACCTTACATTACCTAAGTGCACTTGGTAAGTAGAAATAAAAGTACTCAGCCAAAAAGTGAACGAATTGAAGCACAATTTCAATTCAAAAAAGTTTTGTTTATATAGGAGAGCAAAAACTACACTATGACCACTGCTACTACTAATTACTACTACTGCTACTACTATAATTTCTGAAGCCAAAAATACTTTAATTCATTTAGAGTTTTTAAAAGTATTTTCCTCCTCAAAAATATACTCGAAAGTATGTGATAGAAAATGTATCAGAAGTTACATACAAGCTAAAGTTCTAGTATTGAGCAAGAATGAGACCAACAGCCTTAATACAGTGTGCCATAAGAGGAACACTCTATTCACACAATCAGGCCGGGACGGTGGTACACAGCTATGGGAGAATTTATGCTCATACTTGTTTTAGTTCTACAGTTAATTGCTTCTTCAATTATTGGGTCAAAATCATAATAGCGTGGTCAGAAAAAGGTAATCACTTTTTGCAGTGCACTTAGAGCACTGAGTATCCACTTAAGAGGCTCTACAGACCTTATCTATATTGCAACATGTAGCTGTGTGGCCACTCCATTCAACCACTGACAACTCGGCAAATACAGTGAGTGAACAACACAACCACAAAAACACACAAATAAATACTGAAAAATGTTTGAATGTTGGTGACTTTATTGGAAAAATATCTTCTTATCATCCTCATAATCTCCTAACAAAACTGTATAGAGTAGTGTGCATAAACCATATAGTGTTGATTATTTGTTCTAGACGGTATTATTCCAAGTACGGTGTCTTAGATGGGACATGCAGCACCGGAAATGAGAATTTAACGAAACAATCTTTTGTGATGTGAATTGTGTAATGTGAAAATGAAACAATCTCAGTACAACTTTGTCGATATTGGTGTTATGTTCCTGCATGGCCCAGCAGGAGAGCAAAAGTAAACAACATTGAAACTGCAATTTTACAAGATAAATAAATCTTTGTCTAGCGTTTTCATTTCTATGTGTGAGGCATTAACTATTGTGATATCAGTAGGGCTGACAGCCTCTGGTTGCTTAGTCCAGTCTTGTCTTGTGTAGGCTTTTTGTCATACCACGAGTACCCCCTCATTCATAAATGGTGGTGATAAAAAAATAAATAAAAAAAAACTCTTTATCTCTTTATCAACTTTATCAGTGCAGTTTTTTTAACTTGTAAATGCAAAATCTCCAAACATTTTTAAAGGTCAAGTTCAAGATGAAAAAACAACATAAATAATGATCTGCCTTTAAAATAAAAATACAAGAAATAAAAAAAACTAAACAAAAAAAAAATTTAAATTGTAAATAAAAAAGAAATCTTAGCACAAAGAAAAAAAATAAAAAGCTATTAAACCTTTAAAGAAAAGTTACAAAATGTAGTATTCAAATAATATTACTTGTCAGATTGGACCAAATTTGAAGTTTCAATAGTTCAATAGGAAACAATAGCAAACATTTTCTTTTGATCTTCCATATAAGTTATAAAATAATTCCCACTGCAAATGTACCCCTAGGGTTCCGCGTACCCCTGGTAGAGAAACACTGGCTTAATCGACCAAGTACTCACAGAGGTCTTGGTTGACTAAAATTTTATTGGTCTATTAGTTGGATCCAGTCTTTGCCACAACAAAGCTGGTCTAATTTATTACTTGAGAACTTATATTTCTCATTATATTCAAGATAACAACAGTGATTTTTAGATAAATATATATATATATATATGTATATATATATATATATATATATATATATATATATATATATATATATATATATATATATATATATATATATATATATATATTTTTCCTGTCATCTTTTCTTAATATGTTTTCTCACCTGATTAATGTGCCGTCTTTTGTTTGTGTAACACTCTGGTAAGTCCCCCCCACCCCACATCCCAATCACTGTGCTGGTATAGACTTTGGTCGATTAACCATTTTTTTGGTGGACTACAGCTCTGGATAATAGACACATTAGCAGCAGCAGTAGTAGTAATAGAAGAAATAGTATTAGTAGCAGGAGCAGATGTGGCAATAGTAGTAGCAGTGCAAGTATATTGTCCATATAAGCAGCCATTGGTTATATATTAGAATTCTTCATGTGGTTAAGCTGATGTGGGTCCTGCTGAAGTTGACGGCACATAAACTCTCTACAGGCGCTCTCGCTGTGGGGAGGAGATGCCCAGATGCCAGTCTGTCATTAATCTGGATTACTGCTGATTTCAGTCAAAACTCAGCTCTCCCTCTGAGCCCACTGAGTCAGAAATATGCACAACATCAGGAGAAGTCTCACTCAGACAAGTAACACTCCAGTTATTTAGAGGAAGGCATTTTATTATCTTTAAAGGAGTAGAAGTATTTTTTGACCTGTGGCAAAGTGGCTATACTCATATTACGACTTAGGAGTAGTGGTGGTAGCAGTAGTAGAAGCAGTAACAAGTAGTAGTAATGTTTAGTAGCAACAGCAGAAGTAGTCTATTTGTGTAATTACCAGTACTTTCACTTCAGTGCATACTGAAGTACTTTTTCCTCTAGTTATTTCACTCCTCAAACCTGGTTACTGTTACTGATGATGATGTTAGACCCACACTTGTAGTACTTTTGAATACTGTGCGTGCGAGCTGCTCCCAGTGTGTACCACAGGGAGCAGGCAGGAGGAAATCAGCGTCTCTTGTCATTGAGTTGATAAGCTTATTGTACTCGGTGGCACTAGCATCAGTCTCTCCTCAGTCTCTGCTGCAGGCTATTGTTTGGTATTCAGAAATCTGCATGACAACGAGCCGCTGTTACCTCCATCTGTATGTACTGGGAGAATGATTAAAGGCTGGGTGTAATACAGAACATGTTATATGCGTGTTTATGTATTTCTTTGCACATTGGGAGCTAAGTGAAATTTACATAATGCTTCATGTGTAAGTTCTCCTTCCTTTATCATTTTAATAAATAATATTGGTTCTAATTGCTCTATATTTTGTATGTGCAATGTGTAAAATAATGAAGGTTAACTTGAAATATAAACATGCGCACTTTTGTAGCAGTAGCAGTAGTAGTAGTGGTAGTAGAAGTAGCAGGAGTAGCAATATTTGCCATAGAAGTTGTAGTAGTAACAGTGGCAGTAGAAGCAGTAGTAGTACAACATGTAGCAGCAGTAGCAGTGGTATTTTAATTGTACACACAAAGTATTTTTACAACTCAGTTAATTTAGCAGTTTGATGAACATGATTGAGATGTTTTTTTCTGTTCATATGAAGAGTAAACCAGGGACACTTACGAAATGGGATTCTTTGGCCTATATCAGCCCTGCAGGAGAGTTTACACATGCTGCGCTTCTGCGTCAATGGAGCCCACTATATGGCTTAGTAATAATCATCTGAAACACTTGTTGTTCACTACCCAGCCAGACAGAGCCACGTTGTTCACAGCACGACCGCGACAGCACTAACTTCATCTCTGTAGGAGGCAAGATTTATATGTTCAGGTGCTAAACTAAAGATTACATCAATCTGTGATGATGACTTATGTCGCCATTTCCCTCAGTGGGATTAAAAAACGACAAAAAATACAGCTATTTGTTATACCAAGGAAAGTAAAATTTTAATATACTCACATAATGAGTACATTTTTGTAGAAAACATGTACTCTAGTAAAAGTAGTTTTTGATCTTGGTGGAAAGGTGGATCATCTCAATACCAGAAAGTAGTAAGAGTAGTAGCAGCAGTAGTAGAGGGAGTAGTTTGAGCAGTAGCAGCAACAGTAATAGTAACAGTAGTAGTAATAGCAGCAATAGATGCACCAGTCATAGGAGTCAGATTAGTAGTAGTAATAATAATAATAATGGATTAGATTTATACTGAGCTCAGGCATCTCAAAAGCACTTTGCTGTAGTCCATTATTCATTCACTCCTCAGAGGTGAAAGTAAGTTCCTTCTGTAGCCACAGCTGCCTGGGGCAGTCTGACAGAGACAAGGCTGCCATTCTGCCCTCCAGCCTCTTCCACCACTATCAAATACTTAATCAAACAAATATATTCATACAGCCAAGATGGGTGATGTGTCTTGCCCAAGGGAAGCGGGATTCAAACTGCCAACCTTCCAGTTATAGGATGACTGCTCTACTACCCAAATCATTGTTGCTTAGTGATAGTAAAAGTAGCTATAGTAGAGTAGCAGTAGTTGTAGTAATAGCAGTAGTAGTAGGAGCTGCAGTAGTGGTAGTAGCAGTAGTATTAGTAGGAGCAGTACAAGTAGAAAGTAGTAATAGTACAATTTACAGAACTCATGCAGTAAGGATTCAAAAGCTAGAAAACATAAAAACACTGCAATTTGTAATCGTGTGCCAAGCAGGATTTTAATATTATCAGACAAAAGTGTCATAGTCGAGGACTCAAAATCATTTCCTTGAAAGTGTAAATCCATGGATACAAGGATATGACGCAGGAGCCCATTGTCTCTTATCTGTCTTTTAGCAGCTTTGGGTACGGCCTCTCCAAAAAATATAACTGTAGCTGTATTATAATGAGTTTTACAAGTAAGAAAAGGTGTTATCTGTGGACGTGGCATTGAGATTACTAATACTGAATTTAATGAAGCGCAGATAATAGACCACAATTCATAATTAAGGGACTTGCTTAAGGGGCTCATTAAGATCAAGATACTCACTTCATGAAAAGACTATATCGCTCCTATAGCGGGACGGGCTGATTCAATAACAGGTACAAACATAGCTGTGAACTGTTTGATGTGGCACGAAGAGAAGTGAAGCATGATGGGTGTAGCCTATAGCAAGACAATGACAATATCCATAGGGCAGTTAGGTATAGGAAGTGATGGCAATGCACTATGGCAGGGTTTCATAGTAATTATGGTCAGACAATGTGATTACTTAGTCAAATAAATTTATAATAATAAGCAGTGTTAATGTTAGTAGGCCTAATCTTTTGCTGCAAAATGTCAACCAATAATTAAATTTTACCGAGAAACAATTGGATCAATGTTTTTCAAATGCCACTGCTTGTGTCGTTACAAACAGTCCAATAAACAGTGTATATTACCAGATTGTTGAGGTTTCCGACAGAGACAGATGGCCCATAGTCAGCAACAACAATCTTCCCATGTGGGGCTTCATACTACGGGTCCCCAGGAGGGTCAAAAAAAAAAAAAAAAAAAAGCACAGAGATCGATACACATTAGGCTGTGCTCCAGTGGCCGACACGGATTAGCCGACATAGTGGAACCAGAAATCTGCCGTGTGGACATTTAGAGAGGGTTGAGTGAGCACGGCCAATACTCAAGGACTTAATAATGATTATGTCTGGAATAATGTGGCTAAACTCCTCTACTGACATGACAAGCTGCTCTTTCTCTCTGGCTGGCGAGTATTGATTCTTAACATACAGAGAAAAACTATCAAGAAAATGACCAAATGGTGTCCATGCTGCCTTTAGATTAGGCTTTGATTTCTAGTATGATTTCTATTTGAGCATTCGAGTGAAATGTGTTTTGTCATATCAAAGGCTGCCGATAATGAATATGTCAACATATAACCAGGGCATGACATTTACTTTTTTCTCACTGGCCACCATGGCTAGTCTCAAAAGTTACTAGCCAACTCGTGTTTTTACTAGCCACGATTTAGTTTGTGAAGTTTTCTGTATAATTTATAGTATTGTAAAATGTAAAGCTTGGTTTTATGCATGGACAGGGATTTATCAAATATAAAAAAACAGGTTTACCTATAGGCAGAATAAAGTGTATCTCTGCATGTAGTGTCAAATGTTTAGTATTTTTTAAATTACAAATTGTCTTTAATTATGATTAATTACTATATAATGAATGGTGTATACTTGAGCAGAGCAACATAAATCCAGGCCTAATAATATATAATAATAATAATAAATAATAGGCCTAACTATGCATAAAATTCAACCAACCAAAGTGGCTAGTAGGAGTATTTGTGTCCCTAGCCAAAATAAAAATTTACTTGCATTTGGCTGGTTGGCTAGTTTTAATGTCAAGCCATGTGTATAACTGTAAATAGGTTTCAAGTATGAGGCATTTTACAAGTGAAAAGGCTATAAAATCAGATAACCATTGAGATTTGTGTATTGTTACATACATATAACTTTAATTATAACTGCTATTTTGAAATCAAGAAACACACAAAGCAGAGTGTTATAGCTATACTTTGGCTCTGCTTTACATTTTTGCCAATATTTTTTTTTCCATTCTGCATTGCACAAAATTGATTTGAGAAAATGTTGTTTTGTGCTGTCCATTAGGGAGTAATATTGATGGTATTATATGTTAATGATCCACCAACCCAACCTCTACAGTGCACCTTTTTTTTTATTCATTCCTTTTGTGGTTTGTGGTCCTGTTGAAACTAAACAAGCTCAAGTATACTAAAAAAAATTGATAAAAAGGAGGTTATACTACTACTATTGTTATATTCTTATTAACTTTTTTATTTTGTTACATTTTTATTAATTGTTTTATATATATATATTGTTATTTTAAAGATATTTTATTTGTAGCTTGAATTTAATTTTCAAAGCAAAAAAATACAGGAGAATCAGCTTTTACAATGAAGTAAGTATAAAATCCCTTTGTGCTAATAAACATAGATGACACGTAAATGAATGAAGGGGTGCTCACAATAAGACACAAATAAAAGTAAAAGTTGTAATATTAATTAGTAGTCATATTTGATTATATAAACCAAAGGAGACTTGCTCTAAGTCATTTGCATATTTCAAATCCACATATTCCTGTTAATTTCTCTCTTTTCTGACTCAGATCATTTTTCACACCACATGTCTGTACCATAAGTAATGTATAGGCGCTCATTGCTGGTCCATCGTGTTGAGTAATGGTCCTGAGGTGCCAGCAGCAGCACACCTGGAGCCAGCACATGTTACAGATCTGTGTGTCACCGGGCTAAAATAAGTAGCAGCCATATTAACTATAATTTGTGTTATATGCTGTCAGAGTCCAGCCCTAAAGCCAAATGGTCAAAGATGTCAACGGAAATGCCATCACTATTTTTTACCCCAGCAGCTTCTGGCTTTTAGTTTAAAAATGCAGATATAAAGAAACTATTTTGTGGTTTGGTTTGGAGCTATAAGGTAAAACGAAATGAAAAGCAATTGGGGCAGCGTTTAGATTTTTGCCAAACTAGTTTTGAAGATGTATCTATGTGACAAAAGACAGAACTGCATGTTACACTATATAAAAAAATATTAGGCAATAGGATGAGAAGTCGTACAAGAATTCATTTGCAGAGCTGCTTTGTAAGCACCTTCTCCAGACTATGTAGGCTACAGCAGAGTAATGTGTTTTGGTTACCTCCTATCTTAAGCAAAAGCAAGTGATGGATTTTCCCAAGAATGGATCTTGTTGCTTGTACAGTAGAAGCAGGTCTGTGGTGGTTATGTTCAATTTAAAAAACAGGATTTGAGATTTGGACATGTGGCTTGTGGTAGGGTGCATCAGCTGTTGACTACACTCTACCAATATTAGCAAAATATGTATAATTACAAAAGTGACTAGATAATTTTTAGCTCAACTTAAATATTTTTTGTGATCAAAATGTTTTAAATGTTTTTTATACATATATATTTTCTAAAGAGGTCATTTTTTAAAATCCTGGCAATGGGAGTAGTATAGTTGTAATATTAGTAGTAGAAGGAGTAATAGTTAAATAGTATAATGGCAGGAGTAGCAGCAATGGTAGTAAAAATAGTAGTGGTACTAGTAGTAGAAGTATTAGTAATAGTAGTAATAGTAATAATAATAATTATTATTAATAGTCCTATAGCTTATTTCTAGACACTCAAAGTCTCTTTACACTTTGGTGCATTATTCTTCAGACACACTCAGTGGTGGCAAGCCAAAGCTGCCCTGGGGCAGACTGATGTGGACGTGGCTGCCATTCCGCACCTATGGCCTCTCCAATTACCACCAAGCACACAAACACTATTCATTCAGGCAAGGTGGAAGTCTTGCCCAAGGACACAACAACAGTATGAGGAGAGCGAGATTCAAACCGCCACCTTCCATTTATTGGACGACTGTTGTACTTCCTGAGCCACCGTTGCCCCAAATAGTAGTAGTAATAGTAGTAGTTGCTGCGCAATTGCAAAAGTACTACTTACTAACTTACTTTCACATAAATATACATCCAGTACTTTTACTCATCATTTTGTTGAGCACTTTCACTTCTACTTGAGTAATATTATTTTGAAGTAACAGTTACTTGAATACAGATTTTGAGTACTTCTTCCACTTTTGATAATGGCATCGGTATTTGAAATATATGAAATAAATTAATAATAATAATACATGCAAGACAATGAGAGCGTATTATTTTTGCCTATGAATTATTTTCCTACAAACACATCCCAAGGCAATATAGGATAAAAATGCACAACATAGACAAAAACATAATAAAATGCAATTATGTTTAATGTAATTTCTGTGTGTCTTCAAGCAGAAATAATTGCTTAAATGTATTTTTCATAAACAATGGGGAAACCTAATAGTGAGCGATAACAGCACAGAGGAGAATAAAGAGGATTTACAAATGCTATCCTGGGTGCTGATAAGGCATCTGCATCTCCACTGTGATCTCACCAGGATTTCCCCAAAGCTAATTCAAGATCTGAGCCACCAATGAGAAGATAAGGATCACACTGTTATTTTCTGTGTGGTTTTTAAATGACTTGTGTTTCCAGATTGGCCACATGTGTTGTGTATATCACAGTCTGTATTATAAGTCTCAGTGAGTGCTTTTCTCTGTAGTAATGGTTAAGTCAGGAGGCATTCAGTAATAACAGGGTTGAGATGCTGGGACAAGTAACTGTGTGGAGGATCTTCTCTTGAGCTTGGAGTCTCTCAGATGCTTCTTTGATCAAAAACAAAACCACCTGCTATATGGACATGGTGTCACGGACGAGGAACACAGGAGGGAACGGACCCAAAATAGCAGACTCAAAATAACTTTAATAAACGGGTACTCACACAGAACACGAGGAGACAAAACCAACCATACTTGACAATGAACCGACAAAGACCTGGAGAGGACACAGGACATAAATACACGAGGAAACGAGACACAGGTGAAAAACATCAGGGCGGGACAGGTAATCAAACAAGCGGGAAACACAAGAGGCAGGAAAGGAAACAGGGAATCCAAAATAAAAGAAAACAAACGCAGAACACGAGACAAAGACATGAGACATGAGACATAACACATGGGGCTTTAAGCTGGAAATGTATATATGTTTTTTTAAATTGCACTTTATTCTTAAAAAGAATATAATAGACAACTTGAAAAACTAATAGAGAGAGCTGGTTCAACTATTGGCATTACTTTGGGGTCTATGGCAGATTAACTGTAAACTTTAAACTATTCATTTAAAGGAACCTAACAACCTGATTTTTTAAAATTATTCTTTGGGAATAAGGAAGTAGAACTAGAAATGAATTAAAATTTAATTATTACACAGTGGAGTATCTGTCAAATAAGAAGCATTTTTAAGTTAGAAGTTTAATTTAATTTTGTCACAAAGCCATGAAAATTTAAGTTTAAAGACTTAAAAAATCTTTTTAGGTAGGCTACTAGAGTAAAAGTAAAAAACACGAGTTTAAAGTTTGATTAAGTAAAAAGTACTTACTTCTACTTCTTCTAAAAATAAAATAACAGATTATTGTCTTATATACTAGCGAAAAACCTAAATGGCTAGTAACCTTAAAGAAACGCTAGCCAAAATGGCCAGTGAACAAAAAAGTTAATGCTAAGCCCTGCTACTAATGCATTATTATAGCGCTTTTCTAGACACTCAAAGTTGCTTTACAATTTGATCCATTATTCATTCACTCCTCTGTCACACTCGGTGCTGGTGAGCTACTTCTGTAGCCACAGCTGCCCTGGGGCAGACTGATGGAAGCCTGGCTGCCCTCTGACCACCATCAAACACTGTCACACTGACACAATCATTGAACCACCAACTTTCACTTTCACTTTAGTGGGCGAACGTCTTTACTGAGCTACCGCCACCCTATCACTACTACTGATACTTGTACTACTACTAGTACTACTACCATTGCTACAATTACTATTACGATGTCAAAAAAAATACTTTACTATTATGATTTATTTCAGAATGTACTCAAAAATTACATATTATTAAAAAATGTGCATAAGTAAATGACCTGAGTGAAAGTATCTTGTCACTTCCGACCTTAAGTAAAGTAAAACTGACATTTTTAAAGTAAACATTGCTCATATATACTGCACAAATCCTGCTGCCTATACTTTCTATAGGCACTGTATGGCAGATCCTGTCTATGGGAATCTGTTGAGCACATTATTGTTTAGTTGCTCGAGGTCTCTACACGCGGCTACAAAAGCTGGTGATGCTGAAGACAATGTAGAAAAACGAGTGGGTCAGGAATGTGTCCCCTGTCCCGGGTCACAATGTCCCATTCAATCACGGGACCCCAGTGGAAAAAAAAAACATACCATTCTCACATCCCAGGTGCTGTTTTGTGTGCCATTGTCACATGTCTATCACAATCTGGACTGAGCCTCAGCGGTATGGATCACACCCACTCTTTGTCATCCGCCGAGTTCCTTAGTTCATTGTTAATCATAGTTATTTCTGCTTAAGTGCACTGTAATGACTGGGAATGGATATGAACATTTAGGCCTAAAGCAAAGTCAGTAAATTATATACAGCAAATACGTGGTTCTCAAACTGTGGTACGGGTTTATCCCTGCCTATGTCTTGGTTTTAGTCTTGGTTTAGATCTAGTTTAGTCCCGGTTTAGTCCTTAATTTGTCCTTGTTTGGAAATGCTCATTTTAGCCAGTAAACTTTGAAAGCCAATTATTTTCTGAGGAGGTACTTGGTGTGAAAATCATTGAAATAGAGTACTCTTATTGATGATGTCCCTACATATCTTTAATGTGTATTTATTATTTGCTTACAGGTTCAGCTTATTATGATAACGTGAGACCACTGGCTTATCCTGATTCTGACGCTGTCCTCATCTGCTTCGACATCAGCCGTCCAGAGACTCTGGACAGTGTGCTGAAAAAGGTCAGTAACACATTAACCAAAGTGTGAACGTAACCTTTTAATCTGAAGTTTTTTTTATAATTCCTCTGTGAATTTTTGGCTTGTTAACATGCTCGGACTTTTACTTGCCATAGGTCATATATTCAGCTGTATGTTATATTTTACACTTTAAAACTTCAGTCTGGCGTTTGAGAAAGTGCCTTAAATGATGAGTTTGTTAGATCAGTTTTGGCCACTAGATGGAATCATGAGCCACTGGAGTCCTGAGCTTGTTATTAGCGTCTTGTTTTATTTACAGAAACTTTGTACCACAAAACAGTCTGAAAAATTGTTTTCTCGGGAAGTAATGTTTTCACTAGTGTTGGTTGGTTTGTTAGTCTAGCAGGATAATTGAAAAAGAACTGGTCAGATTTGATGACATTTCAGGAAATGTCAAAATAGGATAAAGACTAAATTATTTGTTTTTGATGAGCTTATAGAGCATTGGATCCAGGATTTTTAAATTTTATTATGCAAAAAATACATTATACAGCTCTGTTTCCACTGATTGCTCACAGCTTTTTGATTTTGTAGTATAATGGCATCATGTGTCTTTATAGCACCAACAGAGTACTTACTAGAAAAAAGTTTGAAGTATGAATAAAAGAATAATATATCCCCTCTAAAAGATTGTGTGCCATTGTGGGCCAGTAAAAGAAAACATGATTAGTTTTGTTTAATTAATTTCTATTGTGTGATATAAGAGCTTTATGGCTGAACTAGAAATTCCCCAGTTCAAGTCTACATCTGTATTATGTTTACCATTGCAAGATAGGGCCAATGTCTTTTTCTTCTAAACCAGAATTGTGGCTGCTTTGACACAGTGCCAAGGCCTGATACAATTTGATGAGAAACCAAAAAAGCATAGCATCCACACAATCCTGCTCCTCAAATTAAATTTACTAAATATTTACTAAGCCCTTTGTACATTTCCAGCAGCATTTATCACATTTAGTCCTTTGGTGCAGTGGTTCCCTAACACTGGGTGGGGACCCCAAAATTGGCTGTAGGACTGGCCAAAGAAGAAGAACGTGCATTCATTGTAAAGCCACACACATTCCTCCAGTCATCACTCACCACTGCATTATCATTGCAACAAAACCCACTTATCCATTATGGTGGACAAATTCTCACAACTCCAGAGGTCCGCTCGAGAGGCCAACTTGACCTCTGACCTCGCTACATGCCCTCATCATTAGCAGTGAATATGTATTGATCTACAATGCATGCCCAGGATGCCATAGTGACATGTTGAGGGTCACTTCATTCAAACTGTTGATATCTTTATATTCTCAAGCATTTTAAATAAAGGAATTGAATATGGTAATGGGGAATTATCTACTATTTATTTTGGACACTTTTTACTCTTAAGGCGAGACACTATAGGTGATAAGAGGACACATTTTAACAGATTATTAAACTTCTCCAGAAGATTAAGGGGCATCAACATTAAAAAAGTAAAGCAAGTTTTGCATGATTTTCTGTTTTACGATGCAAATTGTGTAAATTGTGTAATTTCAAAAAACTAAATCTACATATTGGCTGGAGCCAGGTTTCAATTTTTTGGTTAATTTTATTGTTACATATTAGATGAAAGGTTTATTTTGTGTTTCAGTAAATTAGACAATACGATTTGTGCTATGTTTTTAGGAAGTTCCCAATAAATTAGGCTAGGAATGACATACCATCCTCCATAAAAACATTTAAAATACTGCATAGTTAGGTAAAAGACTGGAATATTTGCTTCCTGTAACGATATCTAACTTGGAGTGTGAGAAAAACTAGAGACAAAACAGCCTTTGAAGTTAATATTTTAGGTAGAAATCTACTGACACTTGTTGACAAACTTTTGAGTTGAAGATTATGAAGAGGTCAGCACTACAACCTTCAAAGCACACAGACCAAGTTGTTCTGTTCCTGAGATATGTTTGTGAAAATTCAATGACACACAAATACATCTACAGCTAGAGACAAAAAGTAGTAGTTATATAAATTTTCTCAGGGCCAATCAAAGATAAAACTGCTTGTAAATAATTAATATGTGGCACTTTTGGAACTGTCACAAAAAAAAAAAACTGGACTTGAACAAAGCATTCCTGTCCTAAGGTTTCTAAATGCAAACGCCTTACTTCTCTATTGACATAATGAAGGTTGATAAGATATTTGGGTTTTACAAGTGGTCCAGTGAGCGTATACTTCCACTATTTCTAACATTAGCTGTAACAATAGGCCTTGCTGTCTATTTGGTGCATCAAAATCACAGTGAGTTAACAATGCAACAGTGTCTGTCAGATAAACCTATTGAAAACCAGGGCTACACTCATCAACAACAGCAGTAACAGCAGTGAGAAAGACGTCTTTGTATTAAAAATAAATGGAGATATCTGTTGTTCTGTATTGAGAAAAGGAAGAGTCTAATAGTCGTATTGTACTGAATAGTACAAACACAGCAGCTGTAATAGCTTTGTATAATACAAAGATAATAATTCTGCAGAATAATTGAAATGAACCATAGTGTCTTACATGCTATTTAAAAAAAATATAGCACAATACATGTTAGATGTTGAAATGCTAGCTGTTGCGATTTCTGAAGGCTGCACTAAGCTACAATTAAGCAAAGCAATAAAGCTACCAGAGGTACAGGAGGTCCATAAAGTCTCTTTACAACTTAAAAAATATATTACAAAGGCAACTGATGAGATATCTTAATCAGATTTGTTCTATGTACTTATCAAAGTTTTTATTCACATACATACTGCTGCCAGACAGTTACAGCTACCACGTTGGGCGGCAGTAGCTCAGTTGGTAGAGCCGCTTGTCCAATAACCAGAAGGTTGGCGGTTCAAACCCCACTCCCACCGTTGCATACTGTCTTTGTGTCCTTGGGCAAGACACTTAACCCACCTTGCCTCCAGTGTCTGCGCATGTATGAATGTGAATGTGAGTGTGAATGGGTGAACGGTTCCTTGATGCTTTGAGTGCCCATGAAGGTGGAAAAGCGCTATATAAAAATGTGACCATTTACGTTCAACAGTGCGCAAAGTCCTACACAAGAACTTGCGATTGTTTACAAAGTGCAACTCTTACAGCCTGCGCTCAAACCAAATGATAAACCAAGACCAAAAGAGTTTGCAGTTAACACTGGAACGAAATTCTGAGAATGAAACGTTCCTCACTCGAATTTGTTTTAGTGATGAGGCAACCTTTCATTGTTTCAAGGAAACTTAACACACATAATGTGAGAATCTGGAATTAGAACAGCCCCATGTGACTCGGGAACTTCACCGAGATTGTCCAAAGTTGAATGTGTGCTGTGGGATCACCTTTGATGAGGCTCTGCTACAGCAAACATGGCAAGAAATCTCGTATCATCTTGATGTGCTTCATGCAAATAATGGTGCCCATGGTGTATTAAATGTGACAAAAAACTTTAATATCTACTCCTCATTTTGTAATAATTTCCACATATTTGTCATTTGTTTAAGTATTTTTTTTTTATTGTAAAGAGACTTTATGGACACCCTGTACATCTATCACATGTGCCTGCTTGTTCTTATATCCCTAAAAAGCATTATAAAGCTTACATGTATCTGTCCATTTTTCCACAGTGGCAAGGAGAAACCCAGGAGTTCTGCCCCAATGCCAAAATCGTGCTGGTGGGCTGTAAGCTGGATATGAGGACGGACCTGAGTGTGATGAGGGAGCTGGCCAAGCACCGACTCATCCCTGTGACCCACGAGCAGGTGAGCTGCGTTACTGCAGCATAAACACCACTCAATCATGGGTTAAATTACCTCGTCCTTTCATTCACAGTGTCAAACCTGGCTTGAAATTAGCTGCTGCTACTTTCCATACTGCTTATGCATCCATACATTTACATATGAAAACAATACAACAATCGACGTTTAATGTAGTCGACATAATTACATTCAGAACATGGTTGACATACGGTTTACTTTTATTGTACTTTTCTGCAGCAGTGATTTACATGTACCTTTAGCTCAGCTGTCCAAATTATATAGTCCACAGATAAATGACAGCTATTGTAAGCACTAATCACACACAAACAAAACTTCATTGTGAGGATCCTCAAATATGAAAACATGAATAGCATAAAGAGAGGCTAAGACAAACAGCAGGAAATAAGATAACACAATTGTTTTGTTTGTTTCCTGAAGCGACAAACAGTGACGTGCATGCATTTTAATAGGTTATTTTTATGTTAATGTGTATTTCTAGTTCTTCTTGGCACCGCTTTGTCCACAAATTATTATTCCTTTGCAACCCAGACAAAGCTTAGGTAATGATCGCTATTGCTCCGTTGGTAATGGGATCAAAATTGGTCTATTAAGATGCTAAATTGGTTTATAGGTTAGATGACTGTGATTACCTCAAAATACAGGCATTTGAATCATGTCTAAATTGATCCAAATGAATACTTTGACTGTTGTTTACCTTTTTTTTTGTCTCTGAGGACATTTAATTAGGGTATGAATTAGAAATGGTGGCACTGAGGAAAAGACAGGAGACAGAGCTGGAGGTAGCAAAGCTGAAGATGTTGAGGATGAATAGGATTAGGAATGATTACAGTCATCTGCAAAAGCCTCTGAAGGGAACATTCAGAAAGAAAAAATAATTTCTTAACAACCTTTGGCTTAAGAAAAAGAAAACAACTTGTCTCTTTGTACATGTAAAGTATCTATTGCCACTGTATTGTCATTAGATATACTTAATGGTCCTGTTAACACAAGAGTAATAAAGGGTGACTCAGTTTCGGTGCACACAAGTTGGAATATTACAAGGACATCGAACTGTGCAAAACAAGTCTGTCTACTCAACTGTGGTAGAAAATAATGGCAATAAAGGCTTGAAAATGGTTATTCTTAGAGAGGCTGTCTGAAGCAGCAGCAACGTAATGAGTGTTATTTAAAAGGCCCCAGCATTACATTACACCCACTTGACCGACTCACGTGATCCAGAGGGGAGTGTGGTCACCAGAGTGGAGCTGATGCACCACTGCTCCCCATGGCACAGCCCCAGTCATCTGTGGACATCAACATAAACTTTTAGAGAGTAGGAATAGTGCTGTTAATGCAGAAGTAACACAAATTTGTCTGAACAGCTTACAGACTACGTTGGTTTTCAAAGATCTGTATTGCTTATGAGTTATCAGACTGTCGAGGTTTTTCATTGGCTTTGCGTTTTACAAAAGGGGTTCTGTCCAGCAACTTTACATTCAGTATTCACATAATATAAACCAAAAATGTTCTTAGATAACGCGTGCTATGTTTCTAAGGGTGTATAGTGGCAGAGTGGTTAGCTCTCCAGCGATTGTCTGTGGTTGTCTGACTGTGCATGTCAGCCCGGTGACTAACAGGATACAAGATGAAATAATTAATGTCAGTTTGTGCCTCGAAATGGAATCATTAGCCTCAGGTGCCAAACTCAACAAATGGGAAAAAATACTTTGGCCTAATACAGAGGTTCTTATTTATGTCAAAGGTGTTTAAATGCCACAGTCATTTGTAATTTGGATTTCTGCAACATTAGTTTAATGTTTTTGAGATATATTTTTGGGACATGCCCCAAATAGCCTATGCAACACAAAATAAATATCGGAAAAAAAGTTTATCGATGTGAACTTAATTTTCCCTTTCATCATGCATGAGAATATAAGGTGCCACAGAGGGTCACAATCCAGTGTGCTCTTTGTGCTGGTCCCAAGCCTGGATAAATGATGAGAGGTGCGCCAGGAAAGGACATCAGGCATAAATCCTATGCCAAATCATGATTCAAAATAATTGCGCACTATGAGGCAAATGATTTGCTGCGACAATCCCAGAAGGGAAAAGCCAAAAGGAAAGAACAATAAACTATTTGTTGGCAAATCATAACAAAAAGCAAGTCATTATAAAAAACCTAGATCACACAGGAACAAACAGGAAAAACTGTGTGCTTTGTTTATTTTCCTCAAAAGAATAACATGAAAGAACTGGAAAGGTTTATTAAAGGATGCTAAAAGCAGCATGTCCACAAAATGACCCACTCACACATCACTATTCGTTATCTCTGAGTGTAGCTCTTAGCAGCTCTCCACATGACTCACCTGCTTCCAGACCACAAAAACAAAGGCTAATTTTGTGGTTGTCTTGTTTTCTATTAGGGCACTGGCCTGGCACGGCAGATTGGTGCAGTGGCCTACGCAGAGTGCACCTCTAAATATTCGGAGAACAGCGTCCGGGATGTGTTCCACGTCACCACTTTGGCGTCAGTGCACCGGATCCACCGCCCCCCTCTCAAACGCACAGGGTCCCGCCGAGGGGGGCTCAAACGGGTGTCCCAGCAACCGTCCCGGACTGAGATAGTACACGAGCACCCGCCTACCATCAGGAAGGACCGGGCCAAAAGCTGTGTGATCATGTAGGAAGACGGCAAACCTGAGGAGACGAGAAGTGCACATATGGACTTGAATACTTGTCAGAGTTTTGCACTGTATAAAGGACAATGCAATGGGAATGAATGCTTTTCAATGGACCTCTATAAGGAAGTGTTTGTCCATATTAGCTATTTGTTTAATTTTCTCAGTGGCTTTACATATGGAGGACGAGGAGGTTGTAGTGGCACACTGCTAAATGCTTTACTTGAAGAAGACATTTACACTAGAGCAGCGGTTCTCAACTGGTGCACACCAATCAGGCATAACATTATGACCACTGACAGGTGAATTGAAAAACACATATTATCTCTTCATCATGGCTCCTAGTAGAGGTTGATCGATATTGAGGTGATTTTTGTCTTTTAATGCACATGACCGGGCCACCATGTAACTGAAGGACCCCAGCTTCTCCTTCCATCTGGTAGCAGTTTGGGCTCTTACACTGCAGTTTATAGGAAACATCCAAGAACGCTTTATCTCAGCCTGAAGCTCAAAACGGCAATAAAAAGATTTTGCGCATATCTCTGGCATAGAACCTCGTAGAACAAACATTTAAAAAGCATTTTGTAGCGCTCCCCAAGCTCTACTCACACAGCAAGTTTGACTGAGATTGCCTTATTAGTTTTCACAAAAAACTCATCTTTATCTGTTCTCACTTTCCAATTCATTAGAGGTCACTGTGGCAGCCCTGCTACAGATCTGTGAGATTTGGCCTTAAAATGTTTTGTGAAGTCCTGAAAAGCAGCTCAGAGTATCCCCAAACCATCTTGTAACAGTTTAGACATCTTACACTGCAGTTCATTGAAAACATACAAAATAGCCTGAAAAGCTCAACATGCCAATAAAAAGATTTTGCTAATTTCTCTGGCACAGAACTGAGAAGAATGAAAATTTAAAAAGCATTTTGTAGCGCTCCTCAAGCTGTACTCGCACAGCAAGTTTGATTGAGATTGCCCTTTTGCTTTTCTCAAAAAACTCATCTTTAACTGTCCAATTCTTAATAAGGTCGACCTCTACCATCTATTAGTCGGTGGGATATTTTCAGCAGCAGGTGAACATTTTGTCCCCAAATTTGATGTGTTAGGAGAAGGAGAAATGGGTCAAATTGTGATGACTAGATGAATGGGTTGGAGCATCTCTAAAACTGCAGCTCTTGGGGGTATTTTAGGTTTGCAGTGGTCTGCATCAAAAGTGGTCCAAAGAAAGAACACCAACATTATGACCATCAATAACAGGCGAGTGGTCATAATGTTATCCCTGATCAGTGTAATTTTGGGACGCAGTTTTATCCCTGATCATTTTAACTACTGAACTATTGAACTATTTTTTACAGGACCAAATTTGTTTTTGTTTTTCATTTTACTACAACCTCTAATACACATAAAACCTGTTGAATAGCTTGAATTTGACCCACCAGTTGAGACCCACTACAGAAAAGGATGTATGTAGCAATGGAGATATAATAAAATAAAATGTTGAGATTACTTATTGGGCTGTTACTGGCAGTGCTTGACCTCTCTTTGTATTGTATTTTATTTTTGAAAAGCTATACCTATCTGTTCAAAGCACAAAAAGATGCACGAGAATGGCTCCCACTCCTCTGTACATGTCACAGGTCAATTTCACAATACATTTTGACAATAAAAATTAAAAACTGGACCGGTATAAAAAAATATATATATAAAAAAATGTTGGCAGGGAGAGAGAGAGACGATGGAACTAATTTTCATAAACCGCAAGTGCTTTTGATATTGGAAACCTGGATCATCACCTGCCACCTAATACTGAAGTGTGTAATAATAATATGCGTCTATGATCTACACTGGAAAGGACAAAGGGAGGAAAGTGTTAATGTACATGTGCAAATGAAATAAAACAAACTACTGCTGTGCGTCTGAAGATTTTTAATAATGTCATCATAGTGTTTTGATTGTGATTTAGTTTAGATATTTTGGATCTCACAGTGTCTTCGTCACCATAGTGTATAACAGTTTAACATCATATTTCATGTGACTAGAGCAGAGCACATAGGAGTAACTATAACAGGCATTTGGTGCACAGTCAGACAGTGATTTAGACATAGTATTTAAATGTCCTAATAATGTGATAATCTAGCCACAAGGGGTCCCAAGCCAGTGTACTCTTTGTGCCAGTTCCCAAGACTGAATGGATGGAGAGGAGTGCATTGGGAAAGACAGCCGCCCGGTGTAAACCCAATGCCAAATCAATATGCACCATCGTCATGTGCTGTAACCCTGGAAGAGAAAAGCTGAAAAGAAGGAAGATATATTGATGCTTAACTTATTACATGTAAAAAAGGATTGGTGCAGGAATAATATCACCATGTCTCAAAAGCTGGACATGTAATAGTTGTATTTACAAAGTGCCAACCTGCTCAGTATGGCAAAATATGTTCACAAAAGCACCAATGACAGCTGTGTTAAATGCTTCTTTTGATTATATTGAAGGTAGAGTTATTCTAAAGACCACTAATCAATGCCAAACAATCCTTCTACTTTCCTGAAAACATCAGGAGTGTTTTTCAACATGAGCCCATGGCCAAGACCAGCATGTTTGAATGTAGTGAAAGTTTTCTAAACTTTTAGTTTTTTAGTTTAACTGTTTCACAGACAGCAATTACTATAAAAAGTTAAAAATATGAAATATCAGTACTGCTGTTGATAAGGCAGTCCAATGGCGCCAATGAAGAATTAGCACTAAAAATATTATTATCATTACTACTACCATATTACATCCTATTCCAAGTGGTTCAGATGATCTGAAAAAGACTTCTGTTATTACATACTTGGGTGTTATTGGATGCTTGTTTCTGTGCCATCAGCAAGATCTGTAGAGCCACATCATTTTAAAGAAGGCCCATGAGTCCTGGTTTTCTTCATGTTGCAAAAACAAATGTTTGTCAGACATTTTTTCCCCATTCCACAGAGCTCTGAGTTTATGAGTTTGTCAGCTCTATGTTATGCTGTTGCCAGCACAATATATGTTTTTATGCAAATTAAATTGTGTAAGACTGACACAAATGAAACCTACTCAGCACCAGCCAACTGTATATAAATATTCAAAGCATATTAAATGCATATAGCTGTTGTGTGAGCTGAGTGGTCTGACCTTTAGCTGCGGCTCTCGTTCTATTTCCCCGCTCTGTGGACCAGGCCCCTGCGGCTTCCTCTCTGCCTCTGTGAGCTGCAGCAAAGTGACATTTCACAGCATCACTGCCCTGCTGCCACACTGAGAAGACGGGTCGCCCCCTACTGGCCCGGGGCAACACCAGGGCTCCAGCCAGCACAACCATCCAGATGGTGGGGTAACTGTCCTCTGTGTCCACAGCACATGACCACCTCTGCGTAATTATAATGTCATCAGACAGGATAATGATTTTAAATGGAGTGGTGAAATTTGAGACGCACGTTTATGATCCATATACAAAGTCATTTTCTCTATTATTATTAAGGTCTGCTGGTTAGATCCATTGTCATCCAATTAGTAACAAATTAATGCCAACTATAACATCATCATTTGTTAAAAGCAGTTGTTTAAAGGATACAGGAAAGTCAAGAACTCACTTTGACCTCAGGCTCTGGGTCAGCCTCTGCTCAACTGTTTGTGATGCTACAGAGAAAGTAAAAGATGTGACTTTTGAAGGCCGTTTAGCCCTTAGCTGAAGTGAGCAAACATATTTAACAAACACTCATCAGTCTTGTCCTTACAGCCTCAATGACATCCTGTAGAAAGAGCCCTGTAAAGCTGCAGAGCCACGACAGATAAGACAGAGAAAATACATCTTAATTCCCTGCCTTATTTCACCAAACAATAGTTACTTAAAGATACAAAATTAAAAGATAAGCAATGTTGTCCTACTAGCAGAAGTGGAAGAAGTTATTCTGTACCTAAGTAAAAGTTGCTACTTAAAAAAAAAAAGTACTGAGAAAATCATTTACGTAAGATGAAAGTTTTTACAGCTACTACTATGACAACCACCCTCGCCACAAGGAGTCACAAGCCACTGCCAGTCCCAAGCCTGGATAAATGGACAGAGGTGTGTCAGGAAGGGCATCTGGCATAAAAACCTATGCCAAATTAATTTGAAAAATCATTGCACACTAGGAGGCAGATGATAAAATACTTTGACAATAACAAAAAGTAAAAACACTCAGAGAACACAAGACTTCATCGAGACATTGGCCCTATCTTGTCCTGAGTCCTAGGACATGGACTTGAGCCTGGGATCTTTTAGTTCAGGGGTAAATGCGCTATTAAGCTTTTGAGCCACAAAGGCCTTATATCACACATTAAATAAAGAATTTACTAAAACTCATCATCTGTTCTTTTTCTGACCCCTTGTGGCTAGAGTTAGTATCTTTGGCCCTATCTCGCAACACCAAAAACACATCTTTTCTTTCATGACCTATTAAACTGACTTTTCCTGAAAAGTACAAATCTGTCCATTACTTTTGGATTACTCTTATTATCTTGCTAACAGACAAAAAGACATAAACTAATGACCGCAAAAACATCACTTCTCTATCAACTTGTTAACCAGGATTTTTATGCAGCCATCCAGAACTTGAAGAAATCTGAATTGTCACTTATAATTTATGTCATATGTTGCCTGAGCAGTTGTTTTGCCTTTGGGAGACATGCTCATTGAATGTATAACGCTGCTTACAGTATGTCGCCTCTTATGTAGCCTATGCATAGCCACTATCTGTCCAGCTGCAGGATCCTAAAGGACACTTGTCTGAATCACTGCTCTCACGTACTAAGACACAAAAGTACACAACAATGAACCACTTCTGATGCTGCTAATCTGTTCTGAAACAACTTTTTTTGCACAAGATGATGCAGCATGTAACATTTATAATAGCAAGAGAACATTATCTTGTGAGATTTGGCCAAACGTCTCAAATACTACTACTTCTTTGTGCTCATGTTTATTACTAGCTACAATTATTTTGATGCAAATGCTCTGTTTGGAGATTCATTTTTTATTTTAAATCCTCCATAAAATGGTACTGATCAGTGACCATTGAGGCACAAACCTACTGCATCTTTAATGTCCTCTTTGGCTCTCTTGTCGTAAAACTATGCCTTAATGCTCTAAGATGGCAATACAGATCTATTACGCACTCACTTTTACTCAAATCTCTGCCTTTAACATTTCCACCAAAGGGAATACAGCAAAAATAAACCAGCAACAAGCAACCATGGCACAGCACAAGCTACACAACAAGTTTGCTTGGATAATGGTTGCCGTGCCATGGAAGAGAGGAGCTCATAAAAAATGTAGGAGCCATTTAAACAGTATGTAAAATTTAGCAGATTAAAAATATATGTGATATGTGTCAACAAGAGGCCTAGGGCTTCTGCTGCTGCTCTCTGTGCAACAGTAAAAACAGAAAACTGGTGAATGCAAAATGAGAATCTGTAAGTGGCCCAAATACTGTAATAAGGCTGATGGAACTAAGATTGGATTTTGGTTAGAGTCTAACTCAAAACCAGCACTTGCAAATTCAACTTTCTATTTTGCAAAAGTGGAAAGTAATTTATGAGTTATATTTAATTTTCTGAGTTTTCTACAACTTACTTTTACTTGAGTATTTTTAAAATAATAATAAAAGCTTCTTTTTTTTGTTAGTTTTGTTTTATCTTTGTGATGAAGCAAGATTGCCTTGCAACTATAAGGTTCTGGTTCAATCCTAGATTTGGATGAGTAGTATTAACAGCAGCAGGAGTAGTACTAGTACTAGTGGTAGCAGTAGTAGTAGCAGAAGTAGTAGCAGCAGTAGTAATAGTAGCAGTAGTAGGAGAAGTAATTGTAGTAGTAGTAGCAACAGCAGAAATGGTAACAGTAGGACTGGTGCAGTAGTAGCAGTCGTAGTAAAACAACAGTAGCTGTAGCAGTAGTACTAGTACAAGTGGTAGCAGTAGTAACTATATTAAATAGTAATAGCAATAGCAATGATAGACAATAGTAGCATAGTACTACTAGTAGCAGAGGCAACAGCAGTTAGTAGTGGCAAAAATAGCAGTAGTCACAAAAGTAGCAGTAGTAGTACTTTGTATACTTTACTTTTTTACTTTCACTATTTTATTTTAAGAAACAGTGCTTTTACTTAAGTTCACATTTTGAGTACTACTGCTACTTCAACAGAAACCAAACCATTAGTTAGTTAGTGTTCTGTGTTCATGAGCCAGCTTTGAGCAAATGTTTGACGAGACATTACAGACAGTGTTTGGGTGTGTGGTCAGAGGCTGTGACCAAAATTAAGCTAAAGTACTTGAAGAAGCTTGAGGCCAAAGACTAATGATGATCACAGCAGCAAAGTGTGAGAGTCGTCAGGTTCAGTGACAAAAACACTGTACACCAAACCTCTGCATTCACCATTCACTCAGCTCTATACAGTGGACAGTCAATAGGCAGCACTGCCCAGCTCAGCTCACTGTCATAAACATCTACAGACACTACAGCAGAGGGTCTCAAACTGTGGTACGGGTCCCACTGGTGGACTCTGGATTTCCTCAAGGAGTCAGTAAAGGAATAAATCATGTTGCTCTGTCCAAACTTCTGTATTACTTAAATGTTTAAAACTATAACAATTGCAGTTTGTATTGTTCTGCTTTGGAGTTTCACTCAACATGTACGCTCTAATGTTGTTGTTGTTGGTGAAGAACACACAGAATTCAGTGTGCATATGTAGCGTTTAGCTGGGGGCTGAACGGCTGCCCTCAGGTGTTAGAAGCACGCAGCAGTGTTGGTCTTGTTTGTCCCGCTCACAGATGCACAGTTTTTCAAACAAATAAAACGCACAGAAACATTACAGATGGTCGAGCAGATTGTTTTGCACTAATTTCCCGTGTGAAGCAGAAATATCATCCACAGTGGGATCTCCCAGTCCACACTCGCGTATTAAGACTCAACAATAGCTAACATGCAACTTACTTTTTGCCTTTACTTTTTTGTTTTTTAAAAGTCTTCTCATGCTGCTATAACTGTCTATGTGGGAGACTTGTGACAAATTAATTAGATTAAATGGGTTTAATAAATAAATATTTTCCACAAATAAAAGGTTGATGTATGTGGTTATAGGGCTCATCTCTTTGAATTCATGAGTTTGTTTAGTATAAAGTGGATTTGAACTGGTATAATTGTGGCACCTACTTTTATCCCTGACTCCTGAAAATCTGAGAAATGATCAACAGATTAATAGTTTTTGGTGAGGATCCATTTTTTTTAAAGAATTGTATACCACTGCAAGATAAGGCCAACTCAGTAACTGCAAATGTCAGACCAGTAGTTAGTGACCAGTTTAGCTCAGGAGGGACAGAAAGGTGTAGGGTTTGAATTTCTGCTCGCACAAAGATAAACTTAAAATTAGATTAATGTTAAAACTATTCAAATAAAACTATTCTACCTCCTCACATCACAGTGATGCATCTCAACCCACCAGTTGGGATTCTTCCTAATATTACTGCCATTTACACATTGGGCCTGATACAGCGCATAGACTCATACACTAGTGTTTGAACCAATATAGATTTATACACTCATTATTTACATTTCTTCTTTTCTTCCCCTTTGGCTTTTTTCTTCTGGGGTCACCACAGAAAATCATCTGCCTCCTGGTGAGCAGTAATTTGCACATTGTTTTGGCATAGGTTTTATGCCAGATGCTCTTCCTGATTCAACCCTCTCCATTTATCTGAGCTTGAGATTGGCACAATGAGACACTGGCTTGAGAATGCCTTGGGCTGGATTCATTGTTTTCCATTTTAGTGCCCATTTAATGGAAAACCAAATCCAGCTTTTTAAACAATTTGTAGCACTGCTTCTGAAGTCATAGTGGAGACAGTAAAGTCATTCACAAATGTGGAGAAGGAAATTATTATATGGGACTGAATTTGAGAGTTTCTTCTGTAACTGAGCTACACTTCATGCTCCACTGAAGAAAGAGAATCAGCACAGCAACGTCCGGCTCTGCACATCTGGCATTTACAAAGGCCCCAGCTCAGATCTGCTGACATCACTGTTTCATGTGGCTTCTCTATTTTCAGCTACCTGGATAAATAAATCTATTCTTGTAATAGCACCAAACAACACTGACCATGAGAACTGTGATCTTGTAAATCGCCTGCTTGATAATAATGAAAATAGCCATTATCTTTAAAGCTGTAGTAAGGAAAAATGACTAAAAATGCTTTGTGTGAATGCAAACCTGACATTCTTATGCCCTTTAAAGCTTCTGCAGTAAAGTTAAGCCTTAGATTTTTACCCCTAAAGTCAAAAGAAGACGCTTATTACTTTGCCAACATGCAACTCCCTAAAAAAGTACAATATGTTTGCCACAACAACCTTAACACCACAGACAACTCAACAGGCATGAAGTGCAATTGTTCAAAGTATATCAATAGTTTGTTTAGCCAACATACCATTATTAAGTTGCATCATGTTGTAGAGATTTCCTCCCCACATTATTTCTAGTCATTGCATACAATAAAATCACAGCTGAACAGACCACTAGTGCCTCATGAGGGGCTAGGGCCAGGGCTAACAATAGAAACATACATTATTAAGCAGACGTGTTTTACTGCACATATGTGAAGGAGAACATGGGCTAAACGCGGCCTAAACTTCATGTTCATTACCCTATATGCCTTGATTACTGCTTAAGAAAAGCAAAGGACAGTTTTCCGAGTTTTCCTAACCGAGTTCTAGTTAGTCTAATGTTACAGTAAGTATGCAGGTCTGTGTGCTATTACTGTGCCATTACTGTGCCGAACTCATGTTTTTAATAATATAGTGAAGCTACACACTGCTGTGTGAAATGTAATTTCCTTATTTGGGTGTATTTTTAGATTTAGATAATAAACTTAAAGCTTAACACCTTTAACAAATAAGGTCTGCTTGCATACAGGATAGTCTCACACTAGGGATGAAAAAGGTGTCTATGTGATGGTCAGACCAAGTTAATGGGTTTAAATGTAATTTCCTTTCTGTCTCACTCATTTTCATTATTGAGGTCCATGATGGTGATGATTGGTGGTCATCATGGGATTTTCCTGTAAATCTGTCCCCTTTATTGTTTTTGCACACACAAGTTGTTCAATAGTTCAGAAGGAACAGTGCTGCCCCATGTTCTGGGAGCTAGAGATTTTGACATTTTGGATACAAGAAGGATAAATGAGCATTGGGAACAAACAGGATAAGTGCTTATTAAAAGTTGATATTAAACTTTAGGTTATAGACTCTACTTTTAATACTAAACACATTCATAATATTAACAATGTCCACAAAGTACCTATAGTAAACGTCAAATCAATACATTGAATGGACAGGGCCAGTGTGCTATCCCTAATGTACCAGTGACCCAAAATAATGTCCTATGACCAATAAACAATAGTATTGACACGTGCATGCAACTTATGAATGCATCTCCTCTGTGACCTAAAACTGTGGCTTGCTAAAAGTGTCCCATAGTGTACTATTTGTGCTTGAATAAACAACTCTACACCAGCTCTTCTGCTTAATTAAACTTTATGTACATCAGCTTTTACATGCACAACACACAGGGAGTTAACAAAACAGATTTAAGAAAGATTAAAAGACAACTTTGAGGCATGACAATAAACTGTGCAGGGTTGTAGTTGGTATTGGTTCAAGGATTATGTTGTGTAGTTTTTACAGTTTTGTATCGTGTACGTTGCCACTGAGTCCAGTAGCCAACCGCGGGTCACCACTGTGGCCACTCTTGAGAGACCTGTGGACAGAAAAATACATGTGACAATTATTTTTGACAATATAAAACAAGGAAATGAACTAGATTGTCTTTGTAAACATTTTAACTTCCTGTACCAGTCGAATTTAGGCAATTGTATAAATATTGATTAGATTTATGTTTAAAAATACATGTAGCGTGACTATGATATTGTTTGGTTTCTTCATACTTAATTCAGAGTTTGCAGCCCACAGCTTCTGTCACATTGGTTTGAGTTACAAATAGTGCCATACAAGCTAACAAAATTGTCCTTTTAGGAGCTTGCATTACATGGAATTTATCTCAAATAGCCTTTGCGTTTCAGCTAAAATTATAAGAAAAAATGTTAGGGCTAGCCATTTTTTTTTTCAATTCCAAACCAAAAATGAGTCTGCTCCCTGTCAATGTGAGGTGAATTGTCAGAGGGTAAAATAAATGAATGCAGATTACTGTACCTCTGAACAATAAAACAAATAACCAATCAGAGAAAATAAAATACTGCATGAAGCCTACCTCAATTTACAGTAGATCAACAATGAAAAGTCTGAATAAAAAGGGTTACAGGCCCACTTTGCTAAGAGAGTGGGTCGGCTTGCCATGCTAATATAATATTATCTTGTAATGACTTGAATAATCTTAAGGTTAACCCAGATTGTAGCATGTCAACTTTGTTTTCTACTATGCGTAACCCCCAGCACGTTACAAGACAAACAAAGAGATGAAGGAGTGCTATTACAATCAGTGGAGCAGAAGACAAGGAAACAAATGGGGAAGGGAGCTGGATGAGGAGGACTATTGGAAAACCATGTTGAATTACCAGGGCTATGAACACCATAAGACAGGAAAGCTGTATTAAAAATTAACACATGGAAATTAGGAAAGACTGAAGCCACTTGCTACAATGGCCTGACTCTTCTGTGGCCCACTTGTTTGCACATTTTGCCCCTCACTTGGACCTGACATTTTCCTCTGGCCCATCTCTCTCCCTCCCTTGTCTCCTAACTTTTTTCTCCCACCATGGAACATATTATGTCGATGTTGGTTTGTTGGTTTGTAAGTCTGCAGTTAAATAACTCAAAAGGCACTGGTTGAATTAAAGGTCAGGAATTGTTTAAAAGAGAAGAAATCATTATTTTTTGGTGTCTGGATCCAGGAACTCAAGGATTTTGTATAACTGCGGGATAGGGCCAGACATTCAAACTCCAGCCACAAGGAGTCAGTAAAGGAAAAAATGATTAGGCTTTGACATATAAACGTCACTGGCTTTTCTGTGGCCCACTTGTTTAGACATTTTGCTTCTCACTCCCAGATGACATTTTCTTCTGGCCATGTCTCTCTCCTTCTCGCCGCCAAAGGTTTTTCGCACTTGCTTTCCTGGCAGCGCTCATGTTGGGGAACTTGTCTCATTGAAGCTGGCGGCGGCTGCCACTTCACCGCTCTATCACTCCCCAACTGACTCTAGCAAACGGCACCATCGTGTTGAGTCAGTGCACTGCACTAATGGGCCCACAGGTGCACGAGCATACAAGCCTAGTGACCAGAAACTCAGAAACTTTAAGGCATTTATGAGTCATCCTTAGCATGTGCGGCTTGTGCTAGCTAGACACTCACCAGGACAAAGGCTTCATGGGCAAAATGACCTCAAATAAATAGGACAGTAATAGTTTAACTGGTCGGACTGTGGGACTCATTTTAGTGTGACCCATGTTTTGTTAAAAATATTATTTTATTATACAGCAATAGTTAAGAAAATATCATTAGAATATGTTTCACGATTGCATGTATTAGGCTCTAAATTAGGGCTGCACAATATATTGCAAAATTATCGTTATCGGAATTTCAGCAAACGTCATATTTGTATCGCAAAAATCTAAATATATCGCAATAATGCTATGGTCTTCCATCCTACAGAGACTGACAGGATTATTTTCCTACCAGAGCCTTAAATAAAATGTTATTTCCTTATTTTAATCACAATTTAGCCTTGTTTTATTCCTGGTTTAGTCTGCATTAAGTTTTGATTTTAACGCTGTTTTGACTGGTAATACAAGGCATTACATTTTAGTTTTAAGTGAATTTAACTCACTATGTCAGAGTAGCAGGCTCTATTCTTAAATATCATAATCACAATATTCAACATATTAATCAAATATTGCATGTTTTCCCATATTGTGCAGTCCTACTCTAAATAAGCATTGAAAGTATGTTCAACCTTCTTATCACCTACTTTTGGGTCCAAACCCACAAGTTGGGAATCAATGCTCTAAATTATAAATAGATTATTTTTTGATTAACTATGAATTCATATTGTACTGGTCAACAGATAGATGTAGATGTTCAAATTGTCAGTGTTTATTCTAAACCAGTTGTCAATTCTTAACTGAAATGTAACTTATTCAATATATAAAAATAATAATTTTTTATTATGCTGCGAAATGGCATTAAATGACCAAATAAAATTTCCACCATTACACAAATACCCATTATTCTAGACCTTGAAAACCGGTTGCTATCAGTCTCTTTCTAAATGTGAAGTAACCCACAAAACTAGAATAAGGTGGCTTACTTGTGTAATGAGAGGAAATAAAAAGCTGTTAGACTCACTGTTGTATCTGGACGGCAGTATGTCTGATCCAGTCTGCACAATAACCAGCTGATGAGACTTCTGAAAAACATAAGGACAGAAATGAAGAGTTTATAAAAAAAACAAACCACACAAGACACAAAAAATGTAATAGCACATTTTGAGTCGTGTCTGTCATGGATCTAGTTTTGTCAGAGTGTTTGTGATTCAGCCACTGAGGTTATTAAATGTGGCATTATTATCTTACTTTTTACTTGGTAGAAATAATTAATGTCACATTTGCAGTGGCACGTACTCAGGGCTGGTTTTGAAGAAGAAGTCTAACCCTGGAGACATCTCATAACCATTAACTGAGATGAGCTTTGTGAGTCAGTGCTGCAAGTAGTTGTTTAGTTATTCTTAATAATCCATGACTCATCAACACTCATTTGAAGTAATTCTGACACTGCAAGGGCTGTATAAATAGGAAGGAAAGGAGTTCAAAATCACAATAATAATAATAAGCTCTGGTGTAAGACATAACTGGGCAAGCAAATCGTATTGTATAAAATAATGTAAACAAATGTGCATTTAGTTAAAGTTAATAAGTTTAAGAGTAGCACAAATAGGTCAGACAGTTCCTTAATAGGACAGAAGTAACTTAAAAAAAAGAGAGTAATAGTTATTAAAATGCTATAAACCCCTGGTTGTGGTATCCAACTCTGATCACTTTAAGGTTAAGATGCCACTCCTTTAATACCCCTGGGTCAAAAGTGAGTGAGGATCCGGGACCTTCTTGCTGTAAGGCGAGAGTGCTCACCCCTTTGCCATTGTGCCATTATTGTGAATCACTTTCTACAGAACCATATTGTACTGCGTCCATGCATTTAAAATCTGTTCCACAATTTCATGTAATTATTTAGGCATCAAATAAGTTGTAGTTTGAATTTGTACATTCAAACTACAGTATATTAAATCTACTCTGTCACAATATTGTCCCCTATCACATCTATTGAGAACCACTACAGTTAGTGTTTAAAAATGTTTAAATTACAACAGAACTTTGACAATTATGTAGTTAAATAAACATTACTAGAACCACAATTGTTTCCAGGACTGTAAAACCCACAGGTGACAGCTGCTACTGCACTTAATATGATGACATGATGGATCCAAAAGAGCATGTCAAAATTATTTGTAATTTTAGTAAAAAAAAAGCTTTGGTACAGTTACCTGTTTGCCATTGAGGAGCGAAGGGTCTTTCACCACAGTCGCTCCGCACAGCTCCACCATCTGCTCCATCTCATCTGCACAAACACAAAAACACACTTGGTTGTAAGAGTTGACCGGCAATGGTCACGCCAAAATGAAAAGCTTTCTACCTTGAACCTTTTAACCCTGAGGGGATACAGAGCAGACACATTTCAAAGTCAGTCTTCCTTTGATCAAAGGAAAAAAAACAGGTCAATACTTCAGTCTCCACTCGAATCAATATGTGCATCTCAGTAAAGTTGACGTATTTGGAAAACATCTTCACATATCAAACATCAATCAAAACATGTCTTTTCAATTTAATAAGAGGGGGCTTATATTGGGATGACATAAATAAAAGTATTTGTGTATAACTTTCAATGAGAATTACACCCAAACCTGACCAATTAAAATATGGATAACATGTTTTTGGGCCGAGAGGGGTTTTCTCATGTCAGTGTCATGTAAAAATAAAAAAAAGTCTTAAACTAGCAAGCAGATGTTGAGCCATTAGCAAAGCTTCATCAATCTGTGCGGCAGCGAGTGTGTGCTGCAGGAGCACTTTTGGAGCTTGGGGAAAAACGGACAGATCGCTGCTCGTATCTCTTTAAGTAATATGACCCTAGAGACCTTCACCCATGATCTAACTGTCCGTTTATCCGCAGTGTAAGGGCAAGGCCCAAAACTATTTAGCTTAAAATGTAAAATAAACAGCAAAACATTTTTAACATTCTGAATTAGAATCACTAAAAGAGCAGAGACCTCTGCTAAGGCAGTGACACCATCTCGCAAGATAGAGTTTCTTAAGACTGGACTCGAACCAAGGATCCTCTAGTGCAGGAGTAAATGCTCTATACACTGCCACAAAGGCCGTATGTCTCACAATGGTAAAGAAGCCTCAAAAATATTAGATCCAGATTCACAAACTAATCTTTTGTTCTTTTACTGATCCCTTGTGGCTGGTGCTACTATTTTGTGATCTCTATCTCTCATAATGTTGCAAAATCCTTTAAAAATCTGTACCTAGAAAGTGTACAGGATCAAACTGACCATTCTTGATAATTTCATCAAAATCCAACCATTATTTTTTGAGTTATCTTGCTGACAGAGTAATAAAACAACAAAACAATGCTGGTGAAAACCTTGGCAGAGGAACCTATAATAAACAAAAGGTCTAAAACACAGCATGGATGTCCTTTTCACTCCTCTTTAAAGCTTTTAGGAAGTTTTAACGCATGCAAATGACAGCACAAACATCTTGTATGCTGTAATAACGCATTTCATTTGAACTCCTGCAGTGTTCTTAAACAAGAATGCTTCAACAAAGTAAAACATAATTTCGGTGTGAAAAGCAGAGACAAGCTACAAAAAGAGATCAAATCAAAGCAATTACAAGTGGCTAAAAAGTTAGTGCTGGGTACACGATGAACCAAAAAAAAAAAAAGTTGTATGTTTTACCTGTGGTCATGTCCGTAAAAGGTCCTTGAAAGCAGATCTTGTAGCCTTTCATCAGCAGCTAAACAAAGACAAGAATAACATCATTGAGTTGTACACAGTCTGACCAAATCTCACTAAATGCAGGTGACTGGGTTTATTTAAGCATGTTATTTAGAAAAGGGTTTGGAAAGTGATACAGCAGTCTTGATTACAGCGACTGCTACATATGGTCCATGCAAGCGAAGAGAAAATACAAGTAATTTCTCATGCCTCCCTCCTCTCATAATGATCATTAGCCAGAGGTGCTTGGTAAAATGAAATGTTTTTGTAACAGATTTTAATTTAGACAACACCAAATATCCTTCAGAGAGTATTAGGATACTGGGCTTGATAACATGCACACACAAACAACCTTTTTGAGTTTTTTTCTGGGCTTTGCAGCTCTGGCAACACTCTCTTCTACTGTTTTTTTTTAAACAGTGCAGGTGATGGAAAGTGAATATGAACGGCACAATCTGTCTGACTCCATCAAAGTGCCAAGCCGCACTCAGGTCTCTTAAATAAGGCTGAAATTAGTAGTTAATTCAATTAGCAGTGGTTCTTCAAAGGCAGCAGTACAGCCAACATGACACCCAGCCGTTTCCAATTTTACCTCTCAGTGCTGCCTGCTGCACGCCATGAGGAAAATTACCATCACATTTTGACAAAGGGGTCCAGGCCTAAGGGGCTGGTGCAATACCGAGAAACAGGTTCAAGTACTGTTTGTGGCTCTATCCTTTATGGTTTGGCGTCACTACTGGTTATCAGCTAGTTATAATAAGACACCCCTGAATTTTTAAAAACATTTTCCTCACCATTTCTACCGTACAATGGGCATCACTTGTAATATGTTTACCATTTGGATTGTTTTTTGTCACATATCTTTCAACAAAATGCTGTTGTTCGAGAACAGCAGGGACAGACATGCTTGCATTTTGTTTCACCAGCTGTCACATTTCATTTAGACAGTGCTGCCTAGTTAAGTTTTTAACAACACATGCCATTGTCTGTAGTCTAATAAACCCTGCAAATCCATGTCTTTCAAATTTGTACAGCCCTTATTTGTTTTTTAGATTTTAACTTTGGTCCAGTCTGAGTCTAAAAGAAAGTAATTAGTAGAGCTGACAGCCTTTGTTCGTTTAATCAGTTAAGTCAGTGAGGTCTTGGTCAACTAAAGTTTTATTAGTTGCATCCACTCTTTGCATCATTAAAGCTGGTTTAATTTAATACTTTATAACTTTTATTCTTAAGATAAAATAGATGATTTTTACATAATATATTTGACAGCCCTTATTTGTAAATATTGAATCACCTAATTAATGTGAAGTCTCTTGTTTGTATAAGACTCTGGTAAGTCCCCCACATATCATTAGGTCGATTTCAGTCAATTAGTCGCTGTACTGGGCATAACTTCGACCGAATAACAATTTCTTTGGTAGACTACAGCCCTAGTAATTAAGACAGTAGATGAATAGAAAACGTAATACATTACACTGCATTCAATACATACAGAGGTACAGTGAAACCTACATTATTGTCTTGCGTTGTGCGTGCCTTCATGGGCCCCAGGTGGTGGTGACCATTCACTACATCACCCTTTACTTCAAAAAGGCTCTGTTGGAAAATAAAAACATAATGAAAATATTGAATTATATTATGTTATTAATTTATTACTACAACAATCTTAGCCATTGGTAGATTAGTAACATAAAAAGCTAATGGACCTGGCTTGATAATTTAAATTAATGACAGTCCTAAACAAGACTTGGCAAAAGTTGCTACTTGAATAGCTGAGCGCCAGATGAAGGGATTGTTGAAGCAAATGAATCACAAATAATGTATGAGGTATCACAACAAACTACACTAAGAGATTCATCACAGTCCCTTAATTCACATCAAGCCATGGAGAGATATAAAACAGTACGATAAGACAACTTTTAAAAAGTACGCTGGCTTACATACCTCATCCAAGAGCTTTCTTTGTTTGAAGCACTCAGAAATCCCTGTGGAGGGAAAATTAAATGTCTGAGATGATTATGTAAGGCAGAGCGATTTTACTACTTGTCAACCTTGTTATTCATTATAATAATTGTTTAGTAGCAAGGCTTTAGAGTTTAGAGTAAAAGTGACTTACACTGAAAACTCACAACCCACTTTCTGCCTGCGATGCCAAGGAAGTACTTCAGTGTGCGCTCACAAACCAGACGTTCATCTGCAAAAGAAAGATATGCAAAATGTTGTGTGAGAACTTGGATACACCAGCCTGGCCTTTCAGACAAACTCTTTTCCTATTCTAGAAAAAGAAGTGAGTATGGTACCTCTTTGGTAACATTTCGTTTCTGTGGCAAAACAATGACTCAATAACCAATCAGAGAAACGAAGGGTGAGACATACCAGCGCACCTCTGACCCAAAAATGGATTCCTGACGTTTTTTTCATAAAACACCAGAAAAAGGTGTATTATGAGCAGCTCTGTACTTATTTCTGAATGGGAGCAGCAGCAGAAGCCAGCTGTACAAGCTGTTGTGGAAAAAGTCATTTTTTAAATGTGTTCATTAATCATCAGATGTCAACGGGACTTAACTGTTGTTAAAATGAAAACAAGACAAAGTAAAAAATCACACTGAGAACTGGACAACAACAGGGACTTCAGCAGAACCACAAGGTAACAAAGGAAAGCACTAAACACTGTTAATCAGGTCAAAGAAGTTATTAAATTAGCTTGGTAGCTAGTGCTACCTTGGTTAGCTCTTCCACTTTCGTAAGACGCACTGTAGACAAACGACTGTGATTGGCCATTTCCAAATCAAACCTTCTCTCCAAGAGGGGAAGCAGACAGTATGGCTCACTAGGCTATGGATACACAGTTATGAAGCAAATATTCATAGAACATATCTAATCTACTAATTATTAAAATGTTAGAATAAAAAGAATAATGTCTTGAGCTAAATGGATTTGGGAGTAAAAACTTGGTTGCAGAGAGGTTTACTATAGTTTCAATGTTCAGTTAATTTTAAGGTTAATTCTTGTTTTAATTACATGTCATTGTGATATCATTTTAAATAAATGTGCCATCAAGGTTGTAGTAAAATAAATAACTTTGGTTCTTTAAAAAGTAAATTATACAGGATGCCCTTTTCTCAGAAGATGAATGCTACACTGCAACATGGACCAACCCCTGCATTCGGCTTTTGAACAACAGAGAGATGCCAGTGGACTGAGATCTGCTCCTGGAATCAACACCAAGAACTTCCCAATGAGGCGAATAAAGACTGTCGAGACGCCTAATAACTACATTTTCCCTTGGGTATTAATAAAGTTTCATTTAATAAAAAAAAATCTGAAATAAAATTGGGTCCAACAATCTGACGAGTTGAAAACTATTGCTATAAATAACTAATGAGTATCTTTACTGAGCCAGTTGAAAAAGCTGCTTCCAACATTAACTTTAGCATCACAAATGAGAGGCAGTACACATCATTATGACTTAATTAAATGCTTGGCCTTTCTCGTTGCCTAACAACAACCATCACACACTTGTTTTTAGTCAGGTAGTTGGGGAGAATAATAGATATTTATTATTTTTGAGTGCTGTGTGCGTCGGCCAAAACAAACTACACTCAGAAACAGCCCCACAAAGTCTCTATTAGTGGTGAAAATAAATTGATTGAAGATTAGGGTGAGAGGTTATAGTTCATAATGAAATGGTGTTTTTCTAAAGATTTGTATTCCCAAATATAAGCATGTTACGTATTCTCCCCAATTAATTGTATTTTGCTAAAAAGTTAAAGTGGATATCTGTGTATTTCACCCTTTAACCACAAAGATCAATAGAGCCCTGTGTTTTCAGCTTCTCGTTGGCCGGGAAACAGCAGACATTAAAAACAGACGTCTTCTTCAGCTGCGTCTGTTAATATAGTGCTTTGACAAACGGCGAGCTTTGAAATTAAAAATAATCTATCAGAGAGGGTAATTAGCAACAAGCAAATGAATGGAGGAGAGTGTGTGGGTGAAAGAAACACAGGGCTTATCTTTGAAGAGCACTTTAAAAGTCACTCAAAACAAGCGGGAACTACATTTAAAATGAAAAAAAAAAAGGTCTTGGAAGAAATACTTAGGAACGAGTCATTTTGATTAAGGTCAGTTTTGATTCCTTTTTACAGGGTTAACACATTCCCACACACTCAAAGCTTCAAAGACTTTTATGACACAACCTTTCACAAGATCGCCTTGACCAAAATTTAAATGATTATTTTAGTATTTGAACATAAGTTTAAATTTAATGTTAGGACTAAAACAATAATATGAAGTAATGTTATATAAAAGATGCACATTTTTTGTTTTTGCTGTTTTTTAAACTTAAAAGGTGCAATGAGCACTATATTTTTCATATTTCAAAAAATTTACCCACGTGTCCCCAGATATGAGGAAAACATGTTTGAATCAAATATTTGTTTTACTGACAACAATGATACAGTTGAGTTATTTACAAGTAAAAAGATATTTTACATAATTGCCAAGTTGTTTTTGTTTACATTTTTTGTTTTGGTTCTAACCCTGCATTGACGATCGTCCAATCAGAAAAGAGACCTTGTTTTGTTTTAGACTGCGATACCGTTTTCAAATCAGTACATCTGCATGCTGCTTACAGTACCTTTAAAACATACTATTCTTCATACTGTGCTAATTATACTGATATTAAACATTATGACTGACAGAATTTAAGAGATAAATGTTACTAATGTAATTTCAAATAATGTGCTTAAAACATTTCTAAAACTAAATAATCCAAAATATATGACTTTTCCAAAGACCTGGGAATAACATTATTTACATTTCCAAAGCTCTTTTTCTTATGACGTTGTATGAAGTTTTTATTTTATTGTTTTATGGTTTCATTCACAACACTGAGCACAAATATTAGTGGACTTACCTGTGTGCATTATGATGTGGGTGACGTCTGGCGTTACCTGGGAAATCACACGGGAACCGACTCTCTTCACAAACTTTTTCACCATTATCTGTTGCACACACACGGAGAGTGTCATACAATAAAATATAGATATTATAAGATATTATAAGATATGTATGTATGTATGTATGTATGTATGTATGTATGTATGTATGTATGTATGTATGTATGTATGTATGTATGTATGTATGTATGTATGTATGTATGTATGTATGTATGTATGTATGTATGAAAAGTATACATTTGAACCTGCTCATTGGGTGTCAGTCCAGAAGACACCAGCACCATTTTAGGTTTTGGTTCGTCACTTGGAGGAGTGTTATTTTCTTTATCTTCTGATGGTGACTCACAAGTCATGGCTGTTGATGCAGGGGCTACTTGTACACTCAAGTCTTTGTAAAAGGAGCTTTGGCCTGCAAGAGGGTGTACATTATATATATGACAGGTCATCAGCAATGTACAGACAAGATTTAAGACATAATTATTGTCAGTACCAACAATTCATGTAATTTTGTAGTTGCAAACTATGATTCACCAGTCTCTGTAGTGCTGCCATGCTTTGTTACGATGGACTTGGTGACAGCTCTGGCCTCAGATGGTCTCCTCCTGGTCTTTTGTCCTGCACTTGAGGTAATAATCCTGAAAAGGAGACATTTAAATTGTATAAGTGGGTTTGCAAAGTACTTTTACAACCAATCGCATTACCTTTAGCAAGACAGCTCAACAGTCATGATTCGATTTGGGTGTAATATTAAGGAAAGGCCACTAAGGCTGATATTGGACATCAACAGATATAGGCCAAAAAACTTTCTTAAAAAATACCATAAATTTCACTGTATTATGTTCATGTGTTCATTATGTCCCTTCAATAGGGGTGTAATGATACAGTAACCATATCAATGTATCAATTTCTTTTTTCCTACAATACAACTATATCAATAAACATACCTTGTATCAGATCGTAATGTGTATATTGATATACAGGAGAAAAAAAAAAAAGTAAAATATTGGAAATATTGGTATGGGAAATTTGCATGTTTAAAAAAAACAGATATGGCTTTTTGGATATAATTTTTGTGTTTTTATTGTTATATATATGTTATATTCAACTTTTCTTTGCTCTCTGTCTACTGAACATAATCAATCCCAGCCGCTATGCTACATTTGAGAGTAAACTTGTGAATTTTGTCAAAAAGTTGCTGTATCAATTATCAATATGAAGGTGTTGAATCGCATCAGATCGTATTGTTTCAAATTAGCCAATATTGTTTTTGAATTGTATCGAAACAATTGTAATCAATATGTATCGTATCGTTGCAAAAACGTATCGTTACAGCCCTAGCTTTCAAGGATATTTGGTGCTACTACCTATATATACTCCATATCTGTACTTTATAACGTACCATATACATTAGCATTAGATTTAAATGTTTGTAAATTTTCATACGCGAGAATAAGAGTAAAAACTGTTCTGTTTATAGTATGTTGGGGTAAGGGGTATTGTGTGGTCATCAAATTACATTGTACAATAAGATACCGAATGTCATTATGTATAGTAAAAATCTGTAAATATATTGTTCAGAAAACATGTATTGTTCTACAGTGCCAGTCTAACTAACAAAAGAGTGAAAGAGTTGAGATCAGAACCAAGAAGTCATTTTTAACCTTTTTCAAAGCATTCAGCAGACTATTTCATTTCCAATATGAATGTTATATTTCTTGTATATTGTTCTGGGTACATTTCTCAAAAGTCACTCTGGCTCCACTAACACTGACTACTCGCTCTGTGCCTATATTTAAATTACCTGCGCCGCGAGCGATAAGAGCTCAATGAAAATTTGTCATACACTTCAGCGCAAGCCTTTCTTCCCAATTTCACCAGTGCATTCATGAAATAATCACTTTCATATTTATAGTTGAGAGTCATATCTTGTAATACAAAGCGTCTCTGTTTTCATCTCTGCACTTAGCGAGGCAGGAGGTTGGGGGGAGGGTGCAGTCGAGCGGGAGAGATAAATTACTGTGGCAACACAAGTTTCCCTCTAAGTGCTCTAAATGACATACAAGATGCGGTCCGTAATGACTTTTTTATTCTCCCCAGCATAAGCAGATTCTGGGTTCATTAGTGAGATTATCCGCCTGTCCTCTAGAGATGCATCCTCCACTGTGATCCTGAGAGCAAACTTTCTCCTTCAGTTTCACACTGAAATAAAACGCAATTACATGCCACTCGCTTCCTCTATTGTTCGACTTAATTGGCTTCATAGAAATATAACTCTATTAGGAACTTTTAACCAAAAAAAATGTCACTGTTTGTTTTTCTTAGTTATTAGATAATGAATCCAGCTACAAGAGGTCTCACGCCGTGTACTCATTGTGCCAGTCCCAAGCCTGGATAAATGGAGAGGGTTGTGTCAGGAAGGGCACCCTGCCCAATTAAAATGCAAATCGATACACACCAATAGGCAAATGATTTACTGTGGCGAGCCCAGAAGGGAAAAGCCAAAGGGAAAGAAGTTATCAGATAATGAATGTAGACTCCAGCTTACCTTTCTGTGCCTTGTCCTGTATCTTCATTACCCAGATGTGGTCTGTGGACTGATTCTGGTCCTGCTGACCAAGAAAAGAGAAATAATTAATAAATAAACAACACCTTTGCCACAGCATTACAGTTTGACTTTGTATCTAGACAGTGATTATAATATACAGCAAAACTAATCATTTGTCACTTTTCCCATATGTGACCTTTCCTGGACATTTTATGCAAGTCCATCTGCAACATTTTGAGTTATGCTGCTAGCAGGCAAAACTAACCATGTTTTGCAGTAGCAATGAATATCAATGTTTTTCTGGATTCACACTAAAACTCACCATTTCTCACTTGGCTTATTACTGACCTTAAGATTTCAAGGTTATCTAGGGAAGATAATAAATGTGCTTCTCAATAAAATAGTCATATTATCAACTGCTTCACTAGAAAAAGTGAAATGCACAGAGCAACAGAAAAACATACAAGAACCATTTGACATGTGGGTGACATAATATATTAACAAAATAATATTTTTTGGTGCATGAAACAAATCCAAAATATTTCCTCCTAACCTTGCGTTTTGCTGCTTTGCCTTGTGTCTTCACTGTTTTCTGGACTGTTCTCTTTCTCATGGAGCACCTCAGACACAAGTGCCATCAGCTTCTCCAGCCTCACCAACTCCTTCTGCATTTCTATCTTTTGCTGCAAGAAGAAAAAGAAAATGAGAAGTAATTATGTAATTAAGTAATAATGTAATTACAAATGAGCCTTTGAGCCATTGTATTAACACAAAGGAAATATAAGGAGTTCTGCAATGGAACATTTGCAATGCCAAACAAGGACGTCCTGAGCTGGTCTGTACTGATACAGGAAGCAATAACTGTAACAATGTAACAAAAGAAATAAAGTCTATATAGAAGAAATGAGTAGAAAGGACATACACCTTTTAAATCTTGTTCAAAAGAAGGTATTAACTTGTCCTATTGTGAGACTGGGACACAATTTCGCGCCTGATCATATTTTTCTCTAAATCACTTTACTACATCCTTTATGGCACATGCATTTTTAAATCTGTCATGATATCATGTAATAAAATCATTAGGGCTAAATAAACTAAAAACTTGATTTACTCTCCACAGACTTTTTGGTCCGGACCCAGGAGTTGAGAATCCTTGTTCCTTGCTCTTTCCTTGCATCACAATTTTAGTATGCATCATTATGTTTACTAATTATAAATAAACTGCAGTGAGATTGAATTAGGCAGTTACATACGTAAACTAATTAAAATAAAAGTATTTTTCTCTGCAGCAACTGTGTGTAATCACTGGCTCTCGTTCTGAACCCCAGGGCGTGAAACCTGATCTCCCAGTCAAATAAGGAGATAAAAGCGAGAGGGCTCCAAGATGAATGAGGGCGCAAACACGAATCATCTCCTCTGCAGCGTTTCCTCGAACGTAAATGAAATGCAATTTAGAAAGCTGCTGAGGGCAACATTTTTCACTGAGTGGGGTAGTCTGTCATCCAGAAGCTGACAGTTTAGTTTGAGGGAAATGAGGTGGCTGCCCTCTACAGGGGAAAAGAAGAAGTGCAGCAATAAAAGCTGCTGAAAACAAGAAGTACAGAAGTAAGCAAAGGCAGTGGTTGGAAAGTAGTTTTACTAGGTTTTTAAAAAATCCCTTCACTTGAGTAAATTTCTGAAATGAAAAATGTAACTTATATGCAAGTTATTTTTTATACCTCTCTAAATCAGTTGATTTTTTGACATTGGTGGCATAGATTAGAAAGTACATTTGGCAGAAGGGATCTTGTGGTGAATGTGGTGGAAGAAGTATAAAAAGTTTATACTTTTAATTAAATGATTTTGTTGAGTACTACTAATCTTATTTAACAACTCAATTTTACATTAAAGAAGTAGAGAGTTAAGATTCTATACAGTTCTGGCAAAAGGTGTATAATAATAGATACATGAAAGGCAATATATTTACAATTAGCATTTGAAAATGAATGACTGATAATTTCTATATTCACCTGTGTTACTAGGACTTCACTTGATAATTGTGACAGCTCCATGGAAACACTTGCATTATTTACTGGAACATCGCCTGATGAATGCAAAAAAAAAAAGTATTGCACATTTTGAGCAATAGCACAAATGAGAAAGAAATGACATGATACAGAACTGTATAAGCAGAAATGCCATCTAAGTAAAAAGTAAGTAAGTAAATTAAATTGCGTTCACATTTTTGGTACTTGCATTCTTCTGGTGTGCCGAACAAGTCGACTGATGCTTGGCTGGAGTCCACATAGTCTGGACTGGGACATGGAGGTGGATATCTTAATTCTTTTCCTCCATCAGCTGTCCGACTTTCATTTAGTTCACTGGAGGCCAACTTTTACCTGTTGACTATTATCCCCACCACTAGTAGAATTACGGTTTAAGATTTGGGCTAGGGTTGGCAAGTCCTCGTTCAATCCACTGCTATCTAACTCAGGCGATGACTCTAATCGTCGAGTTCTTCTTTTCTTCCTTGGGTTGTTTTTGATAGAGGATTGAACACTGCTGCTGTCGTGGCTGATTGGTGCGTCAACATTTGGGATGGCATGTGTTACGAGGCCATCGGGCGTTAGAGAGTTTTCTGTGTTTAACAAACGTTCAGATGGGTTTCCTGAGCAGTTTTTGGGAGTGGTTGCTGGACTTAGCAAGGAGAGGCTGTCTTCTGCTTTTGAACACTGACTCTCTGAGATGTGAGAGCAGTTTGATTGTTTCTGGTGGTCTACACTGCCAGACAACTGAGGAGCTGTAAAACGAAGTCCAGAGTTTACAATTTGAGGGATGACAGAAAGATGAGAACTCTGTGTTTCTAATTTTGAAATTTTGTTTGGGCTGAGACCGACACTAATGGTACTTTTCAGACAATTGTCACCACTGATTACAGCTGCAACAGGTTTATCAGGGATGTCAACTTCTTCTTGATCTGGTACAAGTAGTGTGTTGCTTTTCTGGGTATGTGTGGCTGGTATCAAATCACTAAACAGCGAATTTGAGTTGTTCTGAAATGCATCTTGATTTGGCAGGACACTTTTGAGAGATGTATTTTCATTTTCTAAAGCCATAAAATCAGCATCTTTAGACTTTGGTGTATTGCTCTCATCTAAACTATGGCTCCTTTTCACTTTAGGGGTCCCGAGGTGAAAAGATTTCCTTTTAGTAGCTTTGAAGCTCCTCAGAAGTTGCTCTGTGTCAATCTCACTGTCATCCATTTCTTCTTCTGCATCGTTACATCCCACTACCCCCAACCGTATATTGTTTGGGTCAGTTTGAATGTCACTTTCCTGGACAGTATTTACCTCAGCTGCTTCACCTGAACTTACACAATCTGGTACAAGAGGCTCACAACAACCAGCTTCAGGCACCACTTCTGCATTTGTGATTTTAGGGACTTCTTGAAGAGTTTGTGTTGATTTCAAAATATCCAGACTCTCATAGGAGGCCATTTTTTCAATGCCTCCCAAGTCTTCATCATAAACACATCCGTTTGTCTTTGCAGCTTTTGGAGACACAGTATTATTCTTTGCTAAATGTTTAACTGCCTGAGATTTTCTTTGTTTGTGGGATGCAGTAACCTTTAAGTGACTTGATTTCTTTTTACTTTCTCTAACTTCTTCTACAAAACACTGAAGTCTTTTACTTCTCCTGTTGCTCCTTAAAAGAGGAGCCTCTTGATCTTCGCTACTGGGGTAATTCTCAATATGAACCTGAACCTCGTCTGATGCAAGTTTGGTTTTTGGTTCTTCTGCTGGAGCCATCTCTCCATTTTGAACTTCAACTAAATCAAGAGGTTTTGCAACTCGAGCCGACATGCATTTGTTTGACGCTGACTTTCTGCCTTTTCTCTTCTCAGTCTTCTTTTGCTCACTGTTTTCTGGTTCTGTCTTGGCCCGCTCTTGTAAATCACTGTCAACCTGCTCCAAAGCATTGCGCATCTTTTTTCTAGAGTTTCTTCTCAGTTTACAAGGTTCAATTTTAGGCAAAGGTGAAGCAACTTTTGCTTTACATTCATTGTTGTCATCCTGTGTCTCATTATTTACCTCTTGTGCAGGCTGGTTATTGCTATCTGATTCATTATTTACCTCTGTATCGATATGCTCTACCACTTTAAAAAACTCACTGCTGTCATCTATAGGGTTTATTATTTCTTGCTCCTTTTCTGTGTCACTTTTGTTTTTCTCTTCATCATCTGATTGTTTTTTGTCTTCTTTTGAGTTGAGATTAGGTAAAAAATCAGGAGGGGGTAAGACTATTCCATTTCTTTTTCTCTCTCGCTTGTAAACTGCACCAAAAACCTGATCTTCAAGAGTCCGACCATCCTTCTCAGTCATGCTGCTGTCATTGTTTTGCTTGAGATCTATTGTTGAAGAAGACGAAAAACTGTCAGAGTCTTCCGAATCACAAGGATCCTTGTCCATCTCAATCTTTTGCTCATTAGGGACATTCATAAGCCACTCTCTGACTTTTTCAACACTTTTCTTTTGCCTCTGCTTAAGAATCTTATCAGAATCTTTTTTACGCTTCCTTCTTGATAACTTTTTGGGAAGTTGCTGATCCTCATGGTCATCCTCCTCCCCGTCATCGTCTTCTTTCTCCTCCTCCAGTATCAATGGTGGGCGGTCAAAAGACTTAATAAGGAACCTAGTTTTGTGTGTTGGTTGGGCATTTTCAATAGCGTCTGACACTTCTGTTAGCTCCAGAATATCTGTAGTGATGCTTATCTTCTGTTCTGATACTGGAGGGGGCCCTCCAAGTCCACTGTCCAGACCTTCATTTTCTGTTGTCATTGGACTTGAGTCTTCAAGTCCCATAAGTCTTGCAAATCCATTTTGAGCTAAAAAGGAAAAATACACTGAAAGATTTCTTACAACACTTGTAAGAAACAGAATTATATTACTCTCCAGCAAGATAATTGGGTTACTCTTTACCAAAACCAAAATGATAATACCTTCTACAGTTGAGGAATAAGATCTTGGAAGATCATCACTGCTGACATTTTTCAGATTGTCAAGATCCAATGGAGAAATATTGTCAGATGTCCTATCATGAGAATGTTTTTTTACCTCAGCACCTGTAACACTAAGAGTAGATTAAATGTTTTAGATAAGGACAATAGAAAACATCTGTAAATATTTTAATGACATTTGGTTCAGTTTTCAGTTTTAGTATCATACGGTGCTAATTGTGGCATCAGTCCAGTAAAATCTGAAAGTTTAAAATAAATTATTAGGTCTGGAAGGCAAGTGAAATGACAAAAGATGTAACAGAGGCTTGCTTACAGTTTGTTCCTGTGTCATGTTCGTATGCTTGTATCATGTCTTGCAATCCTGCGACAAGTTTTTGAAAACCAGGGCTCTCCTGCAGGCTCCTATTTAGTAAAAATATGTTATTAATAAATTTATAGATTAAAATCACAGATTCTGTTATTAGAATGTAGTAAAAATATCTATACAATATTTATTATACCTTTTTGTTACTCTGGCTTTACACACAGGACAACTTGCCCTGTTTTGTTTGGTGCTGTCCAAAAGTTTCATGATGCAAAATCTGCCAAATGTAAATCGTATTGGTTATAGGTAAAACAGAAAAGATTCAAAAGTAATTTAATAGACTTTTACTTACTTGCAGAACTGATGGTCACATTTTGTAGATACAGGAGCAGTCATTAATTCCAGACTACATTAAATCAAGAAGAACAAATAATTGACAATAGCTAAATAGCTATTTGGATTCAGCTATACTTCTGGTTTAAATATCACTCACCATATAGGACACTGCAGAGTTTCCCAAAGGACTGAAATTCCCTTCTTGACATCTGCTGCCTTGGGGCTCTCTTCCCTTTTCATTTTAAAACTACAAAACCAGAATAAAACCCAGAAAAAAAGAATGGAAGATACAGTAAAACCTACAGGTAGAGAGTGTGTGTGTGTGTGTGTGTGTGTACAAATACCGGAACCACGATGCAGTAGTAAAAAACATACCACAAAAAGCACAACAAAATGTGTAGTGGTGGTTTTAAGGGATGACAACGCCCCCAAGCTTGAAATATGGGAAATAGCTTGGAAGAAAAATGGTGGTCCACTGACTTTGACCCGACCAACTAAGGCTAAATCAAGTGAAACTGCATTAACAAGCTTTAATTGTATTATTAACATATTATCATTCACATTATTCAATTTTATTACAAGTCATTGTTGTCTGTCAGTCTATAACCCGCACACTGTAACGTTATGTTGTGTAGCTTGCGTGGCTTGTTTTTGCCTTCCACGTACAAAATCGACGTAAATAGGACGACAAACCTATATAATACCGCACGTGGTACACGTTTAAGAGAACGACACCGGCTAACTATGAGTAATAACGTGTATCGATGTTTACCTCATATTTTATACTTTGAGAGGCTTTCCCTGTTGGATCCACCCGCTTCAGTTTTCCCGCAACTACACTCTTCTTCTGCTTGGGGTGTCCCAGAACGAGTCGACCAAAGAAAATCACAGCGCCGCTTATCGGCGAGGAATGTAACAGCGGAGCGTACAAACATAGTTATATTTTACACTTGTTACGTTTGTTTGTTTATTTATTGCTTTATTACATTGAACCAGTAGAATACTCGTTCAGACGTTCAGAAAAGTGAGACGGCTTAAAAGCCAATGATCTGCCACGTGACTTTTATTTTTAGCCTTACGTCAGCCCTAACGTAAACAACAACACGGAAGTAAAACGGAAGTTCGAGATCCAATCGAGTCACGCCAAAAAATATTAGCGTTCATATCTTAATTTCTTTATGTATAGTATAAACTCGTCGTGCAAAAGGTGTTTAGTATTTCATAGCTCAAAAGCATCGGTGAGTAAGGCAACAGATGTAACCCGTACAAGCGTTGTTAGCCAGTTAGCTTTTTAGCCGATTAGCAGAATCTATCTTTAACTAGCAGCACACAGATGTCTGTGCTTTAACAACAACCTTGCAAATCATTATTATTTTCTAACAAATTTTACACTAGGTGAGTGATGGAGGGCTCAAAGTCTTCGAGCACAACGATGCAAGTGAGCTTCGTTTGTCAGCGCTGCTGCCAGCCGCTCAAACTGGACACATCCTTCAATGTTCTCGATCGGGTCACTATTCAGGAATTAATTGGTATGAATGAATGCAATATTTGTTACGCATATCTGCTGTTATTGTCTAACAATCTTTTGCTTGCGAATGCCCTTTTGCAGCCCCTGTAGTTACCGTGACCCCGAGCAAACAGCCTGATAGCAGTGAAGGGGAGACAGCACCAGAGGTTTGCAGAAAATTTCCTTATAGCCTCATGTATTACGTTATAATAGTGGAACAGTTTTCCCTGTATACTGCATAAAAGTTAATACTTGACATGATATGATATTTACAAGTGTAAATACAGTGTAGTTACACATACAAAGTGCCAGTTATTTGTTCACAGGAGACCTTTGTAGAAAACAAACAGGATGGTGTATCCAGAAAGTACATCCCTCCTGCACGGTGAGCAGTTTGGGTTTTATAAACTAGTATTTACCCTCTGGTTATGTTATTTTGGACATAGTTTACTTACTTTTTGCCATTTTTGTAGTATGATGTCCACAGAGAGTGCTAACAGCTTCACGCTGATTGGAGATGCTTCTGATGGAGGAACCATGGAAAATCTAAGTCGTAGACTGAAGGTACAGTCTCTTACAACTATTCATTGTAAAGTTGTATATCCTATATATCCTGAGTAATGTTTCCAGTCTTCTGATCTTATGTTATACAGGTGACAGGTGATCTTTTTGACATTATGTCCGGTCAGACTGACGTTGACCATCCATTGTGTGAAGAATGTACTGACACCCTGTTGGACCACCTAGACACTCAGCTTAACATCACTGAGAATGAGTGCCAAAATTATAAGTAAGCCATTACACTGTGAAGATACTATGAAGCTACAGGCCTCAGGATAACATTTTTTGGCTGAAATTACAGGCAGTGTCTGGAGCTGTTGTCACATCTAGAGGTAGAAGAAGAGGAAACGCTATTGGCAGAGTTGCAGCAGCTAAAGGAGGAAGAGGAGGCTCTGATACAAGAGTTAGAGGCAGTGGAGGAGCAACGGGCTGCCGTGGCCCAAGACCTGGCTCAGAGCAGGGTCCATTCTCAGCAGCTGGACACAGAGGAGCTGCAGTGAGTATAATAATAAGAAAAGGTCTAATGTTATTGCTTTGTGATTGCTTTTATCTTTTGTCTTTGTTAAAGGTACCAAAAAGAGTACAGTGAGTTTAAACGACAACAGCTGGAGCTAGATGATGAGTTAAAAAGTGTTGACAATCAGATGCGATATTGCCAGATACAACTGGACCGTCTAAAGAAGACCAATGTCTTCAATGCCACTTTTCACATCTGGTAAACACAATTGTACAACATCAAATAATTTAGTTTTTACTTAAAATTCACCAGTGTCCTATACTGTTTAAATAAGTGTTTATTGTCAAAAGATATAAATGGTTTCTTTTGCTGTCCAGGCACAGTGGACAGTTTGGTACAATCAACAATTTTCGTCTGGGTAGACTTCCCAGTGTCCCTGTGGAGTGGAATGAGATCAATGCAGCCTGGGGCCAGACAGTGCTGCTGCTACATGCTTTGGCCAACAAAATGGGGTTACGCTTCCAGAGGTGCACATTAAATCATTGCTCTGCAAATAGTGGTTTAAAACTATTTACTTATTCAGCTACTTATGAATTTTCCCCAATTGTTATGATAATGTGTTGGAACATTTTTCTCTAGCTTATATAATCACATTTTTACTAAACAATAATACTTATTATTAGATATCGTCTTGTGCCATATGGAAACCACTCATACTTAGAATCATTAACAGACAAGTCAAAGGTAAAGTTAAAAAACATTTTCTGTTCAGCTAATTTAACACAGACCCAGGCTGCTTTTCTCCCCTTCTTATTTGTTGTGTGTCATTTGTTACAGGAACTTCCATTGTATTGTTCAGGTGGCCTAAGGTTTTTCTGGGACAATAAATTTGACCATGCCATGGTGGCCTTTTTAGACTGTGTTCAGCAGTTTAAAGAGGAGGTTGAGAAAGGAGACACTGGTTTCTGCCTCCCATACAGGTTTGTTATCAACAGATTCACAGATGTCCTCACATCCATGCTTGGTTGTTTTATATTTTTATTACCTGCGTTTGTAGGCACTAAAACACAATTTAGTGAGTCGTTACTGCAAATGTAAAACTCTAATCTCAACGCAAGTGTCTAAACAATTGTCCACTTTCATTAATATTTGGGAAGCATAAGTATTTCATATTAAAACACCATTGGTACCACCATAGCACAATTTTTCTGTTTTTTTATTTTTATTTTTGCATAAATAGCCTTTTAAAGTTGAGACCAGCATACAAAAGCATCACATCCCTTGTGTATATGCATTGTATGACTTGGCTTCCATCAGGAGCTTTGTATACTGCTTACGCCACTAGTTATTGCTTGCATAATGTCCTCTTATTATAATGCAAAAGAAATTAAATTGTCATGCAAAATCATTATGACCATTATAACCTTCAGTTTATACCACCACAGGGGCCTAATGTCCTATCTGTAGAACAAAGTGGTGTATCCTAATCTTATACTCAATCACTATTAAATTTAATGAATGTAATTAAGATCCACATAAGGAACACATCCTTTTAAGTTCAGTATGTTAATGGCTTGTATTGTTACCCCCAGGGTCAAATTCACAATTGATTACCACTTTTCATAAGCTTCACCTCATTGTGTACTGTGTGAAAGTTAAACTATAGGGGTCACTCTTGGTTAAATATATACAGTAGATAATTACATAGATTATATCATCTTGATATAATTTACAATTATGTTTTTTTTTTTTTTTGCTGCAGAATGGATGTGGATAAAGGAAAGATTGAGGACACAGGAGGGAGTGGAGGCTCTTACTCAATCAAAACTCAATTTAACTCAGAAGAGCAGTGGACAAAGGCACTCAAGTTTATGCTCACCAACCTGAAGTGGGGACTGGCCTGGGTCACCTCACAATTTTACAACAGATAAAAGTGTGTTTTCATCTAACTTGTTTCACAGGTCCCTCTTCAAAAAAAACTTGAAAACTTGTTTCTAGTTAAGTGGATTGTGTGCACCCCTTCAGATAGTCTGTATAAAGTCCAGAGGATAGTGCATGAGACTCACACAATGTCCTCTCAACCTCATGAGATTACTCAACATGAGGGCAAGACTTGTCACAGCTTCTTACATCTGAATGTCATCTCATTTTGTCAACTGCTTGTGTTGTAGTTCGCTGGTTTTTCAGTGTACCACATTTAAACAGTTATCACTATTTGCCAGTATTGAAATGCTATTACAGAAACTCAAGTTTTAATTGCTGTGCTAGAATTCATAACTGTAAATATGCCTATATCAGAGAACAGATTTAATAAAGGTTTTGTTGTGCAGAGAAAATCTATGATCCAGTTTAGAAAATGACAATATTTATTTTAATGGTTTCATTATTATAATCTTAGCTCTCATTACAACACTCATTCTCTAGCCCCAAAACATTCCAGGGGGAAAATCTCATGAAAAAATATGGACTTGAAATAAGAATAACTTCCAGTTATTCAGGAAAATATTAAAAATAGTTCAAAACCAATAAATCTTTCACAGTCAGTCCTCTTCGCCAGTTCCTTTATGATCTTCATATGGTGCCGTGTAAACAAGGCAAGACAAGCCCTGAACTTTGGTCATCAGTCATTATCACTGTAGGAGCCCTTCTTTATAGCCTCAAGGTCAACTCACACAGGACAAATGTTTGAAACAGGATGGTATGACATGTCAGTAATGCTTTTAAACCTTCATAGAGGCTGAAGATTTTTTTTTTTTTTTCACATGGCCAATTAGCCATCAGCTGTGCAATATTTAGGGTGCTTTACTATTTATTGTGAAAGAGAAGCCCCTTAAATGAGCCAGATTATTTCAGTGCATGCATATGGGCAGGACATGGGTTATGCTGAGCCCACAGCCAGAGACTGGCCCTTTCATTCATTGCTTAAAGTGAGTCTGTTCTTTTGATACATCATCCACACTTTATGATTTTCTCCATCCCATCAGGCTTTTTGCACAAAGGAGGATTTTCAGCTGTGTAACATTTGCACATGGCACCTTATTCAAAGTTTCAAAACATACTATACTTCTTCAGTCTGAGGCACTGCTGCTGAAACAGCTGGAGGTGGAGGGAGCGGGAGCTGCTGGAGGTGTACTGTTGCCCAATGTCCTTCTTATATGAGGCATTAGAAAGGGGTCACTGGCTAACTGCAGAACATCTACACGGTCCTCTTTGTGATAAGCCAGGCAGCGACGAATGAAAGCCTAACAAAGGGAAAAAAAAAAAAAACACTAAATACAATAATGTTGCAAATGGACGCCCATGGCAGCATTTTATTTTTCACTAAAACATATCTCACCTTTGCTTCTGTGGTGACAGCAGGCTTTGGGGGAAAGTGAACCTCAGTGGCTTTTAAAATAGTGTTTTCTTGAAGAATATCTTGTTGTGACAAGTTATGACCAAATGGCTAATGGAAGAAGACAATCGGTGAATTGCTTTAAGAGTAATCCCAAATGTGTGATGAAATGGATAATAAGTGGTTGACTACCTTGCGTCCATATAAAGTCTGGTAAAAGATGACTCCTACTGACCAGACATCAACTTTATTGGAAATTTTTGGAGGCTCCTTCCCCATCACAAAACACTCAGGAGGCAGATACCTGAAAAGCAGACAATGGTCAACAATGTCCTTGTACGTCCACCTTGTCCAATGTCAGCATTTCTTGCATAGTAAATGCTGTGGACTCTGTACCAGTAAGTTCCTGCTCCCTGTGACGTTAGCTCCATGCCATCTGCAGAGCTGTAGCTGTCATCATCCATGATCTTTGATAGACCGAAGTCAGTGATCTTAATCTCTCCACAAGCTGTGCCATTTACCAACAGGATGTTTCCTATGCACAGACAGAGGATGACAAAGTAATGAGTAGATAAGTCTTTTAAATTCATATGTAATACTGTAGATTTGACACTTTGCTAGTACCAGGTTTGAGGTCATAGTGGATAATGGGTGGCCGAATCTGGTTGAGGTACTTGAGGGCATTTACAATCTGCATGACGATAGAGCGCCCCTCTTTCTCTGTCATCAGTTTATTCTGCTTCAAGTAAAAATCCAAATCGTTGCCTTCACAGTACTCCAGCACTGTGCAGAATCTAATGAGAACAATGCATCATATACATTTATAATTTTTTTTTTTAGTACAGCTTGACATACTATTATTCATACTACTGACATACTATTTCTGCATGGCACTTACGAGTCTGTGTCCAGTGAGAAGTAGTCGTACAGTTTGACGATTCTTGGATGGTCAAGTTCTTTGTGAATTCTGTATTCTCTGCAAGCATGTCTGAAAAAAACAATGCTATTAATTGAGTTTATGGTTCAAAATTACTTGGAAATGAACATTCAGACTTACCTGTGATAGTTTTCCTTTTTCTCCTCTTTCCAGTTCTTGTTGAGCTGGTGAATTTTAATAGCTACATACCTTTGTTCCGTTATATCAAATGCCTGAAAAAGACCGCCATTGTTCAGTTGAGGCATATAAGCACTTATATATAAGCACTTTTATTACATTATTTAAATAAGGAGAAGTTCATGTTCACCTTATAAACTTCACTAAAGCCACCTCTTCCAAGTAAATGTAACAGCAGATATCTGTCATTCAGTGTTGGATGGTCTTTAAATCTACAACAGAGATTTACATTATGTCATTGTCCTAAAAAATGTCATTAATAAAGAAATTTAGCTAACTTAAGTAGTGAGGTTACATACTGTGAATTGTCCTCATTGTGAATTCTCTTAAGTTCTCGGATGTGTAAATTCCTCACTCGTTCCAACTGCTCCAGTTCTGCTTGGATCTCTGCTTCTTCCTAAAAAGATCACAAATCAACCACTATCCCGATTTACTGTGTATGTGGATATACTTTTGTGATAGATTTTATCCTCGTACCTTTTTTAGATGACCAATTCGAAGCTTAAAAATTTCCTCTTGCTCAGTGATATTCTGCAACTGACAACCTGTTGGGGCATAAGTGTGTAGTGTTTCAACCCACCAGCTTCAGTTAATTAAAATATAATAGGTAAAGGTGCATTTTTCTCTCAAGAGGTTCCATTCAAAAAGTAAGTATAATTTCAGTACGGACAGAGTGAAACATTTTAAGCATTGTTTTTTTTAGAACTGTGTCATTGTGACTCACAGTTACAGAAAACCCCAAAAGCAGTGAGTTAAAAAAATATAAAAGTTTAATACTGTAAACTATTGGTGTCACACTAAAATGCTGGAATCATTTGCAAAGGTTTCCTGGACATTTAAATGGTCTTTAAAAGTCTGGTTCAGTCAGCCACACTATCTTGCAAAGGGCTACAAACAGCTGTGCAGTCCTTGACACCCTCCACAGAGAAGAGATAAAGAGCCACCACACGCAGACGGCACAAGAAATGTATCTACAACTGTGTCAGGCCTTTCCTAAACCAGAGACAAGGTCAGCAGTATCTTTTCCAATAGAAGTTAATAAGGCACTGTCTTTCTTGTAGTATAAAATCAAGTTTTAGAGGACTGCATGCTTCTTTCTGCTCACAAGCTTTATGGAATTGCTGATTTGATCATCCAGCAGAACTTGGGGTCCTGCCCACATTGCCTTAAGTACCAACACTGGGCAAACGACCATATTACTGGACAAATGGACCAGCAAACTCCCCAGACCTGAACCCCACAGAGAATCCATGGAGTATTGCCCAGAGGGAGATGAGAAACAGCAGACCCAGTCACACAGATGAGCTGAAGGCCTCTATCAGAACGACCTGGTCTTCCATAAAATCTCCGCAGTACCACGGGCTGATCCCCTCCAGGAAACATCACACACTGATGGTTCAAGTAAAAGGAGTGCCAAACGAGTGCCGAGTACTAATAAATACTTTTTAGTAGCAGTAATCATTCTTTTTACTGCTCTTATGTAATATACTTTTTAAAAATGAATTTGGGGTTTTCATTAACTGTAAGCCATAATTACCAAAATAATAATAAAACAAAAACTTGAAATTGTATAAATAACTGCATTTAACTACTGAGAGGTCAATGCACTTTTACATGACATTCTAATTTAGAAGAGCACCTGTATGTCAGTTTGCTCATCTTAACAAGTTAATTGTAGGTCCTAAAAATGTTTCATTATTATAACAATCTTACGTTTCATTCTCCTGGCCATTGCTCCTGCTCTTTCGTTTGCTTTGTTCAATGTTGGGTGAAGGCGACTGAGAAACAGCGGGAGGTTTTCTCTTCCCGAGCAGCTTCCTCTGCCTTTCAATATCCTCCCTCTGTGAAGTGATTCGTTCTTGCTGCCTGTATCACATATTAACCTTAGTTTGCATGGTATTGTATGGTAAGCAGAATGGCCACAATTATGACTGTTTCTATTTGGAAACTGACTTGATGAGGTTCTGAAAGGCATAACCATCTGTCCACTGCTCAGTGAAGGAGGCCCCATGGCGCACTGTGGTAAAATGACCCAGACGCAGACGGTCCTGCATGCTCTTGTCCCTGCATGCTTTCTTCTCCTGCTTTGCCTAGCAAACAAAAAAGATTAAATAACCAGAACAATATCCCAGACAAAAAGGTATATTCTGAATACTTACCTTCTCTATCAGAAGCTTCTTGCTCATGGTCACACACTTGTTGAGCCTTTCTTTGTAGCACTCCAAGATTTTTTGCTGCTCATCTATCTGCCGTCTCAAATCACAGTTTGCCTACAAAAACATATCAACTTTTAATACTACTCTTTGTAATTTCCATACAAAAATGTCATCAAGAACTTCCAACTGACCCTCAGTAGGTCGTCTATCCTCCCCTCCTTTTTCTCAAGGTCAGAGTTTTTGTCATTCTCCAGTGCTGTAAGCTTCAGCAGCGTCAGTTCAGACTACAAAACAAGAAGAATGGCCATAAGAAATTGAACGCGCACAACAATAAACAAGAAAAGTGTGGGTGTTTTAATTTATACTTCTTGCAATGACTTGCATTTATTTTTAGATGCCAATCGCTAGACCAAAAAGTAATATGTGCACAATGTAAACTATGCCACCTGATATACTCAATAATGAAATCAAACACTGGGTTAAATTTTTTTATTTATAAATGCATTAGATAGTTACTACAACTGTCTAAAAACCTTCAAACGGAATTTTATCACAACAACTACAAAAACCTGGGAATATTAGAAAACTCACCTGTATGGCTTTATGAGAGCAAGAGCTTGGCCGCAGTGTTTTAACAGAGCTGCAGGATGATGAGTCTGTGAAAACGGACCCGGTCGATGATGGACTGCCATGTTGAAACTGTTTTGATACAAAAAAAAAAGAAAAAAAAAAAGGTCACATTTAGAAATGCAGAGATGCATTCAATCCCACATGGTGTCATTTTGAAAAACAAAGAGTTAAGCTAAAGAAATGGATGGTGGTGCTCACCAGAAGATTAGACAGTGAGTGTTGTGAAGAGGAACGCACTAGAGGCGGGATGCCCCGGGCAGGACTAGTGCCAGAGCCACTGCTACCGGCAAACTGACCACAGGGCAAAGCATGAAAACAAGATGGAGCGAAAGGAGAGATTATTTTAAAAGACTTGAAAGACTATGCTGAGCAGTAGAAAAATGGGTGTGAAACACCAAACACAGTCTGGCAGTGACTGGAGACTAGTGCAGTGAAAACAGAATAAGAGCATGCGAAGTGTTAACTCTGAACGTACCTCAAAATAGTCACTGACTTTGTGCCCCTTTCCATTCCCTACAGAAAAAAGATGAAGAATGTGGAAAAAAGAAGGAACCATTTGTGATATCTAATTAAAAATACTCTTCATTTTGTCCCTCTCCACCATTTTAAATTTGTATGGAACTCACCCTGGTTGTTACTGTCATAGATGTCCCCCTTTCTCTTTCGGCCTCTGTGCCCACTGGTCTTCTTCTCTGGTGTCTGACATAGACAGAAATAAATAAGAAATAAGACAAATGTAATAAAAACTGCACTTATAAATAACAGGTACAAACTGTGTATTAGTGTCTGTATCATTATGTACCTCCAGCTCCTTGTCACTGAGTGATCCTGCACTGCACAATGACTGGTTTGATGATTCACTGTTGACTGAATTCTAGGAAAACAGATGAAAGTTTAAATCTTCTGAAATGTGCCTAGATGTCAGCTAATTAGTGTGTGAGGCTAATGGTTTTAAGGCCTGTCCGTTTTCTGCTGTTTAAGATGTATTCAATCAAGTCCTATTTCTTTTTGTGAGCTTAAAATAAAAATGTCAAGGGCCCTATTTGACATATATGTCTGTTTCTTTAAATATCGGTGACAGACCTAACAACACATTACAAAAGTGGAGGCTGCAGGAAGAGTGATTGCTCTGTCAGGGGTTGCCATTTTCTCTCTGCAGACCCACATATAGCCATGTGTTCAGGGTAAGCCTGTGCTGTATGCTCTGGCTGCAGTGGCATTTTAGTGTCACTAGTTGACATTGAAACAAAGAACTGCTGGCAAGCTCTGGTGCCAGCCAAGACAGAGGTTGGTTTGGCTTTTGCTCAAGAAAACAATGGACACAAAACTTCAGTGTATACTGGATCTAGAGAAGACTTCAAGTGGTCAGCAACACATTTTAATCATCCAAATAATTTTAAGTAGGTTCAAACCTTTCCTACACCAGCTCCAGTAAAGCGAGCCTCAAGCAGTTCTTGACGACGAGGGTCTAGGCCTATAGCCCCGGCATGTACTCCTTCCATCATGCCTAGAAAGTAAAACACAGAACATTGAAAAGATTTATCTAAAAGGCTTATTTAAAAGTATGTTATCTATTAGGACAGCCAGGAAAATATATCTTTATAATCTTTAGACATTTCGTCATTAGAACATCCTTTCAGTATTATTTACAAATAAAAAAATTGCTTTTATGACAGTTGCAAAAAAAAAAACAATACTTGTAAACTATGTAGAGACCACCACCATTTTACACAGAATCAAACATTTTTTTTAAATTAAATGTTGTATTTTACATTGATTTCTAGCCAAACCAGCTCTAATCACAAATTACTTCATCAAAGTTTGTTTCAAAATGACTCCCTTATCTGTGATTAAAAGGCCATTGTTTACTAAAGACAACAAGGTGCGGTCGATATCAAAGTCGGCTAAATACAGTAGGTTAGCAAGATAACACACACAAAGGCTACTGTGCTCACATCTTAAACATTTTAATTAAAAGTGACATGCACTGTGAGGTTACTCTGCAAATTTAAACAACAAAAGTTTGAGAAAGTGTGTAGCGTTTATAACCTGAACACCGGGGTAACATTACAAGTAACACTGAACTAATGCTAGATTGACAAGTAGCTAACATTATGTGCAGTGGAGGTGGTCTCACCTGAAGATCCTCTGCAGTTTTTTTCGCTGTTTCTCAGACTCGAGTCCGTCCATCCGGCGACATCTGAGCCACTATCAATCACCAGTTCTACAAACCTTAGAGAGACCGTCTTCAACTTAACTGACCCATTTACAACTATTTTAATTGATGGAAGACATGAGTTAGCTTAGCCGATGCTAGCTAAGACGAGCGGTGCGCCTGGTGCGTGCTGGTGTCATCCGGACAGAGGCCCTGGTCCTCGGGGTTTCCTCGTCCGTCCGGGTGCCGCTGCACGGGCAGTCGTCAGCTGTCACCCTCTGAAGCCTGGACACAACTGTTACATGCTGCTAAAATCGTCTTTTGTCCCGCTGAAGCTTCACACACAGGCAAAGGATGCGGTCTTCCTCTCGCAGTCCATTCCTCCGCTGGTTTTCAGAGATCTTAACCCTGTGGCGAGGCCGCAGGACTCCGGGGAGAGCTTTGAGTGATGTCTCCCAGCACTGTTTAATACATAATAAGACCACAAGGGCACAGCCAAGTGGAGACAAACTGAACACAATCTGTACTGCTCTAAAGTTAACATAATGTCTCATATAAATGTTTGTACTGTAATGTGCGCATCATGTGTGCATCTTTTCGCGTGAGCAGAACTAAAGTGGTCGCACCAGTAAAAACATCTGAATCAAACAGACCCAGATATTCTTCTCTATTTAAAATATTGCCATGTCATATTATATCTAATATAACTTATATCCTACGTTATATTGACAATTACTTGTAGTACTGTTGCACTGACAATAACCAGTTGTCAGTACTACAGTAAATGTAATGTAGATCCAGCAGTCTAACTAAAATATTTATGTCCCAAGTAGCGGTGTTTGTCCAGAAGATGGAGGCAATGCGCGGAGGAAAAAGGTTATCGCCACTTGTTCCAGTTTCGGATGATAATCTTAAGTCTATAAAGAAACTATAAATAACTCATCAAATAGTAAACATTGTAATTTTATACCATGTCTTAGGCAAAATTTCTGTCAAGTCCTGCATAGAAAAGTTATTTTATTGCTGTTGATAAAGTTGATACAGTATTGCTTCAGGCCTACCCTGGAGAGCCACAACCTTAAAATCAAAGTCATAAGCGCTGTTGCTAAACTCAAGTCTTAGTTCACCCAGTTATCTGTACTTGTGTAGAGTTGATGCTGCTGATTAGTTTTTCCCAACAGGTCTGGGACCCCCTCAGGGGTAGCGCCAGAGGTTTGCAGGAGGTCCACTGAGCTTTGTCTGTTCTGCGCTTGTGGCGTTATCAACATTTTATTTGTGTGGACATATATTCAATTTTAATGGAAAACAAAGGGAATAAGAACAAAAGAAGTGTTTGTTTTTTGTACACAAGAATTTGTAATTAATGACTTTATTAATCTAATATGTTTCTGTAAGCAGCAGTAGGGCTGGGGGGGCTGATGCTGGGAACCACTTATATATTTGCAGAGTGTGTAATCAGCTCCTCACTTAATTTTAGTAAGCCTGTGCATTTGACTCAGACAGAACTGTTTTATATACGTTTTTTTATATAGCCAACCTCAAATGGCTGACTGTTCATGGCAGTTCACATGACAAAATATGTCCACTTAATCATTTCTACATATTTACACACAGTATCATTATAATTAATGGTCTTGTGACAGTAGACGCCTGCACGTTTCAGTCCATTCTTCAGTAGCATCAGTCTTTCCCTCTGTAGGTGATATTAGTGAAGGTAGAAGTGGCTCCTTTGTAGAGAGGGTTGTGTCCCTGCAACACAAGATCAACACACATTTATTAAAAACAAATCTGCCAGAGAGTGAACATTAATAAACACCAAAATGATGCCCTTATGCATCCTTACATAAAAAATCTGTTAATGTTTATCATATGCTTTTCTAGCTTCTGTCTTAAAATCAGTGGGTTTCTCTGTGGTTTCAGCCTGATGGGATTTGGGTGTGTGTGGCCACTAAGTGCCTTATTACCAGTAAAAGCTAATTAGCTCTTCCGTTGACTACCTTTTATTCTGCTGACAGTAGCAGCATGCTGCAATAATAATAAAATACTCTTAGGAAATGAAAGCAAGAGACTGTGTGTGGCCTTATGTGGCTGATAAAGGAAGCCTATAGTGATGGGCAAGGTATTATCAGAATTAATTGTGTACCTGTTTTAACCAGTGTATTTCCACATTTTTTACTTACTGTGTCCCATTTGGCATGAGCTCGTTCTTCTTCAAATTTGGCAAACTCTCGTCTGTCATGAATGGTAACCAGCAATTTCCAAATAAGCAGAGCAGCCAAGCCGAGGAATAAGATGGCTCCTGCCACCGACAGAAGCACTACCAAAATGTCCGGACCCTTGGGACAGTCTAGATTGAGAAGCAGGAGATAAAGGCATAGGATAAAGTGGGCAGCAGCAGACAAAAATAAATTCACAACACAGAAAGCCTTATTTGTTTAGTCTCTGTCTTTCCTTTTGCACATACAGCTGCTATGCTTGAGTTTGACATTGAAAGCCATGAAGTATTAATGCATGCTGCTTTGTTAATATAGAGAGGTATAACACTGTTTAATACCATTAAACAAAAAAGAGCATAGCATGAAGTGGAAAATAGCAGCCTGACTTAGGCTACAAATCCCTCTTTCCTCGTTGTGGTCTGGCAAACAGAAGAATGTGATATGTTTCAGTAAGGCAGGACCAGGGCTGATTGACAGCTATTTCAGTGGATCGTTTTACATCTAGACTCTACACAAGACAAGGAAAAATATCACTTATTCTGTCAATAGTTTTATTTTTAAATTAAAACAACCTGAAAAACAACCATGCTTGAAACATCTCCTGTAGATTATATCTGCCATAAAGGCAATATACACTAAGTGTAAATTGTGAACACTGTATAATATTTGCGCTACTGGCCATAGAGCAGCCATTCTCAAACTTTTACCAACTCAGAAAATATTCCGCTTTCATTGTACAATCTTTAATGGACTAAAACAAGCATTGCTAAATAAGGACCTAACAGGCACTAAACCAGGCCTGAAACTGTCTAAACCAAAGTTAAACCAACTTAACCAGGTCTAAACCAGGTTTAAAGTGGCTAAGCAGTGGTCTACACTTCAATTTGAATCCTCAACCAAAGCAAAACTAAAACAGGAATAAAACCGTCTTTAAATCAAATACAGTATAATAGCAAAAGACTCCTCAGTACAACCAGAAGTAGTCTGTGTACCACCGATGGTACCCTTACCAGAGTTTGAGAACCAGTGCCATAGAAATACCGTTCTCTTCCTCCAAATTTCCAGCAGGAACCACACATATAAGACAGCTTTAGGTAAGTGTATAGGGTAACTGGGGTGAGCTTTTACAACCAACATCAAAGCCAGACTCCTCTTCGTTTCCCCGTTTGTGCTTTGCCATTTCCTACCACCTTGACATCAGTGAGTTTTAAGGCTTACTTTATGTTTAGCAGCACCAAGCTTCGACACATTCATTTAATCAATTTTCTAAACAGATGCTTAGTTTTGCCAGTAGCACTTTTTGTTTTATTTGTTTTTCCTTTCTTAAGTTACTTTCTCTACCACATTTCTGCAGAGGATATGTGGAGTCAGCGTGTTCCTCAAGATTCTGGGCGGCTATTTACAACCCTCTTTGACACGGCGGGGTGCACCATGTTCAAGGCAAATTTGGTGCACTTCTCTGTTATCCAGTTGTGTCTAAATTGAACACACACATTCATTAAAGACAGGGCCACGGACAGACTTTCTCTGCGGGCAATTTTGTTCATTAAAAGCTGTTTTACCACCTTCTATGATTTCTTTTTGGACCCTAAACAAGAAGATGAAGGGCATGTAGAAGGGAAGTGACAATCTGAGCTGAGAAGAGTGAAAACCACAAGGATATAGTGTGAACAAATCTACAAATACATAGATAGTACAGTGCAGTGTGCAAAAGTGAAATAATGCTGTATTTTTGTACATTGAAACATATTTTTCTTTGTTTATTGCCTGTCTTAAAAACAAACATGTCCAAGACGATTGCACAGTTCTGTAAGTGTTTAAATCAGCCTCATTATAGCTCCCTTCATCCCTTTCTATTTGCATTACTGTTTGATGCAAGTTTCTTACCTGGCTCTTTGACAACAAGCAATATTGATTTTCCGCTGGCGTCCTCGTAGTATTGAAATCTCTGCACACAGTCGTTCTCATCTTTGTAGGAACAGTTTACTGCATTTGTATCATGAAGAACTAAGGAGAAAATATTTTTTCTGGGTTATTAACTGATTATTTCTACTTTATTTACAACAACATTAAATAATTAATTCTTTAGAGCTGCACAATACACTATTATCCTATACTGTACTATACATGTGAAATACAATTAGAATATTGTTAAAAAATACTTTAGTTTAATTAAAAACACACATCAAACTGTTATTTATTTTAATTGTGATGTTTATGATGATATTGCAATATTACTATATATAGAGTCTAATTTAATGGTGCTATGAGCAGTATATATTTATATATGATGTAAAGATGTTTAAATGAAATATTAGTTTTACTAATAACAATTTAAAATGTGTTTTACATTATGGCCAAGTTGTTTTTGTTTATATTTTTTGTTTTAGTTATAAAACTGCATTAACGATCGTCCAATCAGAAACGAGACCATTGTTTTGATTTAGACTGCAGTATCATTTTCAAACCAATACAAACATATGCTGCTTACAGTACCTTTAACTGGAAGACCTAATTATCACAATTAACATAATCGCTTGAAAAAATGTTACTTTGATGTACACCTGTATACTAATACACCAATGCAGCTTGAACTGTAATATTCTATGTACAAACAAACAATTAAAATGTTGTTTTTGATTACATTACATATTTGGTAATTACAAGTAGCATTGTCATCACAGAATTAAACAAAAAAACGTATCATATTGTTGCTATTTTCATTATACTGCAGTGCAGCAGGGCTCGATACTTACGTACCTTTTTTTTCCGGTCCTTCATTACCTATTTCATCCACGAGCTGAATGTCATCCTTGCAGATTCGAGAACAGGAGTTGTCCTCAAACAGCCTGCCCCTTTTAAAGTGCTTACACTCTACACATTCTCTGCAAACAGACCAACAGACAATAAAACCAATATATCAAAACACCATTATCAATTGTGTCGGTGGACTTACTTCTTCATAGTGCAGGCATCAGGGCAGGTGGGACACTTGTCACATGTTGCCCCACTAGCTCCAGGCTGGGTGCACTCACACACCCCACACACACACTGGCCCCTCCCACTGCAGAGCAGACCCAGGTTGGACATGCAGGGGTCAGTGCGTCTGGAGCAGTTGCAGTTTTCTCCCTGCCAGTCTGGGTCACACTGGCAGAAGCCACAGTTACAAACTCCATGTCCTGGATTAAAGAAGAGGGTAAAAAGTCATTACAGACACAGAAAATTGTCCCCTAAAGGTTAAAGTGGTATACGCCTTTTACCGTGCTTTTCAGTATATTTTTTGTGTTTCAAAATATGAAGTAAGTGATTACAGATGCAAACTAGAAGCACTTGGGGAGCATAGACCTCTAGCAAGGCACTGGCCTTATCATGCAATTGAAAAGATATCTTCTAGTTTGGGGGTAAATGTAAAATGGTCAATTTACTGACTCCTTGTGTCTGGTGTTAGTATTCTTAACCCTATCTTCCAATGGCACTGAATCATTGTAAACATTTGTGGATTCAAATGGAGTTCAAGATCCTGACTGATAACTAATGATTTCTTCCTTGGTCCATTACAGACCTTTTCTGAAAATGCTAAAATGCTCATCCATTACTTTTTGAGTTACCTTTCTAAGAGACTAAACTAACCAACACCAATGAAAACATAACTTTAAATGGCAACTTAATACATATTTATAAACCTAACATTATATGATTGTGAATGAATGTGCATGACTTGGTTGGTGCATGTGCATGGTTGTTGCTTATATTGCAGGTTTAAATTACAGTAAGTCATTAACCACAAAGGGATGTCATATTGTGGTCATTACAGTTGCATTAATATCATAGAGCAGCCATTCCCAAAGTCAAGGGTGAAGCGTCCCCCTTATAAATCAGAAAATCCCTTGCGGACCCCCAACAACATCATTTCACTCTATTCAAAACTAGATTATTATAAAAATACTATAAAAATCTGTCGACTGTTGGCTAAAAAACACTTTAAAATAATATTATTAAAGAAGTATATAACTGGAGAGACCCGGACGCCACTTTGGGAACCACATTAGTTTAAAAACCAGCAACCATGCTTTTACATTGACAGTATTGTTAAAATAATACATTTACTTATTTTATTTTTATGGTTGGCTTTAACTCCCTATGACAAGGAAGCAGAAGTGATAAGTCATGTTGGTTTGGGAGACTCAAATTCTTTTCCATTGTCTGTGGTGTCTGGGTTGCAGTTATTTTTGTCAACATGTTTCAGCGCGCGTATGAGTAAATCTGTGTCCACTAATTTGTTGTTATACCAAGCAAGTGCACTAGCCAGTTAGCGACTTGGCATACAGGCTTTTTTTGTTCCGTAAGACAGCAAAGCAATGCCGAGATAAACAATAAGACAGGGAGCTTAGAGGCTGATGCATTGTCATTACCACTGGACCACAAGACCACTGGCTTTTAATTAGAGTTATTGTGGGAGATGAACTATGATAGCAACAATGAAAAAAAGCTCCAAGACCAAGGCAGACGATGTTGTACTCACACATACTTGGACTGAACATTTCCAGTCCCCCACTTGGGCTTTTTTGGCCAAACATGAGGTTATTTTTAGGGCTATTACAGCACACGAGTCAATGAGTAAGCACAGTGGTATTTTCATGTTAATCTATGTTCTTTGGGGAATACAACATTTCTGTTTGAGGCCACAGAGGGCTATAGTAGTATATGAGACATGTTATCCAGGCAGAGAAGAGGTCTGCAAGCAATTACATCAAAGTCCAATTAGGCCTTTTAAATGCAATATAAATTAGCTTAAGGAAGTAGTATTTTGTGTCTATGTCTACCATACATTATATTATATATGCATTTGTGTTGGGAATACAATTAGCAAAAAGAATAATCTTGAAAATGCAAGGAATGTGCAAATTTAGGTGTATGTTGTTAGCTATAAAAAAGTATTAAAATCATTAGAAGAAAAAGGTATGTAAGTATCAAAGCATTTGTTATAACCAGCCCTAAGCAACCAGTTGTGAAAAGTAACAAGTTATTTGTTAAGATAAATAACTTGTGCACATTTTTGGACAATTATGTACTAACATGCTTTTACTTTTACTCTCTGTTAAGTGAAGTATTTAACACTAAGTACAAATATCAGTGGCAATGTCAGTAGTAGTTGTTGTAATAGTACAAGTTGTAGAAGTAGTAACAGTAGTAGCTGCAGCAGTAGTGGTAGTGGCTGCAGTACTACAGTAAAAGAAGTGGTATTAGTAGTAGTAGTAGTAGTAGAAAAAACAGTAAGTACTTTCTACTGAAGTAATCCTTACACAAAATACTTTTTGTAATAAGTAATTAATAAGTAATAAGTAGTAATTAATAATATAGTTGAGTACCATTAGTTTTACTTGAGTAAAATTATTTTTTAATGCTACCGTTGCGTGAGCACAGAGTTCACGCTTCTTCCACCTCATGCAGGTTTGGGAATCATCACCACAACAGCCTACTGTCCTATTTTTGCCTCGTATGTCGAACATTCAAAGGCTTTCATTGTTCTCTCACTAAAATCATTAGTCCAGAGTACGAAAATGTGGTTGGTCTGACACAAACATTTGAACCTGGGCTTTGAACCCACCAAGTCGTACACACGCACCACCAGCATGTGTTTATTATGAGTGGAGCCATGTCCTGTGCAGGAGGAGGAGAAGTTATTGCATGTGATTCTTCCCAGATGGGTGGCACAGTCACAGTGTGGTGAAGGGGAGTGCCAACACACATTTTTAACATCTCGCAAAGACACACAAACAATGGTCACCACTTCTTTACACTTCAATGTCAAAAAGTGTGTGTTTACACTGAATATTGTAATGACTTATATATACATAGTGTCTATCTTTAAATACCTGGGAGTACATCTGGACAGCAAGCTGGCCTGGACCGTAACTACAGATGTACTTTATAGAAAAAGCCAAAGCCAGCTATATTTATTTTCTAAGCTATTGTCTTTCAATGTAAACAGTAAACTACTTCAAATGTTTTATCTTCCAGCCATGGCTAGTTTGATTTTTTATGTGGTAGTCTGTTGGGGGAGCAGTCTCAGAAAAAGAGAGCAACAATGTAGTAGATCTTGGATGCTATACTGAGCAACTTGGACAATCCCCTGTATTTGGCTTTTGAACAAAAGAGAGCAGTCAGTGGATATCTAAGATCACCAAGCTATAGGGAAAAACGCCACAGGAAATCCTTCCTCCCTATGGTCGTTTGAAGAGACCTAACAACTGAATTTCCCACTTGAGGATGAATAAAGTTGAATTAAATTAAACAATACTTATCTGCTTCTAGCATGTCAACACAATAATAAACAAAGGCTCTACAATAAGTCTACTTTTCTCGAATGGGATCTTACCTGAGCACAGTTGTCCCTTGTACCGTAGACAGTTGAAGTCATCACATTCACAGAACTTGCCCCAGACTTTGCCAAAGTCACTGCTGTGGCAAACACACTGACCACAAACACAGTCCCCACGTCCGCTGCAGATGGCTGTTTGAGGTCCGGCAGCACCCGCCGGTCCACTGCAGCGGTCCTGGTCTGTCGGGTTATAGTCCCCCTCGGCACACTCGCAGTGTGGTCCCAAGCGGCCCGGATGGCACTGGCAGATGCCGCACTCAAATGTGCCATTTCCGTAGTGGCACTTGGGGCTGTTGGGCTGAGCTCTGGCCTGACACTTGCAATCACACTCAAAGGTGACAGTGATGGACAAAGAGTCTTTAAAGCCTACAGGTTTGATGATGAAGGTTTTCTTCTTCTGTTTGGGGCATCCACGAGCACGGGCCTCCACGCTGAAAGAAACCTGCAAGAAAGGAAACTCAGAGAATAAATAGTAGAAGCACAAGGACAATGCTGACCTCCACCAAAGCATTACAACAGTTTGCTAAACAACAGTTGGCTCTTGCAATGGTATAGATTTCTGTAAGATCCTATCCTCAGAGACAAACAAACCAACCAATGCCAGCAAAAACATAACTTCTTTAAAGGGGAAAAATGTTGGTTGAGAGAAATACCGATGTCTGGGTCAAACACAACAGAGCTATCAAAACACATGATTTCACAAATACAAATATAAAAATCCAGAGTGACCAAACATGTTTCTCTAACTTGTTGCAGAGTTCATATAATTAAATCATTAAATCACTTTAACCTCAACTTTTACCACTGTCTAATTATCAAACAAACAAGTGCAAGGATGTCCTCCATATGTATTTCTCAACATAGTAATTGTTCATTCAACGCACTGCATCCAAAACTGGTAAATGTCCAAAAGTGGGCAGTTACTCCATCTGGGGAGACAGCCATATATGGGAACAAAACTTGAGGGAGTGCAGGCCGAGTAAAAAGAAAATAGCAAGGCCAAAAAATGTCACCTGGAGTGAGCAGAAAATAAGGCAAAAAGCCAAACAAGTTGCGATAAAGGAAAAATGCAACAGGAGGACATTAATACTAGACAGAATGTAAAGATAAAGACAAGCTAAGAAAAGTTGTTGGATCTGTAATCTAAAAACACTTGGATAGCCACAAGAAGGAGATCAGAAAATGACCCAAAACTGTTGAAATATATACAGAACCACCTTACTTGCACCATTTTGAAATTTTGAAAATATTAGTTGTTAATCTTTAGGCACATGCACATTTGAATAGTTTGCTATTTTTTGTGTAGTTACCAGCAACTGACCGTGTCTCCAATCTTCAGGCCAGAGCAGGACTTGAGACCTGGTATGACCTCACCATTCAAACAGGTGGCATTGAACGAAAGGGACAGCTCTTCGGGGACACCTAGAAGCTCCAACTCCACTTTGGAACGGATTTTCTGAATAAAAAATAAAAGAATAGTACAAAAACATATTCACAAGTGGTATATAATAGTATGCTAAAGTGAAATTTTACATTTGAGTTCATAACAATGGTCAGGTTTAATCTGCACTCTTCTCTCCTTATTTAATTTTAAGCAAATTTTTATGTTTTTAGTTCTGTTTTTACTAATTCTTCTGTATGTACTTTTAACTTGTCTTTTAATTTTGTAAAGTACTTTGAATTACTCTGTTTATGAATTGCACAAATAAACCTGCCTTGACTTTAACTTTGCATTTGCACAAAATCACACTTATTCAGCTTTTAAGTTATCTAACTAAGCACACTAACCCAGACAGTAGCCTCCCACAAATGGTCAGCATCACACTGCAGCCACTGTGGAATTTTTAGTACGAAACTGGCTCAAGTGCAGGACTGACTCAGACACAGTGGGTGTGTGCCAACAAACACATGTCATCCACTGAAACACTGTCTAGTCCAAGGTCTGTGTGTTTATGTGTAACACTTACAAAATAGGCATTTAATATTAGCTGAATCACATTGCCGGAGTCATTGGACAGTATTCCTACTGTGGTGCCGGGGATCAGCTCACTGTAGTTCTACATGGCACAGAGGAAAAGCAACATATAGGTTAATTTAATATTGTGTAGACCAGTCATTCTCAAGCTTTTCACATTAAGTACCACCTAATTGGCTTTCAATGTACCACATTTAATTGACCAAAAGCATTACTAAATACGGGCAAAACAGTGACTAAAGAAGGACAAAACCAGGACCAACCCAGGCCTAAACCAGAAATAAAATGTGCCTAAACCAGGACTAAACAGGTGTCTATACTTCAACTTTAATCCCCAGTCAGAGCAGAACTAAAACAGGTTGCTCTAAATTTAACAAAATACGAAGACATTTAAGTACCACTAGAAGAGGGCTACAAACAACCAGTTGTATGTATACCACAGGTTAAGAACCACTTGGGACATTAGTAGATTACTGTAGCATTTTAGTAGCAGCTTTCATGTTTATACAAGAATTTGTTTATTTGTATAAAAAGTGGTACAGTAGACATTTATTACAGAAAAGGGATTAACAACTTCCACTTTGGAAACCTACAGTCTGCTAGTATTGCTGAATAATGTTTACTTTTGTATCTCCATTCTTCCAACTCATGGTCCAAGATTTTTGGGTAAAACCAAAGAGGTTTGGAGCATGTTCAGTATGTTCAAAATGTGATTATTACAGACTGCAATTTGTTTCTTGTTTTTGGTTTAAAACATGGTTTAGTACCTTGTTCTGCGAGAGGTATGTGTGGCTGCCAGGCTGCACGTTAAGCTACAAAACAATTGTAGTGTTTCTGACCTGGTAAAGAGGAACCACTGGATTGGTGACAGCAAATATTAGGTTGATATTGTTTTCGGACATCTTTTCTGTAATCAGGGCCAGTGATGGGTAATCCTGAGCCAATGAAAGAGGATAATTACCATTATAATATGCATTTGACAAGTACAATGCTCCACATACAGTGTGCTGCTGCACTAACCATAGTTGTGGACATGCTGTACATATTTTCAGAGTTGAGGTGGCATTTCCCGTCATTGGGCTGTACAATCCCAGCCAAGCGACCGTCCAAAGCCACATGTGTCTTTGCATCTGAGGTGAAGATGAGGAGGTGGGATGCTCCTGGACGCCAGCCAATCTTCTCCTGGTTCCCAGCCAACCAAGTGATAAGAGCACAGGGCCACTCATTTAGGAATATTTAGAGGTAATATATGTATGTAATATATTTTTTATAAAATCATAATAAATTCCCATGTCTCTCAAGGCTATCAACTGATAGCCAAGTTACTGATAAGTAAAGACATAAAAAAAAAAAAAAAAAAAAAAAAAGCTAACATGTGGTCTGCATAAATGATGGCTTGTGTACCAACATTTACAAAAAAAAATAAAAAAAATTCAGTCTAGGACTTGTCCCTTCCATCGTCAGTCTGTATCTAGCAACCACTAAGCCCACTGACACTGGATAGGAAGGGAATATGCTCCAAAATTTTGACTTTAGACAGCACTACCATGGTAAAACAGTAGAGCAGTACATTACCTTTACAATTTCTTTTTCTGCAAACGTAATCTATAACCCCAAATTATGTCTGTTTCTGAATTATTTACAAGTGTGTGTGTTTGTATTACATAGCAGCCAAAGAATGCATCTGTGTTGGGTTATTACGTGCGTGTGAGACAGTGAAAAAGCCGATCTTCACCTCGCACACAGCGGCCTGGATGATGGCATCAAAGCCTCCCTCAGGGGCATCTCTGTTCCTGGAGACCATCTGCTTCTTCACCTCCTCTGTGAAGCGGCCCACCTCCTCCGTCAGCGAGAGGACGTGCTTGTAGCCGAACTGAGGCAGGCAGGTGGTGTTAATGCTGTCAGTCAAACAGGATAACTTATTCTTAGTTACAGTCTGATCAAAACAATGTTAAAAAGAAGTCATCTGGGTCTAGTTTGTTGTTGTTTGACAATCTTATTTCAAATTAGTGTTTTTATTTATTTTTTTATTTATTTTGTGAAGAATTTTTGACAATATGCAATGGTGCATTTTTATCTATGCACACCATAACCCAAGACCTAAACCACAACTACAACCACAACTCAAACAGGACTAACCAGGACAAAACCAGGTGTAGATGCTGGACTAAACCAGGACTAATCATATAGTAGCTGGTTCCGGTAGTTAGTAATGTCAAGGAAAGTTTGACTAAATGAATTACTAAACCAAAGACACTAGAAAGAGCTGCGACTTTTGTATCATTGCCTCTGTCAAGACCACTGTGATTTTGGGGATACTGTTTTGTAACCATATCTTAAAATGTGATGGTTGGAAAAGGGGCATGGAAAAAAAAAATGTTGGTGTGGATCCAACTCAATGTCTGGATCTAGACATAAGGATTCTTTACCACTGCAAGATACGGTCAGTTTTGCATGTTAATAACAAAGTTTTGCTTCTACTTACTTTTCTTTTTAAAACTGTATCCAGCCAGTAATGATTATCCTTAAGGAAACTATAAATGACCACTTCAAATCTTCAACATACTTTTTAACTTAAAAGGGAAAATCTCATTTAATGTTTTTTCTCTTCCATTTGTTGCCCATTGTGGTAAACGAGTCATTTTAAACCCAACACAAGGCATTAGAATTTCCACCACAGTTGGCTTGATTTGCCCTCCCATTGAACCTCTGTATGACACAATACACTAAATAATTATCTCTCCTTTTCCATATAAATATTTCGTAACACACATGGCTGACTATGTTTAATCAGCAAAGTAAATGACCCAATGGGATTTTAAACCACTAAATCAACTTAAGAGGCTCCTCGCAGCAGCTTCCAGTGTGACTGTGCTACATAGATCACCTGTGGTTAACTCAGAACAGCTGACCAAGCAACACTGTAAGACTTTAAAACTACCTCACTCACTCTGTCAGTTTTAAATGACTGTTTAAAAGTAGAGCCACAAGAACTGACATCACTGTTTACATGAGCACCAAAACAACTTCACTACGGTGAATCTAGTGGGTAAACATTGTTAAAAACTAAACCTAATGCTGATACTAAAAAACTTTCCACTTCCACTTTCCAACTTTACAAAGCCAATTTAACTTTAAATTAGACATTCTTTTGAATAGTTCTTCTTTTCTTTCAGCTTTTGTTTACCAGGGTCACCACAGCATATTATTTGCCATTAGTGTGCAGTGATTTGGATATTAATTTGGCGTAGGTTTTACACTGGATGACCTTCCGGATGCCCTCTCCATTTATAGTACACTGTGTTTAACTCATGTATATAAGAGTTAACCCCATCTTCTTTTAGTCACAGGAAATGATTTAGTTGTTACCTGTAGCATGGGTTTTTCACAGCCTCCTTCGGTGAGATGTACATGTAAGGCGAGAGCGGCTTGTCCACAAAAGCCCCAAAGCCCATTCGAAGTTTGCTGGTTGTCCGGTTCATAGCCTCAGCCAGACCTTTGCCCAGTGTCCTGAGCCGAAACAGGTCGTCGTTCATGGAGTAGGACAGGTCCATAAGGTAGTAAAGATCCACTGGGTAGTCCTCCACTTGACGGACTTTTACTGTGAAACGCTTGGCATCATCTGCAATACATAAGTTTTGTATTTTATTATTAAAGCAATTGAGTGAAGCACTGAATGTCAACAGGAAATCAGGTGCTTGGGGGGCAATAGTTCTTTGTTCTGCCAAGATAGTTATGTTTTGGTATTTGTTGGTTTATTAGTGTATAGTAAGATAACTAAAAAAAGTAATGGTTGGCTTTGGATACAATTTTCAGGCAAGGTCAGTAATGGCCCATGTGAAGATGATAATTTTTATACAGCCTGAGAATATGGTCTTAATCCAGGATTTTTTTTAAACATTGCAGGATAGGACTAAATATACTCACTTCAGCCACAAGACATCAGTAAAGTTACAGATTATATGTTTTAGTGGATTTGTTACTTATTACTTACTTGTTACTAAACAAGATTTGTGGCAGTTATCCCTGGACTAGAAGATTCCAAGTTGGAGTCCAGTCTGTGCACTATAGCTTTGCCATTGCGAGGTAGGGCCAATGCCTTGTCAGAGGTCTGCACTTTCTAAGTCAGGTTGGTTTTAGCGACATGTATCTTTCTTTTTTTGAAGCGCTACTGATGAAATTCAGTACAATTTTGTCTGTCTGATGCAGGGCGAGGAGCACTATTGCCAGTGTTTTCTTGGAGCACTGAGAAAAACACCTCAATAAAATAACAATACAAATGTAAGTTTAGAAAGAACTGGTTCCAGAAGTGCTTCTTACCTGGTCTGAGGGTGATGTGAAGTCTCTGTGGTTTGATCTGTGTAACATCTTGTGTGGCTCCCGCTGCCTTGTTACTCAGAGGCCGGTCTTCAATCACCTGCAGTTTGCTGTTTGGTGACTCAATAGACGATGGGGCACAGCCTGACGCCACCAGGTTACTCTTCAGATCACAGCGGGACGAGCTTGCAATACCCTGGCCAAAGTCCTGAAGGAGGAAGCAAGAAGGCAGGTTTAGATTTTGGTAATCACTATGGAGTATGGTCTAGAGGTCCTTAGTCAGAAAATGTATTCAATTTCCTGCTTTCTGGTGCATTTTGATGTTTTTTTTTAGCAGTCTATGGTTTGAGGAGGATTATTAATAAAATCTGTATTTTCAGATTAATTTAACAGTGAAAAGAATAATGAGGCTAATAACTTCTGTGCAAAAACAATTAAAGTGTCACTTGCATACCTGCATAAAACGTATTCATTTGCATAACGAATGTTATAAATGCTGTGCCTGTGCTATTAGTGTTTGTTTAGCTCGTTTGATCCTAAAATGAAAAAATACGAAGAACGTAGTGGAGAAGGATGAGTGTCTGCTCTGTTTGTCCTCTGCTGCTCAGTCTCTCTCAGCCCTGTGGCTGTGCACTGCTGTCCCACAGGAGGCAGAGAGAGGGGGGCGAGTCGCTGCCCAAATGAGTTCATTCACAAGTTACAAAAAAGCAAAGAAGGCAAAAGAATTCTATGCACATTTTCACGGAAACTCAAACAGAGAGGAAATAATTAGACATCAAAGTTTGCTCTGCAGTGACAGCCTGTTAGCGAGTCTTCTTCATCCGCCTTGTTGTCCCATCACTCCCATGTGAATCTGGGACTGAGAGGCGGGCTTTAGGCCAGGCGAGTATCACCGAGGAGTTTGTGTGCGAGAGTGCAGCGCTATTGGCTGTCACAGCCTGCTGCGAAGGTGAGGGAGAGGGAACAACATGACAGGAGCTACAGAGCGAACCTCAAAGACACAGCCCGAATTTGCGGAATGTGAAATTTAGACATGCACAAAGTCAATCTATTTTATTCCCCCTTAAAGTAGAGGGAGGGATGGAAAGAACAGGAGCAGAGGCAGGGACAGAACCCCTCCACCCCCCCAGCAAATCACACCCTGGATGATTATATCCAGAAACAATAATAACAATTTCTATTAAAAATGAAACATAGACAAACAAAACTATAGGTCTAGGGAAGTAGCCTACATGAATTATAGATACACTACTGATAGATAGTTGAGATGTTCACTGTCCTACACAAGGCAAGCAGGCTTTACTTCACTTGTAGTAAAATGGAAAAGAAAACCCACCTCTTGAATGCACCATGCACAGCTGGGGTGCACAGCCAGGCATTGTTTGCATGTGCTGGCTCCTCTGGAAGTGCAGACGTTTGAGCCTAGAAATTAGGGTTATTAGTCATTCCTTCTCAACAGCCAACATCACCATTACTCTCTTTTATACAGCTTTATGGCTTAACTATAACTTTACATTTAAAAAAACAAAATGTATATGACTTCACAATTCACAGGTTGGGATAAACGTTTTTGGTGTGGCGTTATAAAATATGTGAATAACAATAATTTCATGAATAAAGCCTTTACTAGCACTGTTGGTTTTTTTTATTTTGCATTGATTTACCAAAGATTATTGATCGAGAATTAAATAGGCTATCAATAACAATGTTTATAAGCTAGTTGTGTAAATTAACTGGTCACTAGCCCTTCTAAATATTACTTAAAAATATGAACTCACCCCAAACTGCTGTCCCCGCTGTAAAAATCACTACACATGACCACAGTATCCTTAGCCCAGGAAAAGCGCCCATCCTGGTGCGCCTCTCACTCTGATGGGACAGAGCTGCACGAACAAGCAGCGTAGAAGAAGACTGGAGTCCTCTGAGCCGCTCCGAATACAGTCAAATGTAAAGCCACCCCCATTTACTCACAAATACACATGTTTTAAAGCTAATGGGCGGGGGAAGTTCAAGAGCATCTCCAACTCCGTGAAAGTTTTCTCTGGAGGCGGCAGGTTTGTGACACGTGGTCTCCACCTGGCCCGGTAAGTTGTCGAATAAAACTTTATCAAATGCCTCAACAAAAGTAGGTCTAGTTTAATAAAAGTCATAAATTACAAGTAACAATTTAAACAAAAAAACATTAACCTTGTACAGTTGGCCTATTACATTAAAGAATATGCGTAAACTCTATTACTATTATTACATGATTAGACTTTATAGACAAAAGAAACAAAGATTTATAACAATAGTACAGTCTTGGCTATTTTACTCTGTAGCTTAAATTTGGTTGGTAGGGTTGATGACTGGCCCACCGGATAAGGAAACCTTGCTTTAGTATACGCTGCCCCCTACTGGATTAAACCTGAAATTATATCACAATTTTGTCGATATATTTGAATGTTTGTTTTTTTTAAGTGTTGCGAGGATAGTTATCTTTCCTAAGTATATTAAAGCAGTGCAGATTTTTTTTAACTTAATTTCAAAAGCATCAAATATTGTTAATTTTGTAGTGTCACTTATTGCCACTAGATGTCGCACTCCCCTAATAAAAAGGCCCTTAGTACACTTCTTCTCAACTCTTTGTACATCTTGTATGTATATAACCCTGCATCTTGAGCCTTGAATCAGTTTGGAGTTGTTCAGTAGTAAAGTAGTACTATATTTTAGACATATATGTGCCCACCGTTGGTGTAGTGGTTGGATCCCCTGGTGTGTAAAGTCATGGATTCGAATCTACTTTGTTGAGGGAAATCCAGTGTAAAAAAATATGCCAAATAACCCATGCAAATTATTCACTGTAGTGACCTCTCTGTGAAAAGAGAACAGTTGAAAGGATCAACAACAACATATTTTAGGCATATAACATAGTATTTACAGTATTTTGGTAGAGTATTTTAGAATCTGACCTATGCACGTATGTTATTATCTTTTTCTAAATTTACATACAATATGATTGTCCGTCTCTGTCTGAAGCTATATTTCATGAATCATAGAAGATAATAATTAGGTTGGTTTCTATCCAAATAATGCACCTTTTACTGCAGCATATGGCCCTCTACTTTCAATTTCTGTAACAAATGTCAAGATCAGAACAGTGAGAAAACTGCTTCACTCAGACTTTACATACACTTCTTTTGATTTCTTTTCTTCTTTTCACAGAAGATCTTGGATATGTGTTTCTTGGGACTCAAGGTCGTAGCACATTACTGTTTTGTGCTAAATGTTACCACCCCCCCGGAGACAGTTCCATTTATGTGAGCGTTATGGCTGAGACCATGTGTTTCCATGGCAACGAGATGTGGACTGCATGGCCCTGAAGCGGACCAGATGTAAACATTGTAGCTGGGGAAATGTAATCACCAGCACAGACAATGTTCAGTCCTTGTCAGTTTGAGTGACGCAGAGGCAAAGGGTAAATTAAATTAGTATCACAGTAGTCACTTTTATATAAGGCTGTGTTTCATATCATTGCAAAAGGCCTGTGTTCCACTACATCTCTTTTTTTTTTTTTACCCATTTTAATAAATTTTAATTGTTTTTATACAAAACAAAGAACAGGCAGAAACAATGATTCTCAAATCTGATTCTCAAACTAAGTACCACCTAAGAAAATATTTGGCTTTCAGTGTACCAAAGTTAATGAAATAAATGAGCAACTACTATAACTGGACTAAACCTGTACTAAACCAGGATTTCACAAGATCTAAACAAGGTCTAAACCCAGACAAAACTGTGCCTAAACCAGGGCTAAGCAGTGGTCTACACTTCACATAATCTCCAAACAGAGCAAGACAGAATTAGCAACAATACTGCAAAAGACTGAAAAGAAGAAACCTTCGTACCACTATGGGTAGCCTCACCACAGTTTGAGAATGACTGTTCACATAACCTGGCACACCACACACTAGTATTTTTTTGCAATAAATTATTTTACTCCATCTTGCATTGTAAAACTTAGCTTGTAGCCTCAATTTAATGTCATATCTTATGAATTATTCCAGTATAAATTATGTTCAGCATGGACTACTTTATCTCATTTCTTGCATTTTTCCTGCCACGTTCCCGTCTTCCTGTGACACTCTGTAGTTCGCTCTTCTTCTTTTTCTGTTGCACAATTTTCCATCTGCAGCTCTCGCTGTTGCTTTGTGTTTGCATTTTTCCTTCCTTCCCTCTTTTTGGAGACTTACACAAGCAGCAACATTCAAAAACTCTCCCCTTTGCCCCTGCAGATTTGACTGACAGCACCCCTTGCACACTTTGCCGTTATGTGTTTGTGTGTGCTTGCAGGGGGGCGAAAGTGTTTTTGGCATCAAACCGGGGCTATTAGAGGTTTAACTAGAACATTTGTTACTTTTACGCTGGTACAGAAAGTCAACTGGCTACTTTAAAAAACATAGGCAATTTGGGGTTTAGAAAGAGCTTCTATATTACCAAGTTGGGAATCGGTGTAACATGTAAATAAAAAACAAAATCCAATGGTTTGCAGCATTTCAGGTGTGAAACTAGGCAAATACTAGCTCATTTTGAATTTGATGACAGCAATATGTCTCAAAAACGTTGGTATGAGGGCAACATAAGGCTGTTAAAACAACCAGAGGATTATTTTATATTAACTGACAATGTTTCACTGAGATGTTTGTTTTAATCTTCTCTTTCTGTTTTAATATAAAGAGAGGATTTTGGAAAGGCAGAGTCTGTATTATTAGTATTGGATATATTCGATATTCCTGATCTTCAGGTCCATAAGCAGCACCTCATTATTTTCTCCTAAAAATGACTGCAGTGACCAGGAAAATTTACAGAAGTCACAGTCACAGGTCATAGCTTTATGTTTAAAATCTCGATTTTTAATGAAATATTCAAATATCTCAGTTTTAACATTTGATATGTTTATGTTTTTTTTGTAAATGAGACTTGCAGCTCATTACATTTTACCTTTTTCAGATTTGGGGTTGTACATAGAGATTGTGTGTTGACTTAAGAGTTAATGACTGGGTGATTGGGGGCTGCAGGGGTTGTGGCGAGCAGTGCCGTGGAAACAACCCGGTTTCCCAGGGGAAGAGTATAGAGCAAGAATAAGGCATAAAGGATTGGCCGAGGGGCTGCAGGGTGAACCACTCGAGGCAGAAGTATTCTAAGTGGCAATAAAGCAAGTAGCATGTACTTGACAAGGACCCAAAGAGTAGAGGAGAGAGAGGCACAGAGGCAACTGTTGGAGGAGGAGAGTGAGACAAAGGCAGAGCAAACGGGGGCTGTCCTTATGTGCTCTTGAGTAAAGTCCGTATCTGGGAAGAGGAGGAGAGAGGAGAGGAATTAGACTAGGAACAACCTCCAAGACCTCCAGCCACTATGTTTTTGTGAGAAGATACACTTTCATCTGCATTGACTTGGATTGATAGAATTTGTCTTCTCCGGTGCTGCTGAGGTTTGGGACCATGCAGCACACTTGGAGCCTGCCCTGGTTGTGTGCTCTTGTGCCCGGGTTGATGGGGGTCCTGGCATGGGGTTCGGACTTCAGGCATCACCGCTACGAGGACATGGTGCGCGCACTGTTTGCAGTGCAGAGCGAGTGCCCTTACATCACACGCATCTACAGCATTGGGCTCAGCGTGGAGGGACGGCATCTCTATGTGCTGGAGTTGAGCGACAACCCGGGAATCCATGAAGCATGTGGGTAACAGCTCAGACTCTGTCAGACACTCCAGTTACACTCAGGGCAAGTGATACTTTTGTTTACTTTGGGATACAATATTCAAGTTTGACTAGGAAAACAGCAACTTGCATATGATGTGACAATATTTAGATATAGGGTTTTCCTGCCAGAATTATTCTAAATTATATTGTTAATTGTTTTAAAGCTAAATTACTGTAGGAAGATGAAAATGGTAAAATAATTTACTTACTTTTAGCCCATAATAATCATCTAACCACTGATATAATGCAGCTTGGTATTGAAAGTTGAGCAGATGACATAAAGTTTGCTCAGGGTATTTTCACCACTCCTAACTACTGAATCAGCTTGTGTTTATTTTACCTATCACTCACAAAGTGGGAAGCAAAACCTCAATAATGTTACTGTTTATACAGAAAACATGCCAAAGGTTCATACTCATCTATCAGCCTTTAACATTTCTCCACATAATTCATGAGCTGCTACTTGTACAGAGGACTTTTGCAGGGAATGCTTTTTTGGCGGAGACTGAGTTTGCATTTTTCCTGTGCCTGCACACGTAAAGGCTTCCTTCAGTAGAATAGAAGGATGTGAGCATGTTCTGTTGCAAGGTGACGGAGTGAAAAACAGGAACTGTGCACTTCATGCAGGGACTGACCTCAGGTCTGTCTCGGTCAACCCCCCTCACAGCCTTTAGGAAGTTCATGTCTTTCACATGCTGCTCAGTGCATGAGCCTGCTTTAGCGCTGCATGCTTGAGCCAACAGTGTTCTCTGAACCCAAAGCCAGTTGGCCTCTCGTTAAAGAAAATTAGGTGAATTGCTGTGCCTAAGCACCATTTGGGGGCCATGAGCAATTAGTGAAGGATGTTCATAAAGGTATCAGTTAACCCCCACAAGACCAGAAAGCTTTCTCAACGAGTTACATAAAGTCAGTCCAATGTGCAACATATGTAATGTTATTTTTATTGCACAGTTTGGTTTGGTTTGTCTAGCTGTGGTGTTTGAGGGTTCACTCAACGCTGCAGCAGTGATTAATGAAGGAACCCCTGAGAGGAGGAACCCAATACAGAAAAGGAGACTGTTTGGATAAGCAGCTTAACCAATCAGTGACTGATAACCACAGGAAGGTTAGAAGACCCTATCCAAATAATTGAATCAGACTCACCTCACTCAAAAAGGTCATTAAAACTATACCAACCCCTGCAGTACTCAGCATAGGGCTTTCTTGTAGTAATTACAATCATAGCATGGAGTAACAGACACTCCTCAGTGGTATTCTTTGTATGTGGTTATGTATGTGCTTGGGCAGCCAGTTTAAATGTCATATACAGCTCTCCTATGTGCTATTTTGACCTATTGCCTCTCTCTTCTTTCTCCTTCATTCCCAGTGGAGCCTGAGTTCAAGTATGTGGGTAACATGCACGGCAATGAAGTGCTTGGCCGTGAGCTGCTCATTAAGTTTGCCCAGTTCCTGTGTGAGGAGTATCGAGCGGGAAACCAGCGAATCACAAGACTGATCTATGACACACGCATTCACATACTGCCCTCCATGAACCCAGATGGATATGAAGTGGCAGCCAGACAGGTAACAAACTGTAGACCCTCAACTGAGTGTGTGAACGCCCAGAGACCTCTGCATATCCTTTACTTTTCGCTTTTTCCTTTGGGGGTTGCCTTAGCAAATCACCTGCCTCCCAAAGTGCAGTGCTATGCATATTCATTTGGCACAGGTTATACACCTTCCTGACTCAACATTTGTCATTTATCAGGGCTTAGAAGCAGAACAAAGTGTACACTGGCTGGCTTGTGACCCCTTGTGGCTAAATTTCCATAGATGTCAAAGGAAAACCAGCCAAATTCTCCCTTGTGAAATACAGGCAGATCACTTTTATTTTATTTACCAAGACAAAAGGTTTCCACCTCCTTTGTTCATGCCAGTGGAAATATTTCTGTAAACTTCAGAAACCTGCCAATACACTCAGTGTGTAAAGATGTAGTGTTTTTAATTCAAAATATATGTGTACAGAGAACTTAAGAATGTGATTTTGCTATAATGTCTATAATAATTGCATGTAACAGCTTTTCAGGTGGAATTATATGGGGCATGAAACATCCAATTGGACACGGCCCCCTTCCAAATGCATACATGCATGCACAACAGTCTTTGAGTCAAATTATATGTCCTGAGGAGGAGCCATCATGTCACTCACTATGCACGCATGCACATCACACTGTAATTTGTCGCATCAACAGATGTGCAGCCACAACAGCATCTGCAAAACAATAAGAGAGAATGCATTCAACTGTAACATCCAGTCACAAAGGATCACAAGCCACCTTTGTGTCCCAAGCCTGGATAAATGGAGAAGGTTGCATCAGGAAGGGCATCTGGTAAAAACTAATGTCAAATGAATATGCTGCTGTAGGATGCCAGGAGGAAGTGTGGTATTTGAAAACCAATAAAAGACATTGTTGAAAGTCATTTTTCCTGTTTAAAAAATGAGCCTTTTGAACATAAATCAGTGTGGAGTCATGGTGTTTTATATCACACTACTGTATTAAAAATTTTAATATAAGGATCTTGGTATATGCCTGAACATTGCAACTGCTGGTAAGATATATGCAGTATGCAAGTCAGTTTTCCTTTGTGTTGAATTATAGCTAAAAATATCCATAAAGGTGGAAAAAGCACATTGGTGATGTGAAATCTGTTACTTTGGAAAATGTATACCCTTTTGTTGTGTGTGTCAACAGGGTCCAGAGTTCAATGGCTACCTGGTGGGCCGCGGGAACGCCAGGGAAATCGACCTGAACCGCAATTTTCCAGATCTGAATGCTCTCATGTATTACTATGAAAAAACAAATGGACGCAACCATCACCTACCGCTGCCGGACAACTGGGAGCAACAGGTCAGTGGCACTACATCAACACAACTGACTTCAGAGCTCTATGGGGACACGATAGGATAAATACTATCCTTATATCCAAAATGTTTAAATAGGTGAACACTGTTGGTTTATATGGACTATGACAGATGACATAAGATGCCAAAAAGACCTATACTTGTGAAGGTTTATTTGTTGCTGGGCCCAAACAGTGTCACTGTGTTTGCTTATCCCAAAACCTATATCTACTCACATAATCTGCAGTGTAGGAAAAAGCTAGGTTCCGTTTGCTTCGAAATACACTTTTGTTGCAAATAAAATAGCTGATTGCCTGCCTTTTCAAAACATGCATGGAAAGAATCTAAAAATACAGAATGTCTGAATGCATGAATCACTTTTTCAGCTGCAAGAGTGCAACTTTATATTTGGCCTGAAAAGCAAAATCTTTTCTGTCTCTGTGCTCCTGTTGATACTTGTTGCTACTGTTGTAATTATCATTCTTGTATGGTCACATCTGTGCTCCTGTCCAAGCAACTAAATCTTTGAGTGTGAGTATTTGAAAACCTACTTGTCAAAAACAAAATTCTTTACACATTCAGTATAACATTTCCAAAGATCACAATGTCTTCAGCAACAGTTACACCTACTGCATTCTTAATGCAAAATAAATAAAACAAATGGCAACATTGCACTAATTGCCTACTAAAATATCAAATAAACACCTACACTATGTGAAAATGGGGGCCTTGCTCTTCCCATTTGCTGGCTGGCTGTCTTCCCAAGCGACTGCCTTCCCCACACACAAAAGAGTAACTGTGCCACTGTTACAGATCCTTCATTCATGGTGCTAGGATCGCATTCACGGACTACATTTCCCTCTGTCCTGAAGCCACAAGCCTGTGCAACATTAATACCATTTAAATGAACCAAATGTTGTAGGTTAATCCAGAGGGCACAGAGTCATAAAACAGGCTTTCCTCATCGTTACACAAATATGTGAAATGTAAGACCAAGGCACACTGAAAAAATATGTTTTTCACTATATTGAATTAAGTTTACTCAGTGTCAAGCCTAGGTATTTTGCTACAAATATTGCACATATATGTGAGTCGGCAGTGAGCAGTCTCTCAAGATTGTTTTATACATTTTGACACTCAGGAATCTTCCAAAAATGTTTGTTTTAATTTTTGTTTCCGAAGTATTTCTTAAATGGAATATATTACACAAAATATGTATTTTTTTTTAGCTTCCTACTTATTATGTTGTGTTTTGTTTCATTCACGCATGTTTGAGTAATCCTGTTGTCTCTGGTACGGCTGCTCTGAGTCCTCAAAAGGCTTGGTTCCACAAACCTTTGCCTCTCCCATGAACCCCCACCCACTCCAGGAAGCACTGACCAATCAACAAGACCTCTAAATCCAGTCTACTCTCATTCCTTTATCCAAACAATGGTTCTGCAGCTCTGTTTCCACTGATTCCTTACAGCTCCTGTATTTTTTTATTATTCTGTAGTAAAATTGCATCGTACAAAAGTTTAAGGAGATAAAAAGCTCTTTATTTCCCTCTACTGGTCTCTTCACCTGTTTCTTTAAGGCAGTAATAAAGTAATTATTGATAAACAATTTTTTGGTCACATGTTTTTAAAGGTTGTAAAACATGCAATGCTGCTCTAGAGGTGACCAAGATTGGTTTAAAAATATAAATAAAAGCATAATATTGCCTCTTTAAGAGTTTCATTTTTTCAGTGGACAATCCCACTGGACCCTGTGCTGTTTCTTCTTGGTCTGGAGGGGCTTTCTCTATGCGCAGGACAGCTGACATTATTGTCTAAACTTTTACATTTGGCAAGGCGATGTATAGTGTTTGTTCTGTTAAACAGTCGTACGCAGATGTGTTCAAGGATTTTCTTGAGTGTATTAGGGCTGTTCTGATAAGGTATGACAGCCTCTGTTGGATCACCTGCAGAGCTGCTTTGCAAGGAAGAACCACATTTTATTTTTAATTGTCATTAATGTCTGGCTTCTCTGCTTTTTGTTATCAAATAATCCAATATTATAAAAAAGCATTTGAGCTGCCTATGGAGACTACAATTATTTATGCCATATAAGTAATTCCATTTCTGAGGTGTATAAGCATTCACCTAAGTTAGCAAATGCTAGTCTTTAAAGCCTATCCCACAAAGACAGTACATTGTGAAAGATGTAAACAATATATAAACACAGGCCATACTAAATACCTGGCCTGAGTTCACACACTTTAAGGTGGCAGCTGTTGTGTTCAAGGCCAATGGGCTCGATCGCACCGGTTATTCTTAAACAAGCAATAGGGCTGCACTGTTTATTGTCCTACATACCTTATCCATGGACAGGCATTACTCTCTGTCTCTGTTTATAAAATATGTTTCAAAGCTAATAAGCACCGACATGACTGTATAGACTAGAATTTAGGATGTTTGTAATAATAGATAATAGCATCAATTGAACTTCTTTAAACAATTTGAAGGTTAAGCCTTTTGTGGGTGATAGGCAAGGAGAGGTCGACCACATTCAAGGGCTGACTGACAGAGTACTCAGTAACATTTTATTTGTTGGGATAAATTATTTTATTCACATTTTTTGAATAACACCCCACTCCCGTCTGGATAAATCCTTACAGAGCTGATCTATGATCCTATAGATGAGCTAATGAACTAACAGTCCTAGACGCATTGCCTGTCCGTCCTGGGAGAGGATCTGTCCTTCGGTTGGGCTGCATAAGGTTTCTTCTTTTTTCCCACAGCTGGGTTTTTTTAGGAGTTTTTCCTTACCGAGAAGGAGGGTCTAAGGACAGGAGTGTCCTGGGTCTGTTTAGTGTAGTTATTGTTTGTGTTGATTGTGTGTTAAGTCTGATTGTGTGTTTATGTTTGATCACCTGTTGTGAAGCCCTTTGAGGCTACTTTTGTTGTGATACTGGGCTATACAAATAAAACTGAATTGAATTGAATTGAATTGAAATTAGTGCATATTGAATCATCACTTGTAGATATGTTGAAATGAATTCATATGTTAAATCTCAAATTCATTATTGATTTATTTATCTTCTATTGCTTATTCCCATTAGTGATCACAGGGAGCTGAAGGCTGCCCCAGCATGAGGCGGGGTACACCCTATGGCCTGTTAGTCACTGAGATTTAAATTCAGTTATTTTTCCACATGTATACAAGCCTATTGAAGTCAACATTTTATTGTAGACATTATTGACTTTTATTGTCTTTCTTGAACACATTTCTTGATGGGTGAGCTTAAAACATGCGTGGGAGTTAAGCTAAAGAATAGTTCTAACTACACAGAAAGTTGTTTAACAAACAGATTTTGGCTGCCATTATGGCTGTAAAAAATGCTACATTTATAAAGAAAATGTTTGCAGATGGCAGGTTAGAAAAAACTAAAATTTATCCAGATTGTGGTTCCTGGTGAACAGAAAAACAGATGTCCTCAGTCTTCTGATGTTTGGCTTGAAGTGTAGCTTTGTGTAAGATGCAGTAGTTTGAAATGCCTTGGGGCTTTAATGGTTGGGTCAAAGGGCCAAACATAAATGTGATGAGTATCTGCTACTGCTTAACTCTTGTATCTCTCCTTAGGTTGAACCTGAGACGTTGGCTGTTGTAAAATGGATGCAAAACTACAACTTTGTTCTGTCTGCAAACTTGCATGGAGGGGCAGTAGTGGCTAATTATCCTTTTGACAAGTCAAGAGACCCCCGCATTCGAGGAAGGACCACATACGCCGCCACTGCTGATGACAAACTCTTCAGAAAGGTGAGCGGCACATATTGTTTCCAGATGGTGATGTTACACACTGTACATTATGTCTGGAAACATGTGGGTGACTTGCCTGTGTGGGTCTGTATATGTGATGACAGTTGGCCAGGACCTACTCATACGCACACAGCTGGATGCACAAAGGCTGGAACTGTGGAGACTACTTTGATGAGGGCATCACCAACGGGGCCAGCTGGTACTCACTGTCCAAAGGTGAGCACAATGAATCACCAGCACGAACAGTGCATGCTACAAAGGCTGGTAGACCTGATGTTGTTTAACAATAAGTAACTAGACCAAACAAATTTAGATATGAACTAAAAGCACTACCTCATCACACAGTGTTAAAGATATAGTGCCAACACCTGGACTTCTAGTTCAGGGGGTAAATGCTCTATCTATTGCATAGCAAAGCCCTAACTTTTTTCCTTTTGGCTTTTATTTTCTGGAGTTGCCTCAGCAAATCATCTGCCTCTTAGCTTGCAGTGATTTGCATATTAATTAGACATAGGTTGTCTGATGAATCCCCTTCCTGACACAACCCTCTCCATTTATTTTGGCTTGGGAACAGACACAAAGGTTTCACTGGTTTGTGACTTGTGGCTGTATTAGAGCCCTTATATTTCACAACAGCAAAACATTTTGTGATCCAGATGGTGAGCCAGATGGTGATTACTGACCCCTTGGGGCTGGAGTTAATATTTAATTTAATGCCAGTTTTGTTGTCTCACAATGATACACAATCCTTTAGGAATCTCATTCCTGTTTTGTTTTTACTGAAAATTTCATCAAAATCAGACCATTTCCATTTGAGTTATTTTGCTAGCATACCTACAAACCAACACACCTCTTTGGTTTAGGTAATCATTGTCTATATAGCTTGTACATAGACTTTCTGTTATCATATTGCCAACAAATATAGCCAAGGCCACTAGCATGAATCATGGGCCTATGCTTAACATCACTGAGATTCTCTAAGTGTCTCACATGGCGTGCTTTCTCTGTGTTGTTATAAACTCTTATTGACGCCACTCGTCCAATAGCTGACCGTTCACTTACCTCAGGTTGAAGATTATGAACAACACCGCCAGTTACAACAGAGAGGGTACTCGATGTGACCATATATGTCAACAACAACCTGTTTACCCAACTTACTTTCTTATAATATATAATATAATTATATATAAATTATTTTAAAGTAATTTTTTCTGCAATTATTGTTTGCAATTTATTATACCTTTAAAAGTACTTATTTTCAACTACAATTGTTATTTTACCACATGAAAAAACATGAGCTTCCCAGTAAAACACTTACCAAAACTGAAAAGTACCACAGTCACCTAATCGTCACCAGTTCATTCAAGCATTTTACAGTTTTTATTGCCACAATCCTATTTTCTCTAAAGGGATTTGCTTGTAAATCCAGCCATTTTTAAGTTTCAATCAATCAAAAATGTCCTCATAGTTGACGTTATCCTTTTCACTTCACCCACATAAAAACCTCAACAATATGAACCTAAGCCAAAATTTTGATGTTTATTTGGCTGTTGTGACTCTCTTGAGTTTTTAATAGTATTTGGTTCAATTTATTACACTGGACACCTTTAGGCTAAGAGTTACGAGGGCTTTGGCAGTGCCAGACATTACAAAGTCCTGCTTTTTTCAGTTGAGGTCGAAGGGTGGTTTTTCAATGCTTTTGATCTATTTTTACAGAAAATATGTGACAGAATGAGATCTTCCAGGCTTGATCAAATTGTCTAGACGTGCATAATATTTCAGTTCAGTTAATCCATAACTATAACAAATCTGTTTCTCCGATGTTTATGTGCCCGGGACTTGGCTGGCCGACACTGCAGCATTGGTATTTGAATCTCTTGAAGTCTTTGCGAGCTTTTGCATGAGATGAAAAGGGCCACAGTTGCGTTTAGTGGGAGCATGTCAAGTTTATTTTGACAACTCCATTTGTCCAACTCTTGTCATGGTCTATGAGGTTATGTTCATACTCATACTCCCCAAGATGGCCTCATATCTGTTAAGCTACTATGAAGTCTACTATGAAAAGTCTGGCTATAATAAGAAAACCTCTCTCGCGTTACAGTTCAAATGTACAATACAGTTTCTAGGTACATTTTACTTTACGTGAGGAAAAATATCACTTTTTGACCTTAGGGGCAAGTGGGTCGTAATAGAATTGATAGTAATAGTGGTAGCAGTTGCAGTGGTGATAGTAGTAGCAGTAACAGTGGTAGTGGTAACAATAATAGTGGTAGCAGTAGTCACAGTAGTAGTGAAAGCACTTTTAACCGTTGTAGTACTAGTGCGTAATAATACTTAAGTATATTTTACACTCAGTACTTCTACTTCTTCTAAATAAATATTTTGATGCCAGTATTTTACTTAAGTACCAATTTGTAGTACTTCTTCCACCTCTGTTATAGTTAACCTTTTACGAAATATTTACTAATCTCTTTTTGCTCCCTTTTTCAGGCATGCAGGACTTTAACTACCTGTACACCAACTGCTTCGAGATCACTCTAGAGCTGAGCTGTGATAAGTTTCCTCCCGCCTCAGCGCTGCCCAGAGAGTGGCTCGCCAACCGGGAAGCACTGGTCTCTTATGTGGAGCAGGTCAGGATACAGCCATGGTCTAAGACAGTGTTTCTCAAATTGTGGTACCGTTTTCTGCTGGCGGTACTCATTAGTCTTTTGCAGTTTCATTTATTTTAGAGACAGTTTTATTTCTCCCCTCTGGTAAAGGATTAAAATTACACCACAATCGATTCTGTATTCATTAGTGTTTAGTTCTGAGGCCTGGTTTAGTCAGGGTTTAGCCCTGGTTATGTGCTTGTTTAGACCTGGTTTATTCCTTTTGGTTTTGTCCTAGTTTAGCACCTGTTTCTGGTGGCATTTGGTGTGAAAAGTTTAAGAATCACTGGTCTTCTTAAAATTTACTTTAAAACTGTAGCTAAAGAAAACATCATTCCTGGACATGTTAAATCTTGTGCATAATGGCAAAACATTTGAGGACAAATAGTGAGCAGTAAATGTTGCTAAAATATATTATTAGATAGCAAATAAGTTATTATGTGAACTGAATGCAAACCTTTTTATGACTTAGGAGACAAGGAAAATTGGATTTGGTTGGATATCCTGGCTGAAGTAATTTAACATGAGCATTTTTCCAGGTGCATCATGGGATAAAAGGCATGGTCTATGATGAGAACAACAATCCGGTTGGAAAAGCTGAGATCTCAGTGGCTGGCATCAACCACGACGTGACCAGTGGTGAGGAGCAGTAGAATAAAGCTGACATCTAGTGGTAGAATGTGAAACTGCAACCCAAATGTTTGATCGATGACACTTTTTTTTTCCCAGGAGTGGATGGTGATTACTTTAGGCTCTTGTTACCCGGTACGTACACTGTGACTGCCTCTGCTCCAGGTTACCTCCCCTCTACGACCACGGTCACAGTGGGCCCAGCTGAAGCCATTCAGGTACAACTATGTACATTTTATATTACTTTGTGTTTAACTTTACCATCTTACTGAGGTTCTGGTCTTATCTGTCCTTTCGCTGTTATTTTTGATTTCACCAGCTTAATTTTTACTTGAAACCTGCACCAAAGCAAAACCTGAAAGGAAAGCCCCACAAGAGGAACCTGTCATCTCACAAGGCGCCCCTCAAACTCGGCCCGAGATGAGACACGGACCATAACAGACAATGAACACTGAAAATCCCCAATATGCATATACCCTCATAAGCTCAGATGCAGAAACAATGGTAATTGCTACATGTAATTTTACTTTTATAATCCATGATTATATAATTTGAAGCTCTGTTTTTGTGATTCTAGAGAATTACTGAAAAAACGTGTGTATTTATGTAACAGTTGTTGATTTGATTTGTATCCTGTATTTGTTAAAGATGATTCAGTGATGATTACTGTATGATAGATAATAGAACGACAATAAAAAATGTTTTTACTCTTTTAAATGTTTTTCTAATGGTTTATAAGAATGAATTTAACACATTGTATTATTTTTAGGAGAGGTTCTTTTGGCTGATTAGAATATTATTATTATGACATATTTGGCATAGATTTTATTCCACAACAATCTCCAGTTGACTGGGCTTCAGAGAAGTGCACTGTCTTGTTGTGACCCCTTGGATCTGGCAAAAATATCAAGATACAATTCAAGTAATAGTATATTTTACTACATATTTAAAGAAACTTACTTTCTGAGTAATTTCTCTAAAACATATTTTTACTCAAGAAACTATTTGATACTTTCTAAGCAATATGAAGCAAATCTGTACTTAACCCATTTAATCCCAAATTCTCAGACAGAACAATACTAAAACCATATGTTATCAGTGCTCTAATGAAACAATCAATTGCTATTTTTAACAATTTTAATGGAAAAGTGGGTGAGTTTTATGCTCGGCAACAATTGTTGATGCTGGGATAACATGGTCAGTATGGAATAGTGATGCTTTTAGATATTTAGTCAGCTTTTACTTATCACATTGCAACATAATATATTACAGTCTTTACTTGTCCTAAAAAGCTGTAAAGATATTACTTCAAGCAATACAAGTTAAAAACTGTATTTTTATAACAATAGCACACTATTATAAGCACCATGGGACCATATATCTATACTATATTTCATAAAATCATGTACTGACTTCCATAAATTTAAGCATTTTAGTTTTATTTTAGTTTGTATTTTCAGTTTGCAATGTCACAAATAAAGTCCTGGACTTCATTCTGTGCCTGTCAGTACTGAAGATGGAGTGAGGATTTAGTGATATTTTTTGGATATGTCTGTTTTTAACCTGCACTGGCCTTTAGTTCCATGATAAACTGTGGTGACTGTATTTATCCTGCACAGCTGTAGCCTGTAGACTGGAGGACATGTGCAGATGAAGAGTTTAGGGCTGAGGAAAGCTCATTTTGTACCTGTTCCACACAGCGTCAATGGGAATGTCTCATACTTTTGCATTAAAAATTGTCAACATATAGTTTCAATGGGTTAACATAAAATATGCACAATTACAGGCTGGGGCACCAGGTCACACACACCAAACATGTTCACAACTGACTCTGGGATAAACTCCTACAGAGAGTTGAACACTACATATAAAACAATACATGGCTCTGTATTTTAATACAGGACCTACTGGCACTGTGTGTTACTAGCGGCAACAATTGTTGCTGACCACGTTTCCAGTCATCTTGTGACCACAAAGGAAGGAATTTTTACTACATATCTGAACACTAGAGACGTTAGAGATGGTGTGTACTCCTAGCTTCATGTTAACACACTTTAATAAGCTTCAGTTTGAGACTTAGGCTGAGCTCCTCTCCAGGTGTAACTTGAGAATAAACGTCTGTGGCCATGTGATCTTTGACCCCAGACATGTGAAACTCACCAGACTTCTTCAAAACTCCTCAGTTGTGTTATTTTCACTAATGTCAGCTTATTATATCATGTAATGACAGCAGTAGAGCTTTAAAAGTAAGAGACCTTTTTTTGAGATTACACTGGTTAAGGTACAAAGTATCTCTTTTATCTCTGGTTTTATGAAGCGAACATGCCTTGTTTTTTGACTACGACCCATGTCACTAATGCCAGCAGGGGGCAGTAGAGGATAAGTTGGACCTGAACATGCATCCTGGCCAAAAATGTAGACATGTTGGATCCGACATTGGACCCTTGATGCCTTAGTGTTATACTTTACACAGGTTATTCTAAGCATTGCCCTCTTCAGTCCTTCTACTAAGAGGACAAAAGTACTAAGTATTTTTCCAGAGCCATGAATAAAAACCGGTCCTTTCAGATGAACAGGAAAGAGGAAAAGCACACTTCACTTCAGAGTGAATAATGACAGTGATTTAATGACTCTTTGGGCGCAAACAAGGAACCACACACAAGAGGAAAAGGAAATGCCATGGTTCTTTTTAAATCTGGTTGGGTTGGGGCAGAGATTAGGTGGAAGAAGCAAATTCAAATGGTACTACAAATCAATACTAATCAAGTAGAAGTAAAAGTATTCTAATCATGTATTATTTAAAGTAAAAAGGTAATGAATATACATTTTTTTCCATGAAAGTAGTTTTGTAATCACTAATACCACTACATACCAAAACCAAGGCTTGACCCCATGCCCTTTTTGCAGCAGATGTGTGTACAACTAACTTTAAAAGTGCTTTTGTTAATTTACTTGAGTAAAAGTATAGTTCCTACAAAATGTATTCCAGGAAAGGTATGTTTTAGAAAATGTAACTAATGTGAAAGCAAATATCTGACTGACTGGTTACTTTGTGCATCTGGTTCAGACACATTTTTTGTTGCAAATTATGATAAAAGTTCATTTTTGTCTAAGTCTAAGTCTGTGAAGTCTCTCAGTCACGCAGGCTGAATCACAACCAACAATATTCATAGAGAAGTCATTTAGTTTTGGTTGTTAGAGCTGAAAATATTTTGTTTCCTATCAAAGAGATCTTGGATTCTCCTTGAATCCTTGTTTGTTTGTAAAGTAAAAGTAAATTGTCTTTGGTATCAAATATAAACCAGTGAGTCACAATAGTCACAAGTTATTGAGAGTCATTAGCTCACAAATCAGACCAGTGACTTCAACAAATCTCTTCAATCACTCCAATTTTCTGCCTTCTCAAACAGTGTCATAGCTCATAACTCCTCATGGTTGATACAACAGCAGAATTGTAGTACTGACAAAGTATTCTGCCCTTACAGCCTACAGTGCATATAGTGACGACTGGCTGGCACAAAATAATGAAAGACAACAATAGACCCACATAGTGCTCCTGAATGAGAGTGACCAGTGTGAGTGGAGAGACAAAGCAGGCATTTATACAGTGTCACTGATCTGGACCTTTCTCAGCAGAGAGTATGAGTGCTGGGGTACGCTTTAGATGTGGCGTCAATGAAGCCCACCAAAAACCCACACTGTCTTACTCACTGACTAAACAGTTTTGGGAAAATGACTGCCCGGATTTTTAATTTAACACCTGAATGTCTGCAAATGTTTAAATAAAAGCACATTTTTGCTTTTCTTTTTATTGCATTTGGTTCTAATTTCCTTATTGTGTTTTTGGGGAATTTAAGCATTGAGCCTTTACTACTGCTATGCACTTTGCCACTGGGGCCCAAAAATACTCATTTAGAGTATTTATCCTTTAACTTTAGATAAACGCAACTATTGACAACCAGCTGTGGGCCTGAGGTGGGGTACACCCTGGACCATGGCTAGTAAGTTGCAGACTTACGCTTGTACACAAGCAGCATTGTACTAATTACTTGCATAGACTAACATATGCCATGTAATTGTTGCAGTAGTTTTCTTAAGCACTGGAAAAGTTACTGCTACACGATTGAGTATATTTTTGTTTTAATCTTTTCTATAACAATTTGAATTTGGAAATGTACATTTACTATAAAACCCATGAGCTGTTTTGAGCTTGTTGTCATAGATGATTCTGTGTGAACTCCATATCTTTTCTTCTCTCCATGCCAAGCAGGTATCCAGATGGCTGTTTCCTGCTATTGTTCTGCACATGAGAGTTCACATATGAGGAAACTGTCATTACTGCCGACACAGCAAAACCCAGAGACACACACACAGACACACACTGTGGCCACGGCTTACCAAACGTGTAATCACTCCCACAATAACTGTGATTTCCTCTGCTGAAAAAGGGGTCATTTTCTTAATTGTTTTAAATGACAAGCAAGTCCAGTTTTGTGATTGAGGAGAAAGCCACAAAAAAGAGAAGTCATCTTCTCAGAGTCTTATGGGGACAGGTTCTGGCAAAATAGCAAAGCCTGAACATATTGAAATAAGACATTTTTATGTTTTACAAACTTAAGTGAATCAACCAGAGAAGTGCTACTTCCTGAGGATTTGTATGTATTTTCATCAGGGTGGAGTGGACAGTGCAAACAATGCTGACCTGTTGCACACCACTGAGGTCATGTTTGAACCAGGAAATGTAATGTTTTCATTATTACTGCAATATTTCTTTTGTTTTCATACAATCCTTTGACAAATTAACAGGAAAAATTGCTTATCTAGTTCATATAAACTTACTGTTGTCAAGTCAGTTCGACTGTTGGACAGGCTAAATCTCTCCATAATATAAAGTGAAGTGAATAGCAAATGCTGTCATTTATTCACAGAGGTGGAAGAAATACTAAACATCTGCATTTACAGTATGCAAGTACTGCTACTTTAAAGTAATACTTTAATAATACTCAAGTAGAAGTACAAATACTACTTGTGTGTTAAATAGAAGCTTAATTCCAACTATATGCAAGGACAATAAAAACTACTACTGCCACCACCACTGCCACTACTACTACTTGTACTACTAATACTACTACAACTACTAGGCCTACTACTGTTACTACTGTCCCCAACTTATGCAACCCACCTTGCCACTGAGACAATACTCAGTGAAGGTCTACTAATGTAAAAAGAAAAGTGTGTTTAGCTCAGACAGTACATTTTATCCAAAATGAACTTAGTTTTTATTAGTAAAATAATCTAGTTATTTCCCACTACTGCTTAGTCTTAAAACTCTTTAATTCTGGCAGCTGATGTGTGTTTTTGAAGCCTGAATAAAAGTAGTTTATTGAGTTGTGTTTATGAGGAAACTGAGTGGTTTTGTGAATTAATATTAATTAGTATAGGATATTTGAAAATATGCAAAGGGGTCATTCCAGAATTGGAGGACATTTACTGTCACCCCCTAAAAAAATAATCAATCCATGCACCAAACCCTTAAACAAGCACTTATTTTGCAAATTATACTTGTTCTGATCAAAAATGTAAGTTAGGTTATAGAAAAATGTGGTTTAAAATATTAACCAAAATACTAAAAAGATTTCAAGTATCCCCTAAAATGGCATTTCCACTTGTCCCCCTTTCTTAATGACAAACTTGCATTGTAGATTTAACTATTAAAATACGTTTTAAATACAATTTCTTTTTTAGTATTGGTGTGATATGTGTTTCTTGTAACTATTGATACAATTTATTTAATTATCAACATAATTTAAACAACAGTATTGATGAAGTAAGTTTAAGTTGCGTGCAGCCCTGTTACCAAAACCTTTTTAGCCTGGCAGAGGCAGAGAAAAAACAGTGGGTCACATCACAGAGAAAAAATGACATCATTCGGCCACATGTTCACACCATGGGTAGACCAAATGTAATTCCTCTCTTCTGTTTTAAATATTTTTCCAGTTTTATCAGTGCTGACTGTGTGTGTCACTCCACAACCAATGCAACCCTGTTACCTTTATTATCAGAATAAGACAAACTGCTTCAAAGTTTTCTTTATTTATTATTATAACCAAGTCTATCCTAAACATTAACAGTAACATTACATTCCACAGCTAGCCTCTGTTTTTGAAAAAAAGTTAAAAACAGTGTTGATTTGCAACCCTGTTACTTTCAACCCTGTTACTGTAATAAGAGTAACAAGGCTGCACTTCAGTAACAGGGTTGCATTTTCTTCAGTAAATCAAGTACTGACAATTCACTGCCTGAGTAAAATGAAAAGTGTATGTATAATTTACTGTTTGTGATATATTATTATATTTTCCAAAACATAAATGGCTATTTTTTATTCATTTGTTGCCATCAGGTATATGTTAATTGTACAGTACCTACCTGGGTGAGATTAATTACTAAACATGAACTCATTTTTTTTAATGGAATGTATTTACAATCAACATTTTACATTTTTAATTGATTTCTACAGATTTCTTGCACACCACCAAGCGCTGCTGAAAGCAGAGACGCTACCATGCAAAGTAATGTGTCTGTTCAACCCTGTTACCGTTATTTCAACACTGTTACAATAACATTTTTGTAAAAATAATAATAATAGTTCAATACCTTTCTGAAATTAAGTGATTATTCAATGTAAATGTGACCTTCTTACTTACTGGTAAAGGATTTATTTAACATTTATCTATATAAATCCTTTTTAAGGTTCCTGATTTTTGGTAACAGGGTTGCACTAAGCACAGCACGCAAGAAATAAAACATCTTATAAAAAGTATACCGTTGATGCTTGAGCTGGACGAATCATTGTAATTGACAGTTTATTACACCATTTATATTACCATTTACATATTTCTTAAATACATGATAGAAAATTTAAAAATTAAGAGTCATTTTTTCCAGACTTTTGATGCCTAAATGTCCTTCAATTCTGGAATGACCCAAATAATAAATTGACAATATTAAACTGGCTATATGAACTACACGCTATAATTAATAATTACTCAGCTATTGAATAATTCTAAATCCACTGGTGCTTTTTAGTCAGGCATGGTCTTGGGCAGCTTCGGCTGTGTGGAAAAAGTGGGTGGCGTCGTGTCGGTGGCATGGTGAGCGCAGAGCAACGCCGCCGCAGCAGTTTGTAACGTGATGACAGCTGCCCTGTACCGACGCACAGCCAGCACCGCCGCGACACTTTCCACCGCCAACATGTTTTCTTGACCTCCGCGGCAAATCCACGGATAATGCCCGCGCTCTGAGGCCGCGGGGAAGTCGTCTTGCTTCGGCGCTCAAAGTTACTGAGCTCAAAAACGCAACTCCGACGCTCCCACATCATCACTGAGGAGCTCGAAAAGTTTGCATATCTTGTCCAACTGGGTCTAAGGATTTTGTTCTGGAGATGATTTAGAGGTAAAAAACTTTTCATCTTCTTGCTATGATCATGTGATAACTTGTTAGTGGGTCACTGAGTAACAACGTAGGGATAGATAGCTTTCTTTTTACGCCTGAGACCAAAGGGGAGCCACGTTAACTTCCCGTAGACTTGGAGAATTTGTTGTCCTGTTATTGCCAAGTGGTGACAGTCATTTGACTGTGTGCACAGAGTATGGGCTCCACAGTGGGGCCAGTGCATGCAGCGTTAGTGAATACGGGGCCATTAAGGCGAACAGACTAATGACGTGAGCTGCATGACTGATGGCATTGAACACAAGCACCGCAGACCAAATAATCCCTCCGCTGTCTGTCACCTGTGGCCAGTACTGTCACTTGTTCGAGCGACTGAGACCAAAACACAGCACTACCCAGGGCTGACACTCACAGACACACACCGAGAGACAGCCATTCACTCTCATTCATTCAATAGGGATAATTTAGATTCACCAGTTCACCTATCACATGCCAAGATAACACGTCAGAGTACGCAGAGAAAATTTATGGTAACACGTGTCCAGGGATCGAACCCACAATCTGATACTGATTAGCTATTAATGTTGCATGTTTGAAAGCCTAGGGGTTGGCTGTTTATAATAAAAAAAAATGGTTTAAAATGAGTAATGATGACCTCAGTTATATTTTGTCTTAATTGAAAAACAGTATATAAAATATTTTGCCTTCTTCCACCTAAATATGACTTATACCATGGCATTGCTTACACTTGTACATTGTTTCTGGGTATTTCTGTAGCAGTAATCTTTACTGTCAGTCACATGCTCTTGGTTGGGGTTAATGTGTCGTCAGGCGTTTGTGGTTATTGCCCAGTCTAGATTTCCCATCCGCATACATGTCCTTATCACTAAATAATGCAGCACTGGCCCTGGTGTCTCATATCAGCACTTACTCACAGAGAAACTTAAGACATTTGTATTGGTTTACAAGTATTTCATGTCTCACCAACACTATATTGTTGTTGCCCTGATAAACTGAGCCAATTAGGTTAAACCAGCGGACACTAGACCCACTGTAAACTATGTCAGAAGCAAGTCCATATCTATAAGCAACATATTGTCACTTCAGTATAGAAAAATCTAATTCTGTACTCTAATACTTATTTACTAATAATTCAAATGCTCACACAACGTTTTCTAGGCTACAGGTTTGACAACTGTCAGTGGGCCATGCTATAATAAGCAGAGGTAAAAAAAAAGTACTTAACATATCTGGCTAAAAGTAATGTTACTTTAAAATAAGATTACTCAAGTAGAAGTAAAGATGCCATGGTTAACTCAGAGTTTACTTGAGTATGTATTACCTTTGTTTGTTGTTTTTGATTGCACAGTAAAATCGACTCCTACTATGGACTACTACATATCTGGGTATTCTGACTGGAAGGCGAAAGCTGCTCTGACTTTGCCACAAAAGACAAAAATAGTGTTACTTATATGGACTTTAAAATGTACTTGAATCTTCAAAGTATGTCCTGTAATGAATTTCTTGAGTAAAAGTAATACGTTACTCTCCACCACTGGTAACAAGAGCAACTAATTCTTAGTCAAATTAGTACAAAACAACAACATGAAGAAGTCACACAAAGTTATAGTGTAATAATGTTTAAGAGCACCTGATTTATACCAGATGTAGACACTGGACTTCCCTTTGTGGCTGTGTATCTTATGATTCAAAGTAAAAATGTAGGGAATTCTTTACATTCTAATTTGTACAGGTGATTGCATGGATTGAAGTCGCCTAAAACAACCAATGGCTTAGTCCACATTTTTAGGAGTTAAGTGGATGATATGTGTACATTTTGCTAAAGGTTGCTCAAGAAAAGCATACATTATCATTACCATTTATCTATGCCACCATTCCCTTGCCTTTGCTTATGGTAAAATCTTTTTCCATTACAGTTTTGTAAGAATACGTAATGGGGCAAAGAGACATTCCTCCCATTAAACTTCGATTTTCCCATGAGCATGTCATGATACGAATCCAAGGGAGTGATCTGTTATATAAGCACTCATATGCAAACTATTAGGCTTGTTTTAGGGTGCGGCATATCCATGGGCAGCTCTTCTTGGGTCCTGAAGGGGAACGGCCTCTACCTTCCCTAACAGATCCCCTGTTACCCTGACGACAAGGCCCTGGCCCGTGTGAGCTCGGGCATGTACGCTGTGGAAATGTTTATGCAAAAAGGAGAAGCACCACCCAGTTTGTGTGTGTGTTGTAAGGACCATTAATATGCAAGACTTGAGAAAGAGATAGAAAGAGTGTCCTGAAGTTTAAAAGAGGTGGAAGAAAGAAGGATCCAAGATAGTGTTTGTTTGAGGAGTGTTTTCCAAATGGTAATGATGCTAAAAACAAAAGTAAAAACATCTCACTGAAAAGACGAGGGTGATTGATGAGACAACATTTCTAGTCTTTTCCATTGCTCCCACCCTGGACTTCCCCAAATCTTCACCTCAAAACAGCATGACCAGTTTTGTTGAGAGAATATACTATTATTATTATACTACTACTAATACTACTACTAAAATACTACTGATACTAAGATATAAGACTAATCACTTCTGCCAAGGATGTATTTGCCAGGTTTGGTTTGTTTGTTGGCATCACCACTCAAAAAGTTATGGTCAAAGTCAGTAATGGACCAAGGAACAATTTCATTTTTTGGTGAGGATATGGAATTTTTTACAGGAATGTTTAATACTTAAGGACAAGGACAATTTTGTGTGTAAGCAACAAAATCCAGCCACAAACAGTCACAAGCCCGACTGTGGCGGATAGATGGAAAGGGTTGCATCTGGAAGGACATCCAGTTCAAAGTCATTGCAAAATTAATAACAAATTACTGTGCTCTAGGAAGCAGATGATTTGCTGTGGCGACCCCTGAAGCGAAATGGAAAAGCCGGAAAGAAAGAAGTAACATAACAAAAAATGTTAGATTTTCAGAACAAAAAAACAGACACAAACAGAAAGGAAGGAGAAAGGAACAAATGATTAGCTTTTGGTGTGGATCTGAATCACTGCCTGGATCCAGGGTTGAACTGTATTGCTTTGGCAGAGGCCTTTGCTCTCCAAGTGTGTTGAGTTTTTGAAGTGCAGAGATGTGGAAGATATCAGGAATCCTTCATAGCAAGACTTTTTCTGCTCACACTTTGGAGAGATTTTTTTAAAGAAATTTTTAAAAAGAAATTTTTACCAGGGAGACTATTTATTTGTATGGATTTTTAGGATTCAAACGTGATATTGTGGTTACATTAATATCACTGAATACAAATTATCCAAGTGGTTTCCTGTCCATACAGATCAGCCAGATGATTGGTTACTATCTGTATCAAGTTTTTTTTTAAGCTGCCACATACATTCACAATAAGCCTAAAACATTGGCTACAAAACATGAAAAATGTTGCCCACTTTTTATAATAGGTAGTATCTTTTTTTTTTTATTATTATTATTGTATTATGTGCCATGCAGTACAGATTTATGACTCCATTGCTGCTCTGTTGTGTGTGTGTTTATCTTTGCCTGTTTGCATGTTGAGGACTTGAACACATATTTCAAGCAGTTTGGCATCTTCAAGTATTTGCCAGATGTGCTCTGGTTCAGCTGGCTGTGGTCTTGTTCTGCTGCCTCATCAAGATGAAATGCACAAATAAGCTAGACTACTCCTCCTTTTAAATCCTCTCATTAAAACAGATAAGCTGATTCTGTAGGATGAATTTTACCAGCACAGCCATAGACCTAAGTTGGTCAGTAACATATTGTCAGTCGTACCAGACACGAAGTAACAAACAAAATATTACTCAAGTGGATGTAAAAGTACTCAACAAAATTATTACTTGGGTAAAAGAAAAGGAAATATTGAGTCATTTTCTTCTATTTCTTCTTTTGTTCCCAAGCCAGTATCAAACCCATGACCTTCTGATTGCAATGCAACCACCTCTTTGCCACCAAGATCAAAAAATACTTTACCAGCAACAAGCCAGTCTACTCTCCAAGCCTGGATAGAGATAGATTGTGTCAGGAAAGCATCAGGCGTAAAAACGTTTGTCATATTAATATGCAAATCTCTGTGTCCTAATAGCCTGTGATTTGCTGTGATGACCCCGGATTGTGGGTAAAAGTAACATTCGTCCACAAACCTGAAGGTTGGCAGTTTGATCTCTGCTAACAGGATTGCATACTGTTGTTGTTTCCTTGGGCAAGACACTTCACCCACCTTGCCTGTATGAATGTGTCTGTGTGACTGTGTGTTTGGTGGTGGTCGGAGGGGCTGTAGGCACACATTGGCAGTCACGCTTCCGTCAGTCTGCCCCAGGGCAGCTGTGGCTACAGAAGCAGCTCACCACCGAGTGTGACTAGGGCTGTGTACTCTTAAATGATACATTTTTGTGGTAGCAAAAGAAAAGTGACAATACTACTGGTATAAAAAAAAACATTTTTTACTCAATGCCTAGTGGTACCTTTAATGTTCTTTTGCATGTATGAATTAAATAAATAACTCAGAATAAATCATACAAACTACTGGTTTTAACTTACAGCTAAGGATTTAGCTCCAAAAAAATTTTTTTATTCAGTATTATTGTGTTTTATGGTTGTAGAAGATGAATTGGCACACTGCAAGTATCAGTAAAAGTATCTCTCAGGTACTAGTATCGAAAACCAGGTATCATTTAAGTACAGGTATTGAAAAAATCTGAATGGTACTCAGCCCTAAGTGTGACTGAGGAGTGAATGAATAATGCACCTAACTATCAAGGGACTTTGAGTGTCTATAAGAGACTAATGCATTATTAGATATGATTATTATTATATATTTTAGAAGTGTGCTATTTCTTCACATAATCTACTTAAGTAAATTCCTTAAATAAAAGCATGTGGTTACTTTCCATCTCTGGTAATCTCTGGTACAAAGCATGGGTTAGATCACCGAGGCAGCCCAAACTTATCGAGCTTGTGTGGCTAGTAGCATATTGTGAATGTGAGTGAGTGAGTGGGGACTACGGATGGAAATTAGCTCTGAGCTATAATCCGGTGTATTTACGGCACTAGCTGCTGTTCATTAATACACACTGTCCCATATAAATAAATAAAAAAAATAATAATTTTTTATCACTCATCATTTAGCCACTGCAAAACATAAAATTTTATGGCTTCTCATATCCACCATATTACATTCAATTATATCTTGTATGGCTGTTCCAATTAATACATTGACTTTAGCCTGTTTTTCTATTGCCTCTGTCATCACATCACAATAAGGAGGTCTGTGAGGCAGCGGCTGAGTAAACACATGGTCCTGAAACCACATGACTTATGTTGACAACTGTTTGTGAAATTGAGCCCTCCCATTGGCTGCTTTCTCTCTCACTTGTCACATATGCTGAAAGACTAGACTCAGATGTCCTTGTGTTTTTTTTAATATCTACTAGAAAGGTCCACTGCCTGCCCACCTGTTCTGTATACATTTGTTTAGAGGTTATGAATGTGTTTTACTCAGCATTTTACACAGAACAGTGTCACTATTGCACATGTAAACAATCGAACAATCAAAAGATGCCATCTAGTCTGCTCCAGAGGTTTCTGCCAGTGTGGCTGTGTAGCCAGCCACGTGCCAGCCTGCCACCTTTGTGTGTTTTGAATGGAGAGCTCTGAGCCTCATGTTGGCAGGCAGGCAGAAAATAAAAGAGCTGCATTGTTGGCATCAGTTTGTTCTGGTCAATAAAGGATACAAAGCAGTCAGCAGATTGTACTTCCTATTACCATAATGTCTTTACATATTGTGCATATTAGTTTGATTGTTTTGTTGTGTAAAACTACTTTTTCTGATCTCATAAACTCATATTTTATTCACAATAGAACATAGACAGCATATCAAAAGTTGAAAGCAAGACATTTTACTATCTCATTTTGAATTAGATGATGGCAGAAACACATCTTATTTGGGATGGGGCAACAACAGGCTGAAAAAGAAAGGTTTATTATTTAAAAACAGAGGAGCAATTTTGTTAAATCATTTTTGTTTAAATTTACATTTTACACAGTGTCTCAATGCTTTTGAGTTGTGTTTTAGTACATTTAAAAAAAGGACTAAGCTGCCAAAGAAATAAAATCTGTCCTGCGCTATATTATTTATGCAAAGAGAAAGCATGTCAGTGAGGTTTGATAGATCACTTAGTTGTAATTTGCATAAATAATATAGCGCAGTACAGATTTTATTTCTTTGGCAGCTTTAGCCTTTTGGATATCAAAGTTTGGATGATAATGTGTGCAGGCTAGGGTCAGGCAGGCAGTGAGTGCTCTGTCCCACTATCAGCTGCATACATCTCCTGTGTGACTCTCTGTATGTCCAGTATGTCAGCTGTTTATTTAGCTGTCTGTCGTAATCCTGTTACTTTCTCCAGATCAGTGCCAAGTGCCACACGCCACGTCCCGGTCACAGAGTCTCATTCAGCCTCTTAGTCCACAGTCCGCCTCTGTATCATGTCATCAGTACTGCCAGTGTCACTTTTCAATGGCTATATTAATAAACACTGCATTATTATATAAGTTGTAAGTAAGAGTTTCATGCTTATCAGAAGAATTAAAAAAGATGCTGTCCAGGCCATATGGAAAAGAAAACATCTTGTCTTACGTATTGGCTCGTGAGATATTTACATTATACCTACACATGTAGTTTTATTATGTACTATCTGAGACACACTTAAGCACAATAACAGAGTATGAATAGCAATATCAGTGCATTGTCAATGATTCTCATGTGTTGATTTGATTGATGTTATGATAAACCTCTAAATTATACAACGTGTCTCCAGATAACATGGCACTATAAGCATTGGTGAGCCTGCTTTTAAAATTAGATGATGCATATTTGATGAAATTAAATATTCATTGCCATCTTATAATTAAAAAAGCAAACAGTCAGCCTGTGTTTGACTGGACCCAGGGGTGGCTGACACACTGACAGACCCATAAATAACACTAAGGAGCTTGTCTGGCTGGACGCTGCTCTTAAGATTAACTGAGAGGAAGCTGCAGCAGCCAAGTGACTCTGCATGTCCTGACCCGGTTCGTTTGTGCAAAGATCACTATCGACACTTATCTCAACGATAATTTCTGCAATTGTTTTTTTTACCTGTATTGGCACACAGTAGGATTCGGATATACACGGTAAGCTTGTAGATATTATGTAACAACAGCTTACAAAGCATCCAATATGTGATAATTACATGGATTATTGTCACTATAACAACATTGCCAATATTTTATTTTAGTGCCCTTAATAAGGTTACGACTTTATTACCCATAGACATAATAAAAGTTAAATTCAATTTTAATAAGGATGAGATAGAAGACTCTGGACTCAGGTCAAACACAGGACTAAATTTAGGACTGAACCAGGACAGAACCAGGAATAGCCCAAGACTAGACCAGGATTAGACCAGGACTAGACAATACTAAACCAGTTCTAAACTCTAAAAATTTCTAAAAATGTTTGTACCAAATCGGAATACAGTCTTCTTACCACTAAACACAATGTAAAACAAGAAATGAGCAAGAATGATAAAGCTGATTTACATTTCAAAGGCAGTAGAAGAAAAGTAGTTGTGTGGATTTCTCACTCTTCTTACTCATCATCTCTCCCTAATTCTGAGAAGCATATCCTTGCGTCATATTTTGCACCTGTCTGCATGTCTAGACACATCTAGGTAGCTTTGGTGCAAATACTTTAACATTTTGTGGATGGAAATATTGATAGCAGTCCAGGTCGTAGTCGAGTCATGTCCCATTCCTGAATAAAAAACCCAGCAGTTGAACAGTATCTTGTCTTCAGTCTAAATGAATGGACATCCTGTTTGGCTCAGTTCTGGCTGTTTTTTTTTTCACTCATTCATCAGACATCCACTACTGAATCAGTTACTGCTGTGGCTTTCGTTTCATTCAAAGGTGAAGAGTAACTAGATACTTTTACTTAATTATTTTTGTTTAGTACGTATAGTTAGTATAGTAATATATAGTTTTTAAATTAGACTAGAGTTACGTAGTGGATAAGCATACTCACCTCACATCCAGAAGGTCAGGGTTTGTTCAATCGCAGATTTTGCTCAGTTTCTATCCTGAGCAATTTCCAGCCTTAACATTATCTACAGAAGGCTTCCAGACCTCATAAAATTTTTCTTCTTGATTTCTTAGAGAGTTGTTTCATGATATAATTTCAAAACTGTAAATGTGACGGAGCCATTTTTTGTTTCCAGTTTAAGAGAGTAAATCTACGAGCTAGCAGACAGACAAAAGAGAGAACACATTACTCTGTTCTGTATCTTGTTTATGTCCATAATTCCTGACACAGATAGCAATGGTTCTAACTGGATTGGTGAGCGTAACACCCCTGACAAAGTCTGACTTGGATTATTCCAGTAATTTGCCTGTGTCTCATTCTTCTTCATCCACATCTTTATTGTATCCTGTGCTGTTTCTCCCCAGGGACGGTAGCTTGACACTAGGCTTGAGCTTTGTCCCTCTCCCCTCTACACTTATTTAAGCCACCTAACAGAGGGCCCATTGACTCTCACTTGCTACCTTAGCCCTGGTCTCTCATTTACAGACTCTTTTGGTCTGTGTCTATCTCCACATGGGCTTAGGTTGTCTCCACATAATAACACACAAGAGTTACCAAAATCCCCAATAATGTATGTATTTCAATTTATTCTGGGTTATACCCAAGGTCTTAAGTATTAAAACGCTATTACAAGTGTTATTTTTTTATGGCTAGGTATTAAACTTTGTTCATTCAGGTCAACATATTCTTAGTCAAATGTTGCAGGTGGATTAGTAAATATTGTCATTTATGTCATTCAGTTGTTACTAATGCAGGTTACAAGTTATGAGAAGTAAAGTACACATGTAGCCACATCTAAAAGCTTGTACTTGCCCAAAAATGTATATTTAAGTAATACTTTAACTAAATAAAAATATGTAGATTTCACATGTTGGATGGAAATTTATAAAATTTGTTACATTTTCCCTGGTAAACAGTATACTATGCTGTACTATGTTATGCTAAGCTATTCTGTGTTATGCTTTGCTAAATTAATTCAGGTATATTTACAGCTCTCCCACAAAGATATATGCCAGTATCTATAACCCCACATTGTGAATGCCCTTGAGAAAGTTGAAAACAGTGGGAAAACCAAAACTATAGAGGAATGTCCTTCAAAACCCTTAAAACCTGCTTTTCTTTTGCTGCATGATTACATGTTTCTCACGCTCACCCTTCCTTTCTTTAATGAAACCTTTTGTACACTTCGTATAGTGAAGATTTGAATAGCACCGGTATCTTTTTTCTTGAAACTCAAAATGGCTTTCCCTTTCAGACTTTTTGTATAAAATGAGTTAAATAATGACAATGTCTCTGTCTCTTATGTGTCCACAGGTGATGAGTAATGGAGGCAGGATCTGTGGTGCGTGCCGTGTTTGACTTTCTGCCCAGTGTTTCTGAGGAGCTGCCTCTCTTCAGTGGAGATGTCATCGAGGTGATCAGCGTTGTGGATGAGTTCTGGCTTCTTGGAAACAAAGATGGCGTCACAGGTGGCTTTTACGCTTCATTACCTCATTACCCCTGGAGATTATGTTTTTACCAGTGTTGTTTTTTGTTTGTTAATTTGTTTCAGGTCAGTATTGTATTATTGCAAGTTTTGTCTGACCCTTTTATTGTTTGTAAACAGAACAGCTGTGTTCTTAAGAATGGTGCCATAAGCTAAACAGATTATAATACATTTTCTACAAAGGAATTAGCATTAGCCACCAAATATGAAATAAACATATGAATAATCAAGAGATGGTTTTGGCAACCGACAATCATTTGTGTAAGTGTGTTATGTTAGAGGACAAGGGAACGAGTCTATCAACATTTAGCGGTTTTATTTAAAGTAGAAATTTGCAAATAGCATATGAGCTAAAGGCTAAATTGTATAAATTGATGAATATTTATAATATATACTGAAATCACAGCAACTCCTGCTAAAAAGGGCCCGTAAAGGAATGATTACTTTAAAAAAAAAAGTTTTATCAGTGTATATTAGCACAGTAGGAAGAGTGAAGACACAATATACTAGTGTTTTAGTGTAAACACCAACGCTTCTGTCTCACTGTTGACCCTGAGGGAAAATGCACTCTGCTCATGTTTTTCTCTAATACTAAATTAAGATGACAGCAGTTATTCTCTGGGAAGGAAGTGCAGAGGGGAAGTCAGACAAATGGCTCACAGAATGTATGTGTCAAATATATTTATAATCTGACTTCACAGTGTCAGGGTGCTCTGCTTATTAGGCCCGAGCCAGGCCAAGCACTGCCAGCAAGGGCCTATTGTTTTTGATAGCGTGCAATAAACAAACACAAATTTGACCCCCTGAACATTAACGGAAAGTTTTATTTATTTTCAATCAGTTTGTCCATTTGAGAGGTCCTGGGGCAGACCGAACACACACAAACTCAGAGGTAAACATAGGGCCTGTGTTTATCCAATCTCTTTGAATTGTGAGTATCACAAGTAAACCAACAGATAAAGCAATAATAGGTGTCTAAGAGTAACCGAGGCATAATGCATCATACAAAGAAAAGAAACACCCTTTAGTATTTCGTGATCCAGGCTTTCATTATTACCTTGTTATTTCTGCTAAAGAGCTCATTCAATCACTACAGGCCACAATTTGTCCACGCCAATAAACCTCCCCAGTGATATCCCGAAAATGATGGTAGGTAAAAATCATAGTGAATGAACAGCAAAAAATCATTACATCATTACAAATCTTTTACTGTTGCAGTCAAATATTAGACAAATGACCTATTTCGCTATATCACTTTTGTAAATATGAGATATATACATAATAAGAATATTAGTCTGTATTTTACATGAAAAGAGTTCTTTAATGTTTAAAGGGTATTTTACATTTTTCTCAACATTTACTACAGAAGCCCTGAACTGCCACAGTGAACAAAAAAACTAGTGGCGTTTCTGGTTCATAAAGTGTCCAGGACGTTTTTGTGGCAGATTCAATAGGCCGCTGTTGGCTCCTGCAACCATGGATGCTGAGGCATCTGGTCCAGAGTGATCCGCTTCCGGGGATTGACCTCGAGGCAGGCAGTGAGGAAGTCCATGCACTCTGTAAAACAAGAAACAATTAGTTTTTCAAATGCAATAGAATCTATTTTTTCCCCACACCTTTTCCACACTTTTACACAGTACTTTACTATAGGAAACATCTTGTGGAGCTTTACATTTTGTGTAAAAGATGTCCACTAAATCAATCATTGTACCTTCGGACATGCAACTTGTGAGTCCCAGATTTCCACAGACAAATTCAGATGTTGTGAATTCTTTATCGGTCTCATTCTTGATCAGTTCAAAGATTATGGCACCGAGCTGCCACACAGAGGTTGGGATGTCAGTGTATCTCTGTTCTAGGAACAGCTCAGGGGGCGCAAAAGTTAAGGTGCCTAAAACACACATAAAAAATATAGGTTACACCTGACCCAATAGCCAGAGTTGAAGTCATATTTTTAGTAATACAAATAATATAATAATATACAGTAATATACAAATAAATATAATCATACCAGAGTACCAGTTATAGGGATAGGAGGTAATATTGCATCCACATCCGAAATCAATAATCCGGACTCGTAGGCCATCCGGGACATCCTGGATGAGGATGTTTTCTGGTTTCATGTCACGGTGAAAGATTCCTCTGCTGTGAAGATCAGTCAGAGCAAGGACCAGTTGCTTTATGATCTCCTGTGAACAACAAAAACACATCAAGTTTACAAGTCTATCATCCCAAAGCACTGTGAGCCACTGGTTTTCCTGAATGGGATCAAGCCATAGATTGTCTGTAAAGATGAGCTGACCCACTTCTCCTGTCCATTTGGTGGGTTGAGGTAAATTTACAACTTTATGAAATTATAAACTCTTCAATTGCAGCATGCAGGGCAATTTTGTTCAGGTGGTTGTGTTCATGGCTTGGACAGATAATCTCACCTAACCTGAACCTAAGCCACTTCAAGATTATTGTCAAGCTGGAGGTGTAGAAAAAAATGTGCTTTATACATATATTGTTTACATTCTGATTTTTTTCACATTTTACATAGTATCCAGTATATTAGAGTATTGTCAAAAAGTCTGATTGTTGGTTTATATTGATTACTTTATAGGGAGAATATTATATTGTAGTGAGGAGGATAATCATACCTTGACTATGTCTTCCGGCAGAGGATAATAAACCAGACTGAACGCTACGAGGTCCATGGACGGGGCAGGTCGCTCCATAACCAGGAGAATCTCATTGTTCAGGTCGAACCATTCGATGAGAGTAACTGAGGCGCTCTGGCCCAGTCTCTCCGACCCGCCCACAGCCTTTACCATGAGGAATACCTCCTTTGGGATGTGGTAAAGCTGTCCTTGGCTGATCTGTAACAATGAGAATATTGTTAGAGACTATTTCTGAGTCACTGAACTGTGATGTTTTGTGTTGTGCCCACACTCACCACTGGGATAAACTCCACGTCCATCTTCAAGATGTGCTTGATGGCAACCTGTAAATGAAAATAACACAGTTTTTAGTAGAAGTCTTCTTCTTAAATCAGTAGACTTTCATTCAGTAAAACAGATGAACCAATATGGATACTTAGCAATGTACTGATTTTAGTGGTTGTTCCTCAGCTAAAGAAGTTAGGTTCATTTGTTTATCTGTCAGTAAGAGAACTTAAAACCCAAATGTGTATACAATTTTACGAAAGGCCAAAAAGGTTTCTGATGTAGATCTAGAACAGAAGTAGTACTGAATTGTGACACTCTTCAAACTTACAGGTAGATGATCAGCTTTTCGGACGCCTGCGTAAACAGATCCAAAGCCTCCCCTCCCAAGAATATCATGCTGGTGGTATCTGGCTTCGAACTCTGTCTGGCCTAATAAAAAGAAAGTTGTTATTATGCAAATACATACTTTATTTTGAATCTCTTAAAATCATACATATACCTACCTCCACCAGGGGCCATTCGAGTCAAAAGGGAGCGCTGTTGAGCTCTGTAGGCTTGATGCGCTCTGTACCTTTTAGCTGTGATGCTGGTACCTATAGGAACATGTTAAAATCCATTAATATCCATTATCTACTTGTATTACTCAGCTCTATCTAGTGCAACTGATTATAATTAACTACCATATAATAATTATTGTTTAAAGCTTTGAACGTTAGACTAAGTGTAGTTGTGAATATTTTTAAGACAACCCAGTGTTTGGGATTCTTCCACGATTCATGCACTTTGCAACATTTTTGTAGCCTACCACTAAATGTCATTAGCAAGTTGCATAAAAATCTTCACATTATCTTAGCCTAAATATCAAGAATAATTTAGGAAGTTGAAGAAAGTCATGGCTACAAGGCATTCTTGTAGAAATAAAATAGTTTTAGCCATGCAATATTCCCAACAGTTTGTCTGTCTAGGTGACAAATCTTTTGGAGGCATTCACTAACCTTCGTCACAGTTGGACGTTTGAGTGCCAACACTGTGTTTGCGTTTTGGCATGTCTGCATCAGCTACAATACTCAGAAAGAGAGTTTACTTCGATAAAAGTAGAGAGATAACTGTGTGTGTCTGTTCGGTCTCAGGAGAGGTTCTAAAGTACTTTTTAGAACACTGGACTTATAGAATCCCTCAGTAGCAGCCAGTAGAACCATGACATCACTGATCACATGATCACACTGTTGTAATGGAAGCTACTGCAGGATTTCAATTAAGCTCTACAAAACTATAGACATTAAATTGCATATTGAACTAAATAAAGTTTACCAACAAGTTTTAATTTATTGTCTCTTAATATAAAGAGTCACAAAGTAAAAATTAGAGTGTTGCGGAAAAGTAAAATTATAGATACAGGCCTAGTGCATACAGTGTAAAATATTTTAAGCATTTATCTGTTTTAATTGTGATTATGATGATTATGTTAGTGGCTCAGGTGGTAGAGTTGGAGGTTGGTGGTTTGAATCCTACTCTCCCCAGATCATAATGTTGTTGTTTTGTTGGGCAAGACTTCACTCACCTTGCCTTACTGAATGTGTTTGTGTGATTGTGTGTTGGGCGGTGGATGGAACGACACCCAACTTAGAACTCCTAAATGCCTTTAATTTAACATAAACACTGCATCATTAAAGCATTCAAAATGGGAATTGAGGGACTACGCTACATTTAAATATTACTTTCTATGGCCTATAATGAATAGTAGTCAAGGTGGTAGATGCTTAGAGTCGAGGTGGCAACCTTAACTATCGAGTGCTGAGGGAAACACTGTTATTAGGCCTGAGCCAGGCCAGGCACGACCGGCAAGGGCCTATTGTTTTTGATCACATGCAAAAAATAAAACACAAATTTGACCCCCTGAACATTAACAACAAGTCAATTTTATTTGACCTAAAATTCAAGGTTCGTGAAAATTTTATGTATTTGAAGTCTGTGAAAAAAAATACTGAAAAATGGCTCAGTGGTGACCCCTTAAAGTGGGAAAATACATTGCGCTTTTGGGAGCCCATCACAAACTTTTTTCAACGTAGAAAAATTAAGCTTGGCAGGATCATAGAACATGTCAGGACAAGCAAAAATTTATGGCTCCACCCTAAATTCAACAGAGAGTCAGGCATTTTGGGGGAACCTAGGACCAACAAAATCATACACCTCATGCAAAAAGTATAATAGCCTACAGTTTTCATCCAAAATACTCCAAACTCAGTCAAAATCACCTCGACACATGTGCAGTCCAAAGTTATACATTTTTTTTTTTAAATATGGGGCGTGACAGTGGTGAGCCCGCAACGATGCAGCTATTTTGTGAAGAAAAAAAAAACATGAGTATCTCTCAAATACAATGTTGAATTGAGTCCGACACAATGGAATACTTGTGCACAATGACAACTTGAACACAATGATGTGTTAATCATATGGCTATCCTAGAAAATTACTCTTCATCAATTTAAAATACTTTGTTTGAATTAATTTCAGGCCAGTTTCCTGTCACCTTTGTGGAAGAGGTCACCATTCCCAGCTCTAAGCCTGATGATCGGCTATATGTGTGTATCAATGACTTTAGCTCAGCAGAACCTGGAAACCTGTCCCTGAGGAAAGGTATGCATTCAAACAGTTATGTATCAGTCCCTATTTATGTTATTTGAACAAGTATTTAACAATTTCTAATGTGTGTGTTGTATCTGAAGCACTAACTCATAAAGCACTGTGTTTGAAATGCTGTGGTTATCTTTTCTCTCTTAGCTTAGCGCTGCTTGTTGCAGGATTTTAATGTCGCTGTATTCAGGTAAACTGGCTTCTTTGTGTTGTAGTGTAGTTGTGCCATGATCATGTGACCTTTGTCTTGTTAGATCCTTGCCTTGTCTCCATTTACCTTCTTTAAACACATACAAATGAACTTTAGCCTATTCGCTTAAGTTAAATAAACCCAAGTCATGTGTTTGAATTTTAAAAGTGTAACATTTTTGCATGTTTTTTTTTTCTTTTTTCTAAACTGTGAGTTTCCAAACTGCAATATGATTTTGTAAAAAAACAAGAAAAAAAAACAATACAATGTATACTGTACAACACAGACACTTGACAAACTTAACTTCTTACCTTCCCATCTGACCACAAAGCCAAACTATAAATGAATGTGCGAGTCAATGTCTGTCAGTGTCTCTTAACTGTTGGCCCTGTGACTTACTGGCCATTGTCTAGGCTGTCCCCTACATCAGGCTCATAGTTGCTTGGATAGACTCCAGTCATCTTCAATCCATAATTGGACAAACTTGACTTCTTACCTTCCTATCTGACCACTAGATGTCACCAAAGGCCAAACTAAGGCAGGCAGAACTGTGTCCTGTGAGTCCACTGTCCAGTAAAATGTATTATGTGCACATGTCCTTCACTGTAGTAAAAGTGTTAAAAAAGTGGTTCTGTTGGCTCAGGCTGTAGACATTGCAAGAGCATTTAGAAAAATCCAGATTGATTTTATACAATACTGTGGAATGCATCATAAAAAGGTTTATACAAAATTTATTGTAGCCTTACCTAGTTCTGGTAAATGTGGATGTTTGTGCAAAATTGTAACATCATAAGTGACTAACATATCCTGGATCATAGGAAACCGTTTTCATTGGCTGTCTGAGTGTTGATGTTCATTTCCAGTAAAGTTCTGTCTGCTCTTGTACGTGCGGGACACAATGGGAGGTGGAGCCGCAGGTCTGTGGAATGTGACCCTCATGACTTTTGACGGAGCAGTCCACATTCCTGTAATCCTTTAAATCTGCAGATCTATAAAGTATACAAACCCCGCTCAGGTTAATAAGGACAAAGGGGAGTCTGAACTGGGATGAGGAACTATGTTGGTGCGTGTGAGACTTTATCAACCCAACGCGATGACAACTGTATTTCTGTAGCTATTTCAAAATAAACAGTCCATCAGCTTAATCCCTACAGAAAATATAGCCAAGAGTGTTGTTCTTCAAATGTGCTTAATGTGGAACAGCACTAAAGATGTTTTGCCCCTGGTGGTTAGACTTTAGACTTTAGACTTTAGACTTTACTTTTCTTTTGGTTGCAGCATATTAACATCAAAAACTTTAATATTGCATTTTTAAAGATTTATGTGGACATTTTGCTTTTATTTGATTTTAGAGTGACAGAAAATCAGAGAGAGAGAGAGAGAGAGAGAGAGAGCGGGAGAGAGACAGGCGAATGATGTGATATGTGCTCTACCAGGTGAGCCACCAAGGCACCCCAAAACATTATATTTTTAACCTTGGTGGTTTCACAGTGACAGAGTGGTTAGTGTTCCTGCTGCACAAGATGAGGATTGCAGGTTCGATCCCCGGTCTGTTCAAAGACATGACAATGAAAATTGATTAGTAAATCTAAAATTGCCCCCAGTGAATAATTGTGAGAGTGTCTGTCAGTGTCCCTAATTGTTGACCCTGTGACTTACTGGCCATTGTCCAGGCTGTCCCCTATCAGACTCGTAGTTGCTGGGATAGATTCCATTCACCTGTGACCCATAACAAGACTTAACAAAATAAAATAACTAAATGAATCTGTTAATGATTTGATGCATTTTAACTTTTGTGTCTTTATCCATTTTTCTGTTTTCCTCAGGCGATGTGGTGGTCAAGGAGGCCGGAGGGTCCATGGACCTGAGTGAGTCCTGGCAGCGCGGACGTAACGCCTGGGGAGTCCGGGGTCTCTTCCCCTCCTCTTGTGTGAAGGAGCTGAATCTCTCCTCTCGGTCACGGCTGCTGTCTGAACGCTTGGTCCAGTCATCAGAGCTCCCACCATACGCTTTGGGTCAGGCTCGAGCCCTTATGAACCTACATGCCCAGCTAAATGAGGAGTTAGACTTTCGTGAGGGGGACTTGATCATTATAACTGGACTACCGGAGCCAGGCTGGTTTGAAGGGGAACTAAACGGCAACCGAGGGATCTTTCCAGAAGGATTTGTTGAACTATTGAGTCCACTTTGTTCCCCGCAAGTGCCTGAGGATTGCCAGTATTTAAACAATGATGACTTTAGCTATGAGGATGATTTGGGAGAGGGCACCGATGAGGAGGTAGTGCAAGAAGCAGAGATTTTTGTAAAAGATATTGAGGAGCAAAAAGATAGTGTTATTGAGGAGGAGGAAGTTGAGGAGGAAGATGAAGAGGGTGCTGTGTATGGGATAGCTCTGTATGAATTTAGAGCTATGGAACCAGGCGAGTTGGATTTCGATGTAGGGGACCGCATTTGTATTATAAGCACTTTGGAGGATGGGTGGCTGGAGGGTAAGCTCAAAGGACGACAAGGTATTTTTCCTCATCGCTTTGTCAAAATAGAAGGAGACCAACCGAAAAGGCAAGAAGAAACACATGTAGTTCAGGCAGAGGAGGAAAAAGAAAACAGCTATCCCACAGAAGACGGCCCTTCTCTTGGCAGTACCAATGAAAATGAATGGAAAAGTTATAAAGACAATACAGTGTGGGATTTGGATTACTTTGAACAGCAGAGGTGGCAAAGTGAACAGAAAAGTGCTGCAAATCAAACTAACAACAGGGGACAGAGAGATGGGTGCAGCAGGTCGGAAACACAGTCATCCAGACCGGGACGGCGACCTCCGGAGAGACCCAAATCTGTGCCTCCACCTAGACCCAGACTTCCACCTCGACCCAACCTTCCCGCACATGGCAATAAACACAACAATAATAGTAAAAGAAATAGATATAATCATACAAATACAAGCACTAGTAGACCATTGCAGCCCAAACTAACTCATAGCTTAACTCTTCCCAATTCTTCGTCTGGTTGGGCTAAAGATAGTAGGTCCCAACATAGACCCCCAGTGGATATGAGGAGAAATGCAAGTTTGGGTCAGGCATTAATTAACCTTGTTGATAGTGAAAAGCAAGTAAGGCAAACTCGTCATGCAAGTGTCAATGATGATAGGAGGGGTAAAGCTGAGACACTGCCACGATCCCAACAGCATAGTTCAGACAGCAAACTGCTATCATCAATTGCTTTAGAGACTTTAGCAAACTCCGCAAGTGACTTAGAAGCCAAGCTATCCCAGCAACTTTTTGAATTTGAGAAGAGTTTGGTATCTTCCTTAAGTGATAACAATATTAGTGCCACCGACTTGAGCAACCAATCACAAGTTTCAAGACATTTTTCTATACTAGACTTCAGTAGTGAAAGTGATATAATCCGCGGCACCTCAAATTTACCTGTGTCCTACTCACTACAATCTAACTCTGCGTCTTCTTCACTAGAAAGGCGCAAAACTCTTCGTCCACCTCCGCCCCGTCCCAGAGGGCATTGCCCCCCAGCGCCTGCTCCCTACAAACCAGCCCGCCCTGCACCAAGCGCCCCTCCACATATCCCAAGACAGAATACTGCTCCAGAAAGAATGAACACTTTTGCGAATAGCCCTATCTTCTACACTCCGGAAGAGCCAGTTGTAGACCACCTAGACCAGCCGAGAGCCGAGGAGGAGTGCGGCGATCTCGCTTTGGCCCAAGAAGAGGAAATCTTCAAGCAAATGGAGGCTGAGAAAGAGCTAGAAAGGGAGGTGGAGAGAGACATGGAGATGCAAAGGGAAGAGGAAGAGAGGTACCAGTTGTTGTTCTTAAGGCTGCAGGAGGTGGAGAAGGACATGGAGGCTTATGCACAGACGGCAGAAGAGCTCAGGGCCATGTTGGAGGAGGAGGAAGATGACACGGCCCGCATGCAAGCGCTGGAGAATCTGGAGTTCTGTAACTACACACTAGAGACGCTGGCACTGGAGCAACAGCAGCTACAAGGTAAGAGGCAGGGGGCATTTGTGTGTGTGTGTTTAATAACTTGTAACATAGAGAGATAAAAGTGGAGACATGGGGGCTTACCTGATTTCCTTTGGGATGTTTTGAACATATCACTCAAACACGTACACATTTTAAATATGTGGACTTGAAAAGATGGAAATAATAACATTAATAAATAATAACATTTAACAGAGCAAACTAGAGTTGGGCGATATCCATTTTTTCATACCGTCTTACCGTCCCCAAATTATACCAGGGTATAATCGGCTATCAACTTAATTATGGCTAAACTTGCCTTTAAAATTGAGTTGACCCCATGTTCATGTTAACACACAGTGCTATATTCCTCTTTTCTTGAGACAGAATATTATGCTGTTGCTGTTTTTGAATTTGAAAATATATGCTTATATTGCACATAAAGATTTACACTTATCCCCACTATATTGGCATGAACCTTGATACACATTTTAGGTATTTAAAAAAAACTATTGTACAATTCCCCAGGGATTTAAACCATGTTATTGAAAGTGATACCGTCGGGATTTTTACATACCCCAGTATATGGTAATAATGTTATATCGCCCAACCCTAGAGCAAACTATTCAAAAGGAAGGATTATCTATAACCTTTTAGCCTTTTAAAAGGACCACATTTTATACAATCTTACACTGTGCCCATAACAATGAGGTTTGTTTTAAGCCATTCAAAGGTTATAATTCATATGTGAGCAATTTTACAAATCACAGCACTGCTATATCACACTATTTTACTGTCTGGTACATTGTCCTTTATGTACCAGACAGGAAAGAAAGTAGTGCCATTTCTTTTTGATTCATTTTGACAACTTTGAGGAAACTGAATTATTGCAAGCCAATTCTTCATTGAAATATTCTAATTTGTTTCTAATATTTTGCCTAGTCTGTTTGTAAAATCACTTGTTGTAGCATTGTTGTATAATTTATTCATGTCATAGTGAACCATTAAGGTATATGTAGGATATTTACATGTGCATGGACGTACAAAGGTCTAATTAAGCTTATTTGTACTCTCCTATTGTCTCTCTGCTTTGAATCTCTGAATCCTTTTTCACATAGGTACGAGGTGCATTCCTTCTCATGGTGAGAAAGCAGGCCTCACACGTGGCCTCTGTCTTTCTCTTTCTAGTTTTCCAGGGTGGCTCTTTCAGTGGCCATCTAAATTTTCCAACCTTTTGTACCTTCCTGGGATTTTCTCCATCATCTAGAAGTTTTATAGAAGTTAAGAGTGAGGGCATTAGGTGTGGTTGGGACTGTCCAGTTTTAGTTGAATCCACCAAAACATGTCCCTCTCCAGAGCTGGACCTAGAAAGTGGTTGTGGCGACTTGTGGCATGGCCTGTGGTGCATCTGTCCACTTTGTTTGGAGTCACTCGGGAGGTCAGAGTGAACAAAGCTGCAGGTAGGACTGGTCTCTTGAGATAAGCAAAATAAATAAATAAATAAATAAATAAGGAAGTGGGGAGTGAGCAAGGGGTTTGGTCAAGAGCAAAACCTAAGCTGGTATTGCAATCAGGGTTGCTCTAGTCATGTGGAGCATGCTAACTAAGCCACTGAGGCACCAACTGGTCTGATTGTGGACCTAATTTTATCTGATCATTTTATTGTGACCTATAGTTATTTGTCTAAATTATAACGAACTCTAATTTATTTTACTAACATAAATCACATGCTACAAAATGTATAGCATTTGTTTTAAAGTCTGTTTCCATCATTTAATTTTTAAACTAAAGCAATTGCATATTCTTCCTGCAAACCTCTTTTGGGTCCTAACCCACCAGTTGAGAATCACTGGGCTAGACTAAACATCCATGCTATTTTGAAGGTAAACCAAACTTCCTCTGTTTGTTCTTGAGCTTTGTCTTGAGCTTTAGTTGAGTTTAACTGACATTATTTATTTATTTTAAATAGATGACGCTATAGTTTTTTTTTTTTAAGAATATAATACACAGTATAATCTCAGGATTTTTGGTTGTGCATATCTTTACATTATTTGCATATTAACACATATTTTCTATGTATAGATGAACTACTTTATTTAACCTAATTTAAAAGTGCTATGAGCAGTACATATTTTTTTATATTTCATAAAAATTACGATGTGTCCCAAGATATGAGGTAAACATGTTTAAACCAAATATTTTGAGTTTTTCTGACAACAATACAGTGGCTTTATTCACAATAAAAAAACATTGAACATAATGCCCAAGTTGTTTGTTTATATTTTTTGTTTTGGTTTTAAAACTGCATTGTAGGGCTGTCGCTGTGATCGCATTATTGTCATACTATCAATCCAACCGCATGGGGGCACAAGTGACCACGGTAACCGCAGTATATCATTTTAGTGAGATACTAATGGGATGCACAGTTTAATTTTACTGTAAACTGTGAAGCATTTAATGTTTACGCACGTATACACGCTCAGAGACGCTGGGAGTGGAGAACGGAGGGTAAATGGTGAGAAAGGAAAAAGCTTCTGCACGAGCTGCGCTGCCTCAATGAAGTTAACCGCTTCCCGAGCAGACACAGGGCTTACGCGTTACTCAGAGGAGGAGCCGTAGACTCGAATGACGATCCTGGTGACGAGATAACTACGTGAGGTTTTTCCTCTGCCCTCTCTCCTCGACCTGCAGGTACGCATGTGACACAATCGCTCTGTGGAGTCAGTGCCGCGGGGAACATTGCTAGCCTCCTTAGCTCATCTCTCAAACCACATAATGTGAACATGTGAGTTTTTCTGAAGCTACCACGTTACACGCGCTGCAACGACATTGTCACTCGTGCCTGACTCGGGTTTTTGTTAGAGCAGAGGCTTAACTATATTTCAATTTATTTTGATTAAATTATTTTTATAATCAAAATTCATTCACGCGTTATTTTTTCAGGTGTTATTATTAGCTTATGCTATACCGCACACCGCGGTGTTGAGCCCCATATAATTACCGCAGGGGAAATTCGCTCACTGTGACAGCCATACTGCATTGCCAATCATCCACTCAGAAAAGCGAAAAGACTGGCAACCCACAGACCACTGTTTTGATTTAAACTGCAGTATCGTTTTCAAACCACTACGAGCGCATGCTGCTTACAGTACCTTTTAATGGTTCTAGCAAAAAACGTGTTTTGTTTGTAGGACCCTCATTTATTTTATAATTTGTTTTTTTTGTTTTTTTATTACAAATGAGCTTTGATCTTCTAACTGTCTGCTTTGTTTGGCCAAGTGCAAGAGAATAGCTGTCATAGTAAGATTTTATTTGCTTTGGCTTTTAATTCACCTGTTATTCAAAATTGAAATCCTTCCAACAACAGGACTCAGCCTTGAGGGCAGGAACAGACACCAGTGGCTCTTGGTGCCTCTAAGGATCGTGTAACCACATAGTTTCCATTTGCACAGCACAGGTATTCACTCTGTCTGTTGTCTCAGGAAACAGGAAAGTCACGTATTCTATTTCTGACACCCATCACATTATTAGGTGTGGAGATGCTAACACCAAGAGTCACTTTTTTGCATATCTGATATAGTGATCATCAACACATTAGCTGTTGGCAATCACTATATCAGCTGTATTAACAAAAGCTAACAAAAAGATATATTAGTGAGATATTGGGTTGCTCGGTGTGTATCGCACTATAATGTCATTGAAAGTTTTACAATGGGAAAGTCTGGATCTGCATAAACTAAGTCTCGCCCAGTAGTGAAGGTTTCCGTGCTTTTGAAGGATGTGTTGCAGATGGCTTATTGTTACGGGACAGGGAGTAGCGTCATCACTCACGTTCATATTTCAGGGCTTATTCAATTGCAGTAGTTTTCAAACTGTGGTGTGGGGAGCACTGGTGTTTCGCTGGATAGTGGTCTTTTGCAGTTTAAGTCCTGGTTTAGTTTAATTTAGAGCATTTTTTTCCTGGTTTAGTCCTTAATTCATTCTTGTTTAGTCCTAGTTTATTGCAGCATTGTTTAAATCTGGTGTTTTCCTGCTTTACTCTGGCTTAATACTGGTTTACTTCTGGTTTACTCCCTGTTTTGCCTCTATTTGCGTAGTAATGCATTTTTCTGTTAACCTCTTGTTTATCCCTTGGATTAGATCAAGCTTAGTCCAGATTTAGGCTAATTTTAGTGCATTAAATATGCAACTTTATGTTCTATTCATCTATTAAATTTCAGATTGTTACTCTGTCCAGTTACCTGGGTATATAATATGCATTCGTAGATCAGTGTACTTAATGTGAGTACTTTTCATTCTTTATTACTTTGACCTTTAACCTCTTTAGTTCTTTAAACGCTCAATTAAAATGCCCCTCTTGGTTTCCCTGACACCAACTCCTTAGTTTTTTTCCCCAGTTTGTGCCAGTTTCAAGTTTCCTGCCGACGACCCTAAAATCCCCTGTTGACATATGGCCCTATTCCTGGAAATCCTGGAGTCTCTAGATGTGTGAAATATTGATCTTTTAGAGTTTCATTATCATTATAAAACACAGCCAGCCATACACATGGAGACTGTATTTGACATTGCTACAGTTGACACATGTACACAAGACGAGTTTCGGTCTTGCACTGCTACTGAGAACCGAGATTGTCAACACTGATAATTAAACTAGACCTGCATAATAAGAGTGAACAATGTCTAAGCACAATAGCATTGGCTTTCCTGTAAAACTTACAGCAGTTTATTCTGAAAGTCCAAATTAAGGTAACTACATTGAATTTCCAAAAAAGGTTTATTATTTATCTAATTTATTTATTGCATTTTGATGACTTTACAAACTAGAGTTGGAAAGTAACTAGATACTACTACTCAAGTTATAATTGAGTAGTAGTACTTTACTTCACTAACTTTACATTGTGTGTGCATTGTCTAGACTCTAGAACATATTTTTCCTTGAGTAAATATTGGAGGACAAAACACTACTTGCTCTTATGTCAAGGGTATCAAGCTCTAAATCCCATGTCAAATTAATGTTCAAATCACATTTTAAGGTAGATGATTTGCTGTGGCAAAGTAGTAGCATTGGCGCTAGTACTTGCAGTAGTAGTAGTAGTAGTAGTAGTAGTAGTAGTAGTATATTCAGGTGTGCTAGTAAAAACAGCTTGAAAAGTGTTTGTATTTAAGTAAATGACAATTGAAACTTTTTTAAACTTTTTTGCAAGTAATAATTGTGTTTAGTACTTTTTACCTTTACTTCATTAATAGTAAGTAAAAGCACCCTTACTTGAGTACAGAGTTTGAATACTTTTTCCACCTTCCTCGAAACTAGGCTTGTTTTTCTCAATATCACGTGTGTTGAAGTGTTTTAAACCTGTCCTTGTTAGTCCAGCCTCTCTCAGGGCGGGGGAGGGATATATTATACTCTGTCTTTATGAATAGACCTGAGTTTTTTCTCACACTGAAAGATTGTGTCTCTTCAGAGAGCAGGGACAGCCCTCAACAATAGCTCATTGTAAAGTGTGCGGCAACTTTTCCAGTGCACTGCCCTGACCACACTGTTTCGTCCTCTCGAGTGGCTTTTACACTTGTGTTTGTGTAATTAATTTCCAATTTTTCAAGACTAAAACAGTGGTTCTTACTGGTCTGATTGTTGGACCGAATTTTATACCTAATTTTATTGTGACCAACTTTTTGAAGCTATTGTTTTCATGCTTTTTCGATATGAAGTTCTGTGCAAAAGTATTAGACTGTTTTTAATACTATAAATAAAGGAGTCATTGTACAAAAATATGCAAAATTACAAATAAGAAGGAAAATGGGAGCACTAAGAGAACAAAGACCTTTGGCACAACACGGTTCCTATCTCGCAATGGTAATGATAGAGCACCCAAACCTGGACTCGAACTTGAACATTCCAGTTCAAGGGTAAATGCGCTTTCCATTGAGCCACAAAACAAAATTATCTAAACCAAAACTAATAATGTTCTTAGTATCTTTGCGTCATATCTCAAAATGGGACTGAATCCCTTCAATTACTCCTGAATCTAAACAGGGATGTAGATCCACACATTTTGTCCTTGACCCATTACTGACCTTTGCTGAGTTGTTCATAACAACAATAAAATGCTGAATTTATTAAAGCTTATTTACCAAAACACACAGTATACTCTACAAAAAAAGGTAAAATAGTGTTGCTTTTAAACAATTTTTTTGCACCGTTATTAAAACTTTTACCGCTGTCTATAAGAACCAAAGCACATTTTTACCTTACTAACCTGGCATGCACATTACATTAAAGCTTGCTGAAACAGGAACAACAAAAGAAACAACATTTGGTGCAAGCCTGTGGCCCCCAAAGCCAGATTATAAAGCTAGTCTTCCATCAAATAAAATCTGCAGGCAGAGAGTTTTGCTGCAAACAGAGTGACTAGCCAATTAAAAGAGGAGGGGGAGGAGAGGGAGGGGTTTGTGAGGCTAATCCTCCACTCATGTGACTGCACTGAATCATTAACCTTAGCAGGCCCCTCCCACTCTAACCCTACCCCCTTGTACTCCTGTGATTGGCTGCGACAATGTTAGGGAGGGTGCTGTGTAGTTGTTCTCGGGGCAGGGAGGTGTCGGGCCAGGCAGTCCTGTGGAGCCAGGGAAGAGACCGAGACAGAGAAAACAAGTGGAGGAGTTTTGGGACAATATGCCTGACAGGTGGAGTCTCCCGCAGCGCTTTGTTATGGAATGCTGGACTTTGGAAAGAGGAAATAAGCCGCACTGAACAGGAAACCAGCCACAAACAGGAGCTATGAAGAGCCCTGTGGTCTACGGGAATCCGGCTATGTTTGGTCAAGTGGATTGGAATTACGCTGCCGGTCCCCCGATGAGGAGGGGCAAGAGCGTGGAAGAGCTGGGGGATTCAGGTTGGGCCAAAGAACAAGAGAGATTGGCCCATCTACAACAGCTCCAACAACTGCACCAACTTCAGCAGCAACAGGTGGCATATCCCGGTTATGGGTTGGTCCCACCGCCTGGGCATGTCATGGTACCGAATCTGGCTGACCCAATTCCACCCCCGGGGTTTCCTATGCCAATGCATGGTGGTATGGTGCCTCTTCAGCCGGGGCAAATGGTGCCAGTTGGTGCGCCAGTACCACCTCCAATGCATGTACCAGCGCCGTGGCCAGTACAACAAGCCCAAGTTAGACAAGTTGACAAGCAGAACATCTACCACCATCCCGGGTCAGTGGATGGGCACCTTGACTTGAGAATATCTGAATGGAAAGGTAAAAATTGTTTCTATCAAGGCCCAGAGGATCCCCACAATCAGGAATACAACGCAAGAGTGCAACAAGACAACTTAGACTTGAGCTATGAAGAAGACAGACTGGAAGAGGATAGAAGAAGAAGGGATGATTGGAGCAGAGAAAGGGACCATACCATTGACCGCTATGCTCACAGGAGACACTCAGATGAGTACGATCATAAGGACAAATACAGGGACTACTATGACAAGAGATATAACGATCGCTATGATGACAGAGATCAGGAATATTACGACAACCGGAAACTGAATTACAAAGAACATGACGATTATTATGACTGCAAAGACAGGGACACCTGCAGAGACAAGTACTATGAGCAAAAATATTATGATGGCTATTATGAAAGAGACTATTATGATTCAAAAGAAAGTAGTCGATACAGAGAAAAGGACCGCTATGAGCGTAGGGAGCGAGATCGTTACTATGATGAGAAAAAACGTAAAGATGACTATGATGACAGAAGAGTGGACGAACGATATGAATCTAGAGAAGCATATGATTACAATCAAAGACGTGAAGAAAGTTATAGTAAAAGACGGGGGCATTATGAGTCTAGACAAGATGACCAGGAGAGATGTAATGCGAAAGATTGGTCCAGGTACAGGGATGTAGGTAATGACAGGCGAGATGATCACTATAGTAGCAGCAGGAGGAGAGACCCTTACAAAGAAAGGGACCACTATGAAAGAAGGCCTGTAGATCAATATGATTATGATAGAGAAGGCCGCCACTATGACCGCTACTACGACTCCAGAGATAAAGCTAGAGACAGATATCGTGACATACGTTCACTCTCTGACGATTCCCAATACGAGGATTACCCCCCAAAAGACCGCAAAAAGACGCACTGCGAGGAATGGGTTGAGCAGCAGAACAAGAAACTGGCATTGGGCGACTCTTTTGAGGATCCAGGGGTGTACCGGGACAGCATGGCCCATGAGAGGGGTTACGAGTCCAGCACTGGGAGTACAAAGCGGAGTCGAAAACCAGTCTATGTGGGATCCTTGGACAGAAACAGCTTCTACAGGAAGACTGCCCCGAGCTCCTTGCGAAACTCACAGTTCGCCACTACACGGAAACAAAAGAAAGGTAAATACCAGAGAAATCACGTGAGAATATTGTTCACATGTTACAAGTTACTGATACATACTTGGGTTGAATTATGGCAATGTTTTTTAAACTTTTCACAAGTACCACCTCAAAAAAAAAAAAAAAAAAAAAAATAAAAAAAAAAAAAAATATATATATATATATATATATATATATATATATATATATATATATATATATATATATATATATATATCTTTGACCAAAATGAACACTACTAAATAAGGAAAAAACAGGGACAAAAACTGGACTAAAGCATGACTAAACCAGCACAAAATCAGTCCAGGACTAATGTAGTAATGTTGGTCTAAACAAAAACTAATCTAAAACTAAACCACATCTAAATTAGGATTAAGTTGTGCCTCAAAACAGAACTAAGCTGTGATCTACACTTCTAAGTAAATCAGAACTGCAAAAGAGTAGCTCCAGAAGAAGCCAGAGTGCCACTATTGGTACCCATACCACAGTAGCTATGGCTTGGCAGACTGTAGTGGAGCACTAGAATGTATTGGCATTCCCAGAGACAGTAGGTAAAACAGGAAGTAGACAGTAGTGTTTAGTGTCTCATTCTTGACCTCTAGAAATCTCTGTCTAATCAATTTCCTAAAACTGCTGACCAAGAAAGTGCCCTCCCAGCTGTGTGTGAGTCAGTATCACCTATCATCTCAAAGGGTGCTGTCAGGTATTTGCATGTAGAGGGGCCCGTCAGACTGGTCTTACAAGTTTTCAGTTTTTGTTGCTCGTTCCTCTCTAATGTTGCTGTTTTCCTGTTTTTGACCGTCATATTTTAAATTGCTAATAGTTTACCTGGAACCAAAACTAGTTTGTGGAATTGTTGCATGACTAAAGGTCAGCAATTTATTACCTTCATGACTGGGAGACATAAAGAAAAATGAATATCACAGTGTCTTGGCTGACTCAGAAACTCACACAAGCCTTATCTCTTGTTAACTGAAAGCATGTGTCCTTAGGCTAAGGCTCCATCACATTCATTTATCTAAATGTTTGTTTTATGGGCCACAAATCCTCAAAGATCTTTAACGTGTGTTGTAGATACAAACTTTATTTCCACAACATTTTTCAGCTCTGTCACATGATTACATACTGTTTATTATAGAAACAAAATCATAATTTCAAGAACTAAGTAGATACACACATTCACTGACCTCTTTATTAGGTACACCTGTTCAGTTGCTTGTTAACACAAATAGGTAATCCACCAATCACATGTCAGCAACTCTTCACCTTATGCCTGAATGCATTGAGTTGCTGTTGTGTGATTGGCTGATTATCTAGTTGTATTTACAAGCAACTGGTCAAGTGTACCTAATAAAGTGACCAGTGAGAGTACACATGCCTACTGAGCTTTGTTGTTTATTATACTGTGTGTCTATATGACTGTTAACTTTTATTAGACTTAACTACACCTAAAACTTTTCAGGGATTTCTGTGGATGCCTAAGGTTTGAGGTTTGGCTTTAGCACCTGTTGCTAAAAAAATTATATTAGATTTGATGAATAATTTATTGATTGCAGAGGAAATTCAGGAGAAACTGTTGGCTGCAAGATTTGAACCCACAACCTATTGTAGGCTGCTGAGCAATGCTCTTTTAGTGCATAGAAATTGTATCAATACTTTTGCTTCCCTAATACTGTACCTAACTTAAGATTTTGACACCTTTGATATCGCCATTTTTTATGATACAGAAGGTTGCCGTTTAATCTAGCCACATGGGGTCACAAGTCATTGTGTGCTTATTACACACTTGTGTACTTAGTACTCATTGTGCCAGTCCCAAGCTCACGAAAAAAAAGAGATTGATGCGTTAGGAAGGGCATCTGACTTAAAACCTATGCCACACCAGTATGTCAATCACTGCACATGGTTTACATTAGCAACCCTCAGAAGGACAAGGCCTAAAGGAAACAAGAAGTTTGCCATCTTTTGTAACATAATGATAAACTCTTTTGCTGGACATAGTTACAAAGTGCATTTGGCTGTAAAACATCAGAGGATGATATTGTTTCATGTATGCACAGAAATTCTAGGAAATATCTTGTCTTTGTTGCTATCTTCTATGTGCACTTGATAGATCACACTGTGTCTGAGAAGAAGCAGGTGGCGCCCCTTCGCCCGCCCCTCCCCCAGTCACCTACAAACACACAGAGCACCGGAGATAGATCTGTTTTGGGAGTCCATGTTTTAATCTCTAGCGTCAGCATGGTGAGTGGTGTGTGGATGGCGGGGGCCTGTCTGGTGCCGGCCTGTGACCAGCACCTCCTCCTCCTTCACTACAGGACTAGTCTGATACTCCAAAAGTGTGTGTATGTGTGCAGTTTGGGGGCTTATTGGAGTGATGACGCCATGTTTGAAAAGCCCACATAGACATTTACTCTCTTACTCCTGCGCTGTCTGCTCGTCATCCTTTAATCTTGTTAAATTGTTTCATCACGGTCAGGGGTTTGGCCCGAGTAGAGTGTTTGATTGTAGGGCTAAAAACATTAGAGCATTGTGGCAGAGAGCTTATATTGCTTTACATAGTGATTCGGTGACCTTGAGATGAATAAAATATAATGTAATTGTCAATATTGTGTAGATCATAAATAAGAAACGTGCTTTTTGACATGGAGTCGTTTGGCAGCACAGTATTGAGAAAACAATATAACTTTTTGAATATTGCAGATATGAGATATGATAGATATGATTGGCAATATTTAGATACTCTTAATAAAGTCAAGGCTATATTAACTCACTGGCCATAACAAAAAATGATTTAATGCACCAGACATATTAAAAAGAGTACATTGTCAGATTGGAGACCATAACACTTATGCAATAAATTTAGCTTATGTTTGCGACAGCGATGGGCGATACTCACACAATACTGACTTGGGTATCAATACTAATTAATACTCATGAAACACTGGTCCATCCATGTCATGTGATTGGACTTTAGCTGTTTAGCAACAACTTACTACTGTGCACATCAAAGTTGTTGAATTGCCAGTATTTTTAATGTTTTTTATTTATTTTTTATTTTATTTTTTTTATTACACCAGGTAGAATATTAAGAACAAATTCTTATTTACAGTGTTGACCTGGAAGTGCTGAGGACACTTAATATTTTGATTGAAATAAATATTCAGTATCGGTATTGATTCAATTCCCCTCAAATGTAATCAATGTTGCATTTACTCGTAAAAGTGTGGTACTGTGCCCATCACGAGTTTGCTGATACTGTGATACAGATAAGTTAGGGATATACTGTGCTGTCCTATTGGGAACATTTGAAACTTGTTTTACTAGTCAAGTGTTTGGTCTTTGTGTTGGGTTCGCAAATAATACATACAGTAACTACAGAGCACCAGTGTTCACAACATGGTGTGCAGTTTTAGGACACAATTTGCAAACCTCTATGAAAAAAAGTTGCCACTCACTTTTTTTTTTTTTTACAGTTTGTGGGAAATAAGCTGAGTGAGTACCCACAGTACATTCATTGTCCTATGTAGTTCAGTCAGAAGTAATAATTAGCTACTTATCAAAGACAGTTTTTAATTAATCTACCTGACCCATTTTAGCTGATAGTGACAATTAAATCTTTTTCTGTTTGTCTTGTTAAAGGCGTGTTAATGAGGTTTCATAGCCAACATTGACCACACTTTACACATTATCTATCTCTAATTATGAACTGTCTTAATTGTATTGCCTGACAAATAGCGCAGTTTGTCCTAACGTATTATTTCACACTTGGATTATCTTAGACGTCACAGCTAATGTTACTTTGCTTTGTGACAATAGGTGTGTCTGTCCTATATTGCTAAGTCTAGTCCGTGAGTGAGAGTAACATTGCTTTGTATTAGCTGGTGTAGCTTATAATAACATTGACTGAGAAAACTTTTCTTTACCTCTAGTCAGCTTGTCCCAGCCAAATGTGGTTATGCAAGAGTCAAACAATAGGGGCCATATTTTTTAGGAATTGCTTCTGTACAAATACACTTGTATACCACGGTTATCAGTCTAGCATCTCTCAGATTTATTATTATGTAAAACATGAATATACAGTACTGTGCGAGAGTTTTAGGTGAGTGAGGTGTGGAAAATACTGTTAACTAAGATATACATACTTTTATTTTTTTATTTTTGTCATGAAAAATTCAGTAAAGGTCAGTCATGGGACAAGGATAAGATTATTAATTTTGGTGTGCCTCCAGATCGCTGTTTAGATCCAGGAGAGGTTCAAAGGATTATGTAACATTTTGAGATACCATTTACCCCTGAACATAAAGGTCTTCAAGTTTGCGTCCAGATCTGAGCATTATACCACTGGGAGACAGGACCGGTGCATTGGCAGAGGCAGATTGGATCGTTTGGATTTTTCATCCTTATTTGTGTAATAATGTATTTTTGTACATTACTACACTTTTCCTTGTACAGAGCCTTCTTTAAACACTTTTCCCAGTATTTCTGTTTATGTACACACTAACAGTAACAGACTCTTAATGTAAAAAGCCTTCACAGCCCTGAGGCAGGCACCTGTCTTTTCTTGTTTTGCTATTAACAACTGATACAATGTTGTCTGTTCATGTCTTCCAACAAACCCGCTTCCCACACAATTTTCCCACGCAGAATAGCAGCGTCAAAGTCATCTTGGCACACAATGACTGAATAGGAAATGTAAATGACTAGCGCTTGGGTCCACATTTATTTGAAGTGTCAAAGCTTCCTCTCTTAATATATGTATGGGCATCAAATAGACATATTGTTCTTGTCCCTTTACTTGAAAATAGTACTTCTTAAATGGATCAGCCCACTTTTAATGGCTTACTCATTTGCAAACTTGATGATCTCTTGAAGTAATCTAATATTATTCATGGCAGTAATTGAACTTAGTGAGAATTTCAAAAGACTGCAATCATGGACCTGTTTAGCATCACATTAATTAACTTTTTTCTGCAACCAATTTTAAGTTGTTAATTAGTTTGTAGCCTCAGCCATTTAAAAATAGGCAAATGCTGGAGTAAAATCTTCATGCTACTTTTATCTGCATATTGTCTTGTTTTTGCAGATAGCAGTGCCAACACAGTGAGGCTGTGCCAGTGGCTGGAATGTGACTTTTTGACACTTGACCCCTAAAGATAAACACTGAACAAGCCTCTCTGTGTTGATCTTTTGAATGACCTTATACATGGCTGCAGGTGTTAACATGAACCAAAAGCCACATTTATTTACAAAGTGAAATTGGCTTAAATGTGTTGTATCAGAAAAGGAGGTACCCTGTATTTGTTTGTCCACTATGCCACACAAGATACTTACACACAAACTACTTTTAGTCTTAAGTAGAAAATGTGCTCAGAACTCAGTAAAAGTAAAATACTACAGTAAAAGTATGTTGTTATTTTGCACCTTTGCAGAAAACTGGTTATACATCGTTTTGATAGCGAGTCTCGTCTTGCAGTGTTGGTAGGCAGAAGTGTTGACATTTTAGGACTATAAACTTCAAGCTGTTTCTTGTCCCAGCTGAACTCCACTCGTGTGATTATTTGTACCAAGCCACTCCCTTCAAACTCCCAAAACTCAGCTTGATACTGAAAGGGCCCCGCTACTTTTGTTGCCATGGGAACTATGCACTCTGCTGTGAACTTTGGAGTGGAGCAAACACAGCCGCGGTGTTGTGTGTGACCTTAGAGCAGCTGGTCCGGGCCAAACTTTTGACTTTGCGTGTTTGTAGTGTAACACAATGGAGATAATGTGAATTAGTAATTGAAAGCTGCTTTTAAAGTTGGGCAACAAAGAAAATCCAGTCCCAAATCCAAGAATGGTTTTGCAAAGAAATGCTAAATTTTGGCTATGGGATTACAGTTATGCAAAATGTCTACAATGTACACCAAATCTTCAAAGTCAGGAATAATAAATTCAGCTTATTGGGAAGGGGCCTGGTCTGCTTCTAGTTGGTCATGAAAGAATTCCTGTTTACAATTGTATATCAACTTTTGTATAACAAATCTGAAAGAAATGCTGAATTTAGGCTTAATAATTTTGATAGAAATCAGCTTGTTGGGGGTGGAGCCTAGTCAGCTTCTGGTTGGACTTGAAACGTGAACCAGAATACTATTAAAATCACAAAAACTAGCAGCAATTGTGCCTACCATATGTATTTAGAGTGTTCATAATACCTGAACTCACTTCTTTACATTGATCAGAAATCTAAGTTTAAAAATTCTTTAAGCAAAACCTGACTGAATTTGACACAGTAGCAACAGGTCAGTGTAAGTTTGGTTTGTTCAAATCTAATAATATGGCCTACCTTGTCCTGCCAACAATTAAGACTTGTAGAGAAGCCAAATAGGTGGAAAAAAAAAGTTATATTTTATGTATTACTAAGGCCAAATCCTGCTCCATGTTTTAACATCTACCCCAGTGCCTGTCCTCCCATCTCTGTGTGGCTCTCTGAAGGGTGCATTGTGCGTGTAATCATGGTGGGTTCCCATTCTTTCTCATGGTAATTGGAGCTAAGGAATGGCGTTTCTGCAGTGGGACGATTCTGCGAGTTTCAGGAGTTGGACTTCACATTGATAATGGACTACCTCAGAAAGGCTGTTTAAAGCACTGTGCGAGCGTGTGTGGAGGGGGCGTGATCCATTTTGAAGAAAGTTACAAGCAGCAGGTGGGTTACACGCCATCGACAGGTTGGACTAATGAGATTTTTGGGCAGAAAAGAATTAATGAGGGGATTTCAAATGTCGTCTTAGCATAAATTTAAATGTCAACTATAGAAACGTGAGAGTACTATGACTTGATGTGAGAGCATGCAGTCTTCACAGTACATTTCCTTTTAATGAGCTGTACTATTTGCTTGACCAATTCCTTTTATTTAGTCAGTTGTTACTTGGCTAGCTATATTTTATCATCTGTGCGTATGACGAAAGTTGTAGGAGGTGACAGATGCATACTTGTATAGTTTTGTCAAGGACACTCCTTGCTGTTGCTCACCCAGTTTTTCATTGTGATGCATTTGTCTTTCACTAAGACATTTTGCAAAGATGATTAATAGTCACACCAACTTTGACAAGCCTTGTGTTTTGTACTTTTCTGCAGTAGTAGTCTGAACATCTACGAGATATACAGTGCAAAGATTTTGAAGTTTATCAAAAAAGTAAACTAGTATGGTTGTAGTAGTAGTAAGTAGTAGTTTTCTGTCCATACAATAATGGTGCGGTTGCTGTTGGAAGCATATTTCTGTATTGTTGCATTTGGCTCATGTGGTGGTGTTATATGGGTCAGGGTTGAATGGACCTCATGATTCTGTTTTTTCTGGACAGACACTCCCAGCCCCCTGTGGAGCCATAATCCGGGCCACTTTTTAAGTTATTTTCATGAAAAAAATAGGCCAGCAGCATTAGCAATTACTACATTAGGAGTTTGACATTGACTCAGCTTTTTACACTGTGGAACTCATTAAAGATATATACATACTGTACATCTATGCTTACTTTGTTGAATGCTGCATAATGAAATGTACAGTACTGTGAAAATGTTTTAGTGAAGTGTATAAAATGCTGGTAACCAAGAGTGCTTTAACAAGTACAGAAGTTTAGTTTTAGATCCTGGGGTGTTCAAAGGGATTCTGCAATATTTTGAGATATGGTTTAAAAATATAACTTCACTCAATAGTGGACTTTTTACCATTGTGAGATAAGGGTTTTGTGGCTCAATGGAAAGTGCATTTACCCCTGAATTAGATGAACTTTGCTTTTTGTATTATACCTTTACCACTGTGGCACCAACTTTTGTCTCTGATCATTTTGTGACCCACTTTTTACAAATGCAAAGATACAAAATAGTTTTCTTAATTTGTTTATGATCTCTAAAGCACATGTATTTTACATTTGGTTTGCCATGTTATGCTTTTAATACTAATGTTTATGGTTCAAATAAGGTGAACGTTTTGATGTACTGCATCTGTGTATATCTACGCTTAATTTGTTTTAATGCATAATGAAAAATACACGTTAACAAGAAACTGGTGACTGCATTATGAGTCATTGGCACCTTAGGTCATAGGTGTGTTCTTGCTTGTCAGGGATTAACATGTTTCCTATGCAGAGACCACAACATGTCACATTGCTTATGGCTTGTGCATAGAAGAATGTATGTAAATGGGTCAAAATGCGGTCAATCATTTTTGCAGGTTTGCTCTGGTGGAACTGACCGAGCATTTAGCCGTGTTAAGTGGAGCATATGATGTCGCTTAGTCTTTTCTGTGGACGATCAAACGTGGGAATGAGTCATTTTATTCCAATTAGGCTTTGAATCCTTTGTTTTCTGGGCCCATTTTTCTGCCCCTCGTTTGTTGTGTGACTTTTTAAAAATCCCGTTAGTAAACTACTTATTCATAATCAAGAGGAGGGGCGGGGGTTAGCTGCTGTGTGATGGAAGTTGGCAGAGAAATAGTGATGGATGCTGCAGAGGAGGTATGGTGCAAGCCATGAGAAAAGCTCCTTTGAGTTTGAGCTTTAGCCCAGTCACGTGAAGCCAAGAAGGGGAGAGAGGGATGAGGTCGGGGTGGGGGGGTGGAGGAGGAGACAAAGGGCAGGTGGCCAGGGGATCAGACACACAACACATACTCAAGACATACAACACTGATATGGTGCAATGTTTGTTTTTCGAGTTTGCCATTTACCATTACCATTAGCTTTTAATTAGCTTTTATATCCCAATTCTTATACAATTGAAGGGTATAACTATTATACATTAAACAGCAGTGTCAAGATTATTCTAGTGAATCTTTTTTTTTTTTTTTTTCTAGGGATTTCTGTTTGTGTCTGATTGACTGGCACTTACAATCTGACAGTCATCATGAATGTATAGGTGAATTGGTGAATATAAAAATGGCCATACAGGAAATTAATTTAAAAGTAAAGAGTTGGCCATTGTTCAGGGTGTACCACCTCAGGCTCAAAGTTGTTGGGATTGGCTCAGCCACGTGCAACCCCTAACAGAAATTAACTGAATCAAAAAATATGTGTTTACTTGTATAAAATTGCCTAAATGTGGTTGGCACAGAGCATGATCTTGCAATGACAAACTTTATACTAAAATAATAAATTGGCAATGATATACAGTATGCTATCAAAGGCATTGTGCATTCAAGTGACAGTAACTTCCGGCATTGGGTAACACAAGGGTAAGCAGAGTTAACTTCATTAGGATTTGAGCATCTGTTCAAAGAGTGAGGTGACATCATCCTTATCAGTTAACACAGGCTCCGCATGTTAAAGCTCCCCCTAGCTTAGCTTTTGTTACATACTGCCATAAATAAACAACACAACAAGAAATAATTTGGATTTCACACAAATCTATATATTATCTCTAGACTTATATGAACAGTTGTTATCTTAATATCTTAATACGTCTTAGCAAATAAAGTGGTATCCTAATGCTAGTCAGTGCACATACAAAACACCCTGTTGCTCATCATAAACATTTACCCCGTTATCTCTCCTCCCTCTACCTCCTCTCTAGTGTTCGCCTGGGCCCTTAGAGCCTGGTTACATCTGTAGGCCATTGTACCACACACAAAGCCCACATCCACTCTGGCCCTGGATCCATTCACGAAAACCAGTGATGCATAAAACTGGGCTCTCCCTCCAAGCCCGGGCACCCCCAGAGTCCAGCCTATGTGACTGATAGGAGAGACACTGATCAAAAGCTAGGCAGACAAGACCCGTAGTTAAGGGAGGTTCCAGTGCACAATCAGTGGGAAACATAGGCTGGTCCAGGCTACGATGCTCTTTTTATTGTTACATTGACATCTACTGAACAATCTCACTCCCACCTACAAGAAAGCTTTGTTTCATGGCAGTAATTCACCCATTTACTTCAAATATATGTTTTAAAAAATAAATTTAAAATGAATGACACTAAAGGAGTCTATAGCAGTAGTTGATTATCACATTTTCTAAATGTTTCAAATGTTTTCCATTATTTCCAGAGATGACGCTGTTGTCGTCCCAACCCAAACCTTTAGACTCCACTCCAGTCTTGGACACAACGCCGGCAGCCAGCACTGATGCTGAGGATCCCGACATGAGGATGTTGGAGAAGAGATCAAAGGTCATCGAGGAGCTGCTGCAGACGGAGAAGGACTACATCAAGGACCTGCAAATGTGTGTGGAGGAGATTATTGAGCCACTCCAGCAGAAGCAGGTAAATCATATGTTTTTTTTAGCCAAGTAATGTGTGCATTTGAAATCAATATCACATTTTTTGATGTGGATGCATGTGGAGATTTATTAAATTATCAAGATTATATCATGTACCAAAAAGATAGATCACATACTTTGAAAAACGTTTTGTACGTATTAGTAATCATTTTTAGAAGATGTTATTGCCAATATTGGGAAAATTAAGGTGTTTGAACTTAAATTTTTTTAAAGGTGAAAAACGTGGACTTTGATGGTCTCTTTGGAAACATCGGCTCAGTAATTGACCTGTCCCAGCGCTTGTTTGACACTCTCCAAGACTCTGACTCCATTGGTAAGAAACAAAAAAGAAAGAAAAAATATCTAAGAAAAATAAATAATAATGTGATTATCATCTCCTCTCTCAGGAAAGGTATTTCTCACTTTCAAAGTGGAATTGGAGGAGGTCTACAAAATCTATTGCCAAAATCACGATGATGCCATATCTTTACTGGAGACCTTATGAAAAAGACGAGAGCATCCAGCAGCATGTGTTGGAGTGTCTGGAGAGGCTGAGGTGAGGCACTGTCAATAAGGAAACATTTGAAAAAGTCACTCAGACCAACCTTTGAATAACAGAAAATTCAGTGTAGTGTTGCTTTATTTGATTTCCTTGACATCCTTGAAAAAGAAACAAAGGTAATTCAAGCTGGTTTGGATTCTTGTAACCGATATTTTACCTGTAATGAATTTATTATGGGTTGTCACCAGACTTTGAACTTTGTAGGTTATAAGAAAAGTAGTGCACTTAGTAAATCTTTAAACAAAAGAAAGAATTGCTGATTGTTAGTCTCAGGAGTATCAGTCTACTACAGTAATGTGAAGGCCTTGAAGAATGTGCCCTACCTTGTTTCACCTGTCTAAGTTTCGCCAGCATTACTCAAGCAACATCTTATATTAAGATAAACATAGGTTCTCTTAAACATTAGTTCAGCCTAAGAAAGACAATGTACTACTGCTCACAGCAATCCTTTGCTCCAATTGTCTGCCATCTACTCAAGATCTTTTTTTAGATTTATTTGCTTCTTGTAAACTGGCAGAAACTGCTTTGTGCGCTGTCATGTTTTTTGTCAGCCAAGTTTTATTAGTTACATTTGGCTTTTGTCCAAGGTTAAAAAAAAAAAAAAAAAAGAGTCTATAAAGTGCAGCCATAACGTCACCAGGGTGTTGTCTTCACTCTCTTACAAGTTTCTGTTTATTCTTGTGCCTTAAGTTTACAATTGAAACCCTGTAGTGTCTTACTGCAAATGTTGAATTGTGTTTAAACCTTTTTGTCCTCTTTTTATTTCCGTCCAATGTGCAGGGCCATTTATCGAGCCTGGTGAGTGACCGAATTGTGGTTGTGATTTCCAGCATGAGAATCATCTTGACCGCATGCCTATTGCACACTAACCCCCAGCAAAATGACTAATATGCATGTTATATTGTGTGATTAAGAGTGAAAAGCTCATTGATACATATGGTCATTTGTTTTCTTGGTCTGACATGGGCTCATATTTGAAATCATGCTTTGTGTTTGCATGTGTATAAAGCTTGTAATTGTGCTGATCAGTACTGAAAAAGCATCTACTACCTCCCTTTCTACTTTTCCTTTTGCTTGTGATAATGTGTTTGTGTTGGGGGGGTTTGCAGTGCCATCTTCTGGGCAAAAACAGCAACTGAAATTGTATCAATTACCAATGTAAAGTCTAGATGTAAATGTGATTTTAAATACATTAGCTGCTCTAGATCAGTGTTTCTCGACTGGTCTGACTGTAGGACCCTATTTTATCCTTGGTCTTTTTGTGACCCCCCCCTTTATAAAAATCCAAAATAGTTTTTAAAAATTTTACTATTAACTTTATGGCATATGTTATATTCAGTTTTGCCAATACAATATTTAGGAAGCAAATAAGCTGAATAATAAAACTACTACTATATTTAGCCTTCCTGTGGCCCACATTTTGATCCTAACCCCCAAGTTGGGAGCCACTGCTGGGTACACTCACAAAAAGTCCTATTGTTGGACAGATTAACTGAGATTTTGACAAGAAATCTGTTGCTAACTAACATTAACAGCTTTAATGCAGAATTAAGTCACCAGAAGCTCTTGTTTTGAAATGAAAAGCTGATTGCCCACTAGATTGCATTAAAACTGATGGTTGTGGCTGTGGCTTCTAATGCTCCTTTATCCTACCTTTTAACACGTCATTATTTTTGTTTTTCAGGGGTAAGACAAACTATATCAACTTGGGCTCATTCTTGATCAAGCCGGTGCAGCGGGTGATGCGTTACCCTCTGCTGCTAGTGGAGCTGCTGGGGGCCACTCCAGAGAGCCACCACGACCGGGCTGAGCTCACAAAGGCACTGCACGCTGTCAAGGAAATAAACATGAACATCAATGAATACAAGCGCAGGAAAGATCTTGGTAAGACACATTATACTTTTTATTTGTTGTTGAATATACACTGATCAGGCATAACATTATGGCCACTGACTGGTCAAGGGAATAACACAGATTATCTCCTCATCATGGAACCTGTTAGTGGGTGGGAAAATATTAGGCAGCAAGTGAACATTTTGTCCAAAATTTGTGTGTTTGAAGCAGGAAAAATTGGGCAAGTGTAAGGATTTGAGCAATTTGTGGTGGCTAGACAACTGGATCACAACATCTGTAAAAGTGCAGCTCTTGTGGGGTGTTCCTGGTCTGCAGTAGTCGATAGTTAAATACTTTCATGTTGTCCACAGTGGTAAAGTACAGAAAAACAGACGAGAACACATTTATTGACAAGATCTCAAAGCTGAGCATGCACTCCATTATCAAGAAGTCGAACCGCGTCAGCAGCCACCTCAAGCACCTTACGGGAATCTCACCCCAGGTACTTCTAGGCTCTGCTCTTAACCTAAATTTTTTTTAGCTTCCTGGTTCTCTTGAATTGAGAATTGTGATGATTGTTTTCTTTTCAGATAAAAGATGAAGCATTTGATGAAGCTGAAAAGAAATTCCGGCTGCAAGAAAGATTAATCAAGTCTTTCATTCGAGACATTTCCTTGTACCTTCAACATATAAGGGTAAGTGCACATAAAGCCATTGTTAAGACTGAGCTTTTGAACAATTTTCGCTTGTTTTGTCATTATTTCACTCTAAGAACTTTGGAAAGAATCTAGGTAACCCAAGCAAATGTAATGTTATTTTTTTTAACATGTTATTTCCTTTTTGAACGAACAAACAAAAAACAACAGCCAAAACAAACAGTACAGCACCCAGACATTAACCAAACCTAAAATCAAAATGTGATTCTCCATTGCCAAGCAGTCCTCCAATGTCACCAGGCAAATTATTCAGCAGAAGCTGCCTTACCTTAAAAAAAAAAAAAAAAAAAGGTATAATTACTCTGCACAGCTGCCCCAATACACTCCATGGGGAAAACGATTGGAACACATCTTTGTACCACTGTGTAACAGAAGTCTACATCCCCTGAATCTAATGAAACTACATACATTGCTTTGCCAGATGTAAAAGTTTGCACAATAAGGTCAGCTGCTCAGTGGATAAGCCTAGCATTTTACACAGAGGGTGACTTTAATTTGAAACTGTGGAGTATGTTACTGTGTTAAACTCTTTACTGTCTCTCCTAGTGTCCATTACATGTAAATATTTGACTATGCTTCATTATTTAAATTTTTACTTTTAGGAATCTGCCTCTGTGAAGGTCCTGGCGGCCATCAGCTTTAGTGACATCTACACAGAACGGAGTGTCCTGGATCCTGAGCGCTTCCAAAGGGCTCACCGCTCCATTAGTGACAAACAGTTTACAGAGTTTGTAAGTCTTCTTTTCTCTCTTGTTTTTATAATTATAATCTCCTGAACTGTCTTGACCTCTGAACACCAAACCATTTTTGGTCTGAGCAGAAGGAACGCACGGAGGCCTTGGTCATCAACCCTCTGAACCAGCTTCTCCTCATGTTTGCCGGCCCCCACAAACTCATCCTGAAGCGATTTGACAAACTTCTGGACTATGACAATTGCAAGGAGCGGGCAGACCGCCTCAAAGACCGCCGTGTACAGGACGAACTGCAGGTGGCGCGTAACACCTACGAAGCACTTAATGCCCAACTTCTGGATGAGCTCCCAAAGTTTTACACTGCTGCAGATGAACTGTTTATCGGTTGTGTCAGAGCTTTCGCTCAGGCCCAGAAGGACTTCATGAAGACAACACTTGGAGAGCTCAAGCCCCTCCTACAGGTTGGGAGTGTGATTAATTATATCACAGGCTATGTCAAGGGGTGAGAATATAATGGGTGTAAGTGATACTCTGCTAACTTTACAGGAGAAGCAAAAATGGGATACAATTTGATCAGATTTTCCTAAAAAATGAAAAGCTAAAATATTCACAAAAACAGATGCAAGAGCAATTATACAACAGTGCTCTTGCATCTGTTGTTTGTTGTACAAAAGTAAATACGGAAAGTTTATTTGTATAGTGCTTTTCACAGAAATACTCACAAGGTGCTTCACAAGATTTTAGGAAAGGCACTCAGAAAGCGCAGAGTAGACCTCTGACAAGACACTGGCCCTATTTTGCAATGGTAAAGAGATATACTGCACAGACCTACAGACCTGGATTTAAACTTGAAAGATCTTCTAGTGCGAGGGAATAACTCCTATGTTCAAATTTAGTGTTAGTTGGTTAGCATGATTGTGATTCAATTGATGGAGAATAGCTCTAATTTTCACCCAAAATGTAACTTACACCCTTTAGATTCTCATCCTTCCATATATTATGAATACTTCTATTTAGTTATTAATAGCTTTGATTTGTTTCCTCTTCTAGTTTTCACATAAACTTGGCACAGAGGGAAACCTAATTGCAAAGTTTCAAGATGAGTACACCCGAGTTCTCCAGCTTCTCCAAAGCTTTAGTTTCTGCCCAGAGAACCTTCCTCCTGCCACTACCACCACCAAAAGGCCATTTGAGAAGAAAACGCTGGAGAAGCAAATGTCTAAAAAGCAACTTCAAGGACCTGTAAGTTTGGTGTGCCAAATTTACATGACCTTCTTGTTGCCAATGAATTTAAAAAATTTAACCACAATCTTTACTTTTTTGCAGCCTGCCAAAATCTTGCAGACAGATGAGCACCGGGCAGAGCTTCTTGCGCGCTATGGCCCTGAGAAACTTTATCAGGCTGAGAGGAACTTTAATGCAGCTCAGGATTTGGATGTTTCCATACAGGAAGGAGATCTTGTGGGTGTCATTAAGCAGCAGGACCCAATGGGAAGCAACAATCGCTGGCTTATTGATACTGGAGGTAGGCCTTTCTGTCCAAGTCGGTGACTCCCATTGTCCAAAGACATGCATGTATGGGTGAAGTAGTGAATCTAAATTGGTCATAGTAAAGGTTTATGCTTATGTATGTCTCTAAGTGTTAGCCCTGCAACCAATTGGCCATTGTCCAGGGTGTACCCAGCCATCAGGCCCATTTTTGCGGGGAAGGCTCCAGCCACCTGCATGAATTGATTTCTTACTGTTGTTCTTTTCTGTTTCAGTAACCAAGGGATTTGTATATAGCTCCTTCCTCAAACCCTACAACGCACGCAGGAGCCAATCAGACGTCTCCATTGAAAGCCAGTCGTCCAATGAATCGGGATATGGAGGCTCCTCCCCTGTTTTTTCACGCCAAAACAGCAACAGCACACTGACGTTTAACCAGGAAGCCGCCACTGTCAGCTTTTCAACTTCACAACCACAAAGTCAGTCTTCACCTCACCCTTCGCTGGACTCGACCTGCTCTTCTCGTAGAAGCCAAACCAGAGATGCACCAGATTCAGTCGGTCAGACCAACTCTATGAACTCATCTCCCAGAAATACCATGAGTCAAAGGGAGTACTCCAGCCAAAGGGACACAGAGCTGCCCTACTGGCATTCAGGCAATCATAGAGACTCGTACGACGGGCACCGCACAAGTCCAAGTAAATATAAGGAAATGTCGGATCAATCGGAGACAGACTCTTGTTCATCTAGAAATGCACGGTCACAACGGTATGGACACACAGAAAAGGGATATAATTTGTACCAGTGGAGAAATGGAGATAGCAGTGGACAGAAGAAGCCTGGTGCCTACTCTAGAGATGGCTACATCGAACCAGAACCAGAACCAGATGACTTAGATGGTCACCAGGTATGATTATTTTTAACCTCTAATATAAAATAGAAGTTTGTATGTCATTGTCTGAAAAATAACCTATACCAGGGCTTCTCAAACTTTTTATCCAAATTTCAAATCTCATCAATGTCGAAGGTCCGGAAAAATCGCTCATTTCAATACTTGTTTTTAATTACCACTTATAGAACATATCATTACGTTTGTTCAAGAAATATACTGTTTTGCATTAAAATGCATTATGGACAAATGCAAAACTGGCAAGTCATCAGGGTGAAACATGTTCTTATAAAAGATGATATGATTTACAATAAAGCCAAATGCCTCTAGGAGCCACAGGGGATAAAGGTAAAAACAGACCTGGAGCATGTCCCAGTACAGTGTATACTCAACATATCAACACACTGTGCTCTACTGGCCTTTGTCTGAGGTTCAGGCTTCAAGGTAATTCTTATCACATTTGGATATTTGCATTAGGGGAGATATCCATCACAGACCTGTTTATTTCATGTTGTAGTACTAATTTTAGGCCTATTCCTTTTATTATTTATTTATTTAACTAAAAATCTTAGCCCCCTGAAGCTCTCCTGCATCTGTGAGGCGCTGATCTGAGCTGCCTCCCTCTTTCCCTCTCTCTCTGTTCCCTGCAACATCGCATGTCCCTGCAACAGCTTCTGTCCTCTCCTTCCTCGTACTCCACTAAAAACTAAGTTTTAGCAAGTAAAGATCTCTTTTCTGACTGTTTTTTTTTTTTTTTTTTTTTTTTTTTTTTTTGGAGTAAAACATCAGGGACACAATCTGAAATCACTACGGGGACTTTCTGCGGTGTCTAAAATTAGACACTCGTCTGTATGCATGCAATGTGTTTGGGGCGATGTCATTCAATCACATGAGAGTGATCATAGAGTTCTATGGGTTAAACTTAAAAATATAGCAAACTCGTCTGCATAGTCATTTTAGACTAGGAACACTCTACTTAACAAATAAACATAAACAAAACAACAGGATTGCAGTGGTTGTTTAATGCACGCATTTAATTAAATACAATAGTGCTTTTTAAACACGATGTGTGGGCGGGCTGCAGGGTTGGATCAAAGTCCCTCGGGGTCCAGAGTTTGAGAACCTCTGACCAATACCAACACACTAATTCTAATATATACTAAAAAGAACACATGGTAGCACATACATGAATGTAATTAAATAACAGCAGTGAATTCAAAATGATATTGATATAAAATGACTGTGTCAATAGCAGGCATTAGCATGGCTTAACAAACAGTAGTCTGAAACACTAGTACAAATTAAACAAAAAATATGAATGTCTATCAAAAATCCTAACTAAATATCACATTTACAAACCAAAATAGACATAAACTAAACCAAAAGAGTACATAAATACTATAAAACATAAATTATTAGAAAGCCATCAAAATATACAATATTATGGAAAATTTGTTGACACATTTTGTTTGAGTTTTTGTTTATTATTTTGTCGTGATTTTGTTAGTAAATGTTAAAAAATGGGACATTTGTTTTTTATGTCAATGTGTTATATAGGTATTTTTACTTCTGTGATTTTGGTACCTTGTAAATGTCAATATAAAACAATATCTATGCTATGGGTAAGATTTCCACAAACTAATCATTCCTGTTTACTCCTGTTTCTTTTCTTTTTTTTTTTTTTTTTTTTAGATATACTATGCACTCTACTCCTTTAATGCACGCTGCGCCAATGAACTGAGCATTTCGGCCAATCAGAGGCTGAGGATACTGGAGTTTCAAGACCTGAACGGGAACAGTGAATGGTGGCTCGGCGAAGCAGACGGCAAACGTGGCTATGTGCCTTCAAACTACATCCGTAAATCAGAATACACATAATGAGACTCAATAATGCAAGAAAAATGCTGAACAAAAAGACACTTATTTTTGTCATGAAGTTTGACTTTGGAGAAGGACCTTAAGTGCTGCTGAAATTATATACTTATATTTATAGAGTTTTTTTTATATTATTTTTACTCAACTGACACATCTTACTCCTATTGGTTTCTTGTGGAAAAACCTGTGAATTGCACCAGAAATCTGCCATAATCTCTGGAGCGAAAATGTAATGGCACATGTGGGATATTGCAATGAAATGTGAATGTTTCTGATCTGAATTGTATGCAGACTGACCTAAACTGCAAAGGTATTAAGGACATTTCCTGCATTTGGTGGAAATCTTAACACTTGTTGGTATAAAACTATGCGATTAAGAACAAATAAATTTGGAGGCACTTAGATGGCTTTTCATTGGTTTCAAGTTTGAAGTGCCTGTCAGGCCGTTGACAAACATTTGGAGTGTTTTGAAATGTGTATTTGTCTGAATAAAAGCCAAGTACTGTACATAACATTGGGTTTCCATTCATTGCATTTGAACTTAAAAACGTGTTTTTACCATTTTTATTTATATTGCAGCAATTTCCCCAGTAGTCAAAAACTGAACTTGAACACATACCATGAACATAAAAATGTAATCTTTCCTTTCAGGTTTTGATTTGCATATAGTATTAATATGGCAGGTTTCCTGCCACAACCCTCTCCATTTATCAAAGTGTACACATTAACCTGTACATTGTTCAGAAATATGGCGTTACATTGAATAAATGTTTGACAGCAGTAATTTAAAAAAAATTTAAATCCTGTAAAATTTCTAATAAATGACCCCTTAGACTCATTGTAAATGCGTATATGTGAAACAATGAATGCAGTACTGACTGTGAAGTCTGTGTATGCTCCTATGAGATAGGTTTTTCAGTACATGTATGCAAGTACGCATACTGCACACTGGCCTCTTGCACAACATTACAAAATGACAAAGCATGAGAATGTATGTCCTTACATAATTTTGAGACTTATAAGCCAAAGTAAGGCACTAGTTGCAATAGCCCTGCATAAAGGAAATTAATTACAGAATGTGTAGTCTATATAATTAGGTGCTTTTGCCTTGCATGCAGACATCAAAGAGCAACATTGCTTCACTGTAAATAAGGCAAAATCAATAAAACTATTTGTTGACCAGTAGGTGGAGGGATCAATGTGTTTTTAAGGGTCTGAAATTTAAAAAAGCTGTAGACTGTGTACTGTCCCAGGACAGAATCGCAATGGTCTCTTTAATACCATTATTGGTGTCATTGTGTGCACTCGCTGCCTTTGGACAGGAGTATTCTGTAAGTATATGACAGTGGTTGTCAAACTGTGGTGCATACTCAGGAGTCAGTTCTGATTGAACTGACTTTATTTCTGCTTTAATCTTGTTCTGGTTGTACCACATAACTAATACTACTTTAAGAACATTAACAATAGTGCAGTCATTAATGTGCATGTAGTTCTCTGAAAGGCTGACAATTAATGAGTGTATATTTGTTGCAGGTATATACAGAAACAGATGGAAATTATGATTATTACTATGATGACTTCACCGACAGCCCTGGAGATGTTTTTGATTATAGTCTTGTTGATTGGCTGTTTGAACTACTAGACACTACAGGTAAATTAAAAGCAACTGTACACAATTTTGTTTGTAGGGTGACCACCTGTCCCACTTTTGGTTGTGAGTTTTTGTTGTGTAATATCCCTTTTTTTTCAGTGGTGCTCAATGGATCTTATAAAAAGTAAGATTCAAGTTAAGAACATTAGGATAAGGTCAGTATTACTTGTCTAAAATGTAGAATAAATATTTGTAGGTGTCATCTTTATAGGTTGGACATATGGTTGGTGTGTTGCTCCCCCGTTTCAGGAAAGACCTCTCTATGGAGCTGTGAGCTGGGGTTGGTGCTGGATTATTTTGAAAATATACAGGCTGGGAGCTTTGATTTTTTTCTGTTTCATTTTTTTTTTTTTTATTCCAATAAATAGAGTCTCAGTAAATGCATTACTTAGCAATATGTTTTTGGAATGAAAACAGCACATCAAATGTTTTATAGGCCCTAAACTGTAGTAACTTTTATTTTAATAAATTAGTAAGTTAAATTTGTAAATCAGAAAATGTATTACTTTCCTTAAAATTTTATGAGGTGGCCAAGCTGGTGTTTGTCCAATCAGTAGCCAAAAAATCAATTGTATTCTGACCCTTTTCATTTGTATTTTAACAGTGGAGAGTTCATTTCAATATGCTATTGTCAAATTTCTTTCTTTTTTAGATCACTGTGCCTCAAATCCATGCGCAGCTGGATCTAGTTGCGAAAACACAGCTGACGGAGGATTTCGGTGCCATTGTGTTGAGCCGTACACAGGAAAGACATGTCATAAAGGTGACAATGAACGCCAACTTAATACAGCAAGAGTTTCCTAGGTTGACAAAGACTGATTTGTACAACTTGGGCGCCCTCTTGCGTCAAAGTAGGAGTTTAAAATGGCATAATGCACATAAAAAGGAATTGGCTTCTTATTTTTCAGTGAAGGACGTTTGTAAAAATGTGAATTGTGGCCGTGGAAGCTGTGTTTTTAAATCTACTGCTCCTTATTATGAATGCAAATGCAAGCATCCGTACAGGCCTCCCAACTGCAAAAAAGGTATTAAATTAAAGAACTGGATATTCATAATAAATAATAAAAACGTTTTGATGTGTTTTCTTATGTTTACCTGCAATGCTAAAATGCTGTAACTCCCTATGTTAATCTTTAAGCAGAAAAAGTCATTGTTAATGCTCACTTTGACTTATATTTAGTGGCTGCATGTAAGCCGAACCCTTGCCAAAATGGCGGTTTTTGCCTCAAAGGCTCCAAACGCACCTCCTTCAAATGTTCTTGCCTCAGTGGATACACTGGAGAGTTCTGTGAAGTTGGTAAATGCATGTTTTTTTTATATCTATCTATCTATCTATCTATCTATCTATCTATCTATCTATCTATATATATATATATATATATATATATATATATATATATATATAATTGCATTTATAAACCTCAAATAAAGGTGATTGAGATCCATAACTGCATAACTGCACTGTTTTTGGTTTCAGGGCCAAATGACTGTTATCAAGAAGATGGGGAGTCCTACATAGGCATGGTGAGTGTCACTGTTGATGGTGAAGAGTGTCTGGACTGGAACTCCTATTTCGTTCTGCAAAAAGGAGAAGATCCGTTCAGACAGGGTTGCCAGATCTGACTGACAGTTTCCAGCCCAAATATAACGTAAAACCCGCCAAACGCAATAAAAACCCGCCCAAATCACAACCATTCTACAATCTTAATGTTAAAACTGTAATACATATGAAATAGCATATTTTGAGCACACAAAACTTCACAACTGCCAATGGAAAAAGTAATAAACAGTCTCCACAATGAGTGTAATCAGAAAAACAAATAGCTCTCTCACGGGGCTGCAGTGTTTACTTTTTTCAACCAATCAGAGGTCCATAATTAGACATGCGATTGACAACTAATGACACTAATATTACTACTTCTATTTTACAAATTAATTTTATTCATCAATAACCAGCAAATATATGTAATTATTGATCAGGAAATTTAAAAATATTATTAAAATAAGTTTATTTTACATTTTCAAAATCCCGCCCCATAAGTCTAAAACTAGCCCAAATATTATACACCCGCCCAACGCTATTTTTTTCCGCCGAGAGAGAGCAAAAGTAGCCCAATTGGGCGGGAAACCGCCCAATCTGGCAACACTGCGTTCAGAGAGTATGCAGGATTTGATGGACTGGGGCCACATAATTTCTGCAGGTGAGTGGAGTCTATGTCTATGCTATAGAAATGTAACACTAGAACGGCTTACCAAGAATTATGCTGATGCTAGGATAAAAAGTCTGTTTTTTCTGGGTTCCTAAGGCAAATGACCTGCCTTTTAGTGTGCAATGATTTCCCAGTTGACAGGGCGGGTTTTAGCAGTCCCAAATTCTACGATCCACATAATGCTACCAGGAAATGACATAGTGCAATATACTAATTTCCACTAGAGGGCAGGCTCCAACAGAGGAATTGTAATGTATAGCGACTTTACAAGTGTGAAAAATATGTTTGCAGCCTGGTACAAAAGATGGTTCTGGTCTCTAAAGCAAAGGTTTTATTACGTAACAATTCTGGAGGGGGTGAATTATCGAATGATGTCTTGGTTTACGCTATTTTAAAAGGTAGATTTGTGTATAAATGTATGTGTGGTGAAGTTGATTGACAGCTGTCAAAAAGCGGGCTGGAAGGCTCGAGCTAGCATGTAGCTTAGCAGCTAATTAGCATCGTTCTGGCGTTTTTAGCAGAGCGGGCGGGTTTGACTGTTTTACCACTCATTAGGGAGGGACTAGTTACAGTGAAGCTACTCCTCTCTGCCCATTTTTGTGATCCTCCATAGGAGGAGTGAGAAAATCCAAGATGGGGTAGCTCTGAAATCGGCCTCATAGCCAATACAGTGGGAAGATAGGATAAGCTGCCTCCATTTTCTATCTCTATGGGTTTTATGATCCCCTCATGAAACAACCCTCTCCATTTATCTGGGTTTGGGATGGGCACAAAGACCACACTGGCTTTTATTACTTGTGGAAGTGCATTTATACCCTCCACTAAACAAAATGTTATACTTAAATTACCAGTTACAGTAGTAGACAGTGTTGCTTGCAAATATTCCTTCTATATAGAATAGGATACACTATTTACAGTTGGTAATTCACAAAATATGAAGTGTATGTTTGTGTCACCATGTGGTGAAGCATGTGTGTGTAAGCTTGTGATGGCAGTATAGCATAGTCTGTCTGTACCTTGCTCAAACTCAGCAGCATATCACTGGAATAATGCATTATATAATTCACCTACTCTTTCTGCCAGTCCTAAGCCTGGATAAATGGAGACCGATGTGTCATAAAACCTGTGCCAAATCAATATGCAAATCACTGCATGCTAGAAGGCAGAAAGAAGAAGAAACTCCAGAAATCAAAATAACTTAACAAGGCACCATTTTTTTACCCTTTTAGGAATCCAGATGGAGATGTCCAGCCCTGATGCTTCATTAACAATAATGGAAAACTAAAATGGAAGTACTGTAATATCAGGCAGTGCTCTACAGGTAAGCAAACAAACTTCTGCCACATTTGCTAGCTTCACGTTTCCTTCACTTGATCTCTGATCCTTACCAGCTCCAGTGACCCCTCCCACCATCGATGAAACGAATCCAACCACATCTCCAGCCAAACCGGACGTGCCTGCCCCTGCCCCGGCCTTGTTCTCCCAGTGCAGAAAGCCACAGCCGGGCCGCGCCGCCAGGATCTTTGGAGGAAAGAAGTCCCTCCCTGGAGCTCATCCATGGCAGGTTTCCCTTCAGACCAGACCGAGATATTCTTCTAGGTCATTTGATCATATCTGTGGAGGAATCCTGCTCAGCTCCTGTTGGGTCCTCACAGCTGCGCACTGCATGTAAGCACCAGAAATTAACTGATGATAACCACATTAATATAAATCATATGCTTAAAAAGTTAGGATACTGTGTAAAGTCATTTGCAGATTTCATTAAAGAATATTTTATTCACAGTGGAAGTGAGTGGAAGTGATGGCAGCAACACATCTTAAATAATATGGAGCAGGTGTAAAATAAGACTGAAAAAAAGCCTGTAAAACTATTTTTGAGATGTGTTGCTGCCATCAAATTCAAATTAAGCTATTAAGTTTTTATGGAATAATCCAGCCACAAGGATCCACACCCAGTGCACACTTAGTGCCGATCCCGAGTTCAGATAAATGGAAAGAGTTGCGTCAGGAAGGGTTTCCAGCTTAAAACCTATGCCTCCGAGTCCTAGAGTGCAAATCACTTGACACTAGGAGGCAGATGATTTGCTGTGGTGATCCTGGAAGGGAAAAGTCCGAAAGACAAGATGCAATACAATGTTATAACCATTTTAACACCTAATTTACAATCCAATCCACTGTATTTATATAAGCACATTTTAATAGATTTAAACAATGTTATGTTCTATTGTGAGTAAAAAATGTCCTATCAGGTTTGTAAACGACCCTTGGGAAAGATAGCTCATTTTTTATTTACATTTTACACAGTGTCACAACTTTTTTTCTTGTCGCTGTACAATTTGAAATATACGTTTTTCAATAATATCCAGAAAAAATGATGTTGAAATGCAAGTGGTGCTGGGAGGAGTGGACATCGACAAGCATGAAGTATATGATCAGATCATCCCTGTGGAGAAGGCTATTGTGCATGAAAACTACAGACAATCTCCCTTTGCGCTTTATAATGATATTGGTAACTGCTGTTTTCTTATTAAAACATCCTACCTGGAGTCATTTGTACACAGAAATATCACTCTTACATATCTTGTGCTGCTTCTTTGTAGCTATGCTCAAGTTGAAAGTCATGGACAAGCCATTGTGCGCCAAAGAAACCCGGTTTGTGAAGTCGGCGTGCCTGCCAGACCAAAGGTTTGACAGCGGGACTGAGTGTGTGATCTCAGGATGGGGCGTTACAGAGACGCGTAAGTCATACATTATATCAAACTACTAACTGCAACACATATGTCAAACCACAATTAAAATACTGATAGAAATAGCAAGACATGAACTGTTTTGAACTTTGGCAGCTCATGAAATTTCATCAAGCTCAGCCAATCCCATATCACGAATTTACATCGGAAAACAGGGTAATGTACTGTATTTCTATAAATCCATTTCATAGGATTTAGTGCCATTATGTATTCAAAAGTATTTTTTATTTCATTAAACAAAACAAAATTAAAAATTTTCCTACCGAACAATTATAAAGTCAACAGATTCATAGATTCAGTACACACAAAGCTAAATATTTCAAACATTTATCAGTACTTGTACACCGAGAAAACTGAATTATTGCCATACTCCGATTATAAAACTACTCCAATTGAGGGGGTAGTTATTAGAAATCTCTTAATCAAAGTGGAGCAACTGGATAATGTGGTTCATTGTCGGACTATAGTTGCATGTACAGCACACTCTGATACTATAAGCTGGAGAGCAGTCAGAACAACATTAAACAGAATTTACTGTGATACTGAAATTGAAATCAAAATGATCTCAATTAAAAAATAAATAATTAAAATATTTCACTCTGTACTGAATCTATAAAATATATGTATTTCACTTTAAATTGAACGACTGAAATACTCTGACTTCTCTACAATATTCTAATTTATTGAGATTCACCTGTACGCGTAACAGCTATGACCCTTTCTACTGCATAACAAAAGAAAAAAAAAATTTATCAGTCAGGAATACATTGCAAAACAAAGTTGGTCTTCCTTTGCAGCATTGACATAAATTAGATTTTGATGTGTTAATTGTGTTCTTTGCCTCTATTCCTAGAAAAATATGGTACCAACTATTTGCTGGACGCCCGTGTACTCCTGATCTCCCAAGAGAAATGCAAAGCCCCTCATGTCTACGGAGACTCTCTGGACGACAGCATGTTCTGCGCTGGCAACATGAACGGTGGAGTGGACTCATGCCAGGTCAGATAATATAAGTAAATATGACGAATGAAATATTATATTGATTATCATGAAAGCAATAATATGGGCATACCTCTATTAGGGTTCAGGCTATATTAACTACAGAAAAAAAAATAAATTTAAGATTAATTCATGAATAGATACAGAGCTCTGCACTCATTGCTCAAAACTGGGGCTAAATCAAAACTTACTGGACTAAAACAGCACTAAACCAGCATTAAACTAGAACAAAAGCAGAGCTAAACCAGGACTAAATTTAGAACTAAACCAGAAGTAATCCAGCAGTAAACCAGGACTTATCCAGCGCTAAACTAGGAATAAAACAGGATTAAACCAGGACTAAGATCTACATTTTCTTTTTAATCTGTCTTATTATTTTGGGCATAACATTGGTTGATTTAGGGCTCCAGACTTTTTTGATAGTGTAAATTTTCCTCACACATTTAGCATCTTGTGATAGGGTTAGTGCGTGTACTGATATTGACACTACAATACATTTTTGAAATGCTGTGCAACAATAATAAAAAGCCAAAAAATACCTAGCTAACCTAATTCTGGTTTTGCAGGTCGACTCCGGTGGACCCCTGGTGTGTGAACGTAACGGGACGCACTATGTGGTGGGAGTGGTGAGCTGGGGAGACGGCTGTGGCAAGAAGTACAAGCCTGCAGTCTATGCAAATGTTGCAAAGTTTATCAGCTGGATTACTAATCATTTAAACTCTTAAATATGACCTCTAGACAAACGTGTGAGGACTTATTGTGTCAAAAATGATTAATAAAAAAATCTTTTTAAAGAATTTTGCTTGGATTCATTGTACATATTAAACCTAATTGTGCTAAGTATAGGTCCTTTTTCTCCTTTCCAACATCATCTGCCTCCTTTAGTGCATTGTTTTGCATGTTGATTTGGCCTAGGTTTTACGCTGGATGTCATTTCTGACACAAACCGTCTTCATTTATGCAGGTTTGGGACAGGCACAAAAAGCACACTGGCTTGTGAACAGAAAATTGCAGAAATGTTATTTGATTTTAATAGCTTAATTATGAAACTCAGATTTTATCCAGGTTCAGTACACACAGAGTGAAATATTATACATATAATAAAAAACTAATTTCATTATCTTTTACATTACATTACATCACATAATTATCACAATAAAATTTAAATAAAAAAATTAAATTAAAATTAAGTACTAGGTAAGTGAGGTCAGAAATCCTTGCCCAGAAGCTAGGAAGGAAAAGATGGGCATTCAAGCAGAACTTGCTATGAAGTTTGCCAATATATATGATTTGGTTACAGAAAGGATATGCAGATATGGTCAATATATGACTTAGATATAGGAAGATCTTCCCCGGGGCCTCCTCCCGATGGGACATGCCCAGAACACCTCCCTAGGGAGGCGTCCAGGAGGCATCCGGAACAGATGCCCGAGCCACCTCAACTGACTCCTCTCGATGTGGAGGAGCAGCGGCTCTACTCCGAGCTCCTCCCGGGTGACAGAGCTCCTCACCCTATCTCTAAGGGTGCGCCCACCCACCCTGCGGAGGAAACTCATTTCGGCTGCTTGTATCTGGGATCTTGTCCTTTCGGTCATGACCCAAAGCTCATGACCATAGGTGAGAGTAGGAACGTAGATCGACCGGTAAATCGAGAGCTTCGCCTTTCGGCTCAGCTCTTTCTTCACCACAACAGACTGATACAACGACCGCATTACTGCAGCTGCTGCACCGATCCGTCATGTCGATCTCACGCTCCAAGCTTCCCTCACTCGTAAACAAGATCCCAAGATACTTGAACTCCTCCACTTGAGGCAGAAACTCCCCCCAACCTGGAGAGGGCAAACCATCCTTTTCCGGTCGAGAACCATGGCCTCGGACTTGGAGGTGCTGATTCTCATCCCAGCCGCTTCACACTCGGCTGCAAACCGCCCCAGTGCAGACTGAAGGTCCTGGTTTGAGGAAGCCAACAGAACAACATCATCTGCAAAAAGCAGAGATGAAATCCTGTGGTTCCCAAACCAGACTCCCTCCGGCCCTTGGCTGCGCCTAGAAATTCTGTCCATGAAAATAATGAACAGAACCGGTGACAAAGGGCAGCCCTGCCGGAGTCCAACATGCACTGGAAACAGGTCCGACTTACAACCGGCAATGCGGACCAAGCTCCTGCTCCGGTCATACAGGGACCGGACAGCCCTTAGCAAAGGGCCCCGGACCCCATACTCCCAGAGCACCCCCCACAGGACACTACGAGGGACACGGTCGAACGCTTTCTCCAAATCCACAAAACATATGTGGACTGGTTGGGTGAACTCCCACAAACCCTCGAGCACCCGATAGAGGGTGTAGAGCTGGTCCACTGTTCCACGGCCAGGACGAAAACCGCATTGTTCCTCCTGAATCTGAGGTTCGACTATCGGCCGAATTCTCCTCTCCAGTACCCTGGAATAGACTTTCCCGGGGAGGCTGAGGAGTGTGATCCCCTATAGATGGAACACACCCTCTGGTCCCCCTTCTTAAAGAGAGGGACCACCACCCCGGTCTGCCAGTCCAGAGGCACTGTCCCCAACTGCCATGCGATGTTGCAGAGACGTGTCAGCCACGACAGCCCCACAACATCCAGAGACTTGAGGTACTCAGGGCGGATCTCATCCACCCCCGGGGCCTTGCCACTGAGGAGCTTTCCAACCACCTCAGTGACTTCAGCTTGAGTGATGGATGAGTCCACCTCTGAGTCCCCAGCCTCTGCTTCCTCAACGGAAGGCGTGTCGGTGGGATTGTGGAGATCCTCAAAGTATTCCTTCCACCACCCGGCAACATCCCCAGTCGAGGTCAACAGCTCCCCACCTCCACTGTAAACAGTGTTGGTGAAGCACTGCTTCCCCCTCCTGAGGCGGCGGACGGTTTGCCAGAATTTCTTTGAGGACAACCCATAGTCCTCCTCCATGGCCTCCCCGAACTCCTCCCAGACCCGAGGAGTATATATATATATATATATATATATATATATATATATATATATATATATATATATATATACTCCTCGGGTATATAATATAATATAAATTAAAAACAAAGTTATTGGAAATAATTATCTCTTTTGTAATAGTTTTTGAGTAAAAGAGACACTGGACCTAAAAAAAAACACTGCGGCTGTTCCCAGAGAGGTAATAAACGGCGCGTCTTGTACTTAAGCCCTAAATGCTTTTACACATTTTAACGGTGCATATCCCGGTGATTCCTGAACCTATCAATGTGAAATAAAAACTGACACAAAGCTTGAGCTCTTATCTGTCAGGAGGATTTACAGGAGTCTTACATCATATTGTGTCTCAAGATATGATGTAAGACTGATAATAATGATATAGCTGATTTATTAACAATAAAATAAATATACCGAATGTAATGCCCAAGTTGTTTTTGTTTACATTTTTTGTTTTGGTTTTAAACCCTGCACTGCCAATCATCCAATCCAAAAAGCAGAAAAACTGGAAACCCATGGACCATTGTATTGATTTAGGCTGCAGTACTGTTTTCAAACCAGTACAAGTGCATTATGCTGCTTCTAGTACCTTTAAACCTGCAGATGTACAACAGAAATAATGATTCTCTTTCGCAGCAACCTTCTCTGTAACCAAAAGACTGTCTTCACCAGCTTCACAGACACCTGACACTAAAGCTTTATTGCATTGGCTGAGTTAACAAATAAGTACATTTTCAAACAAAGTACCATAAGGCCAAAATTGTCAGGTTGTCAAGTTTCTGTTATATAACCGGTAAAAGAGCTGACCTGTATCAGATGGGCCACATTAGGGCCTGGTTAACACTAAAGTGACATATTGGTTTGGGGGCACAGAGCTCAGTGAAATATCTGTGATCATTTGTAGCATTTACACCCATGTGGAGATTTTACACATGTGCCCACAGTCATGCCAAACCAGTATGGTTAGGGATTAAAACTGCATGACATTTATAGAAAAAGACACATTAGACTTTAAATGTAGGATTTTGTTTCTATAATTACCTACTGGGATATTTTTATTTGGAACAGTGACACAAAGATAAAGAGCTGGCAACAAATGCAGGTGTTTGGACATAGTCTGAATGCATCCAGCAACAAGGAGTCACAAACCAGTGTACTTTTTTGTGCCTGTCCCATGCCTAGATAAATGGAGAGGGTTGCCTCAGGAAGGGCATCTGGTGTAAAATCAATGCCCAACAAAGAATCCAAATCATGGCACACAGGAGGCAGTCAATTTGCTGTGATAAACAAAGAGTACACACACATCACCTACACATAATTAAGTTGATGAAATAACATTGTATCTTCCACTTAGATTTTTTAATCTTTGTAATGCTGGTGTGCACCAAATGAGAAATCAAAAACACATCTCTACTAGTGAGATCAACATTTACAAACCAAACTCAATCTTCATCAAGTTCCTGCTTCCAAGAGGTGGCTACAATGCATTCAGGAGCAGCTGCCTCTAGTCAACAGCAACATAGGGCTCTGGTATAGTTTTAGGATGTTGGGCTATGTTGGCAGACAGGCTGAGGACAAGATAGAGAGGTGGAGGTATGTTCTGGAAAGGAGACAAATTAAAAATATTCAGATCATGACAGAATGCATGTGAGAATACGTGAGACCCACAGAAAGGTTACAGGAAATAGAAATAAAAAAAGGGTCAGGTTTTTAAGTTCTTAGGGTCATGGGTCCGAGGAAGTGAAGAGCTGAGTGCAAGCAGGTTGCAATGGGTGGAGAAAAGTGTCAGGTGTGTTGTGTGATAAAAGAGTTTTAACAAGAATGAATGGAACAGCGGACAGTGGAGAGAGAAGCAATGTTAGTAGTATATGGTAATATCCCTTTGAAGGGGGGGATAGCCCCCCCTCCTCCTTGTGACCTCTCAGTGACCCCTTGACCCATGCCTCTCCCCTGACCCATACCCCTCCCTACCCCTAACCCTTTGTTCATGTGTCCTCAGTACATCCTCCCAAGTCAGATGTCCTTTAAAAATAGCTCTACTTGTTTTCAGTTCTGTAGCAGATACAATGGTGTACTGTTGGAGGTTTATTATATGTTTTTGCGGGAGAACAATCAATACATTGGCCCTCTGTCTGCAGAGATAACCCATGTGCTTGCGGGAGAGCTGTGAATACAATAGTTTACTGTCTAATGAAGCCCTCCCGCAGAGTTAAGTGGTAGTTGTGACCTGTGGATGCTGACAATGGCAGTTGTTCAAAAACTATACAGGAGAAATGTCTTAAAAAATGAATGAAGGTCTTAAAACTATGACTGTTGTAGATGCCACAAACCCACTCGCTATGATCATATGAAACATTTATTTTTATATCTGTAATTGGGTGTATGTTGGCCATGTAATCAAAGGTTTTCAACACATACTGTAGAGTTACATCTGATGAGAAAAATCTTACAAAAACACATTAGTGATAAAGAGTTATAGATAAGCACTAGCTTTAGCACCCATATTAATACAAAACTGTGTAAAACTGCGTACTGTGTAAAAAAAAAAACCTTAAGGTTGTGTTATATTTAGCCAGAAAAGAGGTCTTTACTTAAATTTGACACTTTTCTCTCTTAGTTATTTTCCCTGTAAAAAAAAAAAAAAGGTTATTTTGATAGTGTGTCACTGTTTTTAAATCTAGACAAATGTAGTTCGCAGTGTTAACGGCTATAGTTGTAAACAAAAATGCACAGTTTGTAATGCACTGGGTACATTCAGGTAAAGAGATGTAGACCTCATTTTTAAAAATGAAGAAAGATAATAAAGAGGGAAAAACATATTTTGGTGATGGCTCATTTCGCTAGTTTGAAAGGTGGATCAATGTAAAGAGATATATATAGGACTAAAAAAAGAAAGAGGACAATGTATTAGATGAGGACACAAACTGATCAGATTTTGCTGAATAAATGTTATTCCGTTGTTACACTTTAAAAGGGTTTATGATAATGCAGTAGTATTTCTTACCACTGTACTGATAATGGTTTGTTGGTGCTGAATGAAAATAAACTGTAAAGTATTATATGAATCACTGAAACAGATAGGTTTACATTTAAAAAGAGGAAAGAAAGGTTATTTTGATTGTATGTCACTGTTTTTACATTTTACTAGATGAGGACATAAACTGATCTTTTACTGAATAAATGTAATACTGTTGTTAACTTCTCCTGTGATGTTTGTGTAGTGTTGTGATGTTTGTGTAGTGTTGTGCAGGGTTGTGTCTCTTACTGTTGTACTTTAACACATCACTGTGTAGTGAGCGGTCTAACACTGCGTACACAGCACTGGTATGAAGTACAACTTTTTCACTCATCTACAAAGTTTTAGAAAATGAGACCTAAGCATCTGTAAGGTGTATTTTTTCCTCATCAAATGTTAAATGACTCAGTTAGGCGAGCGTGTGTCCAAGTGGAATTAGATAAATATTTGATAAAGTATACGCTTAGTCAAGATGAGTTTACTTGTTTCAGTCACACTGCACAATATATCTGTCATAAATGCACATAAACACTTGATGTTAGACAATAACACACCAAATGTGTATTTATTAACAATTCACCTGTTTTTTCTTCTTCTTATTATTATTATTATTTTAATGTAAGTAGAATAATACAAGGTGTGATCTTCAAACCAAAGCACATGGTTTATTCAGATCATAGAACTGTTTAAAACAAGTTGGGACATTTCAGTTTTGTAAAATAAAATTAAAAATTACACATTATTCCGTAAATGGTTTTACTCCTTTTCTGATCTCCAGCACAGTAAATATTCATCTCTACAGTGTTGTGTAATGTAAATGTACTGTTTACATCTGACAGTGATCACATGTAAGTCATTCATTCACCACTGACTGCACACCGCTGATGTGGCACAGTACCTCACACATTTATGTATAAAGTATATGCTTATACATTGTTTGTATTTCTATTATATTTTGCATAATTGTCATATTTTATATTTCTATCATATTTGCATGCTATTTAAAAATGCCTTTTTGCCTATTGGTAAATTATTATTGTTTATTTTACACCAGAGATTTATGTGGTATTCAGTGTGGACAGCAAATAAAGAATTTTACTGCACAGGGAAACACACTTATAAATAAATAAACGCTTTGAATTTCTTGAATCTAGAATTGAGTAAATCTATTAGTTTTAGAAAAAATACCATGGGTCTTTGATATTTTTACCTTAATGTAATTAATATACTGTTTCCATGTTAGCCTAGTATCACTCACAACCCATAAGAACTTCATATCAAACTCTTAAAATATCTCTTTTTTGTTGCTTTCGTTACCAAAAAACATAAATTATGGTCTATTAAGAGACAATTGTTAATATCAAACCAGGTTTGAGCAGCTTTATGTTCCCTTTCTATCATCTGCCAACTTTATAAATCTCAATCAAAGCAAAAAGGTTACAAACATCATTAATGAAAATAATAAAAGAATTTTTGGAGCAATCACAGAACCTTGCAGTATTCCACAGACTATAGTCTTAAATCCTAACAATGTATTGTCTGACTGAACAGTTCATCTGATATCAAAACATTTTCACAATTTCTTTTTAACTGGCTATGTTGACAGTATGATTTTTTTTTATTTTACTTTTTTTTAAATTTTTTAATCCAAATTAATGTATACTTATTGAATATTTGTCATTATCCAGAGCAGAGATAACCTCCACTAAAGAGGACATTAATGCATTATTTATTATTTATTTATTTTTTCCCCTAAAACTACATTGTTGTTCACAAAGCTTTTTGTTTGTTTCTTTTTTCCAAACAAAAGTATTAATATAACAAAAAGATCCATGGTGCTTGTCACCATTTTTGAATACTTGAGTGACATTAGCTGTCTCCGTGTCGTCTGAAAAGACTCTGTGTTGGAAAGATTGTGTACATATTGTACATTTTAATGCTCTGTTATCATATATTACAGTAACCCCCACAGTACTATGGATTTCATATTTTAATTTACTGTGTTAAACTTGTCTACAAAATAACTGTAAAAAGGACTTCTGCTATAGTTTCTAATTATTATTTATTTATAAAAGAACTCAGAAGCTGTTCACAACGTTCTACTCGTATTATTTTTAATGTTATAATAATGTTTTTATTCTATTATTGAAACTGAGGTTAAATTATTCTTATAAATCTTGTTCTCATTTTCACTAGTTACATTTTTAAGTATACTTCATATAAAACAAACTGCTTTTGTCATTTATGGTTTCCCTTTGCACACATATCTACTGCCAGGACATTAGTGTTGGTTATAAACGTCTAACTATTTGGGTACAAATGCCACTTAGGTAAACTACATAGCAAACACAATTTTTTTTTTGTTTTGTCTTGAAACCCCAATTATTTCAAGTGTCCCAAGTCTTACCAGTTTACATGCAGGCTAATACAAATACCTTTTTCCAGAAAAACAGTCAATAATATCACTTAACACTTTTTCCTTGTAATGGATGTTTGTTAAAATACTTTTTTTCTAAGTGCAGCACATTATTGAGTTATCCTGCTGGGTCTGTCAATTACAGATATTAAGACATTTTAAGACACATTTTATTTAAGACAATATTGCAAAGCTTTACATACAAAGACTGATTCCTTACTGCTTGGTTTTTATTGCCAGTATTTTTGGTATTTATTTTTGGTATTTATAAAATGTTCAAAGATATCATACAGATGTTCTGTATATGCAATATAAAAATATATTTGACTTTTTCTCACTATGTATCTGTATAGTCTAGCGCTCATTCACATCATCCTGAATTAAAATCAAAAACCATACAGTTAGAGTTGGACATAAAAAGCTTTTTCTTAGTTTTTATTAAAGAAATAATAACCTTCTGACACAATTGGCTCAACTAATACAACAGTCAAATCTCCTTTATAGCAAACACTAGGAATGTGGATGTTAAAGATTTTAAACATTCATTGATTTATTCAGTTCTGTTGGCATTTTTAACACAAATTAGTCATATTACATGAAACATTATAATTATAATACACACACTAAAAAAAACAATAACACCAGACTTGTCTAAAATGACTTAAAGGTTAAGAAATCTCAGCTTTTAAAGTAACAAGGCCTGATACTATACACTTTGGAAAAATAACAATATTTATATGTAATGTATTTGTTTTATTGTAAGAAAAAGGTGTCCATATTCTGCTATTTCAGCATTTTTTCTTTATTAGATGTTTATTTATATATTTCAATGCCCGTCAAGCGAGTGATTTTGGTTTGAGTAAACTCAGCGTCGCTGTTGGCCTGGTGTTGGTCGTTACGTGGCAACTTGTTACAAGTTCACTTATTTTGTTTTGGTTCTTAACAAATCCAAGAGTTTTTGTTCAAGTCTTTGAAGTTCTTCTGACGGAGCATCCTCCCATCATGCACCACAGCTGTAGTCCCAGTACCCATCATGCACCACAGCTGTAGTCTCAGTACCCATCATGCACCACAGCTGTAGTCTCAGTACCCATCATGCACCACAGCTGTAGTCTCAGTACCCATCATGCACCACAGCTGTAGTCTCAGTACCCATCATGCACCACAGCTGTAGTCTCAGTACCCATCATGCACCACTGCTGTAGTCCCAGTACCCATCATGCACCACAGCTGTAGTCTCAGTACCCATCATGCACCACAGCTGTAGTCTCAGTACCCATCATGCACCACAGCTGTAGTCTCAGTACCCATCATGCACCACAGCTGTAGTCTCAGTACCCATCATGCACCACAGCTGTAGTCTCAGTACCCATCATGCACCACAGCTGTAGTCCCAGTACCCATCATGCACCACAGCTGTAGTCTCAGTACCCATCATGCACCACAGCTGTAGTCCCAGTACCCATCATGCACCACAGCTGTAGTCTCAGTACCCATCATGCACCACTGCTGTAGTCTCAGTACCCATCATGCACCACAGCTGTAGTCTCAGTACCCATCATGCACCACAGCTGTAGTCCCAGTACCCATCATGCACCACAGCTGTAGTCTCAGTACCCATCATGCACCACTGCTGTAGTCTCAGTACCCATCATGCACCACAGCTGTAGTCCCAGTACCCATCATGCACCACAGCTGTAGTCCCAGTACCCATCATGCACCACTGCTGTAGTCTCAGTACCCATCATGCACCACAGCTGTAGTCCCAGTACCCATCATGCACCACTGCTGTTGTCTCAGTACCCATCATGCACCACAGCTGTAGTCCCAGTACCCATCATGCACCACAGCTGTAGTCTCAGTACCCATCATGCACCACAGCTGTAGTCCCAGTACCCATCATGCACCACAGCTGTAGTCCCAGTACCCATCATGCACCACAGCTGTAGTCTCAGTACCCATCATGCACCACTGCTGTAGTCTCAGTACCCATCATGCACCACAGCTGTAGTCTCAGTACCCATCATGCACCACAGCTGTAGTCTCAGTACCCATCATGCACCACTGCTGTAGTCTCAGTACCCATCATGCACCACAGCTGTAGTCCCAGTACCCATCATGCACCACAGCTGTAGTCTCAGTACCCATCAGTACCCAGCAGTGGTGCATGATGGGTACTGGGACTACAGCTGTGGTGCATGATGGGTACTGAGACTACAGCTGTGGTGCATGATGGGTACTGAGACTACAGCAGTGGTGCATGATGGGTACTGAGACTACAGCTGTGGTGCATGATGGGTACTGGGACTACAGCTGTGGTGCATGATGGGTACTGAGACTACAGCTGTGGTGCATGATGGGTACTGAGACTACAGCAGTGGTGCATGATGGGTACTGAGACTACAGCTGTGGTGCATGATGGGTACTGGGACTACAGCTGTGGTGCATGATGGGTACTGAGACTACAGCTGTGGTGCATGATGGGTACTGGGACTACAGCTGTGGTGCATGATGGGTACTGAGACTACAGCTGTGGTGCATGATGGGTACTGAGACTACAGCAGTGGTGCATGATGGGTACTGAGACTACAGCTGTGGTGCATGATGGGTACTGAGACTACAGCTGTGGTGCATGATGGGTACTGAGACTACAGCTGTGGTGCATGATGGGTACTGGGACTACAGCAGTGGTGCATGATGGGTACTGAGACTACAGCTGTGGTGCATGATGGGTACTGAGACTACAGCTGTGGTGCATGATGGGTACTGAGACTACAGCTGTGGTGCATGATGGGTACTGAGACTACAGCTGTGGTGCATGATGGGTACTGAGACTACAGCTGTGGTGCATGATGGGTACTGGGACTACAGCTGTGGTGCATGATGGGAGGATGCTCCGTCAGAAGAACTTCAAAGACTTGAACAAAAACTCTTGGATTTGTTAAGAACCAAAACAAAATAAGTGAACTTGTAACAAGTTGCCACGTAACGACCAACACCAGGCCAACAGCGACGCTGAGTTTACTCAAACCAAAATCACTCGCTTGACGGGCATTGAAATATATAAATAAACATCTAATAAAGAAAAAATGCTGAAATAGCAGAATATGGACACCTTTTTCTTACAATAAAACAAATACATTACATATAAATATTGTTATTTTTCCAAAGTGTATAGTATCAGGCCTTGTTACTTTAAAAGCTGAGATTTCTTAACCTTTAAGTCATTTTAGACAAGTCTGGTGTTATTGTTTTTTTTAGTGTGTGTATTATAATTATAATGTTTCATGTAATATGACTAATTTGTGTTAAAAATGCCAACAGAACTGAATAAATCAATGAATGTTTAAAATCTTTAACATCCACATTCCTAGTGTTTGCTATAAAGGAGATTTGACTGTTGTATTAGTTGAGCCAATTGTGTCAGAAGGTTATTATTTCTTTAATAAAAACTAAGAAAAAGCTTTTTATGTCCAACTCTAACTGTATGGTTTTTGATTTTAATTCAGGATGATGTGAATGAGCGCTAGACTATACAGATACATAGTGAGAAAAAGTCAAATATATTTTTATATTGCATATACAGAACATCTGTATGATATCTTTGAACATTTTATAAATACCAAAAATAAATACCAAAAATACTGGCAATAAAAACCAAGCAGTAAGGAATCAGTCTTTGTATGTAAAGCTTTGCAATATTGTCTTAAATAAAATGTGTCTTAAAATGTCTTAATATCTGTAATTGACAGACCCAGCAGGATAACTCAATAATGTGCTGCACTTAGAAAAAAAGTATTTTAACAAACATCCATTACAAGGAAAAAGTGTTAAGTGATATTATTGACTGTTTTTCTGGAAAAAGGTATTTGTATTAGCCTGCATGTAAACTGGTAAGACTTGGGACACTTGAAATAGGGGTCTAATCTGCTAGCCCCGACAAAACCAACCCTCCCCGCCCCCCGGGGGTCCTGGGAGGAAAAGCCTAAAGGCATCCCCGGGGGGGTGGGGGGGAGGTTAGAGAGGTCTAGCTGGCTAGCCCCGACAAAACCAACCCTCCCCGCCCCCCGGGGGTCCTGGAAGGAAAAGCCTAAAGGCATCCCCAGGGGGGGTGAGGGGGGTTAGAGGGGTCTAGCTGGCTAACCCCGACAAAACCAACCCTCCCCGCCCCCCAAGGGGGTGAGGGGGGTTAGAGGGGTCTAGCTGGCTAACCCCGACAAAACCAACCCTCCCCGCCCCCCGAGGGGGTGAGGGGAGTTAAAGGGGTCTAGCTGGCTAGCCCCGACAAAACCAACCCTCCCCGCCCCCCGGGGGTCCTGGGAGGAAAAGCCTAAAGGCATCCCCGGGTGGGTGGGGGGGAGGTTAGAGAGGTCTAGCTGGCTAGCCCCGACAAAACCAACCCTCCCCGCCCCCCGGGGGTCCTGGAAGGAAAAGCCTAAAGGCATCCCCGGGGGGGGTGAGGGGGGTTAGAGGGGTCTAGCTGGCTAACCCCGACAAAACCAACCCTCCCCGCCCCCCGGGGGTCCTGGGAGGAAAAGCCTAAAGGCATCCCCGGGGGGTGGGGGGGAGGTTAGAGGGGTCTAGCTGGCTATCCCCGACAAAACCAACCCTCCCAGCCCCCCGAGGGGGTGAGGGGGGTTAAAGGGGTCTAGCTTGCTGGCCCCGACAAAACCAACCCTCCCCGCCCCCCGGGGGTCATGGGAGGAAAAGCCTAAAGGCCTCCCCGGGGGGGTGGGGGGGGGTTAGAGGGGTCTAGCTGGCTAGCCCCGACAAAACCAAACCTCCCCGCCCCCTGGGGGGGTGGGGGGGTTAGAGGGGTCTTGCTGGCTAGCCCCGACAAAACCAACCCTCCCCGCCCCCTGGGGGGGTGGGGGGGTTTGAGGGGTCTAGCTGGCTAGCCCCAACAAAACCAACCCTCCCCGCCCCCTGGGGGGGTGGGGGGGTTAGAGGGGTCTAGCTGGCTAGCCCCGACAAAACCAACCCTCCCTTCCCCCCGGGGGTCCTGGGAGGAAAAGCCTAAAAGCCTCCCCGGGGGGGTGGGGGGGAGGTTAGAGGGGTCTAGCTGGCTAGCCCCGACAAAACCAACCCTCCCCGCCCCCCGGGGGTCCTGGGAGGAAAAGCCTAAAAGCCTCCCCGGGGGGTCAGGGGATGGGTTAGGGGGTCTAGCTGGCTGGCCCCGACAAAACCAACCCTCCCCGCCCCCCGGGGGGGTGAGGGGGGTTAAAGGGGTCTAGCTGGCTAGCCCCGACAAAACCAACCCTCCCCACCCCTTGGGGGGGTAAGAGGGGTCTAGCTGGCTAGCCTCGACCAATCCAACCCTCCCTGCCCCCCAGGGGTCCTGGAAGGAAAAGCCTAAAGGCCTCCCCGGGGGTGTGGGGGGTGGGTTAGAGAGGTCTAGCTGGCTAGCCCCTGACAAAACCAACCCTCCCCGCCCCCGGGGGGGTGAGGGGGGGTTAAAGGGGTCTAGCTGGCTAGCCCCGACAAAACCAACCCTCCCCGCCCCCCGGGGGTCCTGGAAGGAAAAGCCTAAAGGCATCCCCGGGGGGGTGAGGGGGGGTTAGAGGGGTCTAGCTGGCTAACCCCGACAAAACCAACCCTCCCCGCCCCCCGAGGGGGTGAGGGGGGTTAGAGGGGTCTAGCTGGCTAACCCCGACAAAACCAACCCTCCCCGCCCCCCGAGGGGGTGAGGGGGGTTAAAGGGGTCTAGCTGGCTAGCCCCGACAAAACCAACCCTCCCCGCCCCCCGGGGGTCCTGGGAGGAAAAGCCTAAAGGCATCCCCGGGTGGGTGGGGGGGGAGGTTAGAGAGGTCTAGCTGGCTAGCCCCGACAAAACCAACCCTCCCCGCCCCCCGGGGGTCCTGGAAGGAAAAGCCTAAATGCATCCCCGGGGGGGGTGAGGGGGGTTAGAGGGGTCTAGCTGGCTAACCCCGACAAAACCAACCCTCCCCGCCCCCCGGGGGTCCTGGGAGGAAAAGCCTAAAGGCATCCCCGGGGGGGTGGGGGGGAGGTTAGAGGGGTCTAGCTGGCTATCCCCGACAAAACCAACCCTCCCCGCCCCCCGAGGGGGTGAGGGGGGTTAAAGGGGTCTAGCTGGCTGGCCCCGACAAAACCAACCCTCCCCGCCCCCCGGGGGTCATGGGAGGAAAAGCCTAAAGGCCTCACCGGGGGGGTGGGGGGGGGTTAGAGGGGTCTAGCTGGCTAGCCCCGACAAAACCAAACCTCCCCGCCCCCTGGGGGGGTGGGGGGGTTAGAGGGGTCTTGCTGGCTAGCCCCGACAAAACCAACCCTCCCCGCCCCCTGGGGGGGTGGGGGGGTTTGAGGGGTCTAGCTGGCTAGCCCCAACAAAACCAACCCTCCCCGCCCCCTGGGGGGGTGGGGGGGTTAGAGGGGTCTAGCTGGCTAGCCCCGACAAAACCAACCCTCCCTTCCCCCCGGGGGTCCTGGGAGGAAAAGCCTAAAAGCCTCCCCGGGGGGGTGGGGGGGAGGTTAGAGGGGTCTAGCTGGCTAGCCCCGACAAAACCAACCCTCCCCGCCCCCCGGGGGTCCTGGGAGGAAAAGCCTAAAAGCCTCCCCGGGGGGTCAGGGGATGGGTTAGGGGGTCTAGCTGGCTGGCCCCGACAAAACCAACCCTCCCCGCCCCCCGGGGGGGTGAGGGGGGTAAGAGGGGTCTAGCTGGCTAGCCTCGACCAATCCAACCCTCCCTGCCCCCCAGGGGTCCTGGAAGGAAAAGCCTAAAGGCCTCCCCGGGGGTGTGGGGGGTGGGTTAGAGAGGTCTAGCTGGCTAGCCCTGACAAAACCAACCCTACCCGCCCCAGGGGGGGGTGGGGGGGAGGTTAGAGGGGTCTAGCTGGCTAGCCCCGACAAAACCAACCCTCCCCGCCCCCCGGGGGTCCTGGGAGGAAAAGCCTAAAGGCCTCCCCGGGGGGGTGGGGGGGAGGTTAGAGGGGTCTAGCTGGCTAGCCCCGACAAAACCAACCCTCCCCGCCCCCCGGGGGTCCTGGGAGGAAAAGCCTAAAAGCCTCCCCGGGGGGGTGGGGGGTGGGTTAGAGGGGTCTAGCTGGCTAGCCCCGACAAAACCAACCCTCCCCGCCCCCTGGGGGGGTGGGGGGGTTAGAGGGGTCAAGCTGGCTAGCCCCGACAAAACCAACCCTCCCCGCCCCCCGAGGGGGTGAGGGGGGTAAGAGGGGTCTAGCTGGCTAGCCTCGACCAATCCAACCCTCCCTGCCCCCCAGGGGTCCTGGAAGGAAAAGCCTAAAGGCCTCCCCGGGGGTGTGGGGGGTGGGTTAGAGAGGTCTAGCTGGCTAGCCCCGACAAAACCAACCCTCCCCGCCCCACGGGGGGGTGAGGGGGGTTAAAGGGGTCTAGCTGGCGAACCCCGAAAAAACCAACCCCTGCCGCCCCCCGGGAGGGTGGGGGGGTTAGAGGGGTCTAGCTGGCTAGCCCCGACAAAACCAACCCGGGGGGCGGGGAGGGTTGGTGTTGTCGGGGCTAGCCAACTAGACCCCTCTAACCCACCCCCAGCCCCCCGGGGGTCCTGGAAAGAAAAGCCTAAAGGCCTCCCCGGGGGGGTGGGGGGGGTTAGAGGGGTCTAGCTGGCTAGCCCCGATAAAACCAACCCTCCCCGCCCCCCGAGGGGGTGAGGGGGGTTAAAGGGGTCTAGCTGGCTAGCCTCGACCAATCCAACCCTCCCTGCCCCCCAGGGGTCCTGGAAGGAAAAGCCTAAAGGCCTCCCCGGGGGGGTGGGGGGGGTTAGAGGGGTCTAGCTGGCTAGCCCCGATAAAACCAACCCTCCCCGCCCCCTGGGGTCCTGGAAGGAAAAGCCTAAAGGCCTCCCCGGGGGGGTGGGTTAGAGAGGTCTAGCTGGCTAGCCTCGACAAAACCAACCCTCCCCGCCCCCTGGGGGGGTGGGCGGGATAGAGGGGTCTAGCTGGCTAGCCCCGATAAAACCAACCCTCCCCGCCCCCCGGGGGTCCTGGGAGGAAAAGCCTAAAAGCCTCCCCGGGGGGGTGGGGGGTGGGTTAGAGGGGTCTAGCTGGCTAGCCCCGACAAAACCAACCCTCCCCGCCCCCTGGGGGGGTGGGGGGGTTAGAGGGGTCAAGCTGGCTAGCCCCGACAAAACCAACCCTCCCCGCCCCCCGGGGGGGTGAGGGGGGTAAGAGGGGTCTAGCTGGCTAGCCTCGACCAATCCAACCCTCCCTGCCCCCCAGGGGTCCTGGAAGGAAAAGCCTAAAGGCCTCCCCGGGGGTGTGGGGGGTGGGTTAGAGAGGTCTAGCTGGCTAGCCCCGACAAAACCAACCCTCCCCGCCCCACGGGGGGGTGAGGGGGGTCAAAGGGGTCTAGCTGGCTAGCCCCGAAAAAACCAACCCCTGCCGCCCCCCGGGGGGGTGGGGGGGTTAGAGAGGTCTAGCTGGCTAGCCCCGACAAAACCAACCCGGGGGGCGGGGAGGGTTGGTGTTGTCGGGGCTAGCCAGCTAGACCCCTCTAACCCACCCCCCAGCCCCCCGGGGGTACTGGAAAGAAAAGCCTAAAGGCCTCCCCGGGGGGGTGGGGGGGGTTAGAGGGATCTAGCTGGCTAGCCTCGACCAATCCAACCCTCCCTGCCCCCCAGGGGTCCTGGAAGGAAAAGCCTAAAGGCATCCCCGGGGGGGGTGAGGGGGGTTAGAGGGGTCTAGCTGGCTAACCCCGACAAAACCAACCCTCCCCGCCCCCCGGGGGTCATGGGAGGAAAAGCCTAAAGGCCTCCCCGGGGGGGTGGGGGGGAGGTTAGAGAGGTCTAGCTGGCTAGCCCCGACAAAACCAACCCTCCCCGCCCCCCGGGTTGGTTTTGTCGGGGCTAGCCAGCTAGACCCCTCTAACCCACCCCCCAGCCTCCCGGGGGTCCTGGAAAGAAAAGCCTAAAGGCCTCCCCGGGGGGGTGGGGGGGGGTTAGAGGGGTCTAGCTGGCTAGCCCCGACAAAACCAACCCTCCCCGCCCCCCGAGGGGGTGAGGGGGGTTAAAGGGGTCTAGCTGGCTAGCCCCGACAAAACCAACCCTCCCCGCCCCCCGGGGGTCCTGGGAGGAAAAGCCTAAAGGCATCCCCGGGGGGGTGGGGGGGAGGTTAGAGAGGTCTAGCTGGCTAGCCCCGACAAAACCAACCCTCCCCGCCCCCCGGGGGTCCTGGAAGGAAAAGCCTAAAGGCATCCCCGGGGGGGGTGAGGGGGGTTAGAGGGGTCTAGCTGGCTAACCCCGACAAAACCAACCCTCCCCGCCCCCCGGGGGTCCTGGGAGGAAAAGCCTAAAGGCATCCCCGGGGGGGTGGGGGGAGGTTAGAGGGGTCTAGCTGGCTAGCCCCGACAAAACCAACCCTCCCCGCCCCCCGGGGGTCCTGGGAGGAAAAGCCTAAAGGCCTCCCCGGGGGGTTGGGGGGGGGTTAGAGGGGTCTAGCTGGCTAGCCCCGACAAAACCAAACCTCCCCGCCCCCTGGGGGGGTGGGGGGGTTAGAGGGGTCTTGCTGGCTAGCCCCGACAAACCAACCCTCCCCGCCCCCTGGGGGGGTGGGGGGTTTGAGGGGTCTAGCTGGCTAGCCCCGACAAAACCAACCCTCCCCGCCCCCTGGGGGGGTGGGGGGGTTAGAGGGGTCTAGCTGGCTAGCCCCGACAAAACCAACCCTCCCCGCCCCCCGGTGGGGTGAGGGGGGTTAAAGGGGTCTAGCTGGCTAGCCCCGACAAAACCAACCCTCCCCGCCCCCCAGGGGTCCGAGGGGAAAAGCCTAAAGGCCTCCCCGGGGGGTGAATCCAAGTCTTTAAAAAGAGACTGACAGTCTTTAAAAGGAGACTGAGTCAAAGTCTTTAAAAGGAGACTAAGACAGTCCTTAAAAAGAAGACAGTCAGTCTTTAAAAGGAGACTGACTCAAAGTCTTTAAAAGGAGACTGAGTTAAAGTCTTTAAAAGTAGACTAAGACAGTCTTTAAAAAGAGACTGACAGTCTTTAAAAGGAGACTGAGTCAAAGTCTTTAAAAGGAGACTGAGTCTTTAAAAAGAAGACTAAATTAGTCTTTAAAAGGAGACTGAGTTAAAGTCTTTAAAAAGAAACTGAGTGAGTCTTTAAAAGGAGACTGAGTTAGTTTTTAAAAGGAGACTAAGTTAGTAATTAAAAGGAGACTGAGTCAAATTCTTTAAAAAGAGACTAAGACAGTCTTTAAAAAGAAGACAGTCAGTCTTTAAAAAGAGACTGACAGTCTTTAAAAGGAGACTGAGTCAAAGTCTCAAAGTCT